>CM073453.1:37502500-38752500 GCA_037074485.1 Delonix regia
TTCCTGTCGGTAAATTGTGACTAATACTTCTTGACGAAGCCAAAACCCCAAGACTTTAGACATGGTGGAATTGCGAATCTTAATGAAAACAATAAAAGAAGTGAGAAGAATTTGTGCCATTTTATGATGATTTGCCATTTTGTCAAGTGGGTTCAAGTATTTTCTTCCCTACAAGTGATGCCGTTGACTAGTACACATCAAATTACTTGTGATTAGCATATAAGGAGGGTGACAATTGGAAGTGAAATGGATTAGGTGTAGTTGAAAATTTAAATATAATTAAATTTTATAAAATTTAAATTGATAGATAAAAATTTACTGGTCAAAAAATTGTTAGAAGCTTTTTAATATTATTAAAAATTAAATCATTTAATAAAAATTTAATAATTTAAATCATCTTAAATATAATGAATTTGAATTCTTAAATGTTAAGAAACATAGTATGTTAACTCCAAAAAAAATTATTTTATTTTTGAGATTTCATTTGTTGTGTTTTTAACTTGAAAAAAAATATATTTTTTTTATCAAATTAGGTGAAAATAATTTTAATATATATATATATATATATATATCTCTCTCTCTCTCTCTCTCTCTCTAAACAAAGGGGAGTTTACTAAATTAAAGAGTTTGATTTAAGTTTTCTTTAAATGTAGAAGTGTAAAATTTGAATGATGTACTTAAATTCGATATTTGTTGTTATTTTTAATGTTTTAAATCTTGTATATCATTTGTTAGAAAAAAAATTATCTCACTAGATGAATTATATATTATACGCATCAAGATCCAAATTAAAGGAATTCAATTTGACGCAATTCAATTGATGCTGTCAGATCAGTTTTTTCGATTTTATTAGTTTAGATAATTGAAAATTACTAATTTTGATGTTTTAATTATAAATTTGAATCATTAGATCTATATATTTATTTAATATCAACTATTTAATCCGTACATTTATTAATAAATATAAAAGATTAAATCCCACTTTGATGCCACAAATTGTGATTTTAAAATTCACTCTATAAAAACTAATTAAGTCATTTGTCTATTTTCAATCACGTAACCCGCATCTAGAAGGTATAAAGTCAGCGAAACCAAAGTAATTAAGAATTAATATCATCAACTTTTGTCCCTCTCAACCTATCAAGGAGAATTTCAAAAACGAGAACGAGAGTTGGGTGGAAAAGACAAAGAGATGATTAAGATAAGTATTAAACAATGAACATTGATATTTCAACAAATTTCTATAATTAAGTTAAATTCGGCATGTTATTAATGGTTGTTGCAATTAGACTACGGGGAAGTTAACGACAATTTATATGTATTATGAAAGATATTATAATCGAAGACAAAGATAAAAATAAGTAAGTGTATTGTCTCTTAATTTTAAGTTATATATTTAACTAAAACGGCAAACTGATTTTATATGCATATATGAAAATTGAGTTCCCTGAAAGAATCACATAACATGCGCATCAGTGCCCATTATATTAATCTCAATTTAATAAAGCTATAAGAAAGCTATATATATATATATATATATATATATATATATATATATTGTTAAGCTATCTCTCTTTCGATTAATTTAAACTGATTCCCGGTCGTCGCTGAATTCGAACCAATTAATGAACCACTCACCTGCTGATGGAGAATATTTTAAAGGAGAATGAGAGGTGGTGGAGAAGATGAGAAAGGGATAAGGTATAACTATTAAGTAATAAAAACAATATTTTAGTAATTTAATATGATTACAATTAAATTCAAAATCAATTCAGACTGTAGGACAATGTTATTGCAATGAGACTTTCAAAATGTTGATAGCAAAATTTTATAAATAATAAATTCTTTTGTCCTTGTTATTATATTTTTTATTAAAATATGACTCACGAGTATATAACTTTAATAGACAAGCATATAAATTAATTTTCAAAATTAAACATTACATGATTGACTTTTTATAAGAAAAAAATATATTTAGACATATTATAATTTTCATTTTAAAAAATTAAAGTAAGTCTACTTGTTGTAATGATTTGTAATATATCGGAAAACTATATTTATAGTGGTTGGAAATGCAGGCTCCAATGTACAAAGTTACACTCGCTATAGAAAATCTCTCATTTTTCTTGTCGTTGCAGCTGGGAGCTGATCTCACATGGCGGTGAGTACTGAATCCGAACCCATGAAACCGCACATTGCGGTGCTCCCCAGCCCTGGCATGGGTCACGTGATACCCCTGTTTGAGCTGGCACGACGCCTCGTCACCCACCACGGCTTCCACGTGACCTTCCTCAACATCACCACCGAAGCTTCCGCCGCCCAATATCAGCTTGTTCACTCCCCTCACCTCCCTCCTCACCTCCACGTCATTGATCTCCCTCCCGTTGACCTCTCCTCCCTCGTGTCTCCCGACACTACCATCGTCGCTCGTCTCTCCGTCAACGTACGAGAAAGCTTGCGCTGCTTGAACACGCTTCTCCAACAACTCACCCATAAGCCCCAAGCTCTCGTGATCGATCTCTTCTGTACCCAAGCTTTCGATGTCTGTAAGCATCTCTCTATTCCTACCTTCACCTTTTTCACCGCTTCCTCCCAATTGCTTGCCTTCTCCTTGCTTCTTCCAAAGCTTGACCGCGAGGTGGAGGGAGAGTTCGTCGACCTTCCCCATCCGGTTAAGGTCCCGGGTTGCGCACCCATCCGAATCCAGGACTTGTTAGACCAGGTTCGGAATCGCAAGATTGACGAATACAAATGGTACCTCTACCACCTCAGCCGCCTCCCCATGGGTGCAGGAATTTTACTAAACACCTGGGAGGATCTCGAACCCGTCACACTCCGAGCACTCAGAGAGCACCCATTCTACCGGCAGATACCCATTCCGCCGGTTTACCCGGTTGGACCGCTCATCAAAGAAACCGAAGGCGAGTGTGTGGCTTGGCTCGACAAACAACCTCCGGAGTCGGTGCTGTTCGTGGCACTGGGGAGCGGGGGCACTCTGAGTGGGGAGCAAGTGATTGAGTTGGGTTGGGGTTTAGAACAGAGTGAGCAACGGTTCATATGGGTGGTGCGCACGCCGAGCGACGCCAATGCATGTGCCACGTTTTTCAACGTGGGAAGCGATGTCAACGATCCCATATCTTATTTGCCTGAAGGGTTCTTGGAGAGGACAAAGGAAAGAGGGTTGGTGGTGCCGTCGTGGGGTCCACAAATATCGATCCTGGAACATGCATCCACGGGTGGGTTCCTGTCTCACTGTGGGTGGAACTCGGCGCTGGAGAGCGTAGCCCATGGAGTGCCGATGATCGCGTGGCCGCTTTACGCAGAGCAAAGAATGAACGCCACGATGCTGGTCGAACAAGTTGGTATAGCGGTTAGAGCAGGCGAGGGTGAAGGCGTGATCGGAAGGAAGGAGATAGAGAAAGCGGTGAGGTTGATAATAGAAGGAGAAGAAGGGAAGGTCCTGAGACGTAGGGCTAAGGACTTGAAACAGAGTGCTTCAAAAACTCTAAGCACCGGCGGATCCTCACACGAGTCGCTTGCATCTGTGGCTAACCAGTGGAAGGCTAATGCATAAGATAAGAGTACACGCAGCCGACTGGTTTTCTTTATATACCGATCTACGGTGGGGATCCTCTACAGTTAATACATGAATGAAAATTCAGTTGTTTAAATGCAAAGAGGTTATTTTCTTTATGTCCTGTTGTGCAAAACTAATAATTATCCGTGCCATGCTTATGGATGTATTTGATAATTGAAAAAATTAATCAATTAGTTCTTATAATTAATATCGGACTTTTGTATTTTATTTTTTTAAATCACTTTTTATGTTTTTTATTTATTATGAGTAGTGCCGTTACATTTATCCCTAGTTAGATTTTAACTGACATGGCTAACTGTATCTGAGGTAGATTGCCATGTGTATTTTCTTTTATTTTTTCTCCACCTCGTCATCTCTCTCCCAGATCACTTCGCTCTGTCTATTTCTCTTGTTTTCCATACCAAGCCTCAATCACGTATTCTACCTTCCGAATAAAGCTATTCAAAGCTGGATTTCTAATGGTTCAACTATCTGGCCGATAACATGTTGGAACTCTGATTAATCATCAGAAACATGTATTGTTGATACTCTTGACAACTACTGTAGCAGATTCATAGGAGAGACAAAGCAATGAAGACGCAAGCAGACGGTACCGGAGCCGGAGCAGCCATTGTCGCTGCTCCACCGAATCCCTGCGAAGATGAACAGTCCCTCTCTATATCTGCATTTTGTTTGTCTCAAAAACTTTTGAAGCAAAAGAAATATGAGTAAATACGCGAGAATGGGTGCTTGACTTGTGGATGTTCGACGTACGGTGCAGGAGCAGAGAAGAAGAGCATAAATCCAGAGCTTTGGCTTATCATGGTCCTAAATACAAGTTGTTGTTTTGCCATTCATACTACTATTATAACTACTACTGTAGGAGATTCTTCTATTATTATACTTCAACCCCTCCCAAAAGTTCAACCCCTCCCAAAATACAGAGCTTATCATGGTCCTAAATTCAAAGAGAAAGAAAGGAAGAATTATTATTCAAAAATTTTGTTTTGGTTTTCAGGTGGTTCATGAATCCTAGCGTTCAGTTTGTGTCGTTACATAAATTGCTATATCTGGCAAATGCACTTTGAAATATATATATATATATATATATAATATTTAATATCTATATATGAAATCAGTGTTTTACATGCCACTTGAAATGAGTCATTCCTTCTTGTTTCAGGTTGCTGCATCTTTGAAGAAGGATGTGGATGCCGAGATCCCAACCTATCCAATCTTCCCTCAAAGTTACTTTGTTTCCTTCACAATGTCACCTTGCATGTATTAGGATATCTCTTGCCATTAAAATGTGTCAAAAATGATTGGTATATGGTTGGTATGGTTGGTGTATGTTAGCTGGTCAACCAAATAAAAGGAAGAAACTTTTTTTTGATATTTGCAGTTTAATCTTTTAAAAATTACAATTAAATCCTTTATCCTTTCCTATAAATAAAGAGCTTTAAACTCTCATTTCTCACGACCAAGAAAGAACAATCTTATATGGAGAGAGATATTTGTGAGATATATAGAGAGTTATAATATTAGTATTCTCTTATTAGTATATTATCTTTGCTATATAGAAAAAATGTGTAACTCTTATTTTTTTCCTTACAGCGTGGTTTTTTATCTTATTGGGTTTTTTCACATTAAATTTTATGTCATCTCAAATTATTTGTTATAATTTTACTTCTATCTGGTGTCTTTTTGCTCTACAATTGGTATCAAAGCATATTTGGGTGTGTTAATATCTACTTATTGTATGCTTTGTGATTGTCATTGTTACAGTAGATCCTCTGCATCATAAATAGGTAAGATTATTTTTACTCATTATAAGGTACTAGGACTATTCACATGTACGATGAACTATTCATACATATTGTTATTGGTCATAGGTAATGTTATTATTCATAAAAATAGTGTGAACTATTTTGCTCATAAATAGACTGTGATTGAAGCAATGACAATGAAATTTGAGATTAAAAAGTTCAACTACAGTAATTTCTCATTATGGAAACTGAAGACAAAGACCATCTTGAGAAAAGATAATTGTCTTGTGATTATCAGTGAAAGGCCAGTGGAATTCACAGGCGAAAATAAAAGGAATGAAATAGATGGCAATGTAATTATAAATCCTCATCTAACACTTACAGATGAGATATTATCCAGTATATAAGAGAAAAACATAATGAAATAAATTTAGAATCATTTGACCAAATTGTATGAAACCAAGTCATTACACAACAAAATTTTCCTTAAAAAGAAATTATACACTCTGCAAATGTCCGAAACTACTTCAGTGACGAAGCATATCAACACTCTAAATACTTTATTTTCTCAACTCACATCATTGGGTCACAAAATAAAGGCGAATGAACGTGCTAAAATTATGCTTCAAAGCCTACCTAATTCCTATGACTAACTCGTCATTAACCTGACCAATAATGTTCTTATGGACTACCTAGTTTTCGATGAAATTGCACCGATTATTTTGGAGAAAGAAAATTGGTGCAAAAATAAGGAAGATAGGTTGATTTGTTCATAACAAGCGGAAGCATTGGCAATGATGAGAGGAAGATCAAAAGAACATGACGCAAGTGGGAGTCAGAACCGAGGTAGATCAAAATCGAAGAGCAAGAACAATATTAGGTGTTTCAAGTGTAACAAAAGGGGGATACTACAAAAATGAATGTTGGAATTTGATAAAGAACGCAGAGGCCAAAGGCAAAAGTACTAAGTCATCAAGTGCTTAAGGATGTGTTGCAAGTACCTTAGATGACGGAGAAGTCTTATACAGCGAGGCAGCAGTAGTTGCCAAAAGCAGAAAAAGGTTTAGTGATATATGGCTTGTAGATTCAGTTGTAACATGGCACATGACAGAAAGAATGGTTCCATCAATATAAACATATTTCTGGAGGATATGTATTGATAAGAGATGATTGTTTCTTGGAGATTGCTGGAATAGGCACCATCAAATTAAAAATGTATGATGGTACAACTCACACCATCCAGGAGGTCTAGCACGTGAAGGGTTTTAAGAAAAATCTATTGTCTTTAGGACAATTTGATACTAATAAGTATAAAACTTAGATACAAGATGACATTTTGAAAGTCATTAAAGGGCATGCTTATAGTTATGAAAGCAAAAAATATAGTAGCTAACCTATATATGCTTAAAGAAGAAATACAATAACAAGGAGAAGTCTCAATTGCATCAATTAATTCAACAATTGAGAAATCAACGATATCGTGGCATCGTAAACTTGGCCATATGTCAGAATGTGGATTGAAGGCTTTTACAGAATGGAATCGTCTTTCCAAACTCAAAAAGGTTTCTCTATCTTTTTATGAGCATTGTGTTACAAGCAAGCATTATAGGTAGAAGTTCAGCAACTCAAAAGAGAGAAGTAAAGCTATCTTAGACCTAGTGAACTTTGATGTTTGGCAAGCATCGTTCTTATACCTGGGAGGAGAGGTATTTTGTGTCATTCATTGATAACTATTCTAGGAGATGTTGGGTGTATCTAATCAAGAGAAAGGGAGATGTGTTTAAAGTTTTCAAAACCTTTAAAGCGTGTGTGGAACATGAATATGAGAAATGGATTAAATTCCTGAGATCAGAAAATGGAGGAAAATACACCAATGATGAATTTAATACTTTCTGTCAACAAGAAGGCATTAAGAGGCAATTCACGATCGTAAACACTTAACAGTAAAAATGGAATAGCAGAGGGATGAACAAGACTTTGTTAGAAAGGACAAGGGCAATATTAAAAACTGTTGGATTAGCTAATTCATTTTAGGCAAAAGCAATCAAGACAACTTGCTACGTGATCAATCGGTTACCATCAACCGCAATTGATCTGAAGACCCTAATGGAGATATGGATTGGGAAGCCAATTAATTATACAAACATCTATATGTTTGGAAGTCCAGTATACGTGATGTATAATGCCCAAGAAATTACAAAGCTAGATCCTAAATTTAGAAGATATTTATTCTTGGGATATGCTGACGGAGTAAAAGGGTATCACCTATGAGATTCCACTAACCACAAGGTTATAGTTAGTAGAAACATCATCTTTCCTGAAAAGAAACAACATATACATGAAGGTGATAGCACCTTAAAGGAAATAGTAAAGATCACTATGGTGCAAATCGAAGAAAAAGAAAATAAAATAGAAGTATGAGATACTTCTGAAGCAGTACTAAAGTACAATGAACAAGAACAATATGATCATGTGACTCTATAAGTTCGACAGTTAATTCAGGAGAGGAAGGAACCAGTTTGGCACTCAGATTACATTATAGAAGGGAATGTTACATACTATCTACTCACAGAAGATGGAAAGCTTTCGACTTTTTGAAAGGCTATAAAAAGCTCAAAAGCTTCTCTGTGGTTAGCAGTAATGTAAGAAGAAATTGAAACCCTCCATAAGAATAAGACATTGGATCTTGTTTTACTACCAAAAAGACGAAAGGCCATTGGAAATAAATGGGTGTACAAGATCAAGAGAACTAGTGATAATCAAGTTGAACGATATCATACTAGATTAGTGGTAAAACAATTTACTCAGAAATAAGGCATTGATTACAATGAGATATTTTCTATGGTTCGACTCACAACGGTTCAAGTGGTCTTAGCAATGTGTATTACACTTAACTTACATCTAGAGCAGTTAGATATAAAAATTGCATTTTTTCATGGAGATCTTGAAGAAGAAATTTATTCGTTCCAGCCAAAAGGGTTTGAAGAGAAGGGAAAATAAAACTTAGTTTGTAGGTTGAACAAATCTTTATATAGTCTCAAATAGGTGCTAAAATGTTGGTATAAGATATTTGATTTATTCATTATGAGCCTTGGATACAATAGACTTAATATAGACTCTTGTGCTTATATCAAGAGTTTTGGTAGAAATGATTTCATTATTTTGTTATTGTATATAGATGACATGCTGGTAACAGGTCCCAACAAAGATCATATCAATGAATTAAAGGCACAATTGGCTAGAGAATTTGATATGAAGGACTTGGGACCGGTAAATAAGATTCTAGGGATGCAAATTCACTGAGATAGAAATAACAGGAAGATTTGACTTTATCAAAAGAATTACTTAAAAAAGATCTTATGATGTTTTAATATGCATGATTGTAAGCTAATCTCTACCTCACTTCCTGTTAATTTCAAGTTATCCTTAAGCATGAGTTCTAGCAATGAAGAAGAGAGGAAGGAAATGTCTCGAGTACTGTACACATCAGTAGTGGGTAGCCTAATGTTGCTATGATTTGCTTAAGACTAAACATTGCACAACCAATGGGAGTGATTAGTAGAAATATGGCGAATCTTGGCCGAGAGCATTAAAATGTTGTAAAAAAGGTTCTAAAATACATTAAAGGGACCACATATGTTGCATTGTGTTATGGGGGATCAAATTTCACCATCAGAGGCTATACAGATTTAGATTTTGTAGGTGATATTGACAATAGCAAATCCACCAATGGTTATGTGTTTACTCTTGCAAGTAGAGCTTTTAGATGGGTTTCAAAATTGCAACTTATTGTGGCCACTTTAATGACAGAGGCAGAATATATTGCAGCAACACAAGCTACAAAAAAGCAATTTGGTTGTAGATACTATTAAAAGAGCTCAAGTACAGTCTCAAGAATATTATACTATTTTGTGATCATCAAAGTGTACTTCAATTGGCGAAGAATTCAACATTACATTATAAGACTAAACACGTACAAGTTCAATATCACTTTATCCGAGGAAAGATGGAAGAAGGAAGTGTGAATATGCAGAAATTTCATACTAAAGATAACCTAGCAGGTGTACTGACAAAACTGGTGAACACTGAAAAGTTCATATGGTATAGATCTTCTATTGGACTAACAGATATGTGAACAGTAATAGATAGCAATGAAGGAAGAATGGTGTGAAAATTAATTGATTCTCAATCAAATCTTCAAGTGGGAGAATGTCAAAGAGTTGATATATGGTTGGTATAATTGGTGTATGTTAGGTGGCCAACCAAAGAAAAGGAAAAATTTTTTTTTTTGTATTTACAATTTAGTCCTTTGAAAATTGCAATTAAATCCTTCATTATTTCCTATAAATAGAAAGCTTTAAAACCTCATTTTTCACAACCAACAAAAGAGCAATCTTATATAAAGAGAGAGATTTGTGAGATGTATAGAGAGTTGTAATATTAGTATTATTCTATTAACATATTATCCTTGTTATATAAAAAGAATGTGTGACTCTTATTTTTTTCTCATAATTAAATTCTTTTTTCCTTATTTATGGTTTTTTACCTTATTGAGTTTTTTTACGTTAAATTTTATATGTCATCTCAAATTATTTACTACAATTTTACTTTTAACCGACTTCTATTTACTCTACAAAATGTACATGGCACACTGGGTTCCGGGTTGACCTTCGGGTGGGTGATCATGGTAGATCTGAGTTGGTCTTTGAGACTGTATCTCCATACGATTTCAAGGTCACAGGGGTAAGCGACTGGGGCCCGGTAAGCAAAACATGAGAAAGAGTGAAAAGATATGAGAGAGAGAGAAGATGAGGTGGAAAAAATAAAAACAGAAGAACATATTCATGGCAACCCACGTCCGCTGCAGTTAGCCACATTCCACATTAGTTAAAAATTAACAGTGTTAGGATACATGCAACGGTATAGATTAAAGTTGTAACAAATAAAAGTCTAAGGATTGATTTTTAAAAACAAAATTTAAGGACTAATTTATAAGTTGATGTAAATTATGGGACTAATTAATTAATTTTTTTTGGTAATTATATAAAGAAGTAATAATTTTCATTCGAGTTTCGTTTTAGTTCAAAAAATTTTATTTTATATAATTTTTAAGTTTAAAATAATTAATAATTTGAATTGCAGTTGTTAAATTTACAAACAAAACGGTGTCACGTGGCATCACACATAATATTATAGATTGGATAAGACGTTGACAGTAAAGTTTAAACCTATCACGTCCTAAATTCCAACTCTTCAATAGTAAAATAAGAGTTTATTTTATATATAATTTTGTTTGATTTAACGTTTAATTTTTGTTAAAAAATTATTTTTATTTTTTAAATCTTAATTTGCATAAAAATAAAATTTATACATAGATGAATTGTATCAATAATTAAACTTAATTTTGAGATAAATATTTTTAAATATAAATCACAATCAAATTTAACTATAAATCAATTTTTAAAATAAGATTGATCTAAAATCAATTATTCCCAAGAATCCAAACACATACTTAATTAATATATACACAACATATATGCAATGACAAAGGAAGTCTATCCCATTTTAGTCTCATACTTTTTCCCTTATTTATTTTAATTGCTCACTCACATATGATAAAAGGAGTGTGTGTCTACATATATATATATATATATATATATATATACAAAAGTTTCATTTTGATTTCAAACTTATTTTTATTTTAATCTCCCACTTATATATGACAAAGGGAGTGTGATATATATGTACAAAAGTTTTATTTGAGTCGCACACTCATTCTCTTATTTTTATTTTAATTTATTACTTAATCAAACATATTTTATTCTGATCTCTCTATTAATTTGTTATTCAAAAATTGCTGACGTGGTTAATTAAATGTTGATGTACTTGTTAAATATTAATAGTGACATGGAAACATCTACCGTCTTTCTTCTACCATATTATCTGCCATGTCATCTGAAAAATATTAAACAATTTTTTAAAAAAGTTGTTCATCACCCACCTGATTTCCCCTTCCGCCATTCGCGTTTCTGTTGCCACCAACGTTCAATTCCCATCCCATGCCCAAACCACTGAGTAGTCAGTCCCATATTTGTCAAGTACCGATCCCTTCCCATGTGTTTAATGGCCAAAGCGAAGGGCCCCACATATCCCTCTCTCCCTCACACATCAACAATCCAACCACCATCATAATCCACAAACATTGTCGTCTTCACTAACAATCTTCATCACTCTCTTTCTCACCCTTTTCCTGCCCTTTGCCTTCCCTGGGGGGTTTTTTTTTTTTTTTTTCTCTCACTTATTGTATTTGAATATATTATATATTAGTCTCTGTTTCATATAATAAACCATCTTTTTTTTTTTTTTTATCATCTCACTACAAAAAGAGAGCACGAATTCTAAGGATCCCAGACCGGGTTGTGCAGCGGGGACCGTTCAAGGATCTCATATTGATTTAAGGGACCCGCATAATTCTGCGCTGTACAACAGAGTACCTCTCTCAATTATGAATAGTGAGAAAAAGAGAAGAGGATATGAAGAACGTGTAACTTCCCTGTTCCTATCGAGCAAAGAAGAGCTTAGGTGTTGGAGAGAATGTTCAGCAGAAAAATAGAAAGAGCAGAACCAAAACATGAAAAATAGAAGAAGAAAGAAAGCACAGCAGAACGGAGAAGGAGAGGGGCTTGAACAAAGAAAGAAACAGAAGAGGGGGGGGGGGGGAACCAATGCGCTGTTCTCATGCTCTAAAACAGGGACAAACAGAGATCGGGAGAGAGGAAGAAAGAGCTCAACAGCAAGGGAAGGGAGACTCCGTTCATCCCTGTTTCAGCAACCAGAGGCAGAACACGGCAAGGGAGGAAGAAGGCAGCGACTAAAAAAGACAGAAACAGAAGGAAAGAGAATCGGGAACACAGCGATGCTGACGCCGACGATGGCCAGAACAGAATCCATATGCTCGCCGATGATGCTGAGGCCGGTCAACGCAGCGAGGCAATGCTTGACTGAAGAGGCGACACAAGTTCTATCAGAATTGTGTATTCACAACTACAATATCAAAATCGTTGAGGTTGTATCTATCAGTTGCAATAGACTTCAAACATGTCCTGGAAGATGATACTTTCATATTGTGGTGAAAAAGGATGGTTGGGCTCTCTATTTCTACATACTCGGTGGCCAAAACAGAATCCATAAGGGTTGTCGGTTACTCTTAAGCCGAGATCGGCAGGCATTGCATAGTTTTCCTCGTATAATAATCATAAGAATCTTTTTTGTTTTTTGGTTAGGCCATCATAATCGTAAGAATTTATTCAATATAATTTATGTCATTTCATTGTCATGCGAATGGCAGAGAAGGGGGAATCTGGTGGGTGATGAACAGTTTTTTTAATTATTTAATATTTTAAAGATGATCTGACAGAAGAAAGACTGTATATTTAACAAGCCATATCAGCATTTAACTAGTCACATTAATTTTTGGACGGTGGATTAATAGAGGAATCGGAATAAAAAATGCTTGGCTGAGTGGTGAGCAATTTGGATTTCGAAGGAGTGGGGACCAACATAAAAATAAGGGGATGAGTTTATATATATATATATATATATATATATATATATATATATATATAAAATAATTTATACAAGTTTTTTTTTTTTCAAAAAGCATATTAAAGATATAATATAATTAAGGTAAAATCTTTGGTATATTCAGATATAATGTAGTTATATAAATTTAATATTATTATTTTTTAAATTAATATTTAAAATAATAAAATTATATAAATTAACATATAAATTCAAAATTTTATATACAATAAATAGTTAATAATTAACAAATTTATATGTCAGTAATATGTTAAAAATTTTTGTTTCACCATATCATGATTGCATCTATATACTTAAGATTGTGAGTGTACCAAATATAATACTTATAATTAATCACTCACATATTAATATGTATTATATTTTAAATAATAATATATCATTCATTGTTAATAAATTTTTTTAATAATTCTAAAAGTATTTTTTTGAATGATCAAATTTATAAAAAAAACTTCAAAATTAATATCTTACCAAAATTTCAAAAAATAAAATAATTTTTTTAAACATTTATGTTAATAGACTCAATTTGAAATATTCAATATCACTATTTTATCTCATTATTAAATTTTCGTTTCCTCATTCTTTGGTTTTATTTAATATCGACTTCTTTTAATTGTTTTAAAGATATTTTTTTTCAATTTTATTTTTTACATTTTCCAACTAGTCATTTGCATATGCATTATCATTGACTATAGTCTCTTCTTATCTATAGGTTTTATTTATATTTTAAAAAGTCTATAATCAATTAAAAATTAGTCAATAAAATATATCATATAAAATAGACTTCATTTAAATTTTTTTCTCTTGCATATTTTATATTATTATTTTGCACACAATTTTATAACACAGATGCACCTTTTGATTTAGTATGTCTTATATATATATATATATATATATATATATATATATATATATATATATATATATTATTGTAAGATAATTATTAGAGCTGTTAATTTTACCAACAACACCGTATCACATGTCATTACATGTAAGCAACTCATTTTAAGAAGAGAAATAAAAAAAAAAAGATAAAATAAAAAAGCAAAGCAAAATGAAGAAAATAAAAAAAAATTAAAAAACAAATAAACATAAACAAATCCCTCATATATTAAAAAGAAGAGGCAAAAAACTTATCCTTTCATATAAAATAAAAAAAGATTCTTAAAAAAGACTTTAAAATAAAAATTAAATCACAAATTAAGGCAAGATAACTACTTTTCAAATTAAAAAAATGAAAGGAAAATAAAAAAAGAAAGAGAAGAGATAAGAAAGGAAAAAAGAATGATAAATAAAAAAGAGAGAGAGAGTGCAAAAAGGGCTTGACAAGTGAATCCACGGGAACGAGCAAAAAGGGATATATCTGCTTTTTGAGTTGCCAAACAGAGCTAAACAGAGGCAAACAAAGAGGTATGTAGTTATTATTATTATTATTATTAATGACTTTGTTGGGTGCAATATCCATTGATTTCTCACGCACCTGAATACTCCATTTTCATTGAATGTTAGAATTGGAAATTATTCCATTGGAAGCAATGGTCATAGAGAGGTTTGGGAATTTTTGAAGTTATTCTATCTTGTGTTATATTGATATTTAGAAATAAGATCTAGAGGAGTTTATGGCTTTTCTGTAATGTGGAATGGGTCTAAATGGGCATGGGTTAATGTTGGTTAAAGATCTGATAATTTTGTTCGCTAAGGATGAATGTGAACTCATAGCCTAATGATCTTGTTTGCGGCAATTGGAGGCTAAATTCATTGTTGAAGCTTTGGTTAATCAGAACTTGAACACTATTACTTAACCCCCTTCCATGAGTGAAAGTCATGAATGGTTCCTGATGTTTTTTTTTTTCCTTCTTTTTTTAATTTCATGTATGGACGATTTGAATTGATGGAGAGCTATGTGCAAGCTGTAATTTCTTTTCACGTTTCAAGCATCTTCACATTATGGTTTTCCCTTGAAGTGGATTTTGTCATGCATTCCAGCGTTATTTCTTTGAGAATTTTTAAAATGGAATTATATCTTCTGAATTTGATTTTGGCTACATATTGACACGTGTGTGGGCTGATGGTAGCATTATAAATGATGTAGCATGATGAGGATCCTTATTTGCAATGGATATGTTATCATGGTGCTTTGTTTCATCACTTGGTGAACTTCTTACTCAATTTGTAAAATGTTATTCTGCCACTAATTGATATGATGTTTCATTTGTGGGTGAGAGTAAAACTATAAGTTACAAGAGGACATGGATAAGACAAACCTTGAATATATTAATATCTACTGAGCTTTTGCACATATTTTGATGATGTGAATAATCCTTGCCTGAGTGCACATATACGCATGTCACAAATATTTGTTTTTTTCCTCTTTTCTTTTGTAATTTTTACTTTACATTATTTTTTTTATTTTAGTATTATTATTATTAATCATTTAAATTATAGAGTCGTTACATGAGATTTTGTATCCCATTAGGCTCTTAGAGAATTAATTGATTGGGCACGTGAGATCTTGTGTCTTATTAAATTTAATCCATGTTTTAATAAATTTGAGTTATAATGACCCATGTTTAATTTTTTTAAAAAAATTAATTCAATTATAATTAAATATCTTTTTATCTTTAAACTTTTTTTTTAAATAAAACTCTTCTCTCCCAAAGTTATAAAAATTTTAAAAAATAAAATAATCAAAATCATTTTGTGAAAAAAATCTTCTTCCATAATTCACACAATTTTTATTTAAAATCTTTATTTTTTTTTTCTTTCCTGTTAACTTCTACTTTTATAAAATCTAAAAGAAATTAAAAAAAAAAATTTCTCTTTCCTTTTAAAAATTATTATTTTAATTAAAATTAATGAATTCCGCTTCCAAAAGTTATAAAGTCCTAAAAAATAGAAAAGAGATAAAATAAAGAGAGCTAGAAAGTGAAATTATACTGATTTTGTAAATTAAATTACATCAACCAAATTTTGATTCATTTTGTAAATTAAAATACATTAACTATCCTTTTTTTAAAAAATAAAAAAATAAAAATTATTAACCAACATACACATATTTTTATTCAAACTATATAGATTTTAATCCCTATTATAAGGCACGTAGGTCTTAGGTTATAATCCTAGGTCAAGTCTGCCTTTGTAAATATTTTATTTTTCTTCATTCATTTTATTCTCTTAATTCTTTTTTCTTTTTTTCTTTTGCATGTAATTGATAAAAGTAATCAAATAAAAAAAATAAGGTTATACATATTTTGCATAATCAACTTTGGATAATCATTTTTAAGAACGAATGTTATGATATGTTTAACATCTTCTCCACGTACAACAAATTCCCAAACTTGATCCTTGATTAGCATATCACTTTTTCTAATTGCATTATTTTCTAAAATTTTCTTTTAAAAATTTTAGTGAGGACACCTAAATTTTGATTTTTGCTTCTTTAAGCAAAAATTAAAATTTATCTTTCCATAATCGGAGGAGGTTGGTTTATAAGTTGGATTTGATTGAATAATATTTGCTTATTTAGAGGTTGAAAAAGGCTTAAAACTTATTTACACATTAAAATGAAGATTTACCTTAGAAATGATTTCGTTTAATTTGATCTTTGATTTTTTCTAAAATCAGTTTTATTCTTAAACCTTTGTTAACACAAAAATAAAAAAAAAAATTATTTTGGCATTGAATAAATTGTACTAATAGCAAAATTCAACTTTGAGTCCAGATATAAATCACAATGCTATATATTCATGTTTAACCATAAATTAATTTTAAAAATTAAATTGATATTCCAACGAGATACTTAGTCAACATGTAAAATATCTATATGCAAGGCCATGTCAGATACTTTCACTAACAAAGTTAACGCTATCAGGAAAAGGAATCAAGTAAAACCTTTTCAAAACTTAAAAAATTATACTAAGCCATAATAATATTTTAAAATTAAAACAAAAATTGAATAAAAGTTGAAGAACCAAAATTGTACTGCTGTTATCATTTTAATTCAAAGAATACAAATTTAATCATATATGAATATGATTGTTGATTAAGATGAACAAAAAATACATAGAACAACTTTGGAATCTTTGGCTTTCATTATAACAAAAGATATATTTTATAACTTAACAAGGAAAATTATTAGGCAACTTCAATACTCTCGAACTACTTCAAATCTTTATGACTATGAAGGGCAATATGGCTCTCAAATTGAAGTCCTTTTACGTTCTTGCTTTGTTATCCCATAATAGATTATTTCAACAAAGGACAGTGCATATTTGTACTTTCCGAAACTGCAGTTTGTTGAATCAGGATCCAAGTCCAGGATTATACAACATACATGCTATACAATTGTTAGATGTGCTTTCCAGATTGCTGTATGTTGTCCTGATAACAAATTATTGTCATGGTTTTAATTAGAGAGGTAAATGACGAACACCTCCAATGATGTGACGCCTCTAATATTCTTGCTTTATTAATATATAATAAACTAATCCTATATTATTCACCACCTTTTAAAAATTATACATGTTATTAATTAATTTAAAAAATTTAATATAAGTATACGAAGAATAAAGTATAAGTTTTTTTTGTTTGTTTGTTTTTTTAATTTTTAGAAAAAGAAGTTAGCCTGGGCTGGAAAAAATAATATTTTTTTCATTTTTTTTATAATGTAACACATTTCTTATTTTTCAAATTTAAAACAAAGATTATAATCGGTATATGTTAAAAAAATAAGTAGGTCGTGTGGGCGTGCATATATTGTTCGTATTAGAAAAACCGATTTATCTTCCTCTATAAAAAAAATTGCAGGGATCAAAGGTTGGAATTATTCATGCAATAGTAGTAAAACAATAACAAGGGAAATCCTTAACTGTCACGAGTCCATCCGCTTTTCTCAGATCTCCGGGAGCACTATATTTTCCTCCTCTCCCTTCCCTTCCCATCCCAAACACCCCAATATGAAAGACTTGCTCATATGATCAAGGTTCCATCTATGGAGACTGAACTCAATGACCTGAGTTCGAATCCGCCTGAATTCGATGGTTCCGCAGATTCTGACCCCATTCACGATGAGGTCTCCACCAAGGACGACCGTCCTCTCCTCAAGTCCGACCCCGCCACCCCTGTCTCTTCCGACCACCTTGAAGACCTCGAGAAGAAATTCGCTGCGTTTGTTAGATGCGATGCTTACGGAATCATGGGACGCGGAGAATTGCCGACGAGGGAGAAGGTCTTGCTTGGGTTGGCATTGGTCACACTGGTTCCAATAAGGGTGGTTGTGGTCACGACCATGTTGTTATTCTATTACTTGATTTGTAGGATTTGTACGCTATTCTACCCCCCGAATCGGGAGGAAGAACAGGAAGACTACGCGCACATGGGTGGGTGGAGGAGGGCTGTGATTGTTCAGAGTGGGAGAGCCCTCTCCAGGCTCATGCTTTTTGCTGTAGGCTTTTATTGGATCAGCGAGACCTCCCGCTTTCCGAATACTGATCACAAATCTACCACCGAGGTACTCCATTTCAAATAGTTCTGTCTTGAGATTTGTCATAAGCCTGCTTTTCCTACTCTTATCGCTTGTTACTTGCTGTCGTATTTTTGCCGAACACACGCCTCCCATTGGTTGATAATTAACTTCATATATAGAGTCGGGGTTCGAACTATTTCGGTTATGCTCTAAGCTTAATCTTTCTTAGAAGACCAATGCTACCGTAAAGAATGATGCTTCTCGGAACAGGCATTTACTTATTCGGACACATAAACAGAGGTGTTGAGGCCAATGATCAATACAATAACTAGGATATGCCTATGTTTTAGTGTTCTTTTCTATTTTAAGTCTGAACCATGACAATAAGATGAATATCTTATTTTCCTCTTTTATTTTTGAGACTTTCTGATTATTCGATGCTTGTTTTGCTGCTAGTCTACTTACTGAGAAACAGATATTCCCTGTATTTCCTCCCTTCCTAGAAGGACAAAAGGAATGTGTTTTAGCAGCTGTTGCATAATTTAGCTTATGTTATGTTATTTCTTTACTATTTTTAGCAAGATTTTCTGTTCCAGTATATATTTTAGTTCTACCTAATTCATCCTTTTCTTCCAATGTAAGAAGGAAGGCAAACATCAACCTGAAGAGATGGAAACACCTGGTGTAATAATATCTAATCATGTATCATACTTGGATATTTTGTATCACATGTCTTCCGCCTTCCCAAGTTTTGTTGCTAAGGTTTGTAATGTCTTGACAATTTATGCTTTTGATTTGTCTTGTGCATGTATTTATTGACCTTTTATTTTTAACTGACATCTGTTTTAAACTCTTAATTTCAATCGTGGATTTCATTGCTGAAGAGATCAGTGGCTAAACTTCCTCTAGTTGGTCTTATCAGGTCTGTTGACTTTGTTAATGTGTTCTTTTGGTTTGATATTATATATATATATATATATCATAGTGAACTTATGTCCTTTTACTTCCATTTTGCTCTTGTGATGTTAGGTTGATCAGTTCTCTATGATGAATATATAATTTATCAAATGAGAATGCTGCATTTTATCTTGAATTGATTTGCATTAATTTTCCTTTATCATTAGGATAATTCAATAACCCGGGCTTACATATTGTGGCATCTTTTGTGACAGTAAGTGCCTTGGTTGTGTCTATGTTCAGCGGGAATCAAAGTCATCAGACTTCAAGGGTGTTGCAGGTCAGGTGCATAAATTGTTGGTTGAGTTTGCACTTTGTAATATTTTTGAAAATATGCTCTAATTTAAATAAAGTGATGTACCTTGTCTTCTTTCCCACTCCCTTGCTGTGTGTAATTCTTGCCTTTGTATTTTTAATGGCATACTAATTGCATGGGGCCCTTTGTATCTTGAATTGATAAATAAACTGTTTAAGTAAGAATTCTTATCACATATTGCTTAGTTTCTTATGAAAGCATTGTTACCTAGCAAAGAACCTTCTTCTGGGATTTATCTCGATTGAATGATAATAGAAACATGCGCAAGCTATATTTTGGAATTACGCTGGCATTGAAATGAATAGCTAGACATTGCTTCTTTTAGATATGAGAATGCTTCCTTCAGAACTAAACCTACAAGTGCCAGTAGGGTGAGTTTTTTAACAATTGAATTTAAACATCTATGGAGTCTGGAAGCAATTTAGGCTGAATTTCATGAGGTAAATAGAAAAGAGCTTGGATTTGGCTAGAAAATGGTAAAGGGAACTATGCCTAAAATATTTTCATCATCATCATCATTTATTCCAAAACATTGGCTTGGTAATAAGACAAAATACGATTCTCAAATAGAAGTAAATCCCAATTGTTGCCTGTGCCTTTGTCAAGCCTTTGCTTGGATATTTTTCAATTGAGCTAGACTGTAGTATTTTATGAGGATGTGAAAGAATATTCTAGTGAGAAACTCAAATGGAGTTAAATGGTTTTTTCTTTTTTCATACTGTCTTAGCTATATTTCCTGATTATTATTTTTCCTAATATTTAGGTAGTTTTGGCAGTGGTATCTGATTTTTATGCTTTATCTTTCGGATGCTCTAGCGATTTGTTGTATCTAGACTCTAGAGGTGCCCAAGCTGTCATTTTCATGATGCATATGCACGCATATCAGTCCACCAAACTAGGATTTGAGTGCATTCTTTCAATATGATATGTTACGTCCTAGAGCTTTTGAATGGTGCGCCTTGTTGCTAGATTTATTTTTCTCAAATCTTTGTTCTGGGACAAATGAGCCTGCAATATCACTGGTAATATTAAACTGTAAACTTCTTTTCCTGCAGGTGTTGTCACTGAAAGAATTAAAGAAGCTCATCAGAATAAGTCTGCTCCAAGAATGATGCTATTTCCAGGTTGTTATACTTTTGATTTTTGGATTGTCATTTATATTTACTTTTTCCCTGAATATCACAATGAAGGTATCTTTAGTTATAATTATGGAAGGATATGCATTTATGTTGATTAAATCTGACATATTATTATATCATTTTTTTTACCTTAACTAATATCATGAAATGATTCTAATGGGATAAGAGATTTTGTATTATTTGTTTATAACTTAGTTATTAGGGTTAAACATAGAAATTTTATTATCTATTTAGAATTTAGTTAGTTAGGATAAATCTAGGAATTTAAATTATTTTACGTTTAAATATTTTGTTAGGATAGGCTTATCCATTTGTTCAGATTTTGTATTTTTGTATATTAATTTTATGATAGGGCTCTCTATAAATAGTCCTAATTATCAAGTCATTAAACAGACTATTTTGATTGAATATATTATTGAGTTAACCTAATTCTCTCCCTCTCCTCTCTTTTTCTCAACTTCTTTCCCCTTTCTCCTTAAATCATCCTTACTCTCTCTGGTTGTCCTGCATCAGATTCCCTTTGTGCTATTTATTGATTTGTACTTTTGTCTAGTGACATATAAGTTAAGTTTGCTAGTTGTTCAATTTGGCCAAATTCTTCAATGCTCTGGGATATCTTCTCTCTCTGTAATAAGATTCTGGAGTTGCTCATGCTTTTTGATAAAATTGGGGCTGGATTCTCAATTTTGTTTTGATAAAATTTATGGACCTTTAGTCAAGTAAAGTTTATGGGCAGTTCATATCTATAACCAACAAATATTAAAAATAAAAAGGAAAATAATTAGAAAATAAAGACTTTGGTACTCCCTCATGCACCACTCTTAGACACTGGTATGATTTGACAGATGTTGCAATTAATTTTTTGCATTGTCTGTGATATGGATCTGATGATATCACTTGTTGCATAATAGTAGTTTATCCTATAACCTCCGTGTTAAATGAATTTGGGTGCTAGGGTCTCTTTGAATGTAAATCCTTCATTGATAGCTGATTACATCTCCGAACTTAAGTAGGACTAATTGTAGGTTGTTGATTGAGTAGTCTACACCTTGTCCCTCAAGTTCAATAATCGACCACTAATAAGCATAGTTAGAGTCCAATTAACTCCAACCATTCACAGAAATGTCCAGAAAATCAAAGCCCAAAGACTAAGGGTGACTAATGTTGAACTAGAAGACCCTAACAGTAAGTATAAAAAAAATACTCCGGGGACTGAGTATATCATTTACTAAAATAACACCTGTTGAACACATAACTATGGATTCATGATCTAGTAGAGCTGTAAGATTTTGCAATCTATGCCAACATCAAATCTAAACTAATTAAGGCCTTTTGATCTTTGAGCGTATGCCTTCTTAATTGTTCTGCTCCCTGCATTGCCGTATATTTAATTGTTACTCTACTTTCTAATTTATTTCTGTTTATTAACTTATTCTATGTTGCTGGCATGAGCAACATTTGGTGCATATGGTAGCATGTGTCATATTATGAACGTTCTCTGTGCTCATTTTATATTTTCATTGACCTATCAAAGGTGGTATCTGTTTGTATTTATTCTAGGATAATTCAGACGCCTAAACTTGTTTCATATATTGTTGTTCTCATAAATATATTATTTTAATGAATTTTGGTATTCTACAGAAGGTACAACCACAAATGGGGACTTTCTCCTTCCATTCAAGACTGGCGGTTTTTTGGCATGTGCACCTGTACTTCCTGTAATTTTAAGATACCCTTACCAGAGATTTAGTCCTGCATGGGATACCATATCTGGGGTAAGTGTTTATAAATGATTTAAAGATTAAAATATCCTGTTTTTCTATGATGTCTAATAATAAAAGCTAGTTTAGCATCCAACATCTAGGCTTCTCAGTTTTGGTAAGAATGCCAGGTTTTGAACCTCGAGTTGTGGGTTGGATGTGAAAAGTTACTGAGTTTGTTTGTGCTATCTCTTAAACTCTTGTCTGAGTTGAAGTTTGATGAATATCTATCAAAATTTGTGAGCGAGTCAGTGGTTGGCTAAATAACTTTACATCACTTGAAATTGTAAGTCAATGGTACTGATGAAATGTCAGTTTAAAATATCTTTTGCTTTATACTTTGCTCGAAAAGTTATAGATTCATTTAGGCCGACGGATTGGAGACCTGCTGTGGGCTCCAAAGCTAATAATAACATTTATTTACTTGAGTCTTATTGCTAATGAAAATTTTTGATGTTTTTCTTTTTCAATAGCAACTTTAACGTGTATTCTTAGTGCAGGTGCGCCATGTGATTTTACTTTTCTGTCAGTTTGTAAATTATATGGAAGTGACACGGTTACCTGTTTACTACCCCTCACAGCATGAGAAGGATGACCCAAAACTTTATGCTAGTAATGTTCGAAGATTGATGGCTAATGAGGTATCCAACTCCCTCTGATGATTAATATATGATATGAAAGGTTTTCAAAGCTAATCGTGTTACATCTAATTTCGTTTCCAGTAGAACATCTATTTCTTCTGTTTATGGCTCACTGATCACATAATAAGGATTCTCATAACCAGTTCAGAGGATAGGTGGGTTGAAAGTGACTTTTGGACGTAACATATGTGGAATAGAAATTTACTACGAGTGGAACTGGGAGAGAAAAAGAGGGAAGAAACTGAGAGGGATGAACTAAAAATGAAACAAGTTCCATTTTTATTCTGTCATTAACAGTTATGTTGCATAGTGGAACTCTTTCAGTTTTTTCTTCACTGTCAAGTGCTGATAGGTTAAAATGAAAATATCATTCCTCTCACCTTGCATTCTTCTGTCCAATTTCACTGCTGTCGTTTTCTCTGTGCAACCCATGCATGGCCTAGGGTTCTTGCCTACGTGTTATGTAATTATTCTTCTGTGGAGGCAGTTGTTCCTTCTAGCTCAAAGAGGACTTACGTTTTATTTCTGGTGCTATTGCGTAACTTATTGTTGATACTAACTCAATCTTGTGTGTTATATGTTTTGCTTGCAGGGTAACTTGATACTGTCAGACATTGGGCTAGCAGAAAAGCGAATATATCATGCTGCTCTCAATGGTAATATTACCCTGCCTAGTGTTTTACATCAGAAAGACGATTGATTATTTCATGGCCCCTTTCTGAAATGATATGTATTTGAAGTTTCTGAAAGTTTCAAATTTGGCATTTGCTCATGAATGGACAGTTTATGCGAGGGGTGTTTATATAACTCTCAATACATTTACCTTAACTTCCGAAAGTCACTCATGTAATTTTCTTGCAAATAGTGTGGCCACCGTAGTGTCTTAACTGACTGCTTTTCGTTTTTTTGTCCCGGTCAGCTTTAGTTGCCGGCTCATATGGATTACATTTGAAGCACCCAATTTGAGAGTTACATGGGTTATTGTTAACTTTCACATTGTGATAAAATCACTATTTTTAGAAAGACCATGTAACCATAGATCTGAATCTTTTCTTTCGTGTTCCTGCAGGTTTGTAATGCAAATTCTAATTCGGATTGGTGGTGTGTATATTCCTTGTATGGTTCTACTTTGTCAGGGGAAAAAAAAAAGTTGAGAAAATATGGAAAATCCTGTGCAGCACGAGTATTCATATAATATGTATCTGAACATGGACACTGCATCTGGAGTTTTGGTGCAATTTTCAGTGAGGCCTTTTATTTGTTTTATTTATTTATAAATTCATAGGGCATTCAGAAAATCCTCCCCAGTTTGAGCTGTTTCACAATACCGTCGCTGATTCTGATTATTTGATGTACTGCTTACGGAGAACAGATTTAGGTTGTAAGTTGTAACCTAGTAAAGAACTTAGTCTGGATAGGTGCTGACTATTAGTTTCAACACTTTATTGACCACAGAGATGAAATTTTATTGGAGGTCTGCGAAGCATTGAAGTTTGGATATGTGTTAAAGGGCTTTCCATTTCCCTCCCCCTTCCCCCGGGTTAATTATTCGGTTCTCCGTGGGGTCTCTTGACTGATAGTTAGTACAAGCTTTATCGGATCTCTCCTAACGCGAAATAACAAAACTTATCCTATAATTATTAACATTGCATCTATCAGAAAAATATTTATTAACAATGCAATGTGTTTCTTTAACGGCACTTCTTGTAAACTAATTAATCAATGTTGCACGGCACGACTCTAATTGATAGCTCATAGGCTGTCAATTGACCTAGAGTAAAATAGTTTTAAAGCCCCAAGGTTGTGAATATTGCCATTTTAGTATGATAGCTTTGCAATGGTGGAGCTTCCGGATTGATTTATGAATTCTATGCCGCTAATTAGTTAACAACTAAACGATTTACAATTAGAGGAAATTATTCGATCCTTTTGTTAAAACTATTATTTTTTTTTATGTTTAAAACATAAATTACTTCATTTGAAACAAAAAGTTTTCCTCTAACCTAGTTTAATTTATAACTTTTTTAGCAAAAATACCCCAAATTAGCTAAAATACATATTTTAACTTGTTAAAAAAAGTAAGATGAAGATTGTTTTAGCCACTAAATTTTCTACTGGACTTAAATGTCAGATTATTCAGAGAGATTTTATATTATAGAAATAAAAAGAAAGTTCATATAATTTACTCTTTAAATTAAAATGAAATTAATACATTACAATTTGATTTTCACAGTTTCCACTTTCCAACCTCATTTATATGTAGAAATATATTTAATAAATAACCATATAGTACACATGAATGTGTTTTTAAATTACGGAATTAATTGCAGACATTTACAAACGCAATCGTTGACCATACTATCGTAGTATTTACAAAACGTGGAAAATTGATGCTGAGCCATTAAAGTTGTTGGAATGGAAGGCGATTTGGAGATCTTATATATATTCCAAAAAAGGAAATAAAATTAAATTGGGTGCCCATGCATATTACAACAAAGAAATACAACTGACGGAGGCAACGCTTCATAGTTCATGATCATCTTTCTTCTGCACCTCCAAAAGGATCATTCTCAATTGGATTTACAGCAGTTGAAGCCATAACAGTGGCGTCACACCAAAATTTCTAAAAGAGGGCAAAAATTCAATGAGGAAAAAAAATAATTGCAAAAACTGTTTCCATTGGTCAAGACTCGAGTTAGAACTCGGGATAGGTCCTAATAAAACATCTTGTATTCCTTACCTTCTCAAATAGGTTGTCACCTTTCTTTAATGGACTTCCGCAATTCCCATGATGATAAGCAGCCTCTCAAGGGTGACTGTAGGAACAGTGAAGACGTTGATAAGTGCTTTTGCCGCATTGAGATTGAGGACAGGCAATTGAAGGCACTTCTCAGCCTTCTTTTTTCACTATCATGGGGCTGGTAATTAGGATCATGCCTCACAGCAGAAATTCTGAGTGCTTCAGGAAGAATGCAGTTACAAACTGAACCTAACACAAGTTCAACAAAGATGATATTAAGTATATGTCACTTATGGAGGAGCCCTTCATAGCCATTAAATCTAATGAGTGACGCAACCTTTGAGCTACACAAACTTGCACGTGCATTTACTATCCCACACATCATATATTACAATTTTCCCTTCTCTGGTGGAAGAATAGTACTAAAGTTATCTTAGAAACTATATCAATGATGCAATTTATCAAGAACGTGATTCTATTATCTTCCAGATCAATAACAACGGCTATGCACATATCTAACGTGTTAAAGGGGTATAAAGGGAAAGAATTATGCAAATTCAGTTCTAGATGATACAGTTTTCTTGCAACACAAAACCAGAGGAAACTTTTGATTTGTATCTGAAAGTGAACTTCCATTTCATTTGGTAGTAAGTTGTGGGAAGTTGAAGAATAGAAATACCTAGTCTGGCCAGTCGATTTACCCATGTTGGAATTGACTTCCCTGTCAGCTTGTAACAGATGTCCTTGCAGAAATGGTTGCAATTCTTAACAATCAAGTGATATGTGTCGCCATTGTAGCTTGTTGACTGGCGTTCCATGAACTCCCTAACCTGAACAGGATCCAAACATGTGGTTCCTATGAATATTGATTTCCTGAACTTGAATCCAGGGCATTGCCGAGGTTCCACCTCAAATACACCGCTAGTTGGATAGTCATGAGCTCCAAATGCATATTCCACACCATACACTGTACAATGCAGTAAGGCAAAGCAGAAGAAGTAAGCCTCCATTTAAAATAATAACTATGATTAGAGAGAAGCCAATAGGTAGCAAAACAGCAATTTACATGGCAAGTTGAGGATATTTGTAAACAAGAAAAAGAAGTCAGCAAATTATAAAAGAAGAGAATATTTCTGAAATTTTCAGCTGCATTTCCCAGTTCCCTCACCCAGAGAGCCTTCAAGTTGTTATCAGTGTCAAATCAAAATTAGAAAGAAGCAAGGTGATGAGACAATGTTCATGTTGACATTGCGCTTAAAGAAGGAAGATGATTTCCTGATGAACATAACTATCATAATGCTGAATTAAACCAAAATCTTTACTGATTCCATATTATTCACGCTATAAATAATTACCAACTTGTTTTCCCCTTAGGCCGACCAATACTACAAAATCTTACAAAAATAGAATTCAGGGATTTCAGAAATAACTTGGTACATTCTTATATATTGCAAACACGTTATTAGGTAAATTACCGTATGCCTACTAGTACCATCACTAACCAAGAGCACTAGGCCAGTTCCATATATTGAAAGCGTCATCATCACATGATCTACAAAAACAGCCTCATCCAGCCATAAGATAATTTTACACATTTCAGGACCCACCAAGTCTGGTTATTATGCTTACATCAAGGCTGAAAATGCATCACATCACATGCAAGGATTAAATATATCTTTTCTCCCCTGCCCGTATTGTCTGATTATGATGCAACATGATATGGGCTTAAACAGAAGAATTATATTCTTCCACCACAAGTAACCAAGGTCTAATGAGCCGAAGCCAAGTTACTAGAGGTCTTCAGCTTGAATTGACAAGCAGAGAGATCAAATTCAAGAAAATGAACACTACAGTCATACCTTCCACACCAGAGTGATAGATACCTAGGCCAGCCCAGTACATATAACCATTCATGGGTGTCAAGTCATATACATTCAGATAAACTGGGGTTTTGCCAGGACCATAGCTAGTTGAATTAACTTTGGGAAACAGAGAAAAACGGGCGGCTGATTTGCCCTTCAAATGAAGTGACACCATAGTTTTCCATCCTTTCTTAGGCCTCAATTTCATCATTCCCTAAAGGAAAAACCAGTGTAGAACCTGTTTCCAACAATCATTCGAACAAAAGCATCAGCTGTATAAGTTCACATCTTCAGTTAATAAGAATAGAAATCGGACAGTGAAGAAAAAAAGGACACATTTCCCCTCTCCCTATGGGGTGCTGGTTATGGCAAATAAAAGAGGAATAATTATCTCTTTAGGGTTTAGGTCCCAAAATGTGTGAAAATATTTAATCATTCCCGGTCTGTTCCAAAACAGTAGTTCCCTTGTTTTCAATTTACAATAACGCAATTTGATAGGATAAATTCTCAGCAGAAAAACCCTTTTCACAAGTTCTTCGAATTAGTGAATTTTGAATTTTCTACCAGTAAAATGTGTACTACTGGGAATTCTACCAGACCCCAGCAGCACCAGTTTACGGAAAAAGGTTGGCCTCACCAATATTCAAAAGTCTGTTCAGAATTCAGATCTAGCATAAATTATCAAGTTATATTCATGCAACTACATGAATAGATTGAATGGAATAGAACAACAAACGCAGCGATGGAACTCTCAACATAAAACCCAACACAATGACAGAAGCGTTTTCCTTGTTTGGCAGCAGAGAAAAGAAACATAAATTCTTCCCGACTAGATGTTGTGATTTCCTGCATCTTATTTTACGTATCCAAAATTAGAGCAACCAAGAAGTTGAGCAAGGCACGACAGAGAAATATATTAATCGCTAGGTCTGCGAGTGTGACCAACCATTCCAAACTAAATTTAGATGAATCAAAGCGCAAAATAGCGAGGACACAGGAAAGACACAGAGCATAAGAAGGAATAGTGGAACTTACAATTACAGATTGAAGGAGTATGGCCATTAGCTAGTTCAAGAGCTCCACCACCGCAAACACCAAGACAGAGAGAGCTTGAGAGGGTTCCGCAGTACACACTAATTCCAGACTGTAAACGATGAGAAGCGAATGAGCAAGAGGAAACGACAGAGGAAACCCAACATTTGAAGGTAGAGACCAAGAAGAAGAAGAAGAAGACGAAGACGACGAAGTAGAAAACGCTCCCTCTGTGTCACTCGGCGGTCTTCACTGCCAAAAGCCTAAAACACGGATAGAAGAGACAAGCTCTGGGAAAAAGATTACTGCGTCTCAGATATGGACAGCAGTGATGTGCCGTGACAACGTCAACATGCTCTTTTTAAAAATAAAAAAAATAATTGTTTTCACCCAAAAAAACAAAAAATCCAAAGTTTAAGTAAAGTTGGCGAGAAGTGAAAATGAAATAATTTTCTCCAACATTGGGTTAACATAAAAAGAATGAAATGGACAAATAGTATTATATTGCGAGTAATTTATTTTCTCCAGAAATAAACCTAAGAAAAGAGAAAAGACAAATCGTGTTGACCAAAGACTCGCTGATTCCCAAATCTCTCCCTCGGGTTCAGTCTGTTGAATCATAAATGCGTGTTTTCATGCATGATTTGTGACTACCAAGCGAAAACTATATATATATATATATATATATATATATATATATATATATGTATGCAAAATTATCGTTTTAAACGACAGAGAAAGATATTTTTATTCAATCTTTTCTACATTTTTTCAATAAAAATTTTTTTATTTGTTACTTTAATTAGAAGTTGAATGTCTTTTTTTTTTTTTTTACTGATGTAATCTCTTTCAACCTCTCATATACTTTTAAGATAAATCAAATTATATATATATGTATTAAATTTTAAAATTATAGTAGTTTTTGCTAATATCGTTTAAGAATGTTCATTTTATGTTGTTTTTATTAATGTATTACAATTTAATAGACATCCAAAGATGAAATATACAAGTCTATTATTTATTTCTTTCCAAACTACAATATCGATTATCAAACAGCTTAAGATTTTTTTCTTAAATGAAAAACTGCATGAACGTGCTTTCACGCCAGATATTTTTAAATGTTTTCATGGGAATCATGGGTTGTGCTGGCCTTCTTTTATTGAAAGGATTTTCTTTTTGGTAAAACAATTAAATTATTAATTGAACTTTTAGTCAGTGAAATTTTCTTTTTGTTGCAATCTTCAGTTTCAGTCGGATTCTCGTGTATAATGATGTTAAAAAACATGAACATATCCCATCAATGTAAAAGTGATGGAAAAGTAGAGATTCTATAGGATCTGCTCAAAAGAATGAGGAGCATGCATGCATCATCTGAACTCTGAGGAGGCCAAGAATGACCAAATTCGATAGCAACCAGAACTGAGTAATCGCTTTTATGATTCAAGTTGGGCATAGAATCCAGAACCAAACTGAGGCAATAATAATGCAAATGGACCACTTGATTTGTTCACTAGGAAGGGCAAAAGGGAATCACATTATTGGTAGGCGTTGTTGCCTCTGGATTTTAGCCAGCTTAAGATGACTGAGACAAGCCACGGGGGGACCTAGATGCGATTGGGGACATTACATTGTCCAAAGATGAAAATTTAAACAATGGGGTCCCTTGCTGCTGTAACCAACGACAATGTTTCCCTAGCGAGTAAGAAAAACGACAAGTCTTGCTCATCAATGCATTTCCATGATACAGGCTCTGGTAAATCACTCTGCTGTGTGCACGAGCAACCCAGTTGGGAAAACGTATTATTGTTCTTAAGATGGGCCTCTTCTTCTTCTTCTTCTCACTATAGTTTTGGGGTAAAGGGAGAAAAACGTAGGTATGCAAACCCGATTAATATTATTGCTGGCAGTGGCAGACAGCGAAGCTTATATTTTGTTTTCATAAATCAGACGCCATGCACGGCAAACACAGTGAATTGCCTGCCACTACCATTGCCAACTCTATTCAGGAAGTTACCAAACAAAAAAGGCAGTTCCCGAATACTACCTTTCTAACCATTCTAGGTGACATTAAATTCGGATACTCGGCACTGTGTCTTCATATGTGAAGGAAAGATGTGAGTAAAAGGCGGTACGAAATTTAACCCGTTGTGCAAAGAAACAGCCTTTCACAAGGAATGGATCCAAAACAAAAATATGAAAGATAGACTAGTCCCTACAAGTTAATAATTGTTCTTTTAGCTTATGGGCAAGGATTGTTTCATGGTGCCACAAGTGACTTATGGTGTCACTGCTCACCTGCCACCATCTGAATTATACAAATAATCTAACGGTTATAGGAGGTCGTGAGAAGATGGCTCTAATGGTTATAGGAAGTTGTGAGAAGATGACCTGAAACTTTTTTTTTTTTTTTCTTATAAAGAAAAATTTATATACAATTGTTTATATCATTATATTAAAATATGATAAGTATAAAATAGTTTAATTATGTCATGATATGTATATAATTATTGTAAATAATCGTATTAGTTTTAAATTAAATTATATATTATTATTAATTAACCACATTTATCAAGTTTTAATAAAAAATAACAGAACAAAAATATAAAAAATCGTATATAAATTTAGTCCTTTTATATAAACTATTGAAAAATTATTAGTTAATTTTAATACACTTATGTGATAGTTAATTTAATATTTTAGTCCCAATAAAATTATTTTTTTAATGACTCATACATTTTGATTTTGTAAATAATTTTATTAGAATTGGTAATAATTTTTTCAACTTTTTTTGTGAGAAGTTCTGTAATTTTTCCTAAATCCATTATAGTTTCGTTCTTTCCCCTCGAATTTTGATTGCACGGACCTACTTGTCCAACCTTGATTGCTTCCCTACTTGTGGTATCTGAGGCCACAAACCAGGATCCCATGTGCAAATATAGTATGTGCTTGTCCTAGTACGTCTATTAGAATCATCTTTAGATTTGTCCGGCAGCTGTCAATCATAAACTAGATTGAGAGCTTATTAAATCCTTAAGCATTAATAATTTGTTTTTATGGTCGTAAGATGTAAACAGCTGCAATCACCTTCTGACCACTACGTGCAAAGAAGCTCTGGAAACAGAGATCATAGAGTGTGGGAAAGAACCAAACCGGACCAAATGGGCAAATACATCTGATGCCAAAACCGTAGTAGGTTACAAAGCAATACAACAATTATATAACCCAAGGTATCACTTCAATTTTGCGCTGGTTACCGCATTTTCCAAACCAATAAATAAGCGAGCAACAAGAGTTTAGGGATCCGCACAATAAATCCTCGAGTCATAATGACCCAAATAAAAATCTCACGAGTCATGCATTTTAAACAGGCCAGTCATTTGTAGCCAAACAGATCCATACTATGGAGACATGTAATTTCAACTTAATGCACAATAGTGTACAGGAAACTTTTTCAGCCAACATATATAGCCCATTGTCAACACCTCCCTCCCCTTCCAAAGAAAAAAGAACAGAAACACTTAGTCAATGTGACGATAGACAAGACAATGGATCAAGTTAATATGCCAGGGAGGGCGCTGAGAGAAAACTCATACCAAAGTCGTTCGCACTTCGAGATACAATTTGGGAAACCAAAGGTGAATGAATATAAAACGGGTCCAGGGAGGTGAACTAAAATGAATGTCTCTGTATCACGTAAATTGAAACATACAAATCCTTCACGGGTCAGAACCATATTTTCGTGAATGCTCCTACCGCTCAGAACCATCCGGGAAATGTTCCAATGCATCTTGTTTTCCGTTGAGGTAGAAATCAACTACTGCCTTCAATCTAGCGAATTTATCAGGATGATAGTTAACATGTACAACCACTGGCTTCAACTTCTTAAGTTTAACATCCTTTCTAACAGTCTTAAAGAGAACCTTACTGTTCATAAAGAGGTACATATCCATGGTTCTTTTGGCAGCATGAAGCCCATCATAACCAGGATGCGAAGGAAAGAAGAGCTCTTCATTAAAAACGGCCTGGTCCCATGATTTTGGTTCCCGAGAAAGCCGGTCAGCAACACGATCCAAGAGCTCAATTGAAGGAAGTGTAGGCCTTATGTAAAAGAAACCAGAATTATAAACCCATATTCTCATTGTGTGAGCATATCGAGCCCAACCCATTGCAGGTTCATCATAGACATCATTGAACCCATACGCTGTCATATTATTGTGACCATCAGACATAGACTCCACGTCTGAATCTCGATAAAGATAGTCAAAGGGGTTCTGCAAGTATACAATATCGACATCTGAAAGAAGGACACTGTAACCCAATTGTAGAAATTCTCTTAGAATTCGAAATTTAAGCCCTGAGACAGCATGGTTACCTCCGGTCCTAGCGATTGCATCAATACCTTCATCTGGATCTCTTCTATAGACTGGGACATCATTTAATTTGCAGAATTCTTCAATTCTATCATCCAAGGCTACCACTAAATAATTAGGTATGCCAACCTTCTTGATGCTTGTGAACCAGACCTCCAACATCTCTTTCACATTAGAGTTGGCCAATGCAACTATAAGTTCTTTATAAATAGCAACTTCCTCCAAGATTTTTGCCAACCTAGGATTCACAGATTCATCAGGAATGGCAGATGGATTAGTTCTCAGACCCTTGACAGTGCCAAACGGCCCAGCCTTGTGCTTCTCACCCAGCACGACAAACTGTTCCTGGGCATGATTCTTTCCTTGCTCAGCTAGCCGCAGTTTTTCCATTAGACTTTTGACCTGCTTCTTGAGTTCAGAATTCTTCACTGTTACTGATAGAATATCTGCCTTCAGGGCATTGACTTGTTCCAACGATTCACATGTAGATAAACCGATCTAACAAATAAAGGCGAAAGTTAAGAGAGATAGAGAAGGCCAAAAGGTGGGACAATATTATGGCATGTAGGCCAAAAGGCGGTTCATGCACAAGGTATGTCCGAATTATCTTGTCCATGGTCAAAAGAAGATGGCCAACAAGACAAGTCCGAGGTCCAAACCAAGCATGAAACGAACAGGACTCAGATGGCTACTCCTACTCCCCATTTTGCAGTCCATTTACATGGGCAGACACATATCTGGGGCATGTTTTTTTTTTTTTTGGGGTCCTAATATAAGGTCATGCCGGTGGGCACTGAATGACAAACAGACTGCTTACAGAAATACCATGGTGTATCAACAAGCCAAAACAGCAGGAGCAGGGGAACAAAAGAATAATTAGTGCGAGTTGAACAAAATATTCAATCACAGGTGATTACTACAATACCAACACTGAGGCAACATATTAACTAACCGAGTATAATTCTGAGATAAATCACAAATTGAATAACTAATTGTCTAATTCTGAGATCAATCACGCAAGTTTTAACAGATTCCATGACAAAAATTCAGTCGATTCAAGTATAAAAGCAAAAGCAGCATTAAGTTTCAAGGTGAAAAAACCTGAAGATCGGAAATTCCGATTCGACGATTATGAAAGCGTCGATTGGAGCCGAAGATACCATGAGGTAACAGGAAGGCGAAAACGCAGCCAAGAAGAACACCTATGACTACAGCAACAACGATCCGAGATCCAAGAATGGATTGGCCTTTTTCTCTGGTAAGCAACGCATCTCTACGACCCGCCATGGCAATCTGAATTTCAGAGGTCGTGAAAGGAGAAACCTGGTATCACAACTCCTCTTTAAGACATCAAATTAAGGTTTGGCTCATCCGCGTGAAGAAGGAATCCTACTCTCTTTCTCAGCATAAGCTTAGCAGATGCATACTCGGCTTCACCCTTTGGTCGTCGGTGGCGCTAGGCAAAGTCGTTTCTCATTGTCCTGTTCGCCGTAGCGGGGAGAAAGGAATGAATCTGGGCCTTAAACTGCTGCTCATGTCAACCACTCAGGTAAAGCCCAGTTATTAAACAAATGGCCCTAGTCCTTTGATACCCATTTTGTGTAAGTTATTATATTTTTCATCTTTAGATTAAAAGAAAATATCTTTTATTATTATTGTTATTATTATTATTATTATTCTGAGACCAACATCAATCCCATTCTCTTTCTCATCCATTTTCTTTTTGAATGATCGATTCTTCTCAAGTTAGGACTCATCAAATTTAATTACGAACAAGCCTCAACCACTCATGATTAAAATACATAATTTAGCAAAATTCAAAATTGTCTGGTTGATTGCAATATATGTATGCCTGTGTGTGTGTGTGTGTGTGTGTATATATATATATATGTATGTATGTATATCACAGACCACCTTCCTTGGATCTAAATTCCCTAAAAATCTCCAATAAAATTCTAAATTGAGATTCATCTTTTTATCCCTGTACCTAGATCCAAATACATAATTTTTGCATATATTTGAAGCGACATAATATTTTTTCACTATACCCATCCCCATGTAAACCTCGTCAAAGTAACGGACAAAGAAAAACCTTCAAAGTTTCATCGAGAAGAAACTCTTGTAGCTAACTAGTTCCAGAGGAGAGCGTCAAACTTAGATTATATATTTATCCAGTAGCATGTGTTATACAAACTGCTATTCAATATCATACTTCATTGTTCCGATGTATCGAGAGCAAATCAAAACGATAATACAATGGGCGTTGGTCTTCTTATTTCGAAATTTAAATAAACGAGGAAATGAGAGGGATAAAGGTTATAACTTCAACTTATAAGAAGGTACCTTACGTTTCATACAAGTTCGTAACCCATGATCCCCCATTCATACAAGTTCTCTGTAATCCACATTTGGTTGACTGTGATTCTGTCTCTATCCCTCAAAAATTGATAGTGCAATACACGACCTAACATTGACTAAAATTTTTTACACGTGATGACAAAATGGGACACGCCATCCTAACAAAAGGGGTATTATATACAAAAAACAGAGAGGAAGAGTTAGGGATCTCGGGAGGAGGTAACATAGGAAACAACTACAGTAGTATCATCCAGTTTGCCACCATAATAACGGACACCGGCATCTTGAGCAGCAGTTGAGAAAGGGGTCTGGCGGTCCTTATCCTGAGCCCGTTGGCGTGCCAATGCAGCTATCTTCTGAGATGTCACTTGAGGACTTAAGCCGGCTCTTATGGCATGAACCACCACTGCTGTTATCTCATTATTATACAAGTTGTCAAACAGCCCATCCGTGCCAGCAATTATCACATCCCCAGGAGCAACAGGAATTGTAAACACCTGATATCAACAACCCCACCCATCTATCTAAGCGTTCAAGTCAACCAGAACCAAATATACGCAAAGCAAATCATCCAACAGGACAAACTGACAAACTAAATTATTTTCCTGCATTATCACAATAAAGAATTATCTAACCTAACACAACTAAAGGTGACTGTAGCCTGTTTGCGATTGCTGTTCATTTTGAAACAACCCCCCCCCTTCTTCCCTACCCCAAGAAACAAAAAAAAACGAAGAGTCCCATAAGAAGTATTGTGAGAGAGAAACAATCATTGTTAGAAAAAAATTATTTGATAAGTATTGTTATCAATATTATTGCATTTGGTAAATCTTACAAAAAATGCTTTCTATTATCAAATTACTACAAAAGGCATGTATTTAAGAGGAAAAGTAAAATACATTAGAGAAAATTATGATAATTACTAAATTTGAGTGGAGGTACGTTCATCTTTCTTTTAAAAAAAAATTTTGCTTCTGCTTCAAAGGTAGAGCTCCAATTTTTCACCTCTTCCTTGCAGCAAAAAAACTGGTTCTGTTACTACTACTACTATAATATTTTATAGCAAAGAAGAAACCCACTGAGATACAAAATTGAGAAGACACCTAAAATATGAACCAGGATCATCCAGGAAGACAAAAATCTTGATGAAAAAATTCATTTAAGCACAAAATAGCCTATTTACATAGGCCAGGGAAGGAAAATAGTCAGGAAAACTGTCATACCCTTTTGCCCTATGGCTCTCACTCATTCCCCTCTTCAGTCCAAAATATGAACCAGGATCATCCAGGAAGACAAAAATCTTAATGAAAAATTTCATTCAAGCACAAAAATAGCCCCTTTATATAGGCCAGGGAAGCAAAATAGTCAGGAAAACTGTCATACCCTTTTGCCCTATGGCTCTCACTCATCCCCCTCATCAGTCCAAAATATGAACCAGGATCATCCAGGAAGACAAAAATCTTAATGAAAAATTTCATTCAAGCACAAAAATAGCCCATTTATATAGGCCAGGGAAGCAAAATAGCCAGGAAAACTGTCATAACCTTTTGCCCTTTGGCTCGCACTCATCCCCCTCTTGTCCAAATCACAATACTCAAGGAAAATTTCAATGATTCCCATTTAATATAAGTATCATGAAGCCACCATAACACTAGCTAACATTTGTCAAGGCCATGATAAAATTTAAAGGCTTGAAAAAGCAAAGCATAGAAAAACATACCTGACCAGAACTAGGTAAGTCACCATTACTTCCGCTTTCCAGTTGATAAGTGAAATTGAAACCATGTTGCTGCACTGGGGACCGAAATATGGTGCACCCATCACGGACCACCATAAATCCGCTGTCCCCCAAATTTATAGCATGAAGACCCTAAAAGAAGGAACACAAGCCCAATTGATACATGTCAGGATCCAACAAATAAAAAATATATTTCAGGATTATGTAATAGGAAATCAAAACAGATTATTTATAAACACCAAGTGTTTCTAAGTACAAGTCACTCTTAATCCTGAAGTAACAAAGGATCTATATTAAATAAAGATGAAAATGAATTGATCAATTCTAGGAACAACTACTCTCATCACTCTACAACATCAAAAAAATCATATTTCTGATAATTACAGAAGAACCTTGCCTAAAATCATTACTGAAACTTTATAATGGGGACTTATAGAATTTTTGAGCATAGCATGGACCAATTTTAGACCCACTGACCCTGGTTGTATGTTAGGTTGAGAACAGCCAATGCCACATGGCCCAAAAGGTTACTGAACACGTACATAAATATTACATAACCCCTGTCTTTCTACAAAATTATTTTACTAGTAATAGATTTTTTTTTTTCAACCAATTAAGTTTTTCTATGATCTATCTCATTCAATCACTGATAAATTTACCAATGAAATATTAAAAATCACAGCAATAGACTGCCCAGGCTGAAAAGCATTCCATAACAAAAATAATGACATTGAGAATATCCAAATGATAGACACAAGAATTATAAAATGTACGATAACTCAAAGAAATTAGAATTATCATGTATGATTGATTTTTTTGAGGAAAAAAAAAAATGCCTGTTTCAATTGTTTCTTGACTAAATTGATTTAATTTGGTTCTTAATCTTTCATTTATGCAAGGGTCTGTTTCTAGCCAAGGCAATGGACTAATGTAGAGTAATTTGCATGATATTATGGGATAGAATGATGCTTGGTGTTATTTGTGCTTGTGTAGGTGAAATGAGTGCAAATATTATTGGGGCCAAAGTTCTTCCCAGTTGTTGTGACAAAGTTGTGGCACTTGTTTCAATTGCCATGGCAAAATCTGTGCGAACTTGGTTTTAATGAAACATGCATTTTGGGCTTAAAGTAGGCACGTGACTTCAGAAAGAGAAAAGAAAAAAAAGGAGGATTCAACCCTAGAAGTTAGTCAACTTCTACCTTGGTTTCTAATATTCAATCTTTGTGGGAATGATACTTTACTTATCACAATATTACTTGTGCAATACATATACTTGTGTGCACACTTTTGTAGTGCAACAATGTAGAGCCAGTCCTTTTGGATAAGTACGAAGCACTATGGAGTCAAGGTGACTGACACGACTGAAAGTATTACAACATTCTAAAGAGGACAGCATAAAGGTAAAGGTAGCATACCTGTTCAGTAAGTGCAATGATGCAAGCAGTTGAGGAACCCTTAGCTTTAGTACTAAAATGTGCCTTCTCCAGCACCCTTGCTGGGTCAATAGAACCCTTCGGCTCCTCCTTAATAGCATTTACTGAATTGGACATGAGTTCACGAGAGTATTCTCCAGCATCAATGCCAAGGTCTGCCCAGCCCCCAACTCCATCTGCCACCCCTAATGCTTGTTCCTCATTACATATAAAATGTGCATCTTCTCCACCAGTTTCTTCTTTATCAGGGTGAGGCAAGTAGCATGATCCAGAAATTAACTTCAGTGTTTTGCCTGAAGGACTTTTCCTGCTGTCATTATCCAAACATGTCAAGTCAGCATTAAAATCACAATCATATGGGAATCTTTGCAACAGCAGGTAATCAACCTACCAACCATGCATTCATAATTAAAAGCTGCATTTGACAAGGGAAAACATAAAAAAGGACAAAAGAAAACAAACAAAATTATTGATCATTTAGTCCCAAACAAATGAATGCATTAATGTTCCAAGTTCCAAATTTAATATATGAATAGATGAAATGATTTGCACCATAATTTCATGCAATCCTTATGGAAATCACTGTACTACTGTAGTATAATTGCTATAGTATTAAATTTATGCTACTAAATTTCAAAATTCATTAATCCTAGTTATATTAAATATGGTCAACCTCTCTCCACCATTCATTTTCACTAATGCTAACAAAATTCAGTGACACTTTCATTAAACATGGGAATTCTATCATAAATATTTATTCAAAATGAAAATTGCACTACTTCAATCCCCACGTTATAAATGTCCAAACTCTTCAATACTTTCATAATATCCTCAGATCTATTATAGTTGTGAGAACAAACATTCAAATGCAAGTGACGTGATTATCATTGCATTTTTTTTCTAGATGGAAAACATAATAATTGTAACTAGTAAGATACATGTTAAACTTCAAGAAGCATCACACTGATTAGGCCACTGATTTAACTGCAGAAAAGACTATCTTTCACATGCATTTTCTGTTTAAGAAGGTAGCTTTCAGAGGGAGAGAACATACTCATCAGATGAATCTACAGAATTTGTTAGCTGCTCATCTCGGACAGAAGTCTCAAAAGGCACATCAGGAGCGGGTCCAGCAGAGAAACATGCTGATAATGAGCTATGGAAATCTCTTGACCCTGAATCTGCATAAGGGTTATAACTTTGCCAAGTCTTTGCAACATTATATATGAAATAACCATAAATGCCACGACTGTCTGGTTGTTTTTGGTTTTTCAATCTCATGCTCACTTTTTTGCCATTATCCAAACCTCTACCTAGCCATAAATTACTGTCATTCTTTGTTGACAATGACCGATGACTGCTCTTTGACATTAGGTTATCAAAATAGCATTCACCGGCTACTACTCTGGCTAAGTGAACAGCCATTGATTTACCTTTAAGATTCCTGCTGATTGGAAACTGAGCAGGCTCACTAAGCGCACAATCAGTGTGGTACCTGCACACCTGAAGCGAAGGCCCAGATAACGATGGGATGGAAAATGTACGAGATAGTGTGCCAACTAAAGACAAGGTTCTTCTTTGGTCAACTAAAGCCACCCTACGCAGGTCAGCACAAGAAGAGTTGTTTACAAAATGAAATAACCTTGAACTGCTGCCAAACCACAACTTCCCTTGTCCAATTAGAACTCCAAGAGAGTCTTGAATTCCACACTCTCTCCCTACAATTGATTTTTGGATTGCAGTTCTGAGTCTTGAAAAGTTACCAGATAGCATTTTACAGAGAGAGATATTTTGCTTCTTGTTTATGCAACACAACACGGTTGTCACAAATATATGCAAAAGGCAATCTCATAACTCCCAATACATCAATTGTTCTTTCAGCTATAACATAGTTCCCGATCCACTCGATATTTTCCTTACTTCAAAGACCTGACATAGGTCGAGAAGAAGTTTATTGGCCGACATTTTATAAATAATCGCAGCTATTGTCAGCAAATCAGAAAATTAGCCTACAATTAGGTCGAGAAACGCCAAGAGTTTATTCGTCTAAGAAAAAAACGAAAAAAACGAAAAAACCAATAAGTGGTTCCAGAATACATAGTGAACAAAACAGAACGTACAATTTAATTGAAATTAACAGGTAAAGGAATAATCGTACCGTTCCGAAACAATTGGAGCAAAAGCCAAGAAAAAACCCTAATTATAGAGCGAAATCAGAGGATGTTTTGTGGTTATATATTGGACAAGTTGAGAAATCAGACCACAAATGAATCTTGAAGGAGGTAGGTGGAGACACGAGCTTCTCTGTCCTCTGTAACTTTCCGTTGCGACGGCCAGATAACCGGGTGAAGCGCATAAATAAAGCAAGTAGTAGTAATTTGTAAATTTTGAAGAATCTGGAAATTTCTGTTGAGGTATTTGATCCAAAAATACAGGTACACGGGCCACGGCTGGTTCACTTGGCGAGCCGCGACCGAATGTTTGGGTACTTCCCCTGCGCGACTTGCTTCTCCTGATAAAATAACGGGTTTCATTTCATTTTGTTTTGTATTTTAAAAATCAAGAGATTACAAAAGTTCAAATTGTTCACTTCCAAAGTTTTTCCTTTCTAGTTGGTCCAAATTTTTTTTCCTTTTCTATATAAATCTTAATTAATGGGTAAATTACTCAATAGTATTTTTACTATATATTAAAAGGAGCTCCAAGGCCTTAATATTTTTATGTTATAACAATTGTTTGACCAAAAAATGAATTTATTATACTTCAATTAAATGAATTCAGACAAATGTAATTTTAGTCCTTTATTCATCGCCTCATTTCTATTTGGGTCCCGCACTCCTTTGAAAATTTAAATCAGTCCCTCACTCAACCATATGCCTTTCAAACTAATCCCTGTGATGTCACCATCTGCAAAACAACTTATGTGGCATATTTAGTACTAACTTGTCACATTAAGCGTTGAGATGGAAAAAATTTATATACTCCCTTACCATATCACAATCTAACTATGCTCTAAGACTTTTAAACCCACCTTGACGTGTTTGTCCATCTCCAATGAAGGCCCCATTTAGATTGAGTAAAGGTAGGCTTGGAATTGCAAAAGGATTTCATTTACTTTGTTTGTTTCACATTAACCTGCTGGAAATATTTTACCATTGCAAATCACTTTCCTGTAACAAAAGTAATCCAATTTCCTACCTAATACTTATGGAAATGAAGCTTTCCCCCGGGAAATGAAATTTTTATGCCAAAAATACCCTTAAACTATACTAATGTCAAATCATTCCTTATCGTCAAATATGAAAAAGCTTTGCGCACCACTCCTCATTTTTGCTTAGTAGATTCATCCTTCCCAGAGAGACAGTTTTCTTCCATCGACGTAGTGTTGTGATGGAAATCAGTCGGACCAATATCGCCTCCAACAAACTCTGTCAGGTGAGTATTGATGATCATATTCTTTAGAAGGCTTGTGAATGAATGTGTGGCAAGTGGGTGTGCTTGAAATATGCATTGCTGATCTATGTGCTTCATCGGGTTGATAAGCATTTTCTGACACCCATCTACTACAGTTCAACCAAGCCCTCTTCTTCTTATTGTTTAGGATGCATTTGACCCATCTTTCACCCAACTTGCTCCTTTGTGCTATTTAGTTGTAAGGCTTTATTGTTTTTTAATTGAAAAAGTTTTTTTAAGTTTTCGTTACACTGATTGAGCATTCTGTGAGGCCTTTTGCTTTGTATTGTGAGAGTCTTTGAAGTTGTTGTCATCGTGAAATATGAAAATCATCTTATAAAGTCAGTTCCATGCAGATATCTTATGAAGTTGCTAATTCAAAGAACAGATCTATTTTATTATGATATTTTATATAGTACGACAGTCTTTTAAGACCAGGAAAGAATATATTAATGAGATTTCTAAAAGAAGTATTTGGATGATACAAAAAAGGAGCTCATTTGATTGAGAATGTTCAATGTCTGAAAGTCTAAATTGACCCTTTTTCTGTATCTTTCCACAATGAACATTATATCTGAAGAGAATAGTTTATATAAGGTTTGGATGTGTTTGGTCTTCTTCCATTTTTTTAAGGGAAATTTGGCCTCTTTCCATTTTTTAAAGGGAAAAAGTAGGAAAAAAATGAAAACAAAATGAAAAAAAAAAAAAAAAAGGAAAAGTTTGTAAATGACACTTTCATTTATTTTATCATGCTTGTTTATTTACTTTTTCATATAGTTATTTATTTTAGCTTTGTAATATATTTGCTAACTCTTCTACTTATGTTGAACTAAATTGACATGCATTAGATGCATATGGTTTTGATTTTAGTGTAAATAAAAAATGATATATATATATATATATATATATGTTGAACTAAATGTGGATGTAGTAATATTAATTGATCTAATGTCCATATCAGTATTATAGGTTATCAATATTTGATTTTCCATCCACCAATATGATTCCTCTTTGAAAAGTGAAAGCAGTTGGTTGTTTTGTACTTCCATTATTTCTTTAAATTGGGTTGACAATACTTGTACCCGTTCAATTCATGTAATAATATTATTATGAGAAAATTTTCATCATACTCTAGCTTTAATGAATATAGGCAGGTTAAGCAAAACTAAAAGTGGTAACATGTCACATCTTGGTTTTATATTTTATATTTCATATATTTGTATACATGTGTGTTTTATAGGCATGTTAAGCAAAATTAAAAGTGATAACATGTCATAGCTTGGTTTTAGTTGTGGTATTTGCTATTGTACATGTTATTCTTTGGTAGGGTTGTACAATTTATAAGAATGTTAAACTGAGAAGGTGTTGCAATTGTTAGTAGTAGCATGCGTTGAAGAACAAGTTTGGTTGATGAAGGATTAAAACACATAATTCATGCATGGTGATCATATCATGTTTATTGACCTCACTATTATAGAATTCATACAGCCATGGATCGAATGAGAAGAGACATCACAGTGTGTGTCATAGTATAGTGGTTGTGTGGTGTGATTAGGATGTATAGAGCAATTGTAGAGATGGGGGGGAAGGTTTTGTAGCATAGGATGCGTATTATTGATAGGCCATACACACTAAGTTTCAATGCTAAGAGAGCTCACCTTCAGAATTTGGTATATTATAGTGATACCACATGTTTTAACCAACATAAGATGTATAGGGCAACATTTGATAGACTATGTGATATGCTGACCACAATAGGGGGTCTTAAACCTACAAGACACTTGTTAATTAGTGAGCAAGTTGCAATGTTCTTGCATATACTTGCTCATCATGTAAAAAATCATGTCATTCAATTCCAATTTGGACGCTCTGAGGAAACAATCAATAGGTATTTCAAGATGCTATTGACTGCAATGATGCGATTAGAAAGGGAGCTATTCAAAACCCCCAAGCCAATGGTTATAGACTCCACTGATGAGCAATGGAAGTGGTTCAAGGTAAGCATATGGGTTTTTTTTTTTGGTTACTTTATTGTTGAATATTATACTAAGTTGGTTGTGCTTCTCCTCTAGGGATGTCTTAGTGCATTTGATTGGACCCATATGAAGATAAAAGTGCCATTTGAATGCAAACCAAAATATCGAAATCGAAAAGGAGATGTCAGCACAAATGTGCTAGGAGTTTGTGCACTAAATGAACAGTTTATTTATGTGTTTTTTGGGTGGGAAGCGTCAACTACAAATGGTAGAATTTTACAGGATGTTATCACTAGGTGTAATGGTTTGAAAGTACCTCAAGATGAATAGCCCAATTGTTTTATACTCTCTTACTTATGTAATGGAAGTTGTTGCCTTAACTATTTGGGCATTGCAGGCTGTTATTATTTAGAAGATGTCAGGTATGGAAACAATGAAGGCTTTCTCGCACCATATCGAGGTCAACATTACCATTTAAGCGAATGGACACAGGGTCGGCACCTAACAAGCCAGTGTAAGTGCTTTAACATAAAGCAGCACGCAATGTAATTAAGCGATGCTTTGGCATGCTTAAAATACGTTCGGCAATTCTATGAAGCCTTTCTTTTTATCCTATTCGAACCCACAATTACATAATTATCGCATACTATTTATTACACAACCTCATCAAAAGGGAAAATACACTAGACCCATTAGAGGCTGCAGTGGAAATCACTAAACTGGATATAGTTTATGGAGAAGATAATCCTATTGCAACCATAGAGCCTACTGATCAGTGGAGTAACTACAGGGATAACTTAGCTACACAGATGTTTACAGAGTTTAGGGTACGTTATAGGTTGTGAATTATTTAAGTCATATCTGTAACTATTTGTAACTGACATCTTTACATGACATGAGTAAACTAGTTACCGCTGGTACTGGTGGCTACATTATAACTTATGTTGGGCAGCTTATATCTATATGTTTGTGACTTGCCACTAGTATGCCATAAATGTGCATTTGTTCTAGTTTTTAATGTGCAATTACTTGTCCTATTTGTGATTTTATAATTTGATCAATGCTTGGGTTGGCAAGACAGTTTGTGTGCATATATTTCTATTTTCTGTTTGCATTTACAATGATATAGGTGTGCCTAAATTTTTTAGTTAGATTTCCACTACCCTTGATATAAGTGTGCATTTATTTATGACTTTTTGTTGTATTTCCCGGATATTAGTGTGCATTTATTTCTAATTTTCTTTTTGTTGAATGTCCCCTGATATTAATGTATAGTCATTTCTTAGTTTTTGTGTTTGATGGTTTATCGATCATTCAATAGATAATTTTTATGCACCTATTACTATATTATTACGTTCTAAATTGTGATCATGGGGATGTAATCAGACACGAGTTTAGAAGGTAGGAAGCACCACCAGTGGACTGTGAAAAAGGATAAGATGTTGGTTAACTGCCTTGTGGTGCTTCGAATTGAGCAAAAATTTATGCAAGACTGTCAATTTAAGGCAGGGTATTTGCAAGAATTAGAAATCATGATGGAGCAATTTTCCTTGGAGTGTGGAATAAAAAGGAATCCCTACATATAGTCATGGCTGAGGACAATGAATGCGAGTTGGATGGTTGTTTATGATATGGTCTTTCGTCCAAACACTAGTGGCTTCGGACGGGATGATGAGAATAAATGTGTGACTGCTAATAAACATGTATAGGATAAATATATAAAGGTATGGTGTGATATATTACATTAATTTAATTCCTACAAGTGTTCACATTATAGTACCCACATGTAGTTAATGTTGTCTAAATCTTCATTACATGTAGACACATATCAAGGCTAGCCAATTTCAGAACAGACCCTTCCCCCACTTCGAAGATATGACATATGTATGGGGAAATGATCATGCCACTGGGAAATACGCTCAATCTGTGTGTGATGTCAACAAAGAGATTGAGAAGGAGGTTGTTGGTGAATTGTATAGCCTAAAGAACAGCTCTAGCCCAAATGAAATTAATGCTTAACCTTCACTGAAAAACCTCATCAACCTGCGAGTGAGGCCATATCTAAGACAAGAAAAAGGCACAAATGTAATGGAGATGATCTCTTTATGGCTGTAATCCAAGATACGGGTGGAAATTTCAAAGCAGGGCTTAATACCTTGACCACTACTATAGATAAGTTGGCATATAAGGCTAACATGGCTGGTAAAAGGGCAAAACTATTTTAACAGCTCATAGTTGTGCCTGGGCATACTCGTCATGAGTTTGTGTGTGCTCACGTGAAGCTTTTCGAAAGTGACAAGTTGATGGTGGCATTTGGATCACTCCCAGATGAGTTGAAGATAGAATGGCTTAGAAAGATACTTGAATGATGCAATGAAAATGTACTAGCTAGTTTTTTTTGCTTTTTGTCTATGGTGTACAAAGCCATTTGATGTGTGATATGGTTGAATTGTGATGGGTCCATTTTGTAATTTTATGTATGCTGGTTAAGTATGTTCATATGATGTAGGTCTTGTTATTTGGCCCATATAAGCAATGCCCCCAATATGTAAAATATGGTGATGCAAAGGGAGCACTAAATTAGGAAACATGTATATAGCTAACTATATTGGCAGACATGGCACTATAGCCACATATAGCTGAATATGGTGATGTTCTTTCTTATGTTTACTAATGGTTCTTGCTAATGTTACATATCTTACAATATGATTTCAGATAATGGTATTTGATATTTATGATGTGGATAAAGAACATTTGGTTCAAGTTGCTAAGATTTGTAATGGCTTTAATTGCTTCCTATTACTTTCATTGTTCATTTTGGATCTTTCAGAGATGTTGTATATTGCATCAATTACTTTTTAGGCACATGTGGCTCCCAGGTGCTGTCCTTATGGCGCCTGAGTGCCAAATTTATAGCCTTCCTTCCGTATCTGGAGCCTAAGTGTTGTAATTTCAACACAGCACCAGGGCGCCATCTCTCTAGAATTGGCACTCGGGCGCTGAAATTTCGACATCTAGGCGCCATCTATCTAGAATTTGCGCCTGCGCACTAGACTTTTCAAGTTAAGGCACCATCTCTTTGGAATTGGCGCCCAGGTGAGGTATGTTTAGTGCTTGGGCGTTGGTTCTTGAATTTGGTAATTTTGCTCCATTTCTGTCCTTTGTCTTGAAAGATAACATGTAATTCTGTACTCAATCAATGTTAATAGAAAAATTTTCATATTTTCTATAAAATCCGTGTGATTTTTATCTTGAAATGCGATATTTGTTTAATTAATATTTCTTTATATAACTTTCTTTAGAAAGTTATCAGTGACTAAACACAAGTGCAGTGCAGTTGGGCTGAAAGAAGAAGAGAAAATACCTACACAAAAGATGGTATTGATATATATCACATATAGGTTCCTTACAAACCAAATGTCTATAAATTGCAAGAATATAAATTTCATACGTCTGTTTTTTAATTATAAATGAATATACTATACATCTGTTTGTTTAATATGTATTTCTAGCATAAATACACTGCAAATTCGAATGATTGTAGTTTGAGGGGGGAAAAAATGAAGATATACAAGTATAAAAAGTAACCAAACAGATTTGCAAATTAAACAAATTAAAGGCCCATATCCTAAATTATGAACTTTAAGTGAAGACCAAAAAATTGAGAAGCCTTTTTAGAGATTCAATGGGACAATAATACACTATTTAAGAAATAGAAATAATAGAATGGGATGAAGGACATAAGATCAGATGTGACAAGTTAAAGGATAGTTAGTTTCATTCATAACAAAAGTACATATTTCTTTTAATAAGAGTTACAATGGTACATCAGCCAATAGATGAGCATGAACTTGGATCATCTACAATACTACAAAATCTGCAGTAAATCTAACAGCTCACATTTTACTTATTTATCTAAAATATAAAAATAATGTGATGGCTCACATTTTACTGCAGATTCTACAGTAGGATGTACCTACTACAGGTGATCTGTAGGCGATGAACATAGGTACAAGCAAAATCCTTGGAATACACCAAGCTACCATACAATTGGCATTCTATATATTGCAACCTTCTATACAAAAGCAACCCTGTTACACACTGATATGTTTAGTACTTCTAACACATCACAACCACTAATATCACCATAACGAATATTAAAACCATCTTCATGCCCCCTTCAAGCCTAGCAACCTTATCCCTAAGTTCACTAATAGTTGTGTTTAAGATACACATATTCTCTGAGTTGTCAATCTCTTCAGGCTCGCTTATTTGGTCCTCATGATTAGGTGCAGTCAGCCACTTAAAATATTTGCACCTATTATCCCCACATTTTGCATATAGATGATTTGGATTTTGCTTAGATTCATAAATCTTAGAGAATGCTCTTTGTCCATAAAAACATATATTTTTTCGTAGCATAGGAAACCTTGCACCAAGACTTTCACCTACACTGGAGTTAGACATCATGCCCTGCAACCAAACCACAAAATAAAAAAACATGATATGGGTTGAGGCATACACACACACACACACACATATATATATATATATATATATAAAAGGAGAATACAAAAGGCATTAATCTTGTTATCTTAAGTAAAACCAAAAGACATCTCAGTTTGGATGACTCATGACAAATTAAGAGTAAAAAAAGCATTAATATTGACAATTGAAGATAACTTTTGGAACCAACTAAGCATCAGTAATTACAACATATGATGTTTAACTTACTATAAAATGGTACCTACCTCTATTTCCATTAAAGCATTGAAAGCTCCCTAACATATTTTAGTTTGTTTCCCCAATAGAAACATATCAAGATAGGGACAAGATATCCTCTCTAGCAAAAAATTACTTATCCTCTCACTAGCCTTCCTACTCCTTGATCTCACATACATGCATATGGACAACTAATTACTTAGTCAAATCTGAATATATGTCCGCAACACATAATCATGATCTATGCATGCATGACAAGAAGATATATTTCCAAACCTCTGGTGTGAAATTAATTTTATTATTACCATTATAGTTGCTGCCTTCTCTAACATATATAAATAGCTTGTGTACCTAATGAGTGTGTCCAAGAAACAGACTTTGTTGTATATGTAGTAAGACCAATACCGATCCTTATTGCATAGGTATTCCTTAAGCAAATTCCATTAATATCATCGATTTTGGCCATTGATTCTGATTCTAATAAAGTAATCAATAGCAAAACTAGCCATTAGGCACCAAATAAGAAAATGAACAACAAAACATTCATGGTGGTTCTTTATTTGGAAAACTTCATCACAATCCCTATTTTGTGGTCGAAAAAAGCAAATGGAGGCAAAAAAACAATAGATTTTCACTTCCACAGATACTATAACCTATCTAAACATACCAATCCTTCCCTACTCCATACAAAACTCATCAAAGATAAATCAACAAATTCATATACTGACCTATCACTAAAAGTCGAAAATCGATCACCACGAAAAGTGTTCATCCTTCAACGTTTTTGATCTACCTACTACAACTAGCGTCGGTGAAAGAGTCAGCCTACCAAGATGATCTCTGCATGACGCTTAGCCCTAGAGATGCCAAAAAATATAGGCCCTTAATAGAAAACTGAGAGACATGGTAAAAATAAAGGGTTTCACTCTAGGTAAGCTATATTATTATTTTAAGGGTATTATGGTAATTTCTATGTCATTTATTTTCATTCCTACTCTGATTCCTCTTTCAAAACATAATAACATATTTTTTTTCCTTTCCTTTCCAACACCAACCAAACATGCAATATTTACTTTATCTTTCCTATTCATATTCTCATTCTTTTTCCCTCAGAGACATTTCTGACAACCAAATAGGCCGAAAAGTTATTCAACCATCTCCATTGTAAGTCTCCATCAATTTTCATCATGTAGAATAGTTTAGGGGTCTATTTCGCATTTCTCTTAATTGGCATTAACTCACTCTCTCCATTCTCCCTATTTCGCATTTCCTTTCGTTGTCGTATACCTTTTTGTTGCTTCATTCATCTTCTGTTGCTCAATCTTCTTTTTTTTTCTTTTTCTGCTTATTCTTCTATTATCCTCATTTCTTCCTCCCAAGCTCTGTTTCCCTCTCACTTATCATTTTTGTTCTCTTTCTCTGTTACTGTTTTTCACAGCCAAGAGACCTTATCCCTTCTATTACCTTTATCTTTGAATGTATTATACAATATATATGAGGAGTTTAAAATTTATATGGGAAATGTAAATAACCTTTCAAGACACATGAATTTTCAAGAGTCAATAGTGAAGTGGAGAGAAAAATATCAAATGGTTGCTCGGGCAATTAACATGATAACTTATTGAAATGTGCCCACTTTAATCCAATTTTCAAAAGCTTATTAATGTCATAAGGTACCTAAGCATTATACCCATCAAACTTGGATTATAGAAACTGAAGTCTTTGTCAAGAACCAATGTGATCAATGATCTAATTTTGGTAATCAAAGAACATGGAGAGAGAAATAGAGGGATAAGAGAAATAAGCAAAGGATGGCATAAAAGAGAGACTTACAGGATTCAATCCATTTGAAATTTATTACCAACCTAAGCAACGAATTAATTACTCACTATTACATGAATAAGGGTCTTAACAACACTATCAATTAGGCAAATAAGGTGACAAAGAAACCCCTTATTATTCTACCTTGAGTTAAAGAAAAATATGTTAGAATTTTATCCACATATATTAATATGACCCATAGGATATTATTGATGCATTTGTTTGACATAAGATGGTTTGATAATCATTTCATTGCTTGAATCTTACTAGATAATTGTTAAAAATATATTTATGTTATTGAAAAGATACCTATAGTTATTCTTAAAGAAATAAACAATATTCTAAATAATTGAATCTGTTAAAGACAAGCATTAAAGATAAGATGTATTTTAATACGAATTTTGATGGATAACACTTATCATTAATTCTACAAAACTTTATTCTTTCTCTACATTATTAAAAAATACACTTATCAATCATTGTAGTGTTCCTAATTTATCTTAGGGTAATAACAAGAAGGATTTTTCTCAAAAAATATGTTCTACACAAGGCTAAATTCATGTCAAAAACATCTTAAAACTGAGCACCTGAGCAATAATGGTAATGTCAAGAGTGAATTATGAAGATTTTCAAGCTAAGCCAATATGTTCTGCATAAGGCCCTTTTGTTTCTCATAGTAGATTATTATAAGCACTTGCTTATCTAACACTCTTGCTTTGATTGTTGGGAGTATAAAATCCTTAATGATAGGCACCTCACTAATTATAAAAGCTAAAGTGACAAAGTGATATGGGGGGAGGAAGGAGAAAAGATTCCTTCAATCCCAAAACTTGAAAACACATCACTTTGATATGCTTTTTAAGATACAGATTTTATTTATATAAAATGGATGAGGGACATGGATGGCTAATGAATGTTCTCTCTCTCTCTCTCTTTTAAGTGGTAGAGAATGTTTAAAACACAAACTCCTCCATATTTGAAACCTATACTCCTCATTTTTCACTCCTTTTAGAATTGTAGTTCCATTTCCCATATATATTATATAATGCATGTAGAGATAAAGAAGGCAATAGAAGAGAGAAGGTTTTTGGGTATCTAGCCATCAAGAACATAAACAGAGAAAGAGACTAGAAGTGATAATTGAGAGGGAGAGATAGCCCTTGAGGAAGAAAGAAAGATAACTGAAGAAAAAGCAAAAAATGAAGAAGATAGAGAAACAAAAGGCGAAGAAGCAATAAAAATGTAGATGGCAGTGAAGGGAAATGCGTAATAGGGAGTAATGAAGAGAGTGAAAATCTATGCCAATGAATAAAAATGCAAAATAAATCCCTAAACTATTTTGCACGGTGAAAATCGATCGAGACACATAATGAAAATGGTCAAATAACCTTCTTTGGAGATGGACGAACACGTCGAGTGGGTTTGAAAGTCTTAGAGTAGTTTGATTGTGAAGTGGCAAGGGTGTATATATAATTTGTTCCACCTCAACACTTAATATGACAAGTTAGCACAAAATGTGCCACATAAGCTGTTCTACAAATGGTGACATCACATAAGGACCAGTTTGAAAGGCATACAACTAAGTGAGGGATTAATTTGAATTTTCAAAGGAGTGGGAAATCAAAATAAAAATGAGGCGATGGGTGGGGGACTAAAATGATATTTTTGTTAATGAATTAATCAGATGCCATGGGTTGCCAACTACCACTATAGTCTTGAATCGAATATGTGATTGTGTTAATTAATACAATAGTATATATATTTATTATAAGTAGATTTGAGTGACTAGATTTTCATCCAATGATTATAGTATATTATTGATTTGGACTAAAGCTACAATGCCAACTGCAGGCAATCTAAATCAGAATTAATTAATCAAAGCACATTGAATAATAATAATAATACAAACTTAGATTTTTTAAGAAAAAACTTATATATTGTTTCTTATATACTTATATTAGGTTCCCCAATCAATTAATAATATCTCGAAATTTTCCACCTCATTCATTTTCTTATTAACACCATTAACTCCCACCTTTTAAAAAATTGCCCACATATCATTAACTAATTAAGGAAACCTAATATTAGTATATACGAAATAACATATAATTTTTTTTTTATTTTTTATCCCTTTATTTTGTCTCAAATGGCATTTTTCATCTTTTAATTTTATTAAATTTTAAATTAATTTCTTAACTTTATCTTATGTTTCATTTTTTTTCTTTAATTTCATTTAGTTGAAATTTGACTCTTTAACTTTATTTTAAGTTTTATTTTTATCTCTTAGTTTTATTTAATTCTAATTTAGTAACTTCACTTAAAATTTTATTGTCGTCTCTTAATTTCATTTTTCTCCAGTTTGGCACTTAATTTCCAAAACTACTCAAATTTTTTTTATTTATCTATTAAAATAAAGAAGCCTTATGAAACATAATTATTTCCATTTGAATGTATAATTATATATCTTATTCTTTTACAAAATAAATTTATTTGTATTTAGTAGCCAAATTTATTTAGTGATATCAATTCTTAATTCATACAAAGTTTAAATATTTACAACTGTTTAATAGGCTAGCATAAAAAGAAAAGAGATTTTTGAGTAATTTATAGTAAATAAGAGAAAATTTGAAATAAAATAAAAATAAGAAACGGAAGTAAAATTTGAGATAAATTAAGAAACTAAATTAAAACTATATAAATTTAAGGGACACAAGTAAAATTTAAGATAAAATTAAAAGACTAAATTACAATCATATAGATTTAAGGGACAAAAAGTGAAATTAAATGTGAAGTTTATTGACCAAATTAAGGAATAAAAATAAAATCTCATATAAAATTAAGATATTAAAAGTGTATTTTTTTCTTAACAATAATGATAATAGAAGGCTATTCAGTTTACTTATCAATCCTCGCTCGAAATGTGATAGTTATAATTCAACTATACGATTGATGCAGAAACGGGCAATATCCATCGGTGCAAAGTTTATCCTTCAAACTCTATGATAGCACAATAAAAGACTTACCGAGTGGATTCTCTGCCTCGGGATTATCTATTGTAGAGTAAATTTTTAAACAAAAATTTAAATATCAGGATCTCAACAAATATGTTAAAATTAAAAAACATATCTACAATACTTTTTTTTGTGTGTATTGCTGTGGTATTATTTAGCTGCAGAGAATCCTTTTCCAAGGACTTACTAGTTGTTGCTTGGACCCAATCAAGTCTTACTTAAGGGTGTCGAGTACTATTTTTATGTTCAGCTACGATCGGAGGGGTAATTGCTTGCAGTTGGATCCAACAGTAGGCTCTCCTATTAACAAATCCTAATCGTTGAGTTGATATTTTAAATTTTTTTATTAATTTTGATTATTAAAAGTTTCCAATTCTGAACTTAGTATAAAGTTTCTCATGGCCATTTAAATGTTCAATCTTATTGAGGACATATATCATGATATATAAATAAATAATTAGTCAATAAATCCCTAATTTTAATCACTCAAATTTAGACTTAGAATGTTAAATTTATACAATTATGTTAATGTTAACAATCAAAATTGCACATTTAAAAATAAATAGCATAAAATTTGAATTAGCCTTAATGAAAAAGTATTAAATGGTCTTGATATACTTAAACAATAACTGATATGATGTATTAATTTCAATTAAGTAATAGCTAATATAATGTATTAATTTTAATTAAATTATTAAAATTATGATTTAATTAAAATGAACACATTATATCAACTACCACATAATTATATATTAAAACCAAATAATATTTTTTCAATATTACTATGCTACAAGGTATTTTAGTGAAATTGGATTGGATTTAATTAAACAATTATATTCATCATTTCCGGAGCCCCTTGTTTATGGTTAAATAAAATTTGACTACATTTTTCTATATCAATCAATTGACGAAATGTTGTTTGACATAAATTACAGTAGTAAACCTTAAATGAACAACCTGCCATTATGTTTAGCTCAACCTGTTTATAGCACAATTTAAATTCTATACATTTGAAATTTAACATATTTAGTGCATGTATACTATTTTATCCTTTTTATTTTATTTTATAAGATAGATATTAATTCTTTATAAAAAAAAACCGTTTTCAAAATAACTAAATGTACTAAATGCATCCAAATTAGTTTACAGCAATAGCAGTAACCCAAAAATATACATCTTTCAACCTCCAATGATCCTCGCAAAACAACGTTGACTAAATATGTACACGTGCCTAAGTGCTAAATAACAGCAGTTGCTCATCAGTATCACATTGTAGGCGCATTTCAGTAATTAAAATTAAGGGGGAGAAAAAGGGGCTTAACCTGATCTAAGTTTCAAATGTATATCGTAGCCACATAAGTAGACGCAGAGTCCGAATTATGCACTACAATCAATTGCCACATATGTGAAGGCTAAGCACTGAAGCCTGGATTTGACAGCTTCCGCCAAATAAACCCTTGAAACATACGGTATCATCCATGCAAAAATTTATGACCGACAGGCATTGAATATTTCTCCTCTCATTGCATCGATTGGCATGTGCTCAAATGTGTAACGCTCAGGACCGAAGTACAAACCCGTCCTCTCCAAAAGAGCAATCCCTTCATCTCTACCATATCTGGAAGCGTATAGTTTCAGGTACTCGTAGTCCTAGACAAATAACCATAATAATGACAGCATGGATACATCAGAATGCGAAACAACTACGTACGTCTTAGCTAGCACAGATCATGAAAACACACATTCGCGCACAAGATTGGCAGAACATGTGTATAAAAATATTGGAGAAAACAAGCCAATAATTATATTCACAAAGCACAATATGGCATTTATATAATGGAGAAGCAAGTTGGCAAAAATTCAAACAGATTCAGAATATTTAGCAAAGTTAATTGAAATAACAATTAACGCTGTTACCTGCAAGCCACTAAGTATGCGCTCTAGTCTAAGAGAAGCAACTGGTTGATGAGAAGATGAGAACACCTCACCAGGGTAGTACAGAACCCCATCTCCAGGGGGAAGGCCGTGTCTGAATTTTATCTGTACTCACGAAAATTTATAGGTTATCAGGAAAAAGAAATTCTTTCTAGCAGACCTCTAACAGCTCAAATTTTCCAATAATAATACAGCATAATAAGGACAGACAAAACACCTCTGCACTAGCCGTCGTTGCCTTCTCATAGCAGTTGGCACCCCAGTACAAAAATCCTGTGCCCCCCTCTTTCCACACACGCCACATGACAGCACGGTGTTGAGTGCCTCGCATTCCAAGGTGCCAATTAGGATGAGGATCTGATGGTCCCATGCATACATATGTCCACCATTCCTGTAACAAAATCGCTTCCATCGATTAATCAAACAAGAATAAATTCAAGATTACAATGGATGTATGCATTCTACTATGCATCTTTCCATGTAAAACCTTAGTGATTACTCAAGTCCAAGAATTCTGCAAAATGCACAAAAAAATCATAATTCCTACATTCAGCTTAACTTTTTTACATCGAAATGCTGAATAAACATTAAAACCCATGCAATTGACGAATTACCCACACAACAAGTAAACCATGCCCTGGCACAGTCACTTACATTTGGTTGTCATGTATTAATCGTCTGTTTGATATATCAACAAAGGTCTTAACCAGACAAAGTCTCAAAATAAGAGAGATACTATAGCTGCATCAAGGTAATCCTATTGGCTGTTTATCAAAGAAGGGAGGCGTTGAAACTCAATTAAAAATTCAAACGCACACATACTTTGCTAAGTATCTTACACTTCTTTACAAATCAACCAGTTTAGATACACCAATATCTAGCATGGGACAGGAATGCTAATTATAGTGCAGTGCATCAGGGTGTGCGCATGTTAGAGACAGAGAGAAGGAGAGACTTTAATATCCCAAAAAAAAAAAAAAAAACTACCAGGCACATACATAAGCAACCACTATTATTTGCTTTAAAGAATCTAGTCCACACTTGGAATCAATGATTATTACACTGAATTGTTGAAGAGTCCAGGAAAAAGCTGTACGTTCATATAAAAAATACAGCTCTTTTTATGTGATTGATTAGACAGATCATCTTACAAATCTATTGCACAGAATCAGAGTTGTCTTTGATTTATAAAGTAGTGACACTAGCATTATTGTTAGTTATATTATAAATCCTGGTTTGATATGTTGATGCATACTTAGGCATCGCAGAGAGTAAAAGGAACCAAAAATGGAACAGTCTCAACCTAAAAAGCAGACAGCTAGACGAAAGCCATTCTTATGGGAAATACACTTAATGCTTAGCTCAAAGTGATAGATGAACTATACACCACGGAAGAGTAGTTACTATATTGGAGATTTTGCTAAAAAAATTGCCGACTAGGCACAACAAAAACCAACCTACTTTTAAATGATATGTAGTGCACCCATATTACAGAGCTGAGAGGGAACAAAATGAAAATATGATATTACCTCACCATTCTCTGGTTGTAATTCAGAAATAATATCCTTGACCAGATCCTCTCGATTGCCCAGAACCCATTCACTGCAAAGAAACAAATTTCAATTTCTTCGCACACTTAATGAGAGTAAGGAATAAGCCTATCAAGTAAAATTACGATAATTCAACAACTAAATCAAGTCCTTGTAGATGCTTCCTAAAAAGGTATGGATCAGAAAAAGAACTTTGGCATGAAGGTTAAAAAAAATAGATTAAAAGTTGAAGAGGGGACCTTTTATGCTCTTATGAGTTGCAAAACCACTCAACTAAAACAACGGAATCAATTTTCATCACATAGTTATCCAAAAATGAATGCATGATATCTAAATATTTTCCAAGTAAGAAGAAATGAAGAGCCACTGGATTAACTAAACTAGAAAGTTTTGAAGCCCTACTTAGACAAATTCTATATTATTAAACAACAATAACCATTTCCATTCAGTACACCAATGAGCTAACATGGATCTTATGCAACCGACAGAAACCATTCATATAAATATATTAACTTTTTGACAAAAATGCATCCTGATTTAATTGTCTGTATCTCCATTCAAAAGTTCTCTTCATCCATGATCACCCTAAGATTTTTTTTTTTTTCAGTTTCCATAATCACCCCAAGAACTTGAAATGTCATTAAACATCTTGCATTTCAAATGCTTCTTTCACAAGGGAAATCATAGTGTTGGAGCGATATTGTGAATGCCATAATATATTGTCAGGTCTCTAGTTACTTCTTTTCATTTTACAAAAAGAATTGCAGACCTAAGAGCTATCAATCAACGTCCAGTCAGGCATGAAAATTGTATATAATATAAATATTAAGTTCCGGTGACTCAACAAATTATTCAGCTTATATTGCAATTTGACCATTTATGACAATTCTAAATCATTAATAAAAATGCAACAGAAATTTGTTGCACAGGTATGGAATATTGTAATTTTTTTAAAAATATTGGGTATGGGTACAGCAATATATACTATACAATAAAGAATGTTTTATAGTATTGACAGTTTTTACAACAAAAAATTAGATAATGAACCTTCTATGATATATAATCAAGCAAAGTAGTAATCCAAGTTTTCCAATACAATATCAAAGTTCATATAACTTTATTAAAAATAAGATTTGGCTTTAGATCTTCCAAAGTTGAAAGTTTGTAGGCACATGTACAATTCAACCTATATATATCCAAAACTTCTTTTAAGGGAAATAAATACATGATACTTATTTGAGTACCCAACAAGTACAAGTACCTGCAACCCGGTATATGCCCAGTACAGGTTTGGCATGAATCTAGAAGTACTTGTGTTTCATAAGAAATCATATTAATCAAATCAAATCATGATAAGAAACCCCAAAATATCCTAATGAAAAGCTTCAATATTTTATACCAAGATAAATGTTGCATTGCCTGGAGTATTACTCTTGAAAGAAAAAACAATAGACAATAAAAGAAATTGGTTTTCTATCTGGTCTCTTCCTATACCATCCCCCCTAGCTCAAAAAGCAAACAGCAAACAGCCCAAATCATGGAATTTGATTTACGACTAATATAGAGCAGTACCTTGTACAATAAATTTGGTTATGAGGACGAAGGAAATTTGGAACTTTTACAAAAGCCTCAAATGGAGTAGATGCAAGAGGCGCATCATTTGGCCCTACAAATTTTGGAAATTGCCAATAAGATAAATAATTAGAATCAGGACAATCAATCACAGAGATAAAATGACAAAAATAGGTGGAAAAAGCAGAGAATGAAATAAGTTTTCAATTTATGGTGTTTTCAAGGAAGACATAATTAATTGCAGAAGCAGGTCCCATGGCAATCAGAGACAAACTTTAAAGGAATCATAAAGAAGGCATCTTTAAACCATAATGCAGAAATTCAATGACTGGATTTGAATGATTCATTCATCTATTTGTGTGACAAAACCATATAATCACAAATTGACAATAATTTTATATCATCAAAAATATGCATTCACTTGAATTACGTCAGGTAGATTTTGATGTCAGATTTTCCACATCAAGATTAAGTCACAGGAAAAATAATAAATCTTCATCACATGCCAAAAAACCATGAGTAGCATTCTACACCCAAATTTGTTTTTCCCCACAATCAGTCTGTTGAACATGAGGATTTTTTTTTTTTTTTTTGGTCATTTAAAATTTTATTTCACCTTAAAAACCATATTAGAACATTCTAATGGACTTCCAGCAACAAGATAGAGAATAAAAAACCGTGGAGGACATGCAAAAGATTTAAGAACCAAAAAGGATGCCAAAGGGGGGTAACAACAAAGGCAATGCCACTTGCATCTTCATCTTCTACACCTCTTTTACAGCTATTTATATTGACAAGTAACATATGTTATATTGACTAGTATCTCATGCTATTCACAAGTAAATTTTAAAAGGTGACCATCACAATTTCAAAATTAAGTTCCCATCTCACTCAAACAAGTTATTAACATACAATAAAAGGTGTCATCAGCAAGCCAACGTATGTGTTAAAAAAGAGTAGTGGTAGCATTATCCAAGCCAAAATAATAACTAGTTAAAAATGAATTACTATACTTTTTTAAAATGACGAACCACTAATTCAAGATGCAATAACAAAAAGCCACCCTTCTTTGTCCATCAAGTCTATTGCACATCCACTATAAAGTTATTACTCCAAGATGTATTAATGGAAGCATACTTTCATTGAAAAAAAATAAGGACTTTTTACGTGTTTGCCACCAGGTATCAGCATTCATCCTACTTCATTTCTCCTCATGCCACAATTTTTCTATGATCCAAACTCGGTTCTCAGGCTCATAGCCTCATATATATGTCAGCAGAATTTTTCTCCGTCAAATTGACCTCATTAAAAACTCACCTATAATATTCTAAACTCAGGTTTCCCCTTCCATCACCTCTGATAAGTTCACATCAGCATCACATTGAGTTTACACACATAATTATTAACACGCATAATGATGATACAATAGAGCCACATTTGCAAATAGACAAATAAAGGAAAACAGGAAGAATGGTGATAACAAGAAAGGAACCAGACAACACGTTATTTTAGAATTGTCCAAATCAACCTCAGAATAATACCAGTTACCCAATCAAATCAATTATATCATACACTAAACAAACAAACCAGAGTTAGCTGTGAGAATCAAGTTGCAATATCTGCAGTCATTCAAAGAAATCTATATACTATATAAGCCATAGCCCTAGCCTAGATAAAACAATTTAAATGACCATATAACATGTAGACAATGCATAAGGGTGTGTACTGAGGAGTTTACAATAATTTTAGGTGGAAAATACATACCACAATAGTAAGTAGTTAAAACACGAGCATCTGGAGCATAAGCATGAATCTCACTGGCCATATTACGAACAGAATCATATTGTTCCAAGTTAAGTGGCTGTCAAATATATGCAAGTAAATCAACTTATCAAGATCATTTTAAAATGCATCCAACTAGCAATTTTAACATCTAGGAAAGTCAAAAATAACATAGCCATACAATAAAATCACTCATGCAGCAGAAAGGCAAGAGAAAATAATTGACTCAAGATTACTGAGAAAATCACCTAATTGTTTTTTATCAAGGATAAAGGAAGATAACGCACAAAGATGTACTCTAGGGCAGAGGCCCTTATTATCATGGATAAATGGCAAAACAATTTATACCTCATCCCACAAGTAAAAGTAAGCTTTTCGCCAGTGACTTTCTGTCCTCAGAATTTCAATTTGTTTCTGCAAATAATCCTTCATTGCATCGTTACTGTGGCACATCAACAGGTGGGTTGAATGTCATCAGTTTTCATCACAAATATGCCTGACAGAGGTGAACAGGGTTAACTGACTGTTTACCCGGAGACTACATGACTATATGGCACAGCATAAGCTGCCAACCGTGGGTCTGAAAAATATTCATTTGATTTAGGATGGTCCGCTACAACGGCAGGAAGCAGAAACAATGTCAGCAATGCTATTATACAGTCATTTAAAATTGATTAGTCACAATTATTCACAAGTAATTTCTCATTAACATACCTGGCCATGGACAAGTGTATGTCAAAACACGCATACCATTGCCCCATCTGCAGAAATAGGGGCTAATTCTGTACTGAAGAAGCCACTTGAAATGCTTATCCAATGCCTCATACCACTCAGCTGTCCCATGTTGAACACCAAAACGATCCTCAATTACAGTATCAGATATCTAGCATATTGTCAATGAAACTACTAAGCATGTAACAATAAATCTTTCCTAATTTTACAAAGATGTAGGCCCTAGGTGCATCAGCTTAAATAAGCATCTATAAGTCAAACATGTAAGTAGTTGCAGCATTATGTAAACAAGAAAAATATACTTCTGGTCCCCCAATTTTCACAAAATTGTCATTTTGGTCTCTCACTCGTTGAAATGCCCAAAACAGTCCTTCACTCATTGGAAAATGTCATACTTGGTCTCCCACTTTTCAAAAAATTATCAAATTTAGTCCCTCTATCAAATCATAAACCTTAAATTTAAGAGACTAAATTTGGTATTTATTTGAAAAGTGGGAGAACCAAGTGTGAAATTTTCTAATGAGTGGGGGACTATTTTAGGCATTTCAATAAGTGAGAGACCAAACTGACACTTTTGTGATAAGTAAGAGACCACAAAGGTATTTTACTCTTAGGTATACTGTAGCTTTTCCAGAGTTTGTTTGCAATATAAAACTACTTGTAAGCAATAAGCATAATAGCCCATTTGAGACAATACATACACCAGTCAAATTATCTGAAAGCATGTACATATAAATGTGTTTCATTGTCTGACATATAATGAGTAGAGGATACACCAAATACAGCAGGGAGTGAAGGAGTTGCAGGAAGTACGAAGTCCCAAACTGTCAGATTCAACTTCACCCGTACTGAGAGGCTTGAAATGGCATCCTCATCCATCATATCTACTGGTCCATTATCTGAAAAAAATTCAGAAAACGACGGAGACAGAAGAATCCTTCTTAAAGATGTAGTTGCAGATTTCACCCTTTGTACCTAAACAATAAATGCTTGCATGAACAGCCAATAATAACACTGAGTTTAAACAAGAGCACAAGAATTAGAGAAAGTAATTAAGAAACTATTTTAGAGAAAACCCACCACTTCATCTAATGGTTTTCCATCAATGGGTTCAACCATGTCAAGGCAGCCCTTGAGCTCCCCATACAACTGATGCTTTTCAGCCTTGACTAAACTTTGAGCTGGAGATCTGCACATAGGTGAAAGGTGACAACAGCCAACAATAGAAACTTATGAATTGAAATTTGTAATACAAAATCAAGGATAAAACAATCATTAAAAACTAACTCACTCATCCGCCTTTATAGCAGTTATGATAATCTCTCCCTCATACTGTCCAGGGGGTTGAGCACCTGGAACATCAATCGATATCCAAAGAACAGAAGTCTCCCTGAAGAAGTGTAGACATGCCAAAAGAACAGTCAAAAGAAGCAACTCACCGACCATTTTGTGCACCCAGCAATTTTGGAAAATTTAAAAATAAGGTTAAGAAAAATCAATCAGATACGTACCCTGGATATATGTTTATTTGACTAACTGGAAGATCAACAGGCACAAGAGCATCAGGGACACCTAAAATAGGCACTACTCGCCGCAACATTAATGACTGGCCAACAATCAACCTGTCAATAATAATGTCAGCATGAAATGAAAGTAAATCATCTACTCTATACAACATCCTGTAAAAATACATCAACCTGTCGCCAGATGTGGAGCATAGGTCGCTACACTGGACCTGCACAATTCCTGCAACACCACCAGGACCACCCCATGAAACCTTTGGTCGAATAGCTATTTGAACACTCTCCCTCTCATTTCTAGCTGCCAGCAGGTTTATCTTCAACATAAAAGTCCAATGTCAGCAACAAATTATGCAGAATAACATATCTCCGGTATCATAGTGCAACTTCTATATCCATAAGCTCCTACTTAGGTATAAGTTAGTTAGTCCTGGATCAACATTCTACCCTAACTCATAATGGCTTTGCATACAATATTAAAGCACCCAAGCCATAATTACTTTTATAATTCATGATCATATTGACTTTGGTAATTGGCTCAAACATTTAACTGTTTGAGAAGCGGAGTTAGGGAGACTTTGTCCAAAAGTATGCATACTCCATGCCTACTTGGCAGAAGTAAAGAAAAGTGTATAAGTACAAAGACGAAAATAGATTTATAAGTAATTATGAAGGAAATCACATTCATCAATTCACTAATGCAGTTATCACACATAAACAACAAGTAATGTTGGAGTCATGCTTCTAGACAATGTGGTTATGCATATCATGTCCGTGCACGAGACAAATTTAGAATCACAGGACACAATAAAAGTACCACATGATAATTATAAACATAAGCCACTAATCATAAGATAATAGTACTAACGGGCTCCAAATGTCTGGGCATATCTTGTGATCCAACATTTGCCGTGCTTGGCATGCTCCACACATAGACTATATCCCTAGTTGGAATCTCTGTAGGGTCAACAGATCCCTTGTGTAGACTCAAACCCGGTGCACTGCCATCATTCCACCCATAAGCGGTTCCTCCTCCAGCAACACCTTCAACTGGTGGCACAGCCACATCTTGAGAATTTCCTGCCGGGTGTATCATTATTTGATGGAGCAATTAAAATAAATCACTGGTGTCATTTCAAGATCTATGTAACAATTACAAATATAAAAATAGAATGGCCTCACATAATATACTCTATCTATTCATCGAAGAATTGTGTCATAAATCTAAATGATACAAACATGTAAAATGTCACACCTTTGGACTTACTTTCAGCAGTCATATCATTGAACAAGATGAAGCAAAGCAACTATCCAATTCAAATAAGATGATGAGGTAAATGAAACTCATAAATATTTAACATGTCTACTCACACCCATCTGAGAGTGAAGATAAATCTTTAAAAAAACAGAACGAGGGAAGAGAGAAAGGAGGTTACAGACAACCTACAAATATCCAGGCTTATACGCATGTCTCACACAATTGTGAAGAATATCTAAGCCGTTAAACCTCAAAGCACTCACATGCAGCACTCCTTATTCACAACTCACAAATCAAGTGAAGAGATATCGAGTTATTATCAGGAGAATTTTTAAAAAGTGTTTTCAAATGTAACTACACAACTTATTCACGTCTCGCAAATTGTGCTAACGGAACAAGCAGATTCTCCGTATACTGAACTCTGAATTCAGACTTCTTATCAAATTCATTCGATTTATTTTCCAGACTTCATCGATTACAATAGCCATAGATCAGTCCAGCCTCTTAAGAGCATCATACAATAAGAAATAAAGAAAAAGAAAAATGGATTGAAGACGCGGAAAACGAAGACTAAATACCAATGTAAGCACACAAAACGCTAAATCAATCTGGTAGAGAGCAAATTGCAGCACAAGAAACTGGAAAACATTTGTTGTGACTGATATTCGAATTAGATTCCAAGCAGAAAAATAATTGGAAAGCAAGAGAAGACATAGTAACTAAGCATGGACGTGACTGTAAGAGACTGAGTTAACAGAAATGAGAGAGTATACAATATGCATGACTAACCGGAATTGTCCATGTCGGTGACAACAGCTACGGAGATTGTAATTCCACTCAATTTAGCAGCAGTGGCCGGAAAGGAATGATCGCTTTACGGAGCAGAGAAAATTTATAGGAAGAAGTGAAAGGAGATAGATGTAACTATGCCAAAGTTTTGGTATACGCACTTTCCTTTCGCACCCTTTTCTGCGAGTATATGGTATACCATACGTGTACGACTTTGGCTAGGGAATGAAGTTTAGGGTCCGGATCCCGATCTGGCCCGAAAGAGGGCTTTTCTTTTCTCTTTCTATAATTGTTTTTTTTTTTCTTTTTTGGGGAAACATAAAAAGGTGGCGAGACAAGTGTGCCTTCGAGTTCTTCAGTTGTTGTTAAATTATTATGTAATTAATTTTATATGTCGGTTTCAGCTCCCCTTGGTTCCAAGTGTTACTTCCGGATTTTGCATGTCATCAGTAGGATCATAAAGTAAGAAAACCGACGTATAATATTGCCCCTTCAAATTCTTGATCGTCTTCGGCCGTGAAAGCGCATATTAGCCCCTTCTATAAAAGACAGGGTGAACTCTTATTCTGGTTTTATTTGATTTGAATAATTGTCCAAGTGTATATAATCATTCATTATATAAGATGCTTTACATTTTTTACATATCACTTAAGCGCTATCTAATAGACAGCAGTTTCAATGACAATAAAATAAGAATAAGAATAAAAATAAGATATAAAAAAAATTTTAATGTCAAAATATATTTAATATATTAAAAATAAAAAAAATTACAAAACTCATTTAATATAATAGAGATAATAATAAAATAAAAACTATAATAACAAAAAAAAAAAAATCAAAGTGCCCTTATTATGCGTCAAGTGGGTTGTGCACGCAGGAGGCACGAGCGAAAGTTCATGGTCTTCTTAATCGAGCACAAGCTGCAGCTGCCAAGCATGTGTGGGTCTTCCTCCATTCTAGGGCTGTTTCAGCCGACATGAGAAGGAAGGTGGTGGTTAGCAAAAGGCAAAAGAAGACAAACTTTCGATTCCGTTAATAGTACTGGATAGATGACTGACGTTTCGTTGATCGTCGATTGTCTTCGCCGACAAACATTGCAATGGCACCCACTTCTCATCTCACACTACTATGGATTAGATGGGCTCATGAGTATATTTGTCATTTGCCAACTCATTCCCTGTAATCACTAAGTTTTCATTCGATCTAGTAGGGGAGAGCGAACTCCATGGCTAAAAGTCTGCCATGTACCAATCGCTCCATCCAACTCTTTCGTATCAAACGCTGCGTTAGTCTCTCTAGATTTTAATTTAGCTCAAATAATATTCACAATGTTAATGCACAATCTCGGGTAGCATTGATGGTACAAGAAAAAGAGCATATAAACTTGGACACTATTATGGATTATACTCTTCAAACGCCTTTGTCTATCACTTGTACGACATATTTGTACATGGGTTTTTTTTTTTTTATGCAAGTATATGATTATACTTGTTACAATTGTACAGTGTGATAACGACTTGATAAGTGAAGATTAATAACCCTTATGACGCTTCTCTCTTAATAATTATGGAGAGTTTGGGCCAATGAAAGAAGGACATGTATATGTAACCATTCAAATTTAGTCATTACATTAAAGCCTAATTTTTAAGGAAAAAAACTCTAGGTGAGAGTCGGTCTCTACTTCTAATTATCTGTCTGCCACCGCACATCGTTATCAATCTTTTTTTCTTTCCTTTTTATTGCCGCAAAATGATTCTTGCACCATTCTCACCTCGTCGCCATAGTTGCCCTCAAGCGTTCTCTTCCCACCACCACCCCTATCATTCTTCATCTTCATTTTTGTACCTCCAGATCCACGAGTCTTTGCCTAATCCATCATACTTTCATTATGTGTCTTTCCGATGAAGGTCACCAAAAGTTTTACATCGATAATCCCTCATTCCATCTTCTTAGAAACTCCTTCTTTTTTAATTCTGTCTACCCATTGAGAGCATAAAGCTTCATCTTCTCTGTTAACTATCTGCCTGCTGCCTCGTCGAAACTCTCAAACTTCCGAAGAGCCAATTTTCCCTTCAAACTACAGTTCCTCTTATCATTTCCTCCGTTGCCGTTTTGTTATTGTCCTTGTTTGCACTAGTTCTATTTTTGGATTTTATTTTTCTTTTCACTTCTTATTGTATTCATTACGTGTTTATGTTTCTAAACTCTCCAGTAAAGACAGCCTAATCTTTTAGATATGCTTATAAAATTTGATCCGTCACATACTCACATATAAGATATCTAAGATTTTATTATTCTTTCTATTGTAATGATTACCATATTTTGGGGCCTAAGAGAGAAAGGCACGCATATGGTATACGTGGTGGCAGTAGCTAAGACTGAATATTATATTTAGAACAAAATTTATATAAAATTATCAAAAATTCTAGGAAACAACGAAAATAATCTAATTAAGAATATAATACTGATTTATAAAACAACAAAAAATATATATAATTTTAATCCTCCTTTTTAAAATTTTATTTTATTTTAGTCATTTTTAAATTAAAATTTTTATAATAATTTTTTTATTTTTGAATTTAATCGCATTTTAATTTTTCATGAATTGAAAATTTTAAAATAATATTTTAATTTTTAAAATAAAATCTAAAGTAATCATTTGCTAAAATAGAACTAAATTTAAAAGTAAAAGATTATTTTGAATTTAATTTTTAAAAGTAAAAAATTATTTTAAAATTTTTAATTTATGGAAGATCAAAATAAAATTTAAATCAAAAGTGGATGACAAAAATGACATTGTTTACAAACATATTCATATTTCATGTTTTTATCTTAAAATCTAATAACAAACGTTTAAATACTACACTTGGAATTTTGCCTTCCAACTGATCACTAGTTTATGTATGTTTAATTATCTGTCAATTTTGTTAACTACTTCAAGCAGCATACTCTATTTTAGTATAAACAATTAGTTGACAAAATTCTATTCGCACAAAAGTTGTCAGTTTCCTCATTTATAATTTCATATTGGTTCTCCCGCTTAAAAGAATCATAACTCATAATAAGAACTTAACTTCGCTCCTTTAATCTGTAGATTCGACCATGCGAAACTTATGAGAAGGTGAGCTTCGTTAATTGAAAAGGATTCGAACCTATTTGGTCTTTGATAAATGCATTGGCTTTCAATTTCATCATCTTCAAAGAAAACTGTTTATTAAAGTTTTGAAACTTATAATCCTGTCTTCTTATTTTCTTTTTATTCAAAATTTAACACTAAATATAATAAATAGCTTAGACACTAGAATCCAATTTGGAAGTTGACAACGCTAAAAAAATTAATGTGTAAGTCAACAGACAGTTACGTTTGGAATTAAATGTTGAAGAAAAATAAAATAGGATGATAATATCACAAGTACATCTATCAAAGATTAATGTAGTGTTTTGATCTTCACACAATAACCTAATGCTCGAAAAATCCCATGTTAAGCTAGACACGGTAGTTTCTAAGCTCATCTTCTTCTCTTTTCTTAGAGAGAGAACCTAATTTTAGTCCGGCCGCCAAAAAAGCCCTAATCCTTGTAAAATTTTATGGTGAGTTAGTCACGCGCGGTAGTTTCTAAGTTCAATCTTTGTTTCCTAAGAGGTCTTTCCCTTCTTAGCTCTTTAAGCCAGGCTTTATTAACAATCATACACGTTATAGACGAAAGTCACAGAGGATTCTTAAAATTCGAAAAGGGAAACTTCAAAAATAGGGGGAAAAATCTAAGTTTTCGCATTATTATTTATGCAACAACCAGAAAACTGAAAAGATGGCGAGACCAAATGACAAAGTGGTGATGATGCCAAAAGACCGTCTTAGGATTAATATAAAAGGAAATCTGAGAGGCATACCAGTTAGAAAAGTTCATGCAATTAACTCTACGCGTCAACTGCGATCATTTACACCTGGATTGCTTACAAATAGACCCTCTCTTCTTTTTGGGAAACCCGGAGGAGGTTCCATAGCTGCGCCTCTGAATTTGAGCTCCGACGCCGTCCGAAAATCAGGATCAACGGAAGCTGGCCTTGAGTTGTGATCTGCTGAGCTCAGCCTATACGAACTCTGTGTTCCACCAGGATATCTTGTAGGAGACCCATACCTTCTTGTTGGAACTCTGAGGCCTCCACTTCTAAGATCCATCACTTCCGCATTTCTTGAAGAAGAGTCTACGGAGGATCTAACTCCCGAACCTGATCCTAAGGATGGAGCACTAGTCGCAGCTGATGTCGAGGTAAATGGGTCATCTGGCCCCCAAGAAGTAAGTGCTTCCTTCTTCTTTGCAAAGAAATGCCACGCCCCAAAAAGAAAAAGTATGAAGAACAAGACTGGGCTAGTCCAGAATATGGTATTGAATTCCCCTTTAAATAGAGGAAGATTAGAATAATACATTCCAACATACCCACCTCCAAGGCCGATAATAACAAGCTTTTCACGGTCACTAGCGATCAAAGGTATTACTTTTTTTTCGACATCCAATTTCATGGTTGGATAGTTCAAGAATGATGATCGGATATCATCAAGACTTGTCGAGAAAAGAAACCGAGGCACGCCAACTCTCACATAATGCTGAGATGAAACATTATACACAAAAACCTTTTCTGGGTTAACAACTAGCATATAACCCTTAATAGCCTGGAAAGCCAGAGGCTCCTCCATATCAAACTTTCTCTTGTATCTAACCCTGCATTTGAAGTTCATTACATCTCCCAGCAACAGAACATAAACCAATTCACCCTCTGATGTAAACCCGAAAGCTTTGGAGCGCTCTGTGGCATCAAAAACATAACTTCGAGCAAGGGAATGGTTTAATCCTTCGCATTCAGATTCTCTTACTCTCATGCCCTTCAAATCCAATGAGCCCGCACCAGTTTCTGTCAAAAACAGAAGCCGTTGCTTCAAGAATGCTAGTGGCTTACTTAATGGCATAGCAGAACCATGAAATGTACCATTTTCCCTAAAAACTTTAATCTTCCCGCTACTATCAGTTGATAAAATGTACTTCATCCTTCCAACATAATGAACTTCCAAGATGGTTATTGGCAACCCATCCTCCTCGCTTTTTGGTGGCACCAATTTACCAACATTTTCCATGTACAGAGAACTCCAATCTTCTCCAGTTGATCCCTCCCAAATTCGATGTATCAAGATGGCACCATTTCCATGCCCTGTCACCACGATACTTTCATTCTTGCGAGCAGATGTGTAGGAGACCATTGCCGTAATGGGGGACGCCATAGAGGTATAGAACTCCACCACAACATCTCCATTTCTCAAGAACACATACACTCTTCCTCTCTCATCCCCCACAGCTACATATTTACTGAGACCCTCATGGTCCCGAAATGGCAAAACATTTATACAAGTCGCATCCGAATCTAACTTCACAGCCGACACAAACTGAAACCTCTCTGACCAAAACGGAGAGTACTTCGTTACAGAAACCCCCCGAGCTCTCTCCCCATCACGAATTTTGCCCTCAAACTCGCCATCTTCAACTTCTTTAAATGATTCTTTATTATCATACTTTCTTTCGGTAGACCCACTTCTCTCCTGAAGCGCCAATCTCTCATCCTCAGAAGCCACCTTTGAGAGATCCGGTAGCTTTGATTCTAATCTGGTCACTATATCACTAAGATTTCTCACTAATTCCTCCAGCTTATTCAACAAAATCTCTTGATTCAAATTATTTGCGGTTTCAGGTTCAGAAACAGCTTCACGGCATGGATTGCGGTCGAGCTCGGCTTGTATTGGACAAGATTCAGATTTTACAATGACACTAGAAGCATGAAGAGAAGAGAAAAGGAACAACATAGAAAGCATAAAGAACTTGCCTTTGGGAGAAGACGCCATTGAAGAAGAAACTTGAAGGGTTTTATGTCAGTGAGTCGCTATCATGAGGGGCGTGAGTCGGAGACTTACTAAGACGGTGAGAAGTTGGATCGGAAATAGATAAATAAGCAAAAATCTATGTCAGATTTGAGGAATCTGAAGAGGAAGATTTCAGACCGTCTGGTAAGGTTTTTTCGGGTTTGACTTCGGGTCCGCGAGGTAAATTAGGGCAAGCAAACGCTTTTTCCACTGGAAAGAAAATCAGCGTAGCCATGTCTACAGTAATAAAATGGAGATGATCTAGTCAGGTCGGTTTGCTTGGGGTTTACCGGATGAACCTCTAGAACCTCGACACGTATAGGTAATTCAATTATCGTCATATGCTAAATTGATATGACTTATATCATGTAAGATTAAGTATTTTGCTCTTTAATTTTATTTAAAATTTAAAATTGTATCTCTTATTTAAATATTTTAATATAATCTTTTCAATTTTAAATTTGTCATATAATTTTTTAATTTATTATATTGTTGAGTTAGAGTCAAACTATCTTATTTTTTAATTAGTTTTTAATATACTATAATAGGATATTTTAATAAAATAACACCCACATATAATTCCTTGAATTCTATGTCATATAAAAATGATTCTCAGTTCGTTAGTTCAATAACAAACGAAGTTATTTGTAGATAATTCAAAATTCAAGAAAGTTACAAAGTTTGAAAAGTTATTTACCTAAAAGTTTTAAAATTATTTACATATAGTCTAAAATTTTAAAAACTCAACACATTTTGACCCCAAAAAAATTTATAACCCAAAATCTCACCTCTGCATACTAGTTAAGAACTTAGCAAAGAAGGCAACCAACGAATTTTAAGTCATAGCAGTCAAATCAAAATGAAGCACGCAATGTCAACCAACTACGATTGAAATGACCTTAGATCCCCTTCTATCAAGGCAACAACAGAATCTCTTTAGTTTGCAAATATGGTCATTTGATGTAACTGTCGAAATCCAATCATCCACTCCTTTAAATGTTCGCCTACTGACATGTGTATATGGATGGCTAAGATGCACCGTTTTACTAACGTTTGAAACAATTTTTTTTACTTCCCTAATCTTGATGCAATGTCGTTCTAAGATATGGGTTTAAGTCTTCTTCCACAAGCATTAGACACGATTCATTAGCGCAAAACCACTTCCCTGCTCTCTAATTTAAAGACTTTAGTGCCAACTATTCCAAGAACTTTAGAGACGATGACAATAGTGTGAAAAGGAAGCTTAAGAAGAAGAAAAAGACAAATGTAAGGAAGAATCAATGGGCAGAGGTTTGGCTGGTTCCTTATAATTTTTTTTTTTCTCCGAATAGATAGGTTCCCTGATTCATATGGTTAGGTTTATTTTTTTTCTGACAGATGGTTTTCTTGATTTATAATATTAAATAATAGTAATGGAAACTTTATACTATGACCATAAAAGCAACAATAATAATAATAATAATTAAATATTGCTTTGGTAGATTTCTTTTATTCATTTAAGTATGAGAGCTAAGTTGAAGGAATGGTACGTATTGGAGCTTTGTTATCTGACACTCATAGAGTTTAGAAAGATGTAAAAATGCTCATAGGTTTTTTAGTAATGTATAATAAGTTTTTGTGATTGGTTACGATTTTGGAGTGTACATATAAATAGTAAATTATATATGTGATAAATTATATTTGCTTCATTCTATCTTAAATAAGATTAAATACATATAACCTTAGTGCACATTTTTAATAAGATTCTCATATATGAAGCTCCTAATTATCCATAACCCATGAATAGAAAATAATTTAACAGAAGGCACATGTGACTCTTGATTGGATCAATGTAATACAAATATCTATTTATTTTGTATCTTTATCTTCAATAAAAATATTGCCTAGCATATGCTCTATCAAGATTTAATTTATGATACTCTATTCCTTCTTTTTGTAAAAGAAAATAAAATCTTTTAACCATGATATATGAACTATTATCCTATTTGTGATCCTAAACAATCTTCCATTTTTCAGGTAGTATTTTATTAGGGTTTTTTGTTCACTTTAATGCAACATGGATCATTCAAAGTAGTATTTTGTTATGTTAACCCCCTAAGCCTATATTGTTATGAACCAAAATTTTATTAATTATTTTAAGGGATTATGCGACCCTATTTTTTCATTGATCCAAGATGGTAACTTATGGGTTGAATAAAAGCTAAAAATTAATATGGAATTTGATAGTGTAAAGAAAGCAAGGCAATTTTCGGTTGTATATGGTGGGAATGTTGGATTTGGAGTTAAAAAACAATATATGAACAAGAAGAAGATCAAGAAAACTGGCTCTTATACACTATGTAGATTTGTTTGTTACAAGGAAGGATTTTGGAAGCCAAACAAAAGAAACTCAACAGTTATCAATCATAGGTTTGAAACTAAAACAAATTGTGAAGTGAGAATTTAACTTGTTGCCAAAAATTCGTAGTCCATGAATTTTTTGAGACCCATAACCACCATCCTCAACTTGTAAAGACAATATATATGTTGGCTTCCCAACAAAAGATATCCTAAGTGCAAGTACAAGAGATTGAATTAGTTGAAGACTCTAGTCTCTATCAACGAGTATCATTTCAACTTATGAGTACACAGGCTGGAGATAGAACTAATCATGGATTTACAAATTAGTAGATAATCCATCATTTTACCATACATATCAAGTAGACACATATGAACAAATTACGAATGTGTTTTAGGCCGATGCATACATGCTCATTGACTATGTCTATTTTAAGGATGTAATATCTTTATATACAACTTATTGTATCAATCGTGCATATAAGTCACTTGCCTTGTCTTCATGTTTTAATCAGTATAGGCAAACAGTAATTTTTGGAGCTGCATTATTGTATGACGAGACAATGGAATCATTCAAATGGTTTTTTGAAATATTTTTGGAAGCACATGGGCAAAAGAAACCAAAGACTATTTTTACTAATCAAGACTAAGCTATGGAAAAAACATTAAATGAGTATGGTGGTTTATTTATCGTACAAACGTATTTTTAGCCTATCCAATTGGTTTTCATTTGTTGTACATGTATATTTGCAAGTGAGGTGATGCCCGATAGTAACATGGTCTTTACAAGTGGCATCTAATGCAAAATGCAATTAAGCACCTCGGTAATTTGATGAAGGGAAGATCTCACTTCATAATAGATTTCAAAAAGTGCATGTATCAATATGAAGATGGAATGCAATTTGAGGTAGCTTATAGTAAGATGCTATCAGCGGATAATGTTCAAGACTACATATAGTTGAAATTGGTGTATGTATTAAAGGAAAAATGGGTAGCATGTCATATAAAACAAGCTTTCACACTTGGCATAAGAAGCATATAACTCAATGAAAGCCTAAATTTAGACTTCAAGGCAAGTATGAAACCTGATGTGAACTTATTATAATTCTTCAAACTCTTTGATCAAGTAGTGGATGAGAAATGGTACAATGAATTAAAGTATGAGTATAAGGCTTAAAAAAAGTTACCAAGGTTGAAGTCTAGTTATTTTATCCATATTAAATCAATGTTCTCAAGTATACACCTTTACCATTTTTTATTTGTTTCAAAAAGAATTTGATATGTTCCATGCTACCAACACGATGCATATAAATAAAATCTTCCCTGTATTTGAATATGTTATGCACATGGCCAATCAAGAGGGAAAATGGAGAGTTTCATATGAACATATCCAACAAATAATCTTTTGTAGATGTAGGAAGTTTGAGACATTTGGAATTCTATGTTGTCATGCTTTGAAAGTTTTCATTGTGACAGAAGTTAAACAAATTCCTGAAAAGTATATCTTAAAGCGGTGGACAAAGGAAGCACGAAATGGTGTTGTGCTTAATATGAGAGGAAAGGAGATTGAAGGCAACCATAAACTATTTAGTACTCGGTGGTTTGGATAACTCTCCTTCAAAATAATTAGGTTAGCTTTTAAGGTTTTTAGTTGTGAAGAAAAGCATCTTCTTGTTGATAATGTTATTGATGATTTACATAAGCAAGTAGCAAATGTTCGCTTGAGACAACGAGATCCACCTGATTATCGCCATGATACAATAACACTCATTCAATAAGATGTGACGCAACCAAAGGGATTGAAGAAATGTTTTGGGATAAGGAGGAAAATATGCCCAAATAGTTGCATTAAGCTCCAATCTAAAATAAAAAAAAAAAAAAAAAGAGTTATAACTACTGAACCTTTAATGATCAACAACATGAGGTGTGTAAGCTTTACCTTGATTCCACGTTTACATTTGATCCATTGATTTCATACTTAAAATTTCTTTTTATTAATAGCTAGTTTTAGAGTCACTGAGTCAAATACACTGTCATGTTTCTTGTTTAGCACTTCTAACAACTTATAAATACCAACAAGCACTTGGTGGTCAGTTTAGTTTTACCAGATGGTAAAGCTCTTCTTATTATGTTGCTTCATAATTATTGCGTTGTAATAAATGTTTATATTTTTATTTGTTGGTATTGATATAAAGGATCCAAACATGTGTGATGGTTTTCTAACTTCAAGTGATCAAGAAGGAGTATGAACAATTTTTATGCAAATAACAATGGTCCAATTTATTATTTTCCATGATTGAGATAGAAGAATGTGCCACATACAAAGATTTTAATATATGCATACATTTTTGTAGTAGTTGCAAGTATAATAACCTTTTGTAATAGTGCCAAGTACCAAATGAAGGCATAATACTCTCAATATTCCTAATTCATATAATTTGAACTACTATTCATATGACTCTTCATTTAACTACATTTTGCTTGTATTTGCACCATTGTATTTCATTTTGCTCAATTGTGCTTCATATGGCTTCATTGTCCTTCACTTAACTTCATTTTCCTCATTGTGCTTCCTTTTGCTTCATATGGTTTCATTGTCCTTTATTTTACTTCACTTTCACCAAACAAATACTTCCAAACCTACAAAAATGACTACAATCAACTTTACAGCATAGTGCTTACAAACAACTCATTTATCATCAACAATCCAATCAAATCCTAAAAAACAATCAATTTATATACTGGATATTTGAAAAGATTCATATAACATGGTTGTGCATAGATGGATACATCCTATATGTACAAATAATTAATAAGTAGAAGGCAGCATAATTTATAACAACCTAGATGTTTCCTGCACCACCACAGCCAATTTTAAACATTCAACCCTATAACATGGTTATACATAACTTTCTCACATCAGAAATAAGAGTTACAAAGAAAAAATATGATTCATTGATAGAAGAATATGCTTCTCACTATTTTGAAGCATTACAAAGCAATTCAAAATGGGCTAAGGTGTTTCAACTCAACTTTTAAGTTAGATGTTGTCTTATGGGCATCCATGTAAACGAAATTTTTTTGTTTAGACTTTATTTTTTTTGAGCTGAACCAGCTTTTTTAATTATTATCAGATCTACATCCATGACTAAAAATGCATTCTCTTTGTTTCATCAACTTTTAGCATCTAGAAGAAAACTAGATGAATTTATCACATCTAATGTGATGGATGCCTATGCAGATTTGGCCATAGCATAATTTAGAGAACAGATTCAAAGTCATGCATTAAAATTTGGCATTGCCAATAATGAATAAATACAACAAACAAAGTTAATATTCTCAAGTAAAGATAATTAGTGGATCATGGTCCTAAAAAATTTTAACCAATCCAAATGTAAAAGATCAGTTTGATAATTGTAATACTTCACTGAAAGAAACCTTATTATGATACACAAACATAAAAGGTAAATTTAAATCCATTTTCTAAACTCATTTGTGTTCTTTGCTTTTCTCTAATCCAGTGAATATTGTTATCATTCTTGTTTCTTTGGTGATTCTCTTTATTAGTACTTAAGTGAATTAAAATATAACTTTTTAATTAGGGTTTCACAAGCGTATGAATACAATTGAGATGATACAAACCAATTTTAGAAATTTAAAATGTAAAAGTGATATCATCCATGTAAATAAAGATGATACTAACCAAATGTGAAAGAAACTAAAATAAATGCAGATAAAATTTGAACAATCCCAACACAATCATAGAACAAACAGAGCAAAAAGAAAGATGACAGACTCACCCATTCAACGAAGTCCATGGATGCCAAAGAAGCTTAAGGAATGTCGAACGACATTTGTAGCAAAAGAAGCTTTAGGAATGTTAAAGGGCACTTATGGATGTCAACAAATGTCGAATAGCATCCATCAACGTTAAAAACAATTGAGGAATGTCGAAACAAATCTAGCCGATTGAATAATCTCACTCGTTCATTAAGGAAAGATGGTGGAGATATTGAAAACCAACTCCTAAATGATGTTGTTTAGCGTTGCAAAAGGCAAAAAAAAAAAAAAAGTTTGCCTAAAATGCACATGCTACTAAAGGATTATAAAACCAATGGATGGTTGGATTTAAAGTAAAAAAAATAGATGAATGGAAATAAAAACAAAATGCCTTCTGTTATCCCCTCAAAAGAAGGGGATGTAAACTCGGTTGAGATATAGATTTTCTTTTATTTTTATATTTTTGTAATAAAAAAAGATAAATGTAGAACAAATAAAATTTATTATTCAAGTGAATCCCGTAATTTTATATGAAGTCACAACTCAAGTAACTTTCATATATTTTGTATGTATTTCTCTTTAATATAACAAAAATTTGAATGACCCTAAGCTAGCTCTTCATGAGTCGAGAAGATTCTAGGTAAGCAGATTAGATTACATATGTTTTGGTCATTTTATTAAATTTTTGCTTCCTTTACAGGAATGATCCTAGGCTAACACATCATGAGTTGAGGAGATTTTTGAATCACTGATATTAATTTGAGCTTCATGGAAGGTATGGCTACCTTATTGACTTTTCAAATGGTCATTTTCAATCAAAGATGTTAAAGTGCAATGGTTCCATATTAATGAATGAAGAATATCCTTTGAAAACAATATATAAAATGAAGAATATTCTTTGAAAGGAGTTGTATTTTGTTAATTAAAAAAAGATCAATTTTTCAGCCTAAATGAATGTAAAATGTCTTCTAAAAACAAAAAAGTAAACCAAATAAAAAATAAAAAAAACTAGTCACTGTATGGCACATCGTTGCAAATGTATAATTTTACTTAAATTCAAAATGCAATATAGCCACAAATTGCAAAAGCCAATTGGAAAGGATTATGTGTTGGATTTTACAAATGGAAAGACTATTTCAGTGTTCAAACTAAAGAAGAAGAAAAAAAAAAAAAAAAAGGGGAGAAAAGCTTATAAATAGTGGTCACATTGAAATGACAATCACTAAGGGCTGCTCAAAGACAATTATTCTCAACTTGTTTCACTTTGACTAAGTCTTAGTCAAGAAAATAATCAACAATATTCAATACAGATTTCATGGCAAATATATATGGGCAACCATTATGCACAATCAAACCTCCCATCATCGGTGTTATTCACAATCAAGACCACTATTCTTAACTGTAGTTTGCATGCTCCTCTTTCTTGTCGTGGCACGCTCTACTTTGATTCTTGACTTATAGGGGTGAAATTTCACCTTATGATTCTTTCTCTTGTTTTTTAATGGAATATCTTAATATACCATGTCAAAAAAATTAAGAAACAAGGAAAAAAAGATAATTGGACCCTGACTCAACAATATAATAAATAGAAAGATTTTAATAAGACAAATTTTAAACTATAATTTACATTCTATATTATTGATGTTGGATTACCTCCATTATAGGAATAACAAAAAGTTTCAAATTTTGAATATTTTCATACCACAGTCTTATTCTAAGACTTGCATTTAAGGAATATTTTTTATGGAAATAGAGATGAGAGAAAACTCTGCTCAAAACAAATTTGAAAATAGAGAGATCATAACTCCTACTTGAAGTCCCAATTTCTGTTAATCTATTATATAATATATATATATATATATATATTAAATTTTTATATTTTTAGTTATTTTACTCATTATTTATATTTATAATAATTAAAATAAAAATTAATTTAATTAAAAAATAATTCAACTCATTATAAACTAACCTTTCACTTCTTCAAGACTTGGATGACATAATAAAATTACTTTATTTTCAAACTATAGAATGAGGGTTGAATATTCAAAAATAATAATATTATTATTTGTAAATTAGAATTAAGGATAAAAAAAATAAAATTATTTAAATAATTTTACTTTAAATTTAATTATTTTTTGCTAAATTTTTTGTTTAAAAAAATAAACTTAGCTCATTAAGTGTTATTTATTATAACTTGTAAAACTTATTATTTAAATAGTTGTAATTTATATGAATATAATTAGAGTTTGTTAAATAACATAAATAAATAAAGAGATTGAATTTCAAATCTAACTTTTAAAAAAAAATATACATATATATATATATTATATTTTTTAATACTTAAAAAAATTCACATTTACTAGAGATTTTATAGTAGTCTCTTTGAACCATCAGATTTTATTCCATGGCTTAACTTGGTTCAAAAATTTTTATTTAGTAAAAATTATTTTTTTTTAAAAAAGGTCATAACATACACAAATTTATTAATATTTTAAATTTTTTATATATATAATAGTATCTTGACAAAGAGAAAAACAAATTATAAAATGTAAGAAATAATCTAAAAATTAAAAATTATTCGCATATTTTTTTTAACAAGATACTATTTGTATATTAAAAATTTAAATTTAAGATGTAAAAAATAAATTGTAAACTATCAAAAATCATTTTTTTCCTCGTCAATAAGATTCTATTTTATATAAAAAATCTAAAATATAAATAAATTTTGAGTATTATTATAATTTTAAAAAAAAATTCAATTTTTATTAAAATAGAAAATTTTGAACCACTTTATACCATCAAAATTCAGTCAATAAATTACTGAAAAACCTCTAAATGCCTCACTAGAGGTGGTCCAAATCCGTATACTAAATAATTTGCTTGAAACAAAATGTTATTACAACTTTTGTTAATAATGTTTTCGTCATGTTTCCCAGGAATGCACCACAATCAATTTCTAATCTAGACCTTCTTCTAATATTTCATAAGATAACAATAACTAAAAAAATAGAAATAAAGACAGAAAGTAAACACGTCGACTTTATAAACTAACACTGATGCTAGCAAGGCACCAAATTTCAATCAATATGACAAGCCAATTCTAAAATAGCAAAATTTCATATTGTACATCACACTCTTCCCTCTGTCTTGATTGGCTTCTTTGCTAACTTGAAAGCAGCAAATACTGACTCCGTTTGGTGAACAATGTCATTCTGGACACTTCGCTCTGCACGCACTGAAGATTTCCTCAATATATCCAGAAGACAAGTAGCTGGCTTCTGAGATACGGAGTTCGAGGTATTATATTTGTTCTGTGTATTAATTTTGTACTTGGCACAGACAGTTTTTGGTGGTTGGCTCTCCCTTTGAATCTGCATGTTAGACCGTTATTATAATATAGCATTACCGGTAATGGCAATTTCATAAAGTGCGCTTGTGTCAGGGAATGAATGACGGAGATAAAAACAGTACACATTATTTTTTGCAGTGAATGTGTGGGGTGACTTGCACAGTTGTCGTGACACTGTCATGATTCTTAGTTTCAAACATATCTAAGGAGAGGATCCTGATCCGTTTGGAGCACCATATCTACCCTCTCCATATTAAGCATATCTTAAATACGTAAAGTGACTTCAGAAACGTTTTCCTCATCTTTTACTCGCTGATATAATACTCGAATGCTTATGAAGTTGAAGATAATAGTAAAGTGACATGAGAAAATTATTGTTTTTCTAATAAAAGTAATATTAAGTTATACTATATGGGCTAACTTTCAATTTTCAGATAGTCATTACCACATCCAAAGAGTCCTCTGACATTGCGATTGAAGTCCTGCTATTGCTGTCATCTCGTCCAAAAATGAAAGAACGAGCCTTGGTTGGTCCATGCTTTTGAGAAGAGGGCATAGAATGATTTGAAGCGCGATTCAGGAAAGATGACTGCAATATTTACAAAATGCATCTTAAATACAGTTTGGACCCAAATGGAAATCAATAGATGCAAGGGAATATGAGCAGGCCATTAAAAATAAGCAAAGACTGATCTGATATTATAGATCAAGTGACCCTCATTGTAACATTTTGTTCAAAACATGGGAATTCATAACCATTACTTTCCCTTCGCTGGTGAAGAATAAAGAGCATTTAATTTTTTTCAACATCCAGCAATTAAAACCATCTTACCTTTGATGATATATTTATGTGTTGTCCAAGAAGTGGAGTATCTAAGAAGGCTGCAAGGGTACAGTAGAAACAATCAGCATTCTCACATACCCTAAACCCTAATTCAAGTAATATACACTATAGATTTTTGCTAAATGCACTATTTGGTGGAATCATTAGCATCTTACAATGTGTTCTGCCTTTTCTCTTGGTCTCGGGCACAATATTCAGTTTCTTTATAAGACTGAAAACTTCCCTGCAACTTTCATCCTCAGCCGGTGACAAGAATGTAGCTTGCTCCTCCTGTTCCACATTAAATTACCAATTTAAGTTTATAATTACGCATAAGTTCTCAATGCACAATCACCGTAACAAGGTCAAATATTTCGAATTTCAATATATCAACATAGCAGTTAAATTACTTCAGTAGACACCTAGAAAGTTGTAGAAAAGTAAGAACTCACAAATTTGTCAAAGAGACACTGTTTAGCTAGCCTCTTCTCAGTTTCCTCATCATCTGATGATACATATGCATCATCTTTATCTGAAAACATCTGAGGAATCATCTGCTTCACTTTTTCCAGATTGATCCGTGCTGCACTTGGCTGAGCAACATATTCTTCAACTTCATCTTCCGATACATTTTCAGTTTCATTGCTTTCCTCGTCTTCTTCCTCACCAATCAATGTTGTATCTCTCAAATTTGGACCACAATTAAGTTTCTGCAGTAAATTATCCATTCCAACTGCATCCTGTTGCTGCAGCCACTGCTGGTGAAGTTGGTCACGCCATTCCTTATCAATTGGATTTTCTTCATATTCAGTTGCTATCATATTATTAAGTTCCTCGGCATCATCTTGATCATCATCCTCATCTTCTTGAAAACGCACAAGGTCATTGTCGCTATTATCCTCCTCTTCTGCTTCTTCATCAACAAAAGCCTTGACAGGGTCACCACTTGGAGGTGACGAGAAGTCAGCTGATCCATGTTGATGTGGATCTATATTCTCCTTGTCGTTGTCCTCTTCATCAGAAGAACTGGAGAAAAGGAGCACTTGCCATATTTAACTTCCAGAACAAAAGAGAAGTAATAGAAGCTCCGCCTCCACTACAGCAAGTTTAATGGTGATAACATCATTTGTCAAATAAAAGTATGCACTGGTCATCATTGCAATGTCTGATCAGTGCAGTCATGTATCATTGCAGAAATTTTCCAACAATGTTATCTCTAAATATGCGTATTGATGCTGAGGCAACAACCAAAAAACTAGGTTTATCCCACGGTAAAAATCCTAGTACCAACATCCTAACAACCGGTGATCATAAAAATAAAGTATACAAATTATAATGCATTAACGGTCAGCAACACCCAGTTTGAAGTCCACAAAAGAAGGAACTTCTAAGCACTTACACATCATCAATAGGCGCTGAATCGAGTTTCAGGTTCATTGTAGGAATAGATGGTTCGGAAACTTCTAAAGGGCTATCGAGCTTTTCATTTAAGGCCTCGTCTCTAGCATCGCTTCCTTGGGAGGCAGAATAGAGCTCCTAGAAATTGCAAAAAGACAAGCAATTAGTATGCAAAATCTATGACTAGAAAGTAACATATTTAGCAACTGCTCATATATAAACCTGAGTATCATCAACAGGAGCTCGAAATACATTTTCAGATTCTGAACCCATGACCTGAAATTCAACAGGGCATTAATTTCGTGAGATTGCAAGCCTCACATACTTCAAGGACCTAAACATTCAAATGACAATTATCATTACTGAAGAGGTTGAAATATGTACAGCACTTCAAGCTTAGAGACAAAGCTGATGCATCGGATTTTTTTAACAGATTCGATTGAATTAAACGCACATTTTGACTAACCATGGGGCAGGGAATGCTTTCAGTTTCACAGCTTAAGTGAATCGCAGCATCGCCTGATCCACCGATACGTGATGCATCTGAATTATCATTCGTATCTGCAGGGCGAGTCAATGTCTCCTGACGTTCACCATTTTCAACCTTATCAGCTATCCCATCACCCAGTCGAGCACGCTCAGAAACACCACCCACTGGAGCCTCTCTTACGAAGCCGTCATCGTTATCATCAACAAAAGTACTAGATCTGCAACCGAGGTATGCGCGAGTATGTCGCCTAAGCCCTTAGGTAAAAGCCAACCGAAGTTTGTATTGAAACAAAATTATAAAATGATTCACCTACTTCTTTGAAAGCTCTAGCTTTCGCTGTCGAATTTTATCCAATACTGATGAAATGGGCTTCCGAACAAGGGGAATAGGTTTAAAAGCTGCATCTCTAGTTTCTGGAGAAGTGATGATGCAACATAAAGTTAGTATAATCTCCAAAGAAAACGAAATTGCGTAAGCCAGAATACCCATTATTTTCTTTCCTTCTTTTTTGTGGTAGTACTATGAACCCATGGAAACAGCTCCTGATTATAAGCATACCTCGCAGGAGTCTCTGAGACTCAGCTCGAAGCTGTTTAAGGTTTTCCCGTCTTTCCTGTTGAATCAGGGACTTCAACTTAGCAAATCAAGCAATGCATACATAAGAGATTTACTACAGAAATAAGGAGCCAAATTGGCTAATCCAAACTCATACCTTCTCAGCCCTTCTTTTATTAGAGGTAGATTCCTTAACCTTCTTCTCCCCTCTATCACTGTCGACTCGCTTCTTCTTTTTCTCTCTCTTTCCTGGAAAGCAATCCAAACTATGTCGCTTTTTCTCTAGTTCCATGGTCTTCGGATCCCCTATCACTTCCCCCTTCTCTGCCTCTATAGAGCAAGTTTCACCATCTCCGTCTAGGTCCTCAGCCACAGAATCAAACTCCAAAACCCTCGTCGCACCCAAATCATCTTCCCTGACGTTTACTGAAGCGTCAAGTTCAGTGCTTGGTCTATTTTCATCGCCGGTATCATCATATGCGGGTCCAGATCCCACGTTTAACTCCTCGATATCTAGACTATTAGAGCTATCGGAGTGTGGGATATCAGAATTATAAGAATTTGCAGGAGGCGTAGAAGGGCCATTGTCGGAAGTATTAGGGCGGGGAGATTCAGGAACCCTAACTGCTTTCTTCAAGCGCTTCAACTTTCGCTCTTGTACGGGAGAGGAGGGCGGTAGCTCAATATCGTCGTCACTCTCCATTCTGATCTTTGGCTTCGATTGAAGTACAAGTTTGGCTCTGAAAACAAGCGGCTTGGCTCTGATCGGATCTAATGAATTTTAGTAGAAAGAATATGGCGGTAAATGCTTTTGAATTTTGGATTATGGCGCTTGGGGAGTTTGTTTCCGTAATTTCCTTATTTTAATTTAATTTTTTGTTCTGTCTTTCACGTGGTCCGGTTTCGAATTTTGAGATCACATTCTTAAACTTTTGGAGGGTAAACATTTCGGAAAGCCAATGGAACCGCCAAAATTACCGGTTTCCCTCTTCTGTTCTTTTTCTTGGAATCTCTATTCTATACGCTGAAGCGTTTTCCTTTTTTCTCTCGCCACAGTAATACAAGATACACCCTAACCACAACAGAGTTAATAATGCTACCCACGTTCTCATGTCTTTTTCTTTCTTGCCTTCTTTCTTATCCCTTTTCTTTTTGTGCATAATGTGACAAAATTACCCTTCTCAATTCTCTTCGTTAAATATTTACTTGAGAAAAAACGATTATTTCATTCATATTATGATAATCATGCGTTTGGTCCTATAAGAAAATAATATAAAATAATAATATTTTATTAATATTAAATTAATAAAAAATATTATTATATTTTCTCTTATTACTAGAAAATCTTTGATAACAAAAAAAAATCTTAATCCATGATATCATAGCATGGATGAGGTGCAGGAATTGGACAGCTACCATCAATTAAATTAGGCATGGATTTAAAAGACGTACTGAGGAGATAGTTTTCAATTTTTAAAATTTTAATTTTTATATGTCTTTTATTTTTTATTTATTTTATTAATTTATAAAAAAAATTTAAATATTTAATCCAAAGACTTTTATACTTTTTAAAATTAAATTCTAAATCCATCCATAACATAAATTAACTTCTAATGGGTTTCATTCTCAATAACGTTTCCACACTCAAAATGTAAAAGTGTCGGTCACTATTTGAATAAATATTTACCATGCTTAAAATAGCGTATCTTAAATGATCTTTTCTTAAGTGAAATAACTGGCACATTAAAAGGAATATTATGATAACGATGTTTCAAGATATACTTACGCCCAACTTAAAATATTTAATTGTATTTATATCTTCACCTTAATATTTTTAGATTTTATTTTTGAGCCAAATGATTTTTTAAAATTTTTTAATTTACCTCATTTATTTTTTATTTCTAAGTAATATCACAACACATCAATTTATAAATTAAAAATATACTTGTTGAAGAAATAAATAAAATATAAGGGTAAGTTAATAAATTTATAAACTAATTTTTTTTTGTAGAATTTACAAAAAATAAAAATAAAGAAAGCAAAATAAAAAAATTTCAAAAAAGATGTTGGGTACAAAAATAAAATCTAACAAATATTGAGATTAAAATATAAATAGATTAAATTATTTTAAATTAAAAAATGATTAATATATCTTTACACCTCATTGCTACATGTCTTACATCCCTGTAACTAATTTTTTAATTGTACCAAATTGTTTTCTTTTTAATTGTTTTCTCCTTTTGTGTGTGCGTGTGCGTGTGGGTATATATATTAGCATGAGAAATTGGAGTGCCCAATTTACAGTCCAACAAATAAAAAAGATTTTGCAAAATGTGGAAAACCGTTCAAGAAATCAAATATATATTTGTAGACTGTAGTGTTGTACTTGTGAGTGACAATCAATATTCAATAACACGGAAATACATTGTACAATTTACTGTGTGATCACTTTAAAAGTATGCAATATATAAATAAAATATGCCTGAAGCCATCATATCATGATCATGACATGAGAACCTATTAAGCAGCTGAGACGGAGACAGTAGAACCACACTACATCTCAAAATCAAACGTGGTCTCAGCACTAACTTTCGGAAGCTTCAATTCCTCAGCTAACTCTAAGGATGCTCCAATCTGAAAGATACACAATCTCCATGATATCATTCAAGATTTTTAAAATAATAATACCAAAACATTGCAATTCATCAAATCAAATTCATGGAGGAAGAAATCACAGTAGAAACCTCAAGTCACAGACAAGGCATCTAGAAGGTTGAAGTACAAAAGCAAAATTTGAGATTTATAGGATAAACCAGATGTGTAATAAGTTAGAAACAACTCTAAAAGATTTTCCAATTCTGTAAAGATTGTCATGTTATGGACTCATACGACTATAATTTATCTATAATAAACATTACTCGCGAATACTTGTATGAAATCCACACAAGTTGGTATCCTTTTCCAATCTTTCTTACACAACTAACTTCACAAAAACCACTAGTTATAACTCGTAAATGGATCCTCATTCCGAAGAGTCCTGTTCATGCAAGCCGAGGTGTCCTCTTTAGAGCCTAACTAAAGAGGGGGTAACAAGAAATAAAATAGTTAAAATAAGTTAAATTTATGTTTGGATGTGTTTTTTTTTTTTTAAATAGAATGGGATAGTAAGGAAGAGACAACAAAATCCTTTATTATTATCCAAAATTTCAATTTTAATGTCCTTCCAAATTTGGAGGTAAATGATAGAATAAAATGGTCTAAAAAATTAAATTATTAATATACCATTATCTTATTATTAATATATCTAATTTTAATTGTTACAACTTTATCTAATTTATATCATTATAATCATGACCTTTCTCTTTTCTTTTTTTTTTTCTTTTTCACTTAAAATTTCTATTTTTTTAATTTTTTTGTGAACACTTTTTTTCTTGGCTTTTTAAGTTTGCCTTATAAAATTTTTAAAGCAACATGGATATTTTGTAATAAATATATTAGACAAAAATTATGGAAATGATAATTAATAAATAAAATAAAAATATATGGATAGGAGAATTAAGTAACAATATATATTGAGCAATAATAAAAGTATTAGTCATGTGGTTATGTTATAATGGGTAATAATAGAAAAAAGAATTAATGAGTTATTTAATTATATTTATTTTATTATAACTATCAAACAAATTTGATAGATTTTTTTTTTATTAAAATTTTCAAACAATATATTTACTCAAATGATTTTACTTCATTCTATTTTATTCAATTAATGATCACTCTATTTCATTATCACTTAAACTTTCAAACATAATCTAAAATGTTCCACCAATACAAACATCCTTCTTTGTGAGCCCTTGAAGTTTCCACAATATTAATAGAATTTAGAATTGGATCTTCTATTAAATTCCTACGTGTTAGACTTCATAAAAGCCGACAATCTTCTTGGTATGCTGCTTGTATGAATATGTAATTGTGTTATATTTTCTTCTCTCATATTTCATATTTTTGTCACGTTGGAGGAAAATAAATACAGAATAGATGGAGATTATCACTCAAGTTAGAAGTGATCATAACCTAGTCCAACCTTGGTAAACCTAACCCAATCTAATCATATAAGGTTGGGTTGAGTCTCATGCATGAGTGTAGACACCACTTGCCTAATGTAATTTTCTTTTATTCTAAAATTTTTTTAATTAGTCATTTAAAAAAAAAAATAGATACTAATTTGTTAATGTTAAATAAATCATTTTTATTAGTGTAAGATATCATATTTGTTAAAAACAAGTCATGCTTTATTTAAAAAGAATTATTAACAAATTTAGTAAAAAAATTTTGACACAACATGACCCAATTCCAATCCAATCAAACCTAGCTACAACCTATCTACACCTAGTTGAACCTAGCCTGATAGTTGGTCATTTATAACTTAAGTAAGTTTTATATCTTTAAGTAAAACCTATAATTCAAGCAAATCAAACTTACTCTATTTATTTTTCTTTAACATTGAAAAAAAAGAAAAAGAGAACAGAACATGAAAAGATCCAAACTTGTAATTGTGAAATCCTAGTGGAATGTAATTAGCATAAAAGTATGCAGTGTTAAAAAATCAAGGCACTGTTGACTAAAAACCTAGTTTGATAGTTGATTATGTCTAACTTAAAGTGAGTTTCATATCTTTAAGTGAAACCTATAATTCAAGCAAGTCAAATATACTCTATTTAATTTTCTTTAACATAGGAAAAAAAAAAAAAAAAAAAGAGACTAGAACATGAAAGGTCCAAACTTGTAATTGTGAAATCCTAGTGGAATGTAATTAGCATAAAAGTATGCAGTGTTAAACTTAGTCCCCTTATTCAGCAACTATATTGCCCCAAAAATACTGACAATTTTGTTGGGACATCAGTAGTCTATGGATCATCTGCTCTTATAGCAGAATGAAGATCAAAATTCTTGCACTGTATTATAGGAAACGAAGGTTAACCTCCACTTCAATTTCCCATAAAATTATTAAAGAGTAAGAAAGAATAGCTGCTTGTAATTATCGGCATCAGAATCACATTGTCTATTCAAGAACAAAGAGAAAGGAATAAATAATTTCAAGAGAGGCATTCACCTTTAGGGAACTATTTTGCTTTGATTTTAGCGACCATTCCAGCCCCAGGGTGTTGTTTGATGTCTGGTACGAAAACTTTAGCGAGTGCGGGTCTTTATCATAAAGTTTCTGCGAGACTTCAATATCCCACGAATTTTTCGCCACATCGTAGGAAGGCTGCAATGTCGTCAACCCCTTATGAACGTATGTGTACTTTAACTTGCAATTTTTTGAATCAAGCATGTAATCCGCTGAAACCTTATTATCCTGATCCAACACTAATGTTCCACTCAAATTACGTTTGTTACCCCAGCCATGCGTGTAAGTCATATTCAATGGCTTCTGCGCAACCTTAATTGTGTTCATAAACTGAAATCGAAAATCCTGCATCAACAGAGAAACCGCTTAGTATAGAGAAATGCAGAGAGCCTAAACCAAACCACACCGCACCTTCCAAGTCCAGCAGCAGTCAGCAGACGCAGAATTACAGAAAGTTCTTATTGCAGGTAAATAAATAAAATGATATTAAAAAAAAAAAAAAAAAAAGAACGAAACATAGTAGCAGACAAGTCGAAATCTGCTACTAAAATTGGAAGTTTTAAGGGTTTCAATGTACCTTTTTGGGAACATCGTAGTCGACTTCGAATGCGCCAGGTTTCTCGAGAGTTAGAGATAGTCCCTCTAAGCGAGAAGGATTGATAATAGTGTGGTCTGTAATTGAAGCCCGAAGCTTGACCTCACCGGCGTTGAGGGCGAAAATTCCATTCCCACTGGCCTTTTTGGCCGTGTCGTACCTCCCCTTCAAAGTCGCCTTCATTGTGAACAACGGAGGAGGGAATGCAAGAGAATGGGGACAATGCTGCTTTGAACCAGGTTAGAATGAAAATACCCAGTTTCAATATAAAGAAACAAATGAAAATACCCTGCTTGCTACCAAAGAAAAAGGATCCAAAAAGAAAAGATACCAACGTTTTTTGGGTTGGGTCTTTGGAAATGCCCCACCAAAGGGAAGTGTTTTCAGGGATTTCCCAAAGAGCCGTCTGATTCTGGACCTGGGAGCGTTCTACATTTGGTCCGGTGAGGACATGAAGGACCTTGTTGTTTTATTCCCCAACTTTACGTGGCCTCTTTTTCTGTCTTGTAAATGAAGGTAACGGCTGTGAGAAAGGAAAGAACAAAATAAAAAGCCACCATATTTGGCTGTTTTGTGAGTCAAAAGAGGAGTAAAATAGTATATTAATGATCACTAGATTCTCGTTACAATGAAAAAGAAAAAGAAAAAGAAAAAGGAAAACAACTCCTGTAGGATAACAATTTATAACTTTCTTGATGCCAAAAAAAGAAAAACATTCCATAACTTCCGAGACCGAATACAGAATTATGACGACTTCTTTTCCAGTGACATCAATTGACAAATTCCGATATAGCAATAGTTATTTCCTGTACTGTACTATGGACGTTGATGGTTTTTAAAGTAAAATCTTCTCGCGTGTTTTTTAATTATAAGTTGTTCATTTTCACGTCAATAGTCCTGATTTATTATTTAACAAAATCTTTCGAAAAAAATTCTGAAAACAGCAAAAAAAACCTACTGCAAGAAATTCCTATCAGTGCCTCGGGGCAAGCAATGTATTATCGAGATTCTTGCCTATATATTTTTTGGTTTATTGTTTATAACTTAAGAACCACCCCATACATATCTCAAACCCTCTAAAATTTTTTGAACATGTGAATTTTTACAACACTGGGATTCTACTGTAGTGTGGGAATAGTTTAAATGCATGTCATTCATTTGAATTATCGATTTCTCATATTACATCTATCTCCTCAAATTGATACTGTCAATTTTAAACATCAATTATAAAGATCTATATTCTCCTCAAATACACTTACTCATGCGGGCAAAATAATTAATGACATGCAATTATAATTTATTATACAACTGCAACTATAATAATTACTTAATTATGTCATCGAAGGCGCAACTAGAGCTATGCTTTTTATTGTATTATTTGCGTTACGGTATTTGGCGCTGGAACAAAGATTACTGATTTTTTTTTTTTTTTTTGGGTTTAAACATCGCAAAATTTTCTAGAGGTTAGAATTTGTGCTGTTTTGTGTTTAAAACTTTCACACCAATAACCCATAATTAGTTTCCAGTTTGTTTCGTGCATTGATGCCACATCCTTTTGTGGCATGTATATATCAGAGACTTAGAACCGTTCATCCATTAATCGCTGTGTGTGTGTGTATAAAATCCATTTTTCACGGCCATTATCAATCTTATAATTTTGTTACACTAAAATAAATGACAACTAGTTCCCTTATGTATCTTTATAAACACAATTGTCATTTTGAGCAATTATTTAGTTATAGATGATAGAAAACCAAATAATTATTGATAACATTAACTTATTAAATGTGGAATAATATTTTATCAAATAATTATTAATAAAATTAAATTATTAAAAAAATAATATTTTTTTCAAAAAATTAATTTAAAATTTTTGAAATTAATTAATATAATAATAAATTTATTTTATGAAAATATATGAAATATCATTTTATAATTAATAATAATTATATGACATAAACTTTCACATAATAATTGTCGCACTATAATAAACTTTCTGACTGAAGAAGATTGGCTTTGTCACTACTCTTTTATAGGGTAGGAGTATGACGTAAACTCTCAGGTAACAAATAATCATTCTTCGGTTATATGACATTTTTTAGTTGATTGCTGCTGTAATTGAAATGTATCCTTGTCTCAATTTAAAACTCACACTCTTTATTATCTAGTATATTTTAAAAAATATGTTTTAAATGCTTATCGCATGATTAAACCAAATAACTATCTAAAAAACACATTTCCTAACAATTATAGAACAATAGCACATATGTTTATACGTCAATTTAATTAATGATGGCATGTATAAATGACTATTTACTAGTTTGACCAGTTTTGAGGACAATTTGATGAGAAATATATAATTTACTAAAGGGTATGCAAAGTTTGATTAAACTATATTTTTTAATTAAAATAAAGTTGGAGATAAAATAATTGACCATTGTGACTCGTAAATACACGAAGATCTTGTTTGGTTATTGGAAATAATAAGAAATGGAAATGGAATGAGCTTAGGAATTAAAATTGACTTTGAATGAATGAAATTTTAAGTTCAGATAAAATATTAAAAAAATAAATAGAAATGGAATGGTTGGTTAATCAAATGACCAAAATATTTTTATGAAAAATTGAATATTATTAAAAAAATTATTTCACAATAATAATAACAATAATTAGCATGAAAATTAAAAAATATTATTAAAATATTAATTAATTTTCAAATTTTATAAAAAAAAAATAAAAAATTTCCCTCTTCTCTGCAACACCTATTGTCTTCTTTCATCCACGACCACAATCTGTAGATCTTGGCAGTAGACTTCCCTCGACAGAGTTTCTTTTCTCTTCACCTATCTTCTTTCTAGGTGTCAGAATTTTCAAATCTTTGGTGGTGGTCTTCTCGCGACAGAATATCGACAAAAGAGAGGATGCATATTCGAAGGGGCTGTTGGAATTTATCAATTAGAGGGAGGTTTGGGATGACTTCTGAATGACAAATCCATTCCTTAAGGCACGGTGACATCGGAGAGCGGTTAGAACAGTGACAGCGGTGCGAGGCATGGGTTTTGCCCAAAACAGTGATGGAAATCACTTGAATCCCATCTCCTGTGTTCAATTTTCCCGAATCCTTGTTGACGACGCCTTTTCCCTCTCCAGAACAGCGTCTCTCTCCATCACCGGCGACCATAATGAAGGTGGCTTCACAAACCACCATTGCTGGCACCGAACCACCGTTCGCACAGTATGGAGAATGACCAACCATTAAGGGGCAATTCAATAATATGATACCCCATTCCCAAGAGAGCTCCCCCCATTCCTTAGTTTGAGTGAGGGATGGATGATTCCCACACACTTGAGGGAGTACTCAATCCTGAGGGAAAGGAAATGCCAAGTCGGTCTAAAAATTAAGAACTTAAAACTTATTTCCATTCTTATTTCTCCATTTCAAATCTTACAACCAAACAGGGTTGATAAGACCATGAAGTATAAAGACGATTAAGGTACCATGTCGTGCACCCGAAGTGCCCCCAAACCATAGCGTTCGGGTGCACAACATTTTTTTTTTCTTTGAAGAAATGTTAATAAGAATTTATTTTTTAAAAATATTAAAATTCAAAAATAATTTGAAATTATTTTTTAAATTTATTTTTTTGCATAGGTTGTAATTTTTTCAAAGAGAAAAAAAAATTAATAAGATGACATCATATTTGCATACTAACACTCCAGATTATATACTAGTATGATAATAATACGTATTTTAAAAATCAAGTACTTAGTAAAATTATAATTTTTTAAAAATTAATATTTTCGGAGGTTTAAAAAGAAAACAAAATTGTATTATCATCTTATATATGTAATAAAAAATTGAAAGGTGTAGAGCTCAACATCTTCTAAATATTTATTATGTCCTTTTTTTCTTGAAGAAAATGACATGTTATGCAGAAAAGAATATTTTTTTCATTTTATTTTTGTATTTGAATATTTTTCAAAAAATTAATTCTTATTAAAATTTAATAAAAAAAAAGATGTTGTACACAACACTCCACCTTATTGATCGATATGAAAAGTATAGATAATCATGTGCATATATATATATATATATATATATAATTATAAAATTGGTTGCATAGACATAATCATTATGTTGCACACTTAGAGAAAAATATATGATAATAATATATCAATAATTATTTATTATATACTAATTTAAAATAACTGATTATATTTATATTTTAACTTTAATATTTTTAGATTTTATTTATGAATCTAAAACTTTTTAAAATACTTTCAATTTGTTCCCTTCAATTCTTTTCAAAGTAACCTTACAAAACATTAATTCTTAAATTGAAAAAAGAAATAAAATTAGGGAGTCGTAGAATTATTGAAGAAATAAAGAAAGTAAAGAAATAACTTAACAAAGTTATAAACTAATATTTCTATTTATATTATTGGAAAAAAATAGAGGGAGTACGTTAAATTTTTTTTAAAATTGTGTTCACAAAAAGATAAAAAATAATGAGGTCAAAATATAAATATAGCAAATTATTTTGAGTTAATATACAATAAATAACTATGTATTATTCTCAAAATGTGTCATATAATAATTGTACGGATACAACTAATCTTTTAAATTTATTGTCACTTCCTTGGATTCTAAAGGCAAATAATAACTTTTTTAGTACATTGATAATGACTATTTTTAAGTGCTAATAATATTATTAAAATTAAACATGTTCATAGGTTAGTTGTTAATGCATAATTTTTATATTGTGTTAATAACAAGTTAAAAGTATTAATTAATAACTAATATAAGAAATTATCATATCTCAATTACTAACACATAATAAATGTGAGCATAGCAAAAGTAGTCCATTAGTAGGATTTCTTGTTCTCATCCGAGTGATATCGAATAATGTTGTTAAACTTGGGAGTTTTGGCATAATTGTAAAGGAGGGTATAGATTGGTAAAATGAAATTGTATAAGTTTACCTCTATTAATAAATAGTTATTAAATATAACCAAATTTCAAAATACAAAAAAAAAATTAATACATATATACAAAGTACTATTGTAATAACCCATATTATAGAATTAGTTAATGATAAAAAACAATTATTAAGAAAATATACTTGAATCATAGAACTTTTAATTATAATTAATTAGGTAGAGATTGAGTTTAAAAGTTTTTTTAGAAGCATTGAGATTAAATCTATTAAAAGAAATTTAAAGACAATATTTGCCATTATAGTACTTACTAATATAGAAATTCAAAGTAATTAAAATTTAAAATAATAGTAATAACAATGTAAACAAGTTAGAGCAAATATTAAATACACACACACACACACATATATATATATATATATATGTAATAATGTATTTTATTTTATGCAATGGAAAAAATTTTAAAAATTTTGAAAGTAGAGTTAACCATTTAATCATAATATAATACGTTATTTGCTTTTAAATTAAAGTAGAATGTATTAAAGTCATAATAATATAATTATATTTATAATATAAGTTTTTTTATAATATTTAATGGTTCAAATAATTGAGTTGAACTAAATGTTAGTTAATTTTAATGTTGACTTATTATTTAGGCTAAAAACTTAAAAAAAAATTTGGTTGACTTTGGTTAAACACAACGAGTTTATCAAGTTTGATCGATTTTATATGAATTTGGCCGATTCTACTCGAATTTGATCAAATCTATTATAATTTCGATTCTATGACCGAGTTAAATTGATTTCTCAACTTAAAAACGTAAAATTTGTGAGTTTAATAAATTTACTTATAATTTTGACAATTATTACTCAAACTCAAATTCTAGTATAGACAAATACTATGAATTATGACTTTATAGTAAATGAAAAAAACATAATTAAATGTTAGTAACAGCTTGCATATCAAGACTCTTAATTGCACACTAATTACATTATTGTACATTTAATTTCTTAATATATGCACCGAACAAACCACGTAACGAATAATGATGACTAATGAGAATTTGCTATCAATAAGCCGATTCACCCCAGCAAAGCAGAAGTAAAATCCTTCACACGAAGCTCACTCAGAATCAGATACAGCAGCCAAACCATCACCAAATAAAATATCAAAAAACAAACAAAAGGATACAATTTATTCTGATTCTCATGCATAGTCATAATCATCCTTGGACCGTAGCTGGCTAGATATATGCATGTACGTGGGGAAAATTAGAGTTCAAGTTTCAAAGCCTGTGCTTAGGATATTTCCTGTCATCAACGCGAGTTTCAGTGAACAATTCTTGCCAGATTTCCATGAAAGCTCGTGCTATTACTCCATGATACTGGCGTGAGTTGAGCGTCAGAAAACACTGTAGAAGTTGCTCCAATTCCTTGGCCTCAAACATCTCCATCTCCATTATCATCTCCAGCATCGATTTCTTGAAGTCCTTGTACGGATCCTTCGACCTCTTCACCACCGCGAAGCTCTCCTTCACCTTCCCCTCCACCGTGCGCCTCGTCATTGATCCAGCCGACGACGTCGTCTTCTTTATCCTCTCCGATCCTTGAAACCTTTGACTCTGAACCTTCTTTGCGCTGCTAATTACATGCCTGCTAATTTCTCTCTCACGAACAGCCTCGTGATAGAACTCCTCGGAGAAGTTGGTCAAGCAGGAAATCAGACTCTCGTTCTCTTCATCTCTGTCCACGAGGAAGTTACTTCTCTTGGACGAAACGCTTGTCGTCGTACTCCCTCGGCCTCTGGATTTCACTTTCGTGCCCTTGTCACCGCCCATTTTGCAGAAGTTGGATTCACAGTAAACGGGCCTTGATCGGTGACGGTTTTCAGGAGTGGAGGGTGGGGGATCCGGCACGTGAGGGAACGCGATATCAAGTGCTTTGGGGTTCACAGGAGAAAGACGATATATGGCGGGAACTGGATTTCCTGGGAAATCAGAAAGCCTTTTTGAGCGACACAATTGAAAGGAAGGGATTGCGAGCTTCAGTTTGAAGCGTTTTGCCATGCTGGAAAGCTTGTGTAAATTTGAATTACCCTGAAACAAAAATGCTACAATTTGCTCCTCAAGGGTGACGAATATATTTATAAGAAAATAAAGGCCGGCCTATAGGGAAGGCGAAAAGAAAAACAGGGGACATGTGGGGCCCAGTGATGACTGAATCCGAGTGAGCATGTGGTTCATACCCGAAAAGGACCCGGAATTTGTAGTGAATGTTTTGTTCGAAAATGGCTTGGAATTTAGACAATGAAGACAAGGCATTAAGTTGCAATAATCCAGAAAAGAAATGCTAAACTTGCTGCCATAAGTTTTTGCTGAAAGGTGTTCCATCAAGGTATAAACGCCGAATTTCTAGCCAAACTTTTCGTTTTTTGATGGAACATCTTGTCCAATTTTAAAGTACTAAACCAACTCGTTAATTTTACTTTAGCATCTAAGTACTGAAAAGTTAAGTATCATTATATTTAAGATAAAGAAAAGGAAGTATGATTTATAGACTAAACTTTAAAAAAATTACTCAAGAATACCAAAAGTAATCTCTCTCTACTCACGTACAAAATTTATATGAAGAGTCGATGGTCCAGTACTCATCATCTCCTTGAAAGCACACCAGATCAGAGTTTATTGCTTGGTTTTGTCTGTTAACAATTGCATTAATGTGAGTTCCTTTCAACTATTATGAGTACACAATTAAGTGAAAGTGACTTCAAGCATACGCTTAAAAATGTAGAGACATAAAAAAAATTTGACATTACGATCAACAGAACAAGCAAGATCTTACCCGAAATGCGTTGACGAGTTCAACCAAGCATATCTCCCCTACCGCAAAAGAATAAATCTCTCACCATCCCCATATCTGTTTCCCTCTGTTTTTTGGGAATTGCTCGGAGTTTTTTTAAACATAATTCCCAGTCGCTGATGCACAATCTGACAAAATTATTCAGAGACCTGGCAACCCAATTGGTCGAACGGATCGCACGTGGACATTATAGACAAGTATTTCCAAACAAGAAGGAAAATCAACCCTGGCATTTGCCTCAAAGCACACGTCTTTCTTATTTTGACTGGGACCAATCCTGCACGTACGACCTACACCGTTTGCATTGCACACCTTATCCACATTATTAAGGATAGTTAATTTGTTTTTGTCCATGATTAATTAGCAAACAATTATATCTTTATCATCATGAAACTTGTGGGACTCAATTTCAATCCTTCAGTTCTGACAAGTTCAAATGGACCAGATCAATGGGCCCACTTGCATATTTGGCCCTTCTGTGATTCCGCTAAGAGGGGCCGCTGGGTTTCTCTCAATATGTTGTAGAACTGCAGAAGCAGGGAAGCACTTCGTGCTAGGGGATCTACTCTGCTTCTTCAGAGTCAATATTTCTTCCTTTATGTTAAGTTGTGGCCTAGTGGTAGCAGAAAAATAATTTGACTTTGTGTACCCGTACCCGATGTATTCATAATTTCCTTGCTTTGTGATTCAGAGTCAAATTGTTAAACTAATTGTCTCCGATTTTGGTCTAAGCTCTGAATCTGAATCACCTAATACAAGAACTAGACATTTTTTAATATATATATATATATAAAATTAATACTTTGCTTTCTTACCAACCTGTTAACGCGGTAGCTCGAGACGCACCCATATTATGCTTGGGGCCCACACGTAACACCTTATTTGTCTCTCTGCTTCTGTTCGTAGCTCACATATGCTGAATTGCTGAACATAGGAACTTCGATACAACATTTGAAGTTCCGGCCCTAGCAGTCTTCATTAGAATCACCATGACAAAAAGAGAGAGCTCCGAAGATGTACTTATCGGCAAGAGACACTACAAGTTCTGGATCATAACTGCGATTGTTCTTCTAGCTCTTTGGTCCATGTTCACCGGCTCCCTCACTCTCAAATTGTCCGCCGTCAATCTTATTCGTTTCTCCCATAACTCTAGGATTCTAAACGAGATCGATGTCCTGGTACATCTACCTCTGCGCATAACAGAGCTGTAATCAATCTTGTTTCGGTTTAATTTGTGTTGTAATAAATGTGTATGTCTGAAATGTGTGTTGTACGGAACAGGAAGTGGAGGAGAGGGAGAAGGTGGTGAAGCGCATGTGGGATATGTACACCCACGGCACCGCCAGTCGGTTACCTCGGTTTTGGTCGGAGGCATTTCAAGCAGCTTATGAGCACTTGGTGAGTGATGTTCGCGACGTACGAGACGCTGCTGTTTTCGAAATTGCAAAGATGTCCTTGCAATCTATCAATTCAGAGAAGCATCCTCTTCAATCTGAGGTCGGTATGCTCTATCATTCCGCTTTCTCTTTGGAATTGATGTGCGATCGATCAAATTACGGTTCGAGCTTCTTTTCTAAGTATAATGATATGTGCTTCTGATCTTTGCGAATTGTCCTAGTGTTCTATGAATCCCATTTGATCGTAATTCCAAAAACCGTCCGTTCTTTAACATGCGGACGCTTCACTCAATCCTAAAAGAGACGCTTAGTCTGATATTTGGTTTTTGGATAAGAACTTGACACGGTGATCATGAATCACGAGCACCTCTGCGGTATTTTTTACCGGCTATTCTTATTCATATACGAGGATTTTCACTGTGTTGTTCCCGACCTTACTGAACGCAAGCAATTTTTTTTTGCCGGGAGGATGGCAAGATATTTCAATCTAGTACTACATAACTATGTACCTTTATTATATTGGGCAATGGTACATAACTATATACCTTAGCTATACGTCAATCTAGTGTTGCTAAATTCATTATGTAAGAAGCAAATACGATGGAGCTCCTTCAAATTATGTTTGATGGCTATCAGATTCAAGAATCTCCGCCCAAATTTTATCTTATGTTGCTTTATCTGCAATTTAGTTCAATAAAATATGGATTGTGATTAACAATAGATCGAAAGTGTGCAGCGTAACGTTTTCTCAGGCACAAGCATATATACTATCTTTCTCTCACTCTCTGACATATGCAAATAAACAATGACTAATGCAGAGCAGCGGAATATCAAGAAAAATCAAGCAAAAAGCAGAGAGAAGAGTGGCCAATATTAAGGTTGGCAATAACTGATGACAAGAATACTCCCTTTTGCTTGGGAGCATTAAAACTTTGACAGCTGAAGGTCTTGATGTTCAAGCCTTGACAACAGAGTAAAGCAGATTATTTACGGAGAACGTGCTTTCAAATAACCCTTCACCTGTCGTAATCTTACCTCCTACTCCCAATTGAATAAATTATCTTCTCTTTTGGATTCAGGATTAAGATATTTATAAATTGTGTATATCTCAACGCATTTGGCCTGCAGGCTGCTCGATGATCATTAAAATTGATCGTAAATTTTTTGTCACAACTTTGTATTATGTATTTACCGTCTGCTGTATGAAATTTTTATTTCTATTTGGCTACTTTTTAATGCTGCTAAAGGATAGCTTTATCTCGCTGGTTTTTGATAAGTTCCAAATTGCAGGACAACCATAACTCTCAAGAAAATGAGAAATACTAAATATGTAATCTCCTCTTGGGAATTGGTTCATCGACTGGATATTTATACATGTTTTTCCCAGGAGTTATGGAATTAATGTAGTTCAGACAGACTGGTCCTCCTACTTCAGGATTACGGATATAGTGTAGATTTTATAACGCGACTGAATACCTGAAAATGGAACGCCGCCTAAATAAAGCTGTTACTGGCGGATTGCGTTTGAAATTTTTTGAATATTTTGAAAAATCAAAGTCCGGGAAGAAACGCTTCATTCAGTCTTGTATTTATTACTTTCAAAAAGGAAACAAATGGAAACTCAAGCAGTACAACCAATGATTAACAAGGAAGCTTCTAGCCTTTTCCACCATGAATCATATACCAATTTATCAATCCATGTATTAACATTTTGTTTCCCCTACAGAAATTGGGTCCCAAATCTCAACAATGACTAGCTTTCCAGCAATCGAATAGAAAAGGATTAAAAAATTGACAAACAGATAAATTGAATCAAAGCAGATAAATTGACTAGCCCGCTCGACGTAATCAAACGTCAAAATAAATTCTACAGTAGGATGACAAAAATGGTTGAGCAGATCCAACTACGGCTGCTACTGTTGGTGTGTAAAACAAGGGTTAAAAAAAGAGAGCCTAAAACCGAAAAATCATTTACAAATTATGGAGTACAGCCAAGAGGTATTTGCATCTGCCGCAAAAACCTGTGTTAAAATTAATCTTCTACCGTCTGGATTTCGCCCATCATGATTCTGTTACTCACAACGTTAAATCCCAAAACTGAAGGGCTGACCTTTTTCCCTTTTTTACCCTTCTTCTTTCCTCCCCCCTTTGAGGATGCTTCTGTGCCACCAGCGTGGTGGTCAAGGTCCTTAATGTCTGCGTCTCTGGGATTTGTGTCTGCAACACTACGCCCAGGAACTTTGATATCATGCCGACTTTGAAAAGCTATTTCAAGGACATCTGATGGCATCAACTCCTTGTAATTTAGGAATTTATCAATGAATTCATGATCAGGGTCATATGATCCAAGGTTTTCTACCAAAAGCATCTCGGCTTCTGATCTGGTTTGCTTCAAGCAAAATTCAAGGAAACTTGTATCTGGAACAAAAGTAGAGTTAAAAGGCAGCACATAGAACTTCAAGATTGGGATACTGAAAATTAAAATCCTATTGCTTCAAGATTCAAGGTAATTTAATTACAGGTCAAGATCAATCATATGCTAAGCATTCAAGGTGTCCCTTCTTTATCTGACAAACAAATGCAATTGAAAATTTTCCTCTTAGGTGACAAGGATTTAGGAAAAAGAGACATGACACTAACCCTTCTTAAATCAGAACCAACATCCAAATTAACTGATCAACCTAAACCGTGAAATATTAAATAACAGATATTGATTTACCTTTCGTGCCAATAAGCCTAACACACTCGTTCTCACACCAATCTCTGAAGTCCATGGCCTCTGTACAAGTCAAGAAGTCAACATCTTTAGTGTGTCATCAATAGGCCAATCATGAAGTAGATTATATAAAGGACGCAATCAAACACACCACTTCCAGGCAACACTTAACATTTGCTAAAATGATAAAAGAATGACCAATTCAATTTACCAGAATGCTTAGTCATGGCATCCTTTTTCAATTTCAGCAACGACTGAGACGATGCAGGCGATGAAGAAAGAGACCTCTCAATCAGTTTACCAGGAACTGATTTTTGTCGGGTTACTGGTCCCGGTGAATTACCTTTAAGGGGAACCTTTCCAGACCCCAAGCTCCCCTCACTTGCAAGCTGAGGGAAATCTGACCTGCTTAAATAGACAGAAAACAAATCAAGCCACAATTCACTCACTCAACAACATAGTCACTAGAACAGGAGAATTATGTAACGGATAAGTCAGCATCCTACAACTGGATATGTTACTTTAAATATGCATGCTCAAGTTTAAAAATGAAACCCCTAGTCTCCAGTAAAAATCATGTCCAAGGAAGTCTAAAGAAATCTCCTAAAGAAACTGGTGAATCCAGTATGTCAACATTAGAGATAAGGGGCCTATGTGTTTTTGGGATGTTTAACACTAGCCTTTATATCAAATTTTATTAGTGATTTTTATTTATGTATTAAAATTGAACTACATATCATTGTTTTTGCCAATAAATCCTGTACTTTGCTTGTTGGCTGTGACACTAACAGGGAATTTATGTCTTGCATACTAAACAAAGCATAGAAAAAAGTAGAATCACAGAAATTAAACACTATTAAACTGTCAGTCAAGTTTATATTTTATATATCATATATGGTGCAACCATAATGTAGCATACTGTAAACTTTAAAACACATATAAGCATGGAGTTAACGAAAACAATTAAACATAATGGCACAAGATAGAGACAAGTCATACTGCTTAGTTTCTTGCTTAGATTGCTCAATTGGACCCCAGAACAAATCATCATCCACTTTGTATTTTGACTGGGAAGCAGGATGGGAGCTTATATGGATTGGAGATACAGCTTTAGATGAAGAGGATGCTGAACTTGACCACAATGGACCACTACTCCGAGTAGCATGGGCAGGATGTGACTTTTGTGGAGTAGGCAGTTGGCTTGCTAGCACTGCAGAGGAAGCCTTTTTCTCCTGCTCCTTTAAAATGTCCCTTAATGAAGTTGGTTTAGGAACCCGACCAGCATCAGCAGACCACGCAGGAGAAGGAGATGGGCTTGCAGCCTCTCCTTTCCAAGGAACAAAATCTCCCAGAGAGGGTCCCGCAGGGATGGCAGGCAGTACTTCTTTCTCCTCCTGCACAGTGCGAGAGCTTTTAACCTTTTCAATGGGACTTGTACCAATGGTCACTTCACTGGATGTAATGGACATTGAGACCTTAGCTCCAGAACCCTTTGATTTTGCTGATTTTTTCCGGTTTCTTTTAGAGTCCTTTGCCTCAATGAAGTTGTCATCATCAATTGAATCAGAATTAACAGTTGTATTTTGCGAGGAAGACATGTCTGGTATCTCAGCATCTCTTTCGCTAGATCCCTTCAAAACTTCCTCCGCCAATAAATCATGCAGTTGGCTTTTCTTAGCCTTAGGATTTTGAAAAGTTTCAGGCTTACATAGTAATTCAGAATTGCCTAGTTCTCTGTGACTTTCATTAGAGACCTTTATGGAGTCTGGATTGGCCACAACCCCAACCCAAGGAGTTGACAGACTCATGGAGTTGACAGAAGTAGTGATTTCAGGAACGTGTGTTTCTGTTCTTGCCTTTCTTTGTTCTTCCTGTTGAATTTCTAATAAAGACTTTGCCTTAACACCCGGGGCAGGTTTCCAAGCTCGTCCCACGTGTAATTCAGTATTCTGTGTGGAAACAGAACTAACTGCCTTCATGTCACTCTCAACAACAGTTTCGGTGGTTCTTGCCAGAACAGTTGGAGGCAAGACACTGACTTCTTGATGATCAGCCACGTTGGTAGCTGTTCCAGATTGATCAGTCTTATCTCTTACTTGTTGCAAATTTGTTTCATAAACTGGCTCACCTTTGTCAGCCTCCCCCAACTTAATATTGTTAACATTTAGCTTTAGAGCTTCTGATTGCTTTGACTGCTCCAAAGGCAGATTCTTTGCCAATCCCTTTGCTTGATCAGAAGACTGAGATTTGGAAGACTTTTGCTTCTTAGATTTCTTCTCAGAAGCCTTCTTGGGCTCCCGTGCTTCAACACTCCTTACGTCAGCAACTGAGGACTCATCATTGCGCCTGTCTCTTCCAGCAGGCTGTTTTTCATTTGCACCGTCTGGTTCAATCTTCACATCACTATCCACATTAGTTGCTGGTGGAAACTCAATGCCACAAGTTCCAGCTGATGGAATACAAACACCAGGTGCAACACAATCCACAGGTATGGAATGCTCACTAGAATCAGACGTTCCAGTCAAGATAATACCACCAGCTTTACAGTTGTCTGGCATCTGCTCCACAGACTCAGCAGCAGTGTCAGAAGCAAAAAGAGATTTTTGCACGGGTTCCTCTTTTGTTCTGTTCTCATGCAATAGGGAGCTTTCAATAACTGTTGATACAGGCGATGATTCCTTCTGATGTAATTCATTAATTTGTTCTGGAAGAATAGGGCCCCAACTTTTCTGATGGGTAATATTCCCGAATATTTGGTGGGGCATAGGAGGAGCAGGAGCTTCACTGCTTACAGCATAATTAGTCTCATGCATAACTTGCGTAGGTAAGCTCAAAGTCTTAGCAAGAGCATCTTGCATGCTGGGAAGTGGTGTCTGTGAGCTGATTGGAAAAATCTCTTGTGGTAGCTGAAGTTGAGAAGGATCCACACGCAAATTCCCCGTTAGCATTCCACCCCCCTGCAACTGAGCAAAAGATGAATCAGCATAACGCTGTTGAGACTGATGCTCCTGCAGCACCTGAGAAAGCAGTTGTTGTTGCTGTTGCCGCAATAATTGCTGCTGTTCTTCCTGCTTCTGTTGTTGCTTCAGCAAGAGGAATTTATCCAACAATGACATTTGCTGCAAGGGAACAGCGGTCTGAGAATGCAACTGCAGCAAGTACTGCTGTTGCAACATATTTAACATTTGTGGATCTTGGGACAAACCAGAAGAAAGTAATTTCTCTGCTGTTAAGATACCAGATGGGTTATCAACAGCTTGAGTGACCAAGTTGTTAAAAGATAATTGGTTTTGAGCTTGAAGCCTTTGTTGTTGAATTCCTAAAGGCCCTTGAGGGAAATTTTGTTCATGATGTAAGTCAATTTTATTCTGAAGTGGATCCAAACCACCTTGTACAGAATAATTTGACCATCCAGCGACACCATTATTTAATCCTGTGGATGACCTGTCAGACAGTCCTTGGATGATTGATATTAATTCAGCATTTTGGGACTGAGGCTGAAGAGAATTATCACCCACTGAAGAGTAGAGTTTTGAATGTGGCGGTGCAGATGCATCTAGGACAATATCTGATTTTGATGCCAGGGATGCTGCATCTCTCCCAGGCCAATATTGATAAGAATTTGGTATGGACTTCTGCCGCTCAAGCGACATCCTCTTGGCCAGCAAGTATAGGTTGTTTTCAGCATCTACTCCTGATGGTCCCAAAAAACAAGAATTATTTCCAACAAACCCTTGCAACATACCATAATTTAACTCAAGCCATGCCATCTAGTGACATAATATATTAAAAATAAAAGAAGCTATAGGCAGCAATGGCGATGCATGCAAAGATACACATATCCATATTATTGAAAAGAAAAGAAAATATGATAAAAAGAAGGGAAAAAAATCAGGACAAACCTTCTGATAAATTATGACTATCAAGTGGGGGGCTGCTCTTAATACCAGACATCAGTGACTCCAAAAACTTATTTTCAGCTTCCGTGTTAGAACTTTGTCTATTCCTAGAATCATTCCTCATAATCTCAATATCACTTAAACCAGAATGAATATTCCCAAAGGTATTGGAATTTGGCCGAACAGATGCATCTGCAAAGTCATTTGATTTGGGTGCAGAAAATCCTGGTGGTGGCCGGGCTTTAGCTCGTAAATGTGGCATGGCATCGCCTAGTGATAACCATGGTGAGTCAACTGCAGCATTTTCCAGACAAACAGGTAAATCAATGCCAAAATAACCAGCCTCAAACCATCCAATAATATCAATTCCTTTAAATGGACCCTGAATCTGACCCCGAGGGTCTTTATAGAAAAGGGATAACTCCTCTGGAGGAGTCTGTGGAACTCTCCGAGTTTCAAATCCACTGTCAAAAATGCCAGATAGTTGCCTCTTAACAATGGGATCTTCATTAGTTTGCCACTTAGATACATCTTTGGTGTCAGATAAATAACTCAGGTTACTTTCTCGCTGACTGTGAGGGTCCTTCAGTTGATGTGACCAGCCCATATCTAAGTTTCTTGACTTAACATCACCAGGCACATCATGCAAAAACGTGTTTGAATGTTCACTTAGAGGCATGGTTTGCAATGCAGTGCCAGGATTAATAGAACAATCTCCTTCAAAAGTTAATTCTCTATTACCAGATACCTCATCAGCCAGCCTGTAAGAAACTCCATCTTCACCCCTATCTGTAAGGAGAAAATATTTTTTTTTTTGTAAAAAAATCCAGAAATGCCTCAACAAAACACGGCATCATTCTTGTGAGGTGCACTGGGATGAAAATTATCAGACAAATTACAAGCATAAATCATTTTTAATTTACTTCGTTGGAAAACTAAGATAAAATGGTGTCACATATTAATCTTTATTATTAAATTCTTTTTGGACAACAAAATTAGAAGTAAATTATTTTTCTAAGAAAAGCAATAAACTAATTGTTGACTACTTATATCCTATGTGGATAATTTTCTTAAAAAAAAAAAAAATAAATAAAAGTAATGAAAAGAATGTAGAATGACTAAATTTACCCACTACACTTTTTTCATATAATTAAAATTGTCTATTTTAAGATATTAATACCAAAACAATCTATTTTCATTTCTTTTATAAAAATCAAATAAGACTGTATAAAAAATGCAACAATACTTAATAGGAGCAAGAAGGGATCATTAATAAGAAAATAAGTTTGACCATAAAAACATACTCATAAGTTTGGAAGATATAAATGGGTGTTTACTTTTCATTCAAAGGCCCATCTAATTCAACTCTCACATTATCAGAACATTCATCCTTATAATCATTGACAGAGCCAGATAAAAAAATTTAGTTCCAACAGAAGTCAGCCCATATCAAAACCTATCTGTAAGCTTATATTCAGAATATACCTTGTAGAGGTGCACTTCCTAGCTTCATTCGTCTTGACAGTGTAACATCTGTGGTGTTCCGTCCATCTTTTGGCACCTGAGGTGCACCACTACTGATTATTTCCCCTTTGTCAATACCCTTTAAAACATCCTGTTCACACGGGAAAGCAATCTAATCAACCCTGGAAACTATAATGGCATCTCAAAAAATAATACAAAAATACTAATTACCAGTTCCTCAGAATTTGGCGCACAAAGTGATAGAGGCTCTAATGGTTCATCCTGAGTCAGAAAAGGCACCTGAACAAATTCATCAACAAATTTTCTAATTGCATGCATGTCAGTTACCCTGTACACATCGAGCAACTTTGTCCTGTTGTATATAAAGGGGCCAGGCTCTCCAGGCACACTTTCAACCTTATCCAAATTAGTTCCAGGGTACTGAGAATATGAAGAGATACTATTTATAGGGCTGCCAGCAGGACCAACCCGACCACGTCCAAGAGAAAAGACTGGAGGTGTATTCTCCCCACGGGCCCGCCCATAAGAAAATGCAGAGAATTGCTTGTTTGGTGTTAAGGTTTGGTGATGAGGTGGCTCTACCCTTCCACGACTTTGTGAGGAATTAGGTTTCCAGGGACGATAATGATCCCCCTCCTTTTCATCCTTTCCATGATTGGAGATATTTGACACATTTTTGTCCAAATGCACTTCACCATCTTTCCCAGAGCCACCCCATTTTTCATGCAAGCCTTCTGACTCTTTATCATCAGGCCCCCAGCGTGTATTCCACTTACTCTCACGTCGCTGATCATAATTTATTTCCCTGTTACTTGATTCATTCCATCTATCAGGTATTCCGCGGCGTGATTCTCCAAAGTGTCTCGTGGATAAATTTTCAGTCCTTCGATCCATCCTACGAGCATCACTAAAGTCCTTATCTCCATCTCTCCAACGATCCTTTCGTATGGACTTAGTGTCTCTCTCTTCATCACGCCAACGGCGACCACTTTCTGAATCAAGCATGGATGGCCTAAAAACATCCTTTCTCTTATGGGCATCATGCACATCCTCACCATTTCCAGATGTCTTAACAGTCTCTGAGCGATTGCCATACGGTGCAGTCAGGACATTGTTTTCCTGAGTCATGTAAATAGAGGAGAGAGGGAAAAAGAGAACTATTGAAGCAACTTTCTTTTTTCAATTATGGGAAACTAAACAGGAACTTCTAACTAATAAAAGAAGCATGTGAAGAGAAATCGTCTATGCATATATGCATTCAACGGAAGTAAAAAACAACAAAATAAGAAAATTACAGTAGCAGTTATTACATACCACAGTTCCTGTTCCAGATTTACTCTCCCCGGGCTTTGGCAGAAGCCACTGTGGTGAGAGAGGAATAGGAATGTCAGGGCCGTGAAAATCTGCAGAGGGATAAAATATTCAAGAAATCAAAACTCTGTCAACTTTAACCCAAAAAAATCCCACAAATTGTCTAACCCAAATTGTAGGAGTGGTAAACCCATTGATTTTAAGTTTCATTGACGACATGAAAAGAAAACACACACACACAAAAAAGCCGTTTTCCCAGCACAAATAAAGAACAAATTCTGTCAAACTCCCGTCGTTGCCCAGGAAAGGGTTTCCTTCATCGGGCATCATGCAATTATATGCATTTTCTTCCATTGTTCGCTTGAAGTAGTAAAATTGAAACACACACCAACCTATGTATCGTTTCAAAAAAAAAGCAGCGACGCTCAACGTAGAATACAGCTCTAAACACCAAGTGAATAAAGAGACTCGAACAAGTGTACAATAAAGATCACTGGCAAGAACGAGGTAAAAAATTAAATGACACCTTGAAGTATTACACAGGCAGTTCAAATGCTTGATAAAAGAAATAAGCCAATCAGCGCAGTAAGTAAACACCCAGTAGTGGCCTATTCGTCTATGTGTTTAACCTCCCGAATTCAAAATCCAGACGCGAAGCTAATCAAACGGAATAGCGAACAAGGAATTTCAGAAAGATGACATTTTGGAGATGAAGCAACACCCTGAACTTAATCAAAGAAATGAACAGCATTTGTGCTTTAAAAATCAACTGAAAAGAATGATAATGAACAGCCCAAGTGGCTCAGGGTAGCTAGGGTTTACGTCGGAAGTTATAGGTCACGTGGTTGGAGCAAAGAAAAATTAGAAGATAAAATACCTTTGGAGATCTGATATGGAGGAGCAGCAGCGACGTGGAGGCGGGTATCAGAAGCGGTGCGGTCGGCCATGGATGATTGCGGTGACAGAGAAGAGAAAGCTAACGAGCCAACGAAAACCCTTTTACTTTTGATTGCGCTTGAACGAGGTGAGAGAAAACAAAGTGACGGGCCAGTGGGGAATATAGGTTAAGCCCCAGGGGAAGATAAATGTTAGTGTACACGTTAAGACAATGCAACCCCTAGGCTCACGTTAGACACTTGTGTCCCGACTCCTGAATTGTTAGACGAGTTCATCTGATTATCGAGAACATCATCCACGCGCTACGAAAACTAACGTGACAAACACGTCCCCAATTTGCCCCATGTCGTGTGTCGCACAGGACTTATTAGCGGGGAGGACTCTGCCGCTATACTTTCCCTGTTGTTTTTCGATTACCTGTTGGGGTGCGCACTTCGCCCCAACTCGCTGGCTAAAACGACATTGACTGAAGTCGTTTTATTCGAGATGATTGCAGCAATTAAGGTGCTAGGATGGGACGGCTACACTTTTGGATAGTGTTATATTACGAGCCTGTCCCTCACCATAAGAACCCGAGACCATTTTGTGTGTACTTTTTAACTTTGCCGCTGCTTCACTTCTCATTAGTTAAGGGACACGGTAGTCACGCTATGTTTCTCGCAACTTTTTAAAGCTTTACCAAGCAATGGTACAATGGCAATGGATATAAGGATAAAAGTGGAAAAAAAATGGAGAATATAAAAATATTATTTAATTGAAAAAAATAAAAATAAATATATATTTTTTTAATTTTGTTTGATTTTATTAATTATATATATGAAAATTAATTAGGTAGAATATATATTTTACTATATTATTTTTTATCATAAAATAAAATAAAAATAAACATATCTTCAAATTATTATTTAATAATATAATAATTAATATAATAATATATATTTAAAATGATAATTTAATAATAATAAATTAAGATTTTAATGTATCTCAAAGATATTTTTATTTAAAAATTATTATAAGTGAAAATATTTTTATCAAGCAAATTTTTATTTGCAAGAGAATAATTTTATTTCATAATTTTAGTTAAAAAAATAACTCTCTTTTATATAAAAAAAATTTTATTAAAATATAAGAGTAAAAATTCAATCTATTAATTAAATATAAAAATAAAAATATTTCTTATTTTCATTCTTATTTCATCACCTTAATTCTAACAACCTAAAAAAACCTTAAAGAGTTAGTCATCGTCATAAATCTCATAAACATGAATGAACAAATAGGTTAGCCAGCATGTTCTTCTCTGAACTAGGGGTGCTGGTATAAAATGGAACTAATAGAACCTATTGAGGCACGTCAATAATTTATACGTTGGACAGTTCAAACAAATCACTTCAAGACGAATCATAATTGAGTGTGTACTACGTATTTTATACATAAAATATGTAATTAAAAATTAATATTAATATCTCGAATCTTATCCTTATAATAATTAACATCCAGATTAAGCATGCTAGAACTAATAGTCTCTTGCGAACCTACCCGGGCCGCTTGAGTTTTGAGTTGGACGTCTCATCATTTTATCGGGCCTCAGTTTCTGTTGATAAAAACACCAAAGGTCCAAATTTGATCCAGATTCTAAGGTTATGGTCAAATCATTAAATGTATACAGAAGGCTGGGCCTTGCTCCTAATTTTCATTTTACTGCAAATATGTTGCATAGAGAAAATGAAATGGCCAATCTATGCACAACCGCATGTCAATTCCTAAATGATTATTTTGATCATGCTAGCCTTAAAATAAAATTAAAAAAAAAAAGGAAGTAAATCCTGAAATTAACGGTTCACATATTTTTAGAACTTTGCATCTAAGAAGCTGGGCTTCATTGGCATCAAATCGAAAAAATTGAAAGATTACAACTCAAAATGGTCAAATTCACGACAGAAGAAAGCGATAGCTAGAGAAGTGCTATAAACATAATTACAAGTTGCCAAATGGGGTATGCAAGCATGCTGTACAAGCAACAGCATATGTATGGAACTCGACAAGAACATTTTTTCTTATTTCAATACCAAAATAACAATCAGCAAAAAAGATAAAAAAGTTATATCTGCGGTAAAAGCGTTGCAGGATGAGCTGGGACATCCGAGCTTGCCTGCCAAGTGAAAAACAATTTTTAGTGTAGTTATTGTCATAATAATTAATGGAGACCTGTATTCAACAGAAAAAATTCACAACAAAAATTCTGCCATTAACCCCAGCAGAAACTCTTGAAATTTAGAACAAATAAATTCAGTAACCTTCGACAATGAAGCAACGTGGTCATGATACTCATTTCCTTGCAGTTTCAATTAATTTTATCCACACTAAATAAAATATCCTCTCAACCAACATTTTTAATTCAGAAATATACTGGTAATTTTATTTTGATTATAGCATGCCTATTATATGTAACCAGAATAGTTAAATGGGGAAAAAGAAATCAGAATCCAAGCTTCAGTGCTCAAACAGTTCACGGGGGGAAAAAAAATTAAAGGCTTCAGAATGTCATTTCTAAACCACCATCAGCCTCCATTATCAATAGCAACAAAATGACTGTATTTCCAAAACTTCTGTACTACTTCTCTTTCTGACTCTTCTTCAAATAGGATTGTGGTTGGCCATACCTGAAGATATCTTGTTAGCATTGTTGTAGTACTGAAATTGAAGCCCTGAATTGGTTCTCCTTTTGTACGAGATGCATGAAGCTGAGTTCTGACTTGAGTAGCCAGCGACTGCAATAACATATATAGATCAAAAAATAATTTTCTGGACAAAGAAATGGACTGCAAACTATTCAAAGACCTGAACAGTCACCACTATGCCACTCCTTGAATATGCATTATATATTAACATATCTTATCTAAATGAAAACAAGCAAAAAATTTGAGCATGGATTCTCTGCTATAACAGTAGGGTTTTATACATTGTGAGCCATTGAATCACACTAACTGCATGCAGCTGTGATTATTCAATGGCTCACAATGCATATAGCCCTTGCTGTTACATGAGAAGATCTGTTTGGTGTAAGAGCATGGATTCTCTGCTATAAATTGGTCATGATCATTCAATGGTTCACAACGCGTACAGTCCTGTTGTTACAGCAAAAGATCTGTTCAGAATATTAAATAAAAAAAAAAAACACACAAAAACCAGGGCTGCAAATGCATGGACAAGATTTAGAAAGACAAATTTGACAGCATGTTTTTCTACAAGGGCAAGAACACCAAAGGATCACTTATCTAAAACATACCTTCCCCAGCTCTACCCCCCACTGATCAAAAGAATTGATGCCCCATATGAAACCTTCTACAGCAATTCTGTGTTCATAGGTTGCCAACAACTGAGAAACATACAGCAGAAATGTCATTAGTACCAGATTGCAATCTAAATGGACCTCATTGCACAAAAAAGGTACACTGAATTAGTGGAGGCATAAAAAATATAAAAGACTGCCAATGAGTCTCCTGAGTCAAGAAAAAGGTAATGATCAACGCATGTAGGATAAACAGCTCAAGCATGCAAGTTCATTATCCGGCATGTCAAATCCTATCAACAAAATTCAAACCACCAAGATACTAGAGCATGCATAAAGGAGAATCCTTTACAATACACAGAACTCAAGCAAAATCAAAGTACTCTTCAATCATTGCAAGGAGAATATTACTCTCTTGAATTAAACCGACAGACTAAATTTGACTAGATGTGTAAGGATAATATACAGAAAGACTCCAATAGTTAGTGAGCATTTTACTGATATTAATAAAGTTGCAATCACCCCAGACACAACAACAATGAAATAAGGATTTTTCCAGCAGTAGCAGAGAAGGGTTCTCCAATGTAAATATGATATTAACAAAGTTGAAATCACCCCAGACATAGCACAATAAAATAAGGATTTTTCCAGCAGTAGCAGAGAAGGGTTCTCCAATGTAAATACCAAGCTTAGAATATGACAGACAACTAGTTATCTTAAGATGCAAGCATACACTGATTTTCTTTTTTATCTTAAGTAGATAAAATTTCTCTAAACACGAATAAAACATTTCTTTCCTATAAGTAATCATAGCTTAATGTGAAGCTCCTATGGTCATACAGTCATACCTGTCCAATATTGTAAGCATTCAATGATGGAAGCAAAATGCTGAGAGAAGGCCGATTGCCTGAGAATGTCTGTTGAAAAAAATAATGCATGGCAAGGACTAAGTAATTAGCTATAATTCAGGTAGTAACATACAAGCACAGAGAATAACATATAAAAAGAAGGCATGTTACCTTGTGAGGGACAAGATGGGAGGGAACATTCTCCTTCTGCAGCTGTTCTACAGTCTACAAAAGTTGATAGTTAACTACATTTGTCTAGATAAGTAAAAAAGAACCAGGAAAATTATCTAGTCCAGAACTGGAAGAGAAAAAAAAAAAAGCTGTTAAAATAAGTTGTGTTGTCTAATTGTTGATCTCAGTTGTCTTCATATGGGAATTAAATTTTGTTAAATGCATATAATTATGAAGATATTAACATCATGGAAGACTCCTTTCCATTAGACTTAAGATACATAACCAAATTGAGAAAGGAGAGAGGATAAATGTACCTTCCCATATGCAAGGGCATCTGGCTGTGCAAAAAAGTTGGACATCAGCTCATCATGGTTACTCACTACTTCACCTGCTTATAAAATGTAATCATATAATAAAAAAAAGTATCAGAGCTTAAACTTCAAACAAGCCACCTTCAAGGATACAATATGATAATTGAGATCAGAACTCTACCACTCAAATAAACAGGTTGCTGACTCTTCACAACTCCAATAAAATCACAAGGAATAACGCGCCCCTGAGAGTGAGGAGACAATGTTATACCAACAACACAATTTGTCCATGCTGAGAACAGGGAAGTAAAACTAGCTTCCAAATTGAATAAATGGGCAGATTGGAAGGTACATGTCACAAAACTTATCATTAGCATCTGTATATATGGAATTCTATTTTCTGTACTTTGATAGGTGAAAATATTAATTGAAAGGAGAGAAATTGTTGGTTTTATATTTGCAATCAAGCCAAATTGACAGAAACAAGTATCTATATTGCTAAAATCTAGACAAACACTGCCAGGGGGTACATTGCAAACCCAAATATCAATTATAATCCCCAAGAACAGAAATTATAATTTGTCCATTAAGGTTATGCTGGGGTTCCCAGAACTGGCCATACATCCAAGCATGCCTTTAGTAGCCATGAACAAATTAGTAAATGCAAGAGCACTTTAACCTGTTAAACACTAAAAGGTTTCAGGAGCAGTAAACAGAAATGTCATTTGAGAAATTAATGTAGAAAATATCTATTATAGCATCTGATGTAAATAATTTTGACCACCTATTGGTACTTTAGTCCATATCGACAATGATAATCTAATTTGTACTAATCATTAATATTCATCAATAGCATGAACTGGGATTGACATATCAACTACTCCATATTGCAGATATGATAGCATAAGAATGTTTATCAAAACAAAATAAATTATTAGCAGAGTAGAAGCACGGGCTAAAATTACTGAAATTAGCTTGTGTAAGCCCATCAGATAAGTGACATTTCCATGTCAAAAGGCTTACGAAGGTTCACTGAAAAGCTTCCAAAATCAAATAGTCGGGTAGAGGATTGATGTAGATCACCTGATGTATAAGTTGATAAAAGCTATGTTGCCCATTTGTTCCTGGTTCACCAAAATCAATTTCACCAGTCTCAAATGGAAGAGGGACACCATCAATTGAAACACCCTTGCCATTGCTTTCCATGCTTACCTAATTTAAAATGCACAAGAAACAATGAGAAGACTAAACAGCATTAAAACAATATAAGAATACAATGCTGTAAGAGACTTGCCTGTTGAATGTGTGGGGCAAACTTCTCCAGGGCTTGAGAATAAGGTAAGATGGCCTGGATGAACACCAGAAGTTTCAATTTTTTAAGCAAGATGATTAAGAATAAAGAAACCTCAAGTGCCTTCTAAGGGGAACAAGAAAACAAATACTCACTCTAGCAGGATATCCAAGGAACGAAACATTCCATACACTCAATAAGCCAAGAAGCACCTGGGGGACTGACACAATGTTACTCAACATTCCATATGGTCAACAAGATAAGTGATGAGAAAAATTAGCAAGGAGGTAAACTCCTTTGCATCCCATCCTGACCTCCTCTTTGTGAATTAATATTGCTTTTGATTAAAAAAACTTCACAAAGAAATGAGAGCAAGATATTTATTAAAGCATTAAATGAACACAAGTAGGGAGATCCACACAGACATTCAAACTCAAAACTAACTTCCAGTCATAAAATTGCATTTAATATTCTGAGACCTCTTCAAGGCTGGAATAGCAGCCGACATCACAAGCACTCAAGTACAAACAGGCTAGTATAGAAGCACTTACAGGAATATTTCTTTCAAATGGTTCTGAATAGAAATGTCGATCAATGCTGGAAGCTCCTGCTAAGAACCTTCAGAAAAGAAAGGAAAGTTTCATATACCCAAAAAACAGCAAAGCCCCTCCACCCCCACCCTCTCACTCTCAATTCTCCAAGAAAAAGGAATAATAGAAGGCTAAATCTTTACTTTATTTGAAGTAAAATAACTAACAAAAGGAACAAGCTTTTCTCCTTTAGTTAACAGAATAAAGAAAACATGAAAACATTAAACTCATTTTGTGTAAATAAATTAATATCTGTATCTTCAAAATGGCAAGTCCAAGCTGAGTTGGTTGTATTTCACAATCAGCGTAAAGATAATGCTGGATATATCAAACATTTTGAATACATATGAATAGGGGCTAATCAGCCCTTTCATCATTATCAAAAAGAAAAAAAAGAAAATTCAGGAGCAACATGTATATAATAATTCTTCTCTGCATCCTTTATGTAATAGCCTTTTGCCGTTGACTACCTCAGTTTAAATTAGAAGAAGATGAAGCAGGAGAAAGTCTGCCTTTGAGATTACTCAACAGACGAGAAGTGGCAACAACAGAGTAAAAGCAACAAAATTCAAACCATTGCTGGAACCATTATGCTCCAAAAGAATACCCATAATAAAATCATATCACTGATAAATTACATACTTCTCAATTACTGAGAAACCGTATTGTAGAGATAATGGTAACACTCCAACAGCACTGCAAACTGGAAGAGCATTTCAGACAATCAAAATCAACTCTTATGAACACTTCAAAAAGGAGAAAGAAACAAACAAGAGAACTCACCACTATAACGGCCACCAACCCAGTCCCAAAACGCAAAAGCATTATTAGGATCAATACCAAACTTTTCCACAAGCTGCATCAGAAATTAAAGACAATGGAATAAGGTTCAAGCTTCAGACATAGGTATGAATAGGCAATGCATCTATTATGAGCTTTCTCTCGTACTAAAAAAATTCATACAAGCATTCCCAAGAGAACACTCATAACAGTGCAAAATTTATACGAAAGTAATTTTAACAAAACTCCACCGAGTAAGAATCAGTCTGGACGTTACTAGTCATTCAATTGTTTTCAGGTGCTCAGAGACTTCAGATAAATCTACCAAGGATACACAGAATCAGAATTGTTTCAAAAACTATGAGTGTATATGCCCATGTAAATTATGCAAAGAGTTAAAGCTTTAAGAAAATGAGGTGGATATAGGCATCTCATACCACAGTATAAATGAATAAGCAAAGGATAAAGGAGCAGAGAAAGCCTAGCCAACCAACCACAAAAAAGGGAGGGAAGGAATACCGTGAGATTTGTACTGACAGCCACCATATGCTTTGCAACTGCAGAGGGCCTGAAGGTAATGATATCATGAGTCAGTTTTCAATTCATCATCAAATGTACCCTCTTTCTTTCCTCTGGCTATAATATTAATGTTTCTAGATGGTGCCAAAAGGAGGACAAAGAACATATATTACAAAGTTGGGAAGGATATGCAAAAGATTTTATTATACCACTTTCCATGTAAAGATAAAGGAAACTACAAAAACCCATACAACCACCATACTACAATTATTGAAAAAGTATTCTTAACATTGCACTCACCCAAGAGCAGATGAAATCCATTCCCTGAGCGTTCGAGCATTCAGCATTGTTTCAGCTGTTGTAAAGGTCTTCGAGACAACCACAACTACAATAATTATTAAAAAGATAATAATAAGTAAATAGACAGAACGAAACATGACATGACATGCAGTATGTGTATAATCATTTACCTAGGGTTGTTTCTGGATTTAATCCCGTAACATTTCGAGCAACATCAATTGGGTCGACATTAGCAAGACTGCAAATAGAAGCAAGTAAAGGATGAGGCTAATTTTATAAATCCACACATCTTTATTAAGATATGTGGCTTTAGTATGCTAAAATCATAGCAGCACGTATCATATACTGATAGTAAACCAACCCTTACACGCACACAGTAGCATTAGCATTAGCACCACATATAGTGCGTCTATCATTTAAGGCAACAAATGAAGCATAGACCCTTTGAACATGGGCCCGATGACCTAGGAGTACTTATTATAGCTCAGTCAATTTCAATTTCAAGCTTACTTATGAACATAATTACATGCATTAGCATGCATTCTTCGAGATCAATCTACATAACATTGAAATCATGGAGTATCAACTAAAAGAATCTTTGTCACCAAATAAAGGATATAAACCTTGAGTAAACAGATTGAAAAACCAAGACTCTGACAAGATGCTCAGTTAGTTGATATGGAAAATAAACCAGAAGAATTTGGAAACTTCAGTAATATGAGATACTTACAAGCGCAGCTGACGACCTCTTGCAGACTCCATAGCTTCTGGATCTGCAAGATGCCATAAATATAAGTCCAGCACTCTTGTTGTGAGATGAGATCAATGCTTCCACACAATACATACATACATAAGTGGGCCTCTTTGTGTGTGCAAATTATTAAACTATATAAAAGAATGGAGGAATTGATATTAAATTGACTCACAAGGATCACCCAACCTGTTTGAAGTGCAGTGTGCACAAATAGTGGTCCTAAGAAGCTGCCACCAATGCCAATTGCAACAACGTCCTTCAGAGCTTTTCCTGTGGCTCCAACCTATGAAAAATAGGCTTGATACTCTCCAGTTTAAGTGTTCAATAAATGTCAATTTGAAAAACTGAAATAGTAAATTACCCATGATCCACAACGGACCCTCTCTGAGAACTCCCTGATTTTGTCCAGAACTTTCCAAACATCGGGAACAACATTTTTCCCATCACTCTGTATAACAGCATCCTTTGAAGCACGAAGGGCTATGTGAAGCACTGACCTATTCTCTGTGCTGTTAATCTAAAAGTACAAACAAAGTTTTGGAAAGGTAATAAGTAAATCAGAGAACTCAGCAATTGCATTGACAATAAACATGACTGGCAGTATTACATTTTTAGATGGATCAAGAGTAGAAAATCCCGTCAACATTTTGATATACAGATTTTACAGTTAAGTAAGATCATGGTCTAGTGTAAAGAACTTCAATCCATAAAAAGTGGAAATAAGCTAATAACATGAGTGTACGTGGAACAATTTAGAATTATAATTGCATATATACTTACATGCTCCCCACTGTACATGCGGATTATCTTTTCTTTGAGGGATGCAGCCTGCATAACAACATGAAAAACAACAATCACATTATTGTTCTTCAGTTTTATAGATATCTATTTTAACGAGTGACCACCGTAACACCAAGAAATACTAAGATTTTTCATGTAACAATATGAAGGGAATCAACCTCCGCCAGTTTGAAGAGCATTTTGATTGTTTCCAGAGTGGCCTGCTGCCTTGAGTAGTCCAACAAAATTCCATCGTACTCGCTACATAGCATGCAAAAGTCAGAAAATTATTCATCACATCGCAAATTGTATCTTACTTATATTTATTACTCGGCTTCTTATTGGTTCTACTGGTCTTCCAACATTTTTAAATCATCAAAATTTGAACCGTGACTGCCACAAAAGTAAATTTGGCCGTGAGATCATATAGCTTCATCAGTAGAGTATCATACGCCATCATGGACTGACATCTCCCAGCATCGCCCAATAGATCACGTAGATGGGTCTTTTTTATGTCCGCGACATGGGCCTGCACGAAATTTGCTGCGGACGTTTAATGGTTCCTTTTTTTTTTTTTTTTCAACAAGATTTTCACATTATACATATCTAAGAAGTATAGTTGCTGTTACCTTCAACTCCTTCCATGATTCGGTATCGCAGATGAGAGAAGAGGAAGAAGCCATTTGAAACTCTAATCAAGTGCCTGCACCAAGAAGTACTACCCACTTAATATCCTATCTAGGCGATCGTCATCAAGAATTTTCTCATCACAATCCTTGATGCCTTCAAGACATGTTAACGGATGAAGAAAAACAAGATAGAAGAATATGCAGAAACTTGTAAATTCAAAGACTTGTTTTAGCAAACAACAACAGCATGCCTTCAACGAATCACAATCGAGCAAACATATAGAAAGTGATTTACTTCATGATAATAAAGTGAAAGTTGGGTTGGCTTTACTAACAAGGGAAAGAGAAGAAGACGGTGGGTTCAGTTCAGTAGGGACGGATGTTGGCAGCAATGGAGAGAAAGAGGGTTCTTGTGAACTGCGATGGATGGTACCCACAGTATTGCGTAGGATTTAAGTCCGACGCTCCAGTTCCTCTGCTGGAGATTGAAAGGTGACAGAAGTTTGGGAAAGGCCACGACGCAGCTTAGATGGCGATTCTAGGATGTACGAGATTGGTAAGAGGGCCCCGCTACTTCGCGAGGAAAGATGTATAATTTTAACCGTGACTACAATTTTTATTAAAAGCCCAAAAATGCAAAAAATGTTCAGATCATGCAATTTATAATTCTCATTTTGAAAAGATTATTTTAAATCCTCCAACTCTTATCATTGCGTATGACACTCTCTCGTTAATATATTTATATGGATATCTAAACTTTTTTTTTGTAGATATTTTGTAAAATTGAAAAAAGAAAACGAAAACGACATAAAGAAATGCAAATGAAAATGTAATTCCTCTTCTTTTTGGCAAAAAAAAAAACAAAGAAAATGTAATTTATGTTTTTCCTTTTCACTAGCATCTTCTTTTCTTTTGCTATCTTTTCTACTTTACAACTGATTTATTAAAAATTATAGGGTTTGGAATCAAATCATAGCAACATAATTTATAATAACTTCAAAAATAAACTGCTCTAGAACTCTAACTTGATCTCCTTGTGCACCTAAACAAACAGCATTTGATGAAACATTAACCCTACGATCAACTTTTAAAGTGAAAAAAAAAAATTGCGAGTCACTAAAAGGCATTTTACATTTTAGGCTCGTTAAATATATCAGATATAAAATTTTACTATTATTAGTATACTATTAACTTTTTAAAGAAAGATGTATGTTGTAGCTTTGTATAAAAGTTAATAATGCTTACTTAAATAATAATATCTAAATTTTTTTAATGAATTAATCAACAAACTATGTTTCTTAAATCAAACAAATGTAAGAAAGACGAGAATAATGGAAGAAAATATTATTGCTTACAACTTAACTAATTTATTTGCTTGTGGCCTTAAAAAAAATTAGCCTATTATTCTAAATGCTAAATACATTTAAAATCAATTATATTTGTAAGTGTTAGTAAAAAATTAAATATAATAATATATTTTGATATAATGAAAATATAGGACCTGTTTGATTCTATTATTTGTTTTTATGTTCTTATAACAGTTTTGTGAAATTGTTTCTTAGGATAGTTTTTAAAAATAAAAACTTAAAAAACTTGTTTAAATCCTTTGTTTTAAGAAACAAATTCAAAATTTGAAAAACATATTATTTTAAAAATAATTCAAAAACAAGTTTTGAGAATACTAAAACCTTGTTTAGTACTAACAATTAAATTTATAATATAGAATTATAATTCTAATTCTAATTCTAATCGCATTAAAATTGCAATTGATTCATAATTTTTTGTTTTATATTAGGGTCATGTAAAGAATTATAACATAAATTTGTAATTCCAAATTCAATTATAACTTTATTATTTAGACAAAAGGTAAATATTTATTCTATGTATTTGTATGAGTTACATGTTCAGCAAACATATGCATATGTACATGTATGCATGTGTATGTGTGTGTATATAACAAACTTATTATATATGTATTTGTGTGTATAAGTTTACGTTAACGTGTATTTGTGCATGTGTGTGTGCATGCGTATGTATTTGTGTATGTATGTGCATGTGCATGTGCATTGATACTACATATTTGTTATATATATTTGTGTGTATACTTGTATACGCATGCATGTGTATGTTCATGTTTATAACAACTTAATTATATATGTTTTTATATTTGTGCATGCACCTGCATGCGCATGTACATATTACATGTTCAATGAGTAGGAGTGTGTGAGGGAGCACGTGTGCACGTTTTAATCAAGTTAACTTATATATTGAGTTTATTCAAAACTTAGCTATATATTATTTTTTAATGTTAATCTATTTTATTTATAATGAATTTTATTTGTGACAAATCTTTAAAATGTTAATTCTTTTTAAATTTTAATTATTTTCTATTTAAATTATATTTTTTATTCCATTATTTTCATTTTACTACCTTTTTTTAATTATTTTTATTTTTTAATAAACATAAGAGGTGACCCGGCCCGACTAGTTACTAACCGGTTAAGTTAGGTCTTAAAGCTTATTCAAATCTAACTTAAAACCTACTTGTCATTTTTTATGAAATTACAATTCTGCCATTAATGAAAATAATATTGAGACAAGGAAAAACATATAAAACTAGTTCTTATTTTTAGATTCTAAAATACACTTTTTTGTTTTTTCGATTTTTTACAACAATTGATAAAAACCCAAATTACCAAATAAATTTTCATTTTTTATTTCTAAAAACGAAAAAAAACTATTGTTAAAAATAACATTCAAACAAGCCCATAATATCTTAGAGAAAGTGTATAAAGTTAGTTATGTAAGATTGGTGAGAGAAAATTGATAACAATTGACTCATTAAAAGGATATTACCATAAGGAATTTTCTTTATCTTATAAAGCAACTCTCATTGTTGCTCTTACGAAAAATTTTGGAATCTCAAAAATTAATAAAATTACATTTGACTCTGCCTCTAACTATAAGATATAACCATATTTAACTCTGCCTTTGACTTTAACTTATATATAAGGATGGACAATCCAAATTATTGAATAGATTATTTAATCATATATCATTTTCTCTTTTTTTAATTTTGAATCATGTCAAATTATATTTATAGTCCCTTATTAAAAAATTAATTAATTAATTAATTAATTATTCTCATTAACTCCAAGAAAATGTTTAGACTTTAAAAACTTATCAATTTAAAAGACAGTTAATTAATTCATTAATTTTTTCATACTCTCTGAAGAATTCTCTAACTTTGAATATTTCTTGATTTAAGAAGTGATTAATGAAAATTAGCTTGTTTTGCTATATGCCAGTTACACACTTCAAAGAATTTTTAATTTAAGAAGTGATTAATTAATTCATTAATTAATCATGTTATTAATTTTCTTGTTTACTCTAATAAATTTATACACTTCAAATAATTTTCACTGCATGTATGAAAAAGGTGAAGAGTCATTGCATGATGAGCTGAAAATTTGATCAAAGGAAACTTTTCATTGATCAAACAAAACTATCACATTAAAAGAAACATACTTTACATATATAATAGATAGTAGATTTCCTATGAAGATATCTTCATGAGAACACAAATAAACAAAACATAACGTGTCATTAGCATAAAATGACAAATTAATCAACACTAAGTTGCGCATTTGATTCAAAATATTCATTAGAAACAACTATGATGTAGGAAACCAGTGGAGAATAGAAGATTAAGGAGAAAGAGGAAGAGATTGAGATAAGAAGAGAGAGGAAATGGAGAAACACTAAGTTAACAATATAGCCTTTATTAAATATCAAAATAGTTTGTCGATAACAAAATATTTAGTATTATTTATAGAGAGCCTTGTAACAAAATGAAAATAAAAAAATTCTAACACATAAATAAGCATATCCTAACAAAATATCTAAATTTAAAATAATTCAAATAGATAATCCTAATATATCTAAATTCAAAATAGTTCAAATTCCTAAATTTGCCTTAACTAACTAAATCTTAAATAGATAATAAAATATATAATTTTATCCTTAATAATTAAGTTATAAATAAATAATAAAATATATCTTATCCCATTCTTTTTATCATTATCCTCTGGTTGGAAAAAACTCATCTTCGAGTTTTGAAGTGAGAAAGTAGTAGAAAACTCAATCTTAGCGCTTTAGGTTTGACAATAAACATTAACAATAAAATTAATAGCAAAAGCAATTTTGAGTTCTTGATGACATCAGAAAAAACAAAATCAACTTGGCATAACTCTGTTGGATGAACTTGGATGTGGTCTTCTACAACTAAAAGTGTAACTTCAGAATGTTGTAATAAATTCTCATGAACTTCACATCCTATATTTGCTTCCAATTCATTTTTATAACCTATTACATTGTTGTCTTTGTCGATGTCTGATGGGCAATAAAGGAGTTCCACGATAATAACATTAAGATCCTCTATATCAACTTCATATATTGTGTCACTGTAACATGAGAGGTCATGTTTCACGTTTATTTGGTCAAATTACCCTCTTCACTAGCTAAATCCTCTAAGTTGTTACCGAAGAGCTAGATATTTCTCCATGTAATAGCATTATGTAATTCATCAAAATAGTGATCAATATGCTCTCTAAAATCTTCAAGGGCATTTTGAAAGTCATGGATTTTTGGTTCCATAGCAATTTGAACATTGATTATTTTATTTTATTTTAAGATTAAGGTTTATAGGTTTCAATTACAAGTTAAGATGGATCCAAGTTGCCCCTAACACAAAGTTAGAGATCCAACTTATTAAGCTTGTCCTGACGAGAGTATCAGATCTACATGAATCAAGCCTAATAAATAGGTAACAACTAAGGCGATGTCTTCACAGTAAACTATTGAGAGTGTTAGCTTTGCATGAAAATTGTTATAAACTTCTATGAATCGAGGTAACACTGGGTAACTAATGGGCAACATAGACTTATTTTAAGCAACTTAAAAGCCAAAAAGCAATAGAAACTCCCTAAAATACTTTTTCATTAGTTGCATGAGGTGTGTAAGGTTAAACAAGATGAGAAAATGAGTGAAAAAATGGTCAAAAACACAAAAAATTATGGCTAGTGTGTGTAGGCGCGTGAGAAGGCATGAGACCCATGGGCAGGGACTTTCAGTGGCCCGTGGCAGGACGTCTGGCCACCTTTAGTGACCTATCTTTAAGGGTTGATTGGTTTTGGCCTTCTGCTTCTACTAGTGGGGTTGGTTTAGTGATTAGATGACTGAAGATGGGTGATTTTGGATGGATACTGGTGATTTTGTGTTTTCTAATGAGTTTCTAGCAAGGATGCATGGATGGAATGGAAAACTCAAGCTCTGATACCAAATTGATATAGGATACTAGATAAAGAATAGAATACTAAGGAGAAAGAGGAAGAGATTGACAGAAGAAGAAAATGAAGAAGAGAAACATTAGGTTAACAACATAGTCTTCATTCTATTAAAATAGTTTGCCAATAACAAAATACCTAGAGCTATTAGTAGAGAGCCTTGTAACAAAATAAGATAATAAAAGTATAAAATTATAACAAAATATCTAAATTCAAAATAATTCAAACTTATAGATTTATCCTAACTAATTAAATCTTAAACATATAATAAAATCTCTAAATTTATCCTTAATAACTAAGTTACAAATAGATAATAAAATATCTATCACCCCATTATCTATTAAACTATTTAGGTTAAAACTTTCTTTTGATTCTAATAATATATATAAGTTATAAATTTAGCTCTGAATATACAATTTTGCTGAAAATACAATTTTGTTAAAAATAAATTTATAAGTTTTGGAAACATTTAAACTGTGGTAGCAGTTAATAAAGCAAAATGTAAACGTGCTTGGAATGAAATGGATTTTCTATTATTGACTTAAGATAATTATCATATCAAAATTTTAAAGTGTTGCTATAAAATTTCCTAATATGTATTTTAAAGAAGTTTTAATTATGTCAAACATTATATTTTGAATATTTCAATTGGTCCATATGACAATACTAGTGTAAAGTTAATCTTGGGCCTACCAAGTTTGTGACTTTGCCTGAAATGATATTGGGCTTAGCTGGACCTGACTGAGCTCCTGCATAACCTTTTGAAATGAGCCAAACTGAATTAAGCCATATTAAAAGAAATTTAAGTTAGGTTGGAACAAGCCATATGATATATGAACCCATAAATTCATGTTATGCAAGTTCCCCCATCACCATGTATAGAAAAAATTCACTCTATGTATTTGTTAGAAAAATGAGTCAGTCAGTCAGCTATCCTATACTAAAAGTTGTCTCTTATTTCTGCATCCTATCATAAACTTCCTTCACCTCTTTATCTTGAGCAATACAATAAATTTACTGCCATAATTATAGAACTAATTAGATCAAAGCAACAATTGGACTGACAAAATTGAAAGAAAAACTTGCAAAAGTTAAACAATTAATGTTAACCTGTAAACCTACGTGTAAGAGGCTTATAATACTTAATCTTTCAAGCTGAAAACTTATATGCTCTAAAGATGAACTTTGGGATAGCTTTCAATAAAGATAAACTAGCCGTTGGAGCCATTTGTTTTTATTGAAAATGAGCTATATAAAAGGCAGAAGCTTTTAGATGGAAATTTGGTAATAAAAGAGAGAGAAATAAAGAAGAATACATGAAGTATGAAGTAGGTTACAATCTCTTTGTCAACCTAGCTATAAGCTAAACTTTCATTGATGAATCCTTTGGTGAGGTTGCAAGTAAGCAAGTGGTCAAAGTAAGATATCTAATAAAGCTTTGTGTGTGAGCTTGTACTTAACCTATCACTCTATGAGTTCTATAACCTAATTTGAAGCAAATCTGTAACACTCTCCACCATTTTATTTTTGTGCTAAATTGTTAAATTATGTTTTGTGTGTTGAGTGAATTAAGTCTATTTTTGCTCTTTGTGAGCTTGTGCTAACATGTGATGTAATAAGCTTCCTGTGTATTAGTATAGGTTGCTAGGAACATGTTGTAATTATAGTGTTTTTAGGTGTCCAAGAAATCATAATGGTTAAGAAAGAAAAACCCTGATTGGGTGAGCCTTGTAATACTTGGGTTCAAGAATAGGAAGTAAAAGTTGCATGACATTATTCCCAAGGTATAAGGTTATATTACTTTTAGGAAGTAAAACATAAAGCTGTGACCCCTGGAAGCAACTATGGATAAAGTATTAAAGTATAATGTGCTTAAGCCTATGGACAGGGTTTTCTGGTTATATTTGTGATTTCTTATCGATAGTAAAATCCCTTAGCTACATGCTTGCAAAGTTAATGTAGGATTCACATGGAACCAAACTAATATAAATCTCTAGTGTGATTACTTCTTAATTTGATATCTTTACCTTTATTGCACTGATTTGAAAAACTCATTTTTGGATCACATTAGTCTTTAGAACGTTTTTTACACGAAAAGTCATTGAAAGCTCAATTTTAGAATTCCTATAAATTTTAAAAGAAGCTTATTTTATATTATTTGAAATCCATGTTTTCAAACTATTTTTTTATGAGAATATATGTTTAGTGTGTATATTCTTTTCACAACTTCATTAAAAAAACTAACCTTATTGTATTGTGACTCTTCCCCTTGCTTTGATAACTTAATTATATGGTTTCAATGAAATTACTTTTTGGTCACATTCACTTTAAGAAAGCTATCATTTATACACATTAATAAGAAGCTAATTTCAACAAATGATTTATAAATAAACTTGTAAATTTTAAAATGCCAATTCATCATTTTTAGCTTCTTTTGAATTAACATAAAACATTTATAATTATAGTCATTAAATTAAATTTTTAAAAATGATTAATTTTAGCATTCAAATTTATTAAATTTGATTTTTTATTTTAAAATATCAATCGTTGAATGTTACAATTATTTTAATAATAACTATTAGATTTCATTGCAGCTACCAGTGAAATACTCAACTACTGGAGATCATGTCGATGTTGGAAGAAGATGGTCCAGGTAATGAGAGTGTATATCGAACGAATAGGAGAAATGGAGAAAGATTGAGAAAGGCAAGGAAAGTGCAATGGAAGTGAAGGAATATAAAAATATATTAAATAAGATCTTCAGTTTGACAAAATAAGTGTCACATAATTATAAATATAAATTGTCATAGAGATAACGAAAGTTAATTATGGGGCCAGGATTTATTTAAATTATATATTTATTTCAAGTAAAATATAATTTTAGTATTACTATACATTATTAAATATATTTTTAAGATCAAATCAAAATTTGAACAAAAAATTTATTCACACTTTACTTTGGATGTGTTTAACTAAATTTCATTTATACAAGATTTGCATTGGTATATGATAAATGTATAATTTAATTTTAAAGTATATATTTATTATATGTTAAAGAAAATGCAATCACAAAATATAAGACATTGTTATATGATTTTGAAAAAATTAATTATTTAGTTCCTATACTTTACATCAATTTTTAATATGGTCTTTATAGTTTTTTTTTTTAAATCACACTTTATACTTGTCAAATATTTAAAGATTGATCCTGTCTAAATTATGATGAGGTGTCTAATAGTGCTAAAGTACCTTGCACATGTAGAATTAAAAATGCTAACTTGGCAAAAAAATAAAAATGAAAAAAAAGCATTTGCCACGTTTTATTGCATTCAACACTTAATCGAATTATCATCTCTCTTCTACCGCGAGCTTAGTGTTTCGTAGCATCGAAGCCTCTGCATAGCCGAACTTCCAGCTTCCTCTTTGGTCTCTCATAGTCAAACACCAAAGTCAATGGATGAATCACTATTGGAAAAGTCTTGTTACTTAAGGTTATGGTTCTTATTCTTGGTCTCCTTCTAGGATGCTAAGTTTCTTTTCTTCCTCTTCCAAGTAAATTTCTCCACAACTCAAATGCAAAACAAAACAAAAGAAAAAACTAGGAATTAAAAGAGTGCATCACATCGAGTATTAGTTAATATAGAATTGAAGTCCAATTCAAACTATCATGAACCACAACACGTGGATGATATTAAGTTACTGTGAAGCAGAAGAAAAAAAAAAGATGAATATGAAGCATAAATGAGTTGACAAAACACATTAACCACAACTATACTGTGGACCAATCTTAAATTTACTTCAAAGAGATATAAAATTGATATGCATGAAGAATTATGGCCTATAATCAACACATAAATCGTTTAAGACTTCAGGCCATGATACTCAATCACACCCATTAATGGCATTTTATTCAAGAATATGAATAGCTGACAAGATCATAAAAAAACTGATAAACAATAAGCTCCCACGACAAAAATGGGAGAAAACAAACTTCAATACACCATAAAATGAAAAGGGAGAAAACAGGAAGTATCTTACAATTTAAAATCATCTCATGGTAGTTTGAATTGGACTTCAATTTTGTATTAAGTAATACTCGATATGATGAAATCTTTTAACTCCCAAATTTTTCTTTTGTTTTGTTTTGCATTTGAGTTGTGGAGAAATTTACTTGGAAGAGAAAGAAAAGAGACTTAAGCATCCTGGAAGGAGACTAAGAATGAGAGGCTTTTTGATGCATGTACATAAAAAACAAAAATATTTTTAAAATCTTACCGTACCTAAAGTATTACATCATAATACTACATTTTTAGAATTCGAATTGAATCAATACGAGTCTCAATGTACTTTTTTGGGGACTCGGAGTGATTACGCTATTATTTAAAAAACAATTTGAGGGTGACCCCATGAAGAAAGAGAGAAAGGTACGAAGAAAGAGAAAAAGAGAGAGAATGAGAGAGACAAAAAGAGAGATATTAGTAATACATGAATATTAAATAAAGAAAAATATTTTTAAATGAATTATATTTTAATAAAAATTAATATTAATTTTAACATTTCAAAACAGAATAAAATAGAGAAAAATATACTTTTAGTCCATTCACTTATCATAAAATTATTATTTTAGTTCCTTACTTATCAAAATATTCAAAATAATCACTTGATCATTGGAAAATATTATACATGACCCTCTACTTTTTAAAAAGTTACCAAATTTAGTCTCTCTATTAAACTTTAAACCCTAAATCTAAGAGACTAAATTTAGTATTTTTTTTAAAGTAAGGGACCATATGTCTTATTTTCTAATGAGTGCGAAACTATTATAAAATATGGTATTTTTCTAATGATTTATTCCAAGTCAATAAAAGTGTAGTATATTGATGCAATACTTTTTATAGTATTTGATTTTGCTTTTTTTTTTTTCGTAATTTTTTTTAAAAGTATTACATCCATATACTGCACTTTTATTGACTTGTAATAAATCATTAGAAAATACCAGATTTTATGATAGTCTCGCATTCATTAGAAAATATCACATCTAGTCATTTACTTTCTGAAAAATACCAAATTTAGGGTTTAGACTTTAGTATAGAAACTAAATTTAGTAATTTTAAAAAAAGTAGAGTCAAATATGACATTTTTCAATGAGTGAGTGATTATTTTGAATATTTTGATAAATAAAGAACCAAAATAATAATTTTATGATAAGTGAATGGACCAAAAGTATATTTTTCTTTATCTTATTCTATTTTGAAATATTAAAATTAATATTAATTTTTATTAAAATATAATTCATTTAAAGAATATTTTTCTTTATTTAATACTATAAGGAAATTAAATAATGAACACATTCATAGATAATTCAAGGTAGAAGACTTACATACTTTTCTTATTTGCTGAAGCTGATCAAACTTTGACTGAGATCACTGATCACATGAGATACCCACAGACTATCAAGTGTATCTCGGGTTTTCATAGCCTAAATCCACTCTCAAATGCAACTGCAGAATACTTCGTAGGTATTTCTCTCAGAGCGTCTCAAGTCTTTATATTATATCTATCGTATAATAGTCTAACCTTTTTTAGAAAAGGCCAACTAAGGCTAGGGTTTAGTAGTAATTCCTATAATTACTATTTTACCCTTACTTAATGAGTACTCATTATGGATGAATACTGTATAATATGTTAATAGATTTAAACCCTAGATATTATATGATATTCTTATATCTCTCACTCACACATAATGAGAGTGCTCATACGCTCTAAACCTAAGAAATATATTCTCGATAAATCAAGAGAACACTTTCTTTTTATAATCTGCAATTAATAATACAGAGAAAGTAGGCCATGTGACCAACATACTATGAGAGCATCAATGCTATACATCAGTTAAGAATATATAGACTCTTGTTGAAAACGTACCTGCATGTAAATTATAAAGTATGCATGCACCATAGATTATAAGAATCACATTTATATATCTCTCAATGATATCATATATCATAATATCTTGTATTCATAATTATGACACATAAGTCATAACTGGTATACCGATGAATACAAAATAATGAGATTCTCTTTATGATCTTTCTCTTCTTATGATCATATTATACTAACTTAGCTTGATTTTTTAGACATGTCTCACTAGACTGAATCATTACACATAGTCCTTAGGCAACACGCTAGGATAGCAAACACTAAGCTGCATCTCAAATATCTAATCAGAGTCCAAGGGTACAAGTATAGAGTCAACGTAAAGGCTCAAAGGTCTCACACAATCATGAGTTAAGATCACACTTATGTTAACCCAGATGTTCAGTATTTGCACACATGGTATGAAACATGTGCTACAGCATTCCTCTTTTTCCTATGGAGTGTATGTCATTTTTACAAATAATGTTGTACATATGATATTTTAGACACCATAAGTATAAAACTAAGTTCCTTGATCTATATAATATCTTGAACTTACATCTGGCAACTAAGATAGATTAAAAATGATGAAATTATTTTATCAAATCAATTTTAATGACTTTATGTTATCAATTAAACGAATTAAATGATTTTAAGTATCATTGCTCTCAAATTATCCTCCTGATAATTTCTTTTAAAATCTTGTCTCATCTCTAATGTCACAAAGACACTGAAGCAGTTAGTTACTTGTGAGAAAAGACTAAACCTTTTGTCTACCTGACATACTTAACAATAAATAATAATGTACACAACATTCATATAAAGATATGTAAGCATAGAAATCAAACTTTATTTATTATTAAAGAACATCAAAATATCTTTCTTTGTGAACAATGGGAAACAATTAAAAATACAAATAAAGTATACTAAATTCTACGCAATCTTAAAGAATTAACGTATCTCACAAACATATCTCTAGAAATAGGTTTAGTCAATGGATCAGCTAGCATCTCATGCATAGATATATACTTCATGTTCACAGTCTTGCATGCAACTATGTCCTTCACATAGTGATAACTGATATCTATGTGTTTGGTTTTGCAATGGTACTTTGGATCCTTAGTATATGTAATCACAGCCTCATTGTCACAGTACACTAACACTGGTCTAATGTTTTTTTGCTTTGCACAACAATTGATCCAATAACCTCTTCAACCAAATAGCATCTTGGGCTACTGAAGAAAGGGCCATGAACTCTACCTCTATCGTGGATAAGGATACATAGGATTGTTTCTTACTACTCCATGATATGACCCCATCACTGAGTAAGAAAACATATCATGAGGTAGACTTTTACTCATCTAAGTCCCTCTATGATCAGCATTAGTGTATTCTACCAATCATACGTCTTTGTTGCCTTGATAACAGAGTGCATAATCAACAGTCCCTTTAGATATATTAGGATCCTTTTTACATCTTCCCAATGTTTAGGACCTGAGTCGGTTTGATATCTACTCACTAAACCAATTGTTTGACAGATATCAGGTTTAGTACACAACATAACGTACATTAGACAACCGATTGCATTCTTGTATAGAGTTCAGCTCATACACTCTCTTTCCATAGTAGTCTTAGGACACATATCGACACTCAAGGTTCAGCTTGTGCTGATAAGAGTGTCAACAGAGTTACAACTTTCTATACTAAAATGTTCTAAAACCTTTTTGATGTAATTCTCTTGTAAGAGATACAAAAGTTTCTTATAATGATTGCTTGAAATCTTAACTCCAAGAATGTATACAGCTTCACCCATATCCTTCATCTCAAAGCGAGATGACAAACAAGTCTTTACCTTGTAGTTTAGCTCCATATCATTTCCAACTATGAGTATGTGATCAACATATAATGTCATAATCGCATACTTGTCCTTATATCTTTTGGTATATATACAATTGTCTTCACTCATCATAGTGAAACTAATAGAGATGACTGTAGTGTGAAAATAAATATACCACTGCCTTGAAGATTGTTTAAGGTCATAGATAAACTTTAAAAGTCTACAAACTTTTTCTTCTTGACCTTCTTTAATGAAACCCTTCAATTGTTCTATATAAATTTCTTCATTTAATTCTCTATTGAGAAAGACAGCCTTTTTACATCTATTTGATGTAATTTAAGATCTAAACAAGCCACTATAGCTAGAAGTAAGCTAACAAAGATAAATCGTATAGCAGGAGAAAAAGTCTCATCATAGTCAATTCCTTCCTGTTGTGTATACAGCTTTGCTACTAGTTGAGTCCTAAATTTTTCAATCATGTCATCGACTCTTTTCTTAATTTTGAGAACCCACTTGTTCCCAATAACCTTGCGTCCCTCCGAAAAATTAATAAGTTCCTAAACATTGTTAAGTCTCATAGACTCCATTTTCTCTTCCATAGCTTTAGTATATTTATCCTTATAAGGGGATAAGAGAGCCTATTTCAGATTTCTCGGCTCATTTTCAATTTGTAGGAGCATTGTAAAAAGTTCGCCACCTTTAATCTTATATCATTGGCGAAGAGTCTTTTTACATTAACCACGTCTCAATTGTGATTCATTGAATCTTGCTTTATTGCTCCCATTTGGATCAATATTGCTTCCACTCAAATCCATAATGTTAGTCTCACTCCCACTTAGAATGAGATCCATTTAGTCACTCCTACTTAGAGCAACTGGCTCAGAACACTTTCATTCACATCTAATGATAAAGAAGGTTGCTAATGAGAAATTAATTCATCATCTGCTATAATCCTTCCACTCGAATGATGTGGTCCTAGTGTGTTCAAATCCTTTATCTTAAATAAGGATAGGTCTTGACCTTCCTCACCCTTCTTAAGATATTCATTCTTTAAGAATGTGACATCTTTAGATTTGAATTCAGTTATACTCCTACTGTCTTGCTAACCTATAAACACATAAACTTTTGAGGTTTTTGAATATCTAATAAGATACTTTTCTTTCCTCTCAGACCCAATTTGCCATACTTGTAAGAGGAATCATGTGTATAGGCAATACATCCCCAAAATTTCAAAACATTTAGGTTAGGCTTTCGCCCAGTCTATAACTCATATTGGGTGGTTACAACTGATTTTGTAGGCATATAGTTAAGTATGTAGGTTGCAGACATCAATGCATCACCCCAATAGGTGATTGGCAAATAAGCCTATGCTATCATGAACCTAACCATCTCAAGGAGTGTTATATTCCTTCTTTCTGCAACACCATTTTATTGTGGAGTACTTGGAATAGTTAACTGATGAACTATCAGAATTCATTAAATTGAATCAACAAATATTCTTAGCCTCAATCGGTTTAAAGAGCCTTATTCTTCTTATCTAATTGATTTTCAACTAAATTCATATAGTTTTTGAAACAACTCAATACTTCTTACTTATGATAAATCAAATAGGCATAACTGAAACGAGTATAATCATCAATGAATATGATGAAATAATTCGCTTTGTGCCTAACCCTGACATTCATAGGCCCAAACATGTTAGAATGAACTAATTGTAGTGGAAAATCGGCTCTAGTTGCTTTACCAAAGAGTTTTCTTACAGATTTTCCTGCTAAACAAAATTCACAAGTAGACAAATCTACTCGTTCAATGCCGGGAAAGAAACCCTCTTTTGCTAACCGTTGCATTCTTATTGGCCAATATGACCAAGTCTAGCATGTCATATATTTACATCATGATCATAATCATGCATAGAAGGAAACATGGAAAAACTAACATTATTGTTAATGTAAGATTTGTCATCCAAATCCATAAAAATAAACCTCTGGTTACATAACCAAAACTATAAAAAACTAAGTCATAACTTAATTTAACATAACTGTCATAAAAATACAAATCATAGCCTAGCTTAAGTAAAACTAAAACTGAAATAACATATCGATGAATTTAAGGCGCATAAAGGACATTATGTAAGATCAGGTCTTAACTATCACGTAGGACTAACTTGCATGTTCTGATCCCTTTGATAGCAACCTTAGTGTTGTTGCTAACATATATCCAAAATGTTCCATAGGGAACTCGCCAAAAGTCAACAAAGGCTTCATGGTCCCTCGTTATGTGGTCCGTGGCTCTTGAGTCTACAATCCACATAGGATAAGATTTGGTAAGTATAATAGAGCTAGAAACATAAAGTTCACTAGCATAAGTAGTATAGGTTACCTTTTTGGAAGCCTCATGGCAATCACTCACATAGTGTCATTTCTTTTGGCAATTAAAACACTTAACTTTTGTCGTATTCACCTTTTACTGCTTCTTTTTGCCATATTGATTTGTCTTTGGCTTTTTCTTAGGTTGAGCTGGTCCTTTGTTCTTACCCCAACTATTTCTCTTTGAATCACGTCTTCCACTTAAAGTTGCCATGTGCAACTCATATCGACTTAGCTGATTCAAGCCTTTCTTCTTTGAGTTTAAGGTGCCTTCAGACATCTTCCAGAGTTATGATTCTATCATTGAGTGAGATGTATCTTCATATGCTCCCACGCACTAAGTAAAGAGCGAATGATGGCTTGGATCTACTGCTTATCTGTTAAGACATTTCCAATATCTTTTAGCTCAGCGATCATATTTGACATCAGCCTCAGTTGTTTCTTCATTGAATGTTCTAGACGTTTCTTATATGAGCCAAATTTGATCATCAAATAACGCAATTTGGATATGAACATAGTTCCAAACCTTATTCTTAGAGCATTACAAAGCCCTATAGTGCTTTGGTGGTCGTTGAATTCCTTTAGGATGTCATCATTCAGAGTGTTGAGCAACGTAATGTGAGCAATTGAGTTCTTTTTCTTCTAAGCATCATAAGTCTTACGATCCCGCCTATGTTGGGTTGTGTTTCCAATGGCTGGCTCTTCCATGACATTATTAAAAGCCTTAAGAGCCTCTTGCTCTTCTAGGAGATATTGAACTTTTATACAGCAGATTTCATAATTGTCACCATTTAGCTTCAACCCCTTGTTAAGCTCAGCAACAATACTTTTGGAAACTATAGTCATTCTTTACATAAAAAGAAAGACAGACATGAATCAGGATTAGATAATTAAAAAACACGCAAGATTTAATGTACACCATGCTTACAAATTATGACACTAAGTATCATATGATTAAGTTAATTAACCCATGCATAACTCGAAGTTGAAAGAGCACAAAGTACCAATTATCATCCTAAAGTTATATGCAAGGTGTAAATCAATGAAATCAAAACATAACTAAGTGTCTTGATCATGCTACAAACAAATTGTAAATCATAATTTTTCAAATGCTAAGCAAATTAACATTTGTTAGTTATCATGTTAAACTAATTAACACATTAATAAATCAATTATGTAATGCTAAACTAATTAACATTCATTAAGAAACATGTTAAACTAATTACCATATTTAATGCTTTAACAAATAACGGATCTCGTATGTGGCATTGTTAGACAAAGAACATAAATCTAAAATAGATCTCTTAAGAACAGTAGCCCGCAGTTCTGGGTTTCCAGCCGATATGCGAGTCCAAATAACAATAATATAAGGGTAAGGGCTTACACATGTTAAACAAATTAACACAATTAAATACATAATGTTAAGCCAATTAACATTATATTTGTAAATTTTCTATAGGTAGAAAATTGACAAAACAATTTAATAAAAACAATATTGAACTAATTAACATAATGAAAAGTAATAACATATACTTGATTAAATTTATTGGGATACAAAAGATTAATTTTTCACCAAAAAATTAATTGCATTTATTTAAGGCTAATATTAAATACACAATTTATATTTTTAAACACATCTAGATGTTCATTAATTAGGGATTTAAGGTCTCTAATTATTATTTTAGATGGGTCACATGCCTAATTAAAAGAAAACGACCTAACTCTTAAAAAAAATTCTTCTAAAAGTATAAGACCCAAAATTTCTAAAAAAAAATGAATGGCAAAAAAAAAAAAAACTCTTTTAAAAGCCCATTTCTTCTTCAAAATTTTTAGAGGCCTAAAACAAAATTTTTAGTAATAAGCCCTAATCAAACCCTATAAACCTTATTTACCAAAAAAATTTAGGGTTTCAGATCCAAAAAAAGTTTAGGGTTTCTTTTTTTTTCTTTTTTAATTTTCTATTTTTTTAAAATACCCGAAAAAAAATCAGAAAAACCTAACTCCTTATTTCTCTTTCTTTCTTCTCCTCTTCCTCCCTTACTTTGCTGTTGCCGCCACTACAGCTTGCCAGCCACCCACTCATGGATGCTGTGACACTACATCTGCCAACGAGGTGGCCATATTAAGTACGGTAACAAAAGTTGCTGGTACAAGCATCTTAGAGGACGCATTTTAGGAGCTCCTCATTGAGCTCTTTATATGCCTCCTTGCCAACAGTAAGTGTGCTACGTCACCATCAGCCACTGCTACCAGCAACGAGATAGAGAGAGACACTTACTCTCTCTTTAGTTCGATGGCAGGTTTAAGGGTGTTTTTTTTTTTTTTGTTATCATATGTCTGATGGAGGAGGAAGGCTAGTATTTTCTGGCTAAAGGGTGCTGATGACTTCCCACTATCGCCGGCAGCAACAATGAGATTAAAGGGGAAAGCAAAATTTACGGTGGTAAATAGTAGGGGAAACTTGAAACGTAGAGGGAATTTTTCAAAAAAATTAAAAAAAAAATTTAAATGAATTCTGAAACCCTAATTAAAGAAATCTAGGTAGGGATGGGTGAGTTATTGGAAAGAATAGAAATTTCAAAAAAATTTCCAAACAAATTTTATCTCAAAAACCCTAATCAATAAAACCCAAATAATATTTTAGATTCCAATAAAATATGCAAATTGATAAAGAAACTAGCCTATGGCTCTGATACCAATGAAGGGAATTAAATAATAAACACATTTATAAATAATTTAGGGTAGGAGACTTACATATTTCTCCTGATTACGGAAGTTAATCAAACTCTAGCTGGGATCACTGATATAATGAGATACCACAGACTATTGGGTGTATCTTGGGTTTTCACAACCTAAATCCCCTCTTAAATGCGAATGCAAAATACTTCGTAGGTATTTCTCTCAGAGTGTTTCAAGTCTTTATATTTTATCTATCGTATAATAGTCTAACCATTTTTATAAAAGGCTTGTTAGGATTTAGTAATAATTTCTATAATTATTATTTTACCCTTACTTAATAAACACATCTTATAAGTGGATACTATAATATGTTAACAGATTTAAACCCTATATATTATATGATATTCTAACAATACTCTGATATCAGAATCAAACATGTAATTAAACAAGTATATAAATTGAGAGAATAAATCAACAGTCTGACCTGATGGAGACGACATCGTTATTCTGAATATTGGTTGAGTCCAATGAGTTCAACCCACAACACCCAAGAACGTCTTTCAGAGTGTCTCAACAGCAGAGAGAGAGAGAGTGATAAAATTGTTGTGTGTATGAAACTAGGGCTTCATTATGTTATTTATAGGATTTTATTAACTAATATAATTAATCAATATTATTTAGTAAAATCCTCCATAATCTTTAAAACAAATTTAAATTTAAATTAAACCCATAAAATCTCTCTCTGGATAACAATCTTGGATTAGTAATCTGACGGGATGATTACTAATACTCTTGGGTTGTGGGTTGAGTTTTTCGCCTAGCGGGTTTGTGGATAATCGAACCCATCACCGATTATCCACATATATTAAAATAAAAAGTTCAGTCCATTCTCAATTTATAAATTGTAACATTAATTGCCTAATTAGATATTAATCTAATAAAATAATTAATGCTAATCTATAAATATTTAAAATTATTCCAACATACTCATATACTATTAATATCTCTCTCCTTCCCTCTCTCACTTTCTCTCTCTTTGTCCCTTTCTCTCTTTCTTTATGGGGTCACTCCCATTTTTTTTTTTAAATAGTAGTGGGGACTTAGAATAAATCATGAGTTTCAAAAAAAAAAATACATCGGGACTCAGAGTAAATCTGACTCATACAAAAATATACTGAGATTTAGATTGATTTAATTAGAGTCCAAAAGTGTAATATATTTATGCAGTACTTCATATATTTAAAATAAAATCTTTTTTTTATGTACGTGCATCAAAAAGCCAAGAATGAGAACTGTAACCTTTAAGTAACATGACTTTCCAATAATAATTCATCCATTGCCTTTGGTGTTTGGCTGTGAGATCAAGCTGAGAGACCGAAAGGAGGCTGAAAGTACGGCTATGCGTAGGCTTCGGTGCTGAGGGACACTATGCTCACTTTATAATAGAGATGATAATTTGGTTAAGCGTTGAATGCGGCAAAACGTGGCAAATGCTTCTTTTTTTTTTTTTTTACTTTATTGCCAAGTTAGCATTTTTAATTCCATTTGTGCATGACACCTCATCACCATTAGACACATAATCATAATTCAGATGGTGTTATAACAAAGATGGATGGTATAAACTAATTTTCAAATGTTTAGAAAGTATACGGAATAATTTTAAAAAAAAAACTATAGGATTATACTCAAAATTGATGTAAAGTAAGAGAGTAACTAAATAATTTTTACTAAGTTTTTTGGTTAAATTTTTTTGCGGTCACTCTCACTAATTCATATGTTAAAAGTGATGAATTAAAACATTTATTACTCGATTAATAACTATGACGTTTTAAGACAATAATATTTTATTTATACTGCTTTATTTCCTCTTATTTGATACATGTTGAGTAACAATTGCCTGTTATGATTTGGCAAAATCTTTACATAACCGGTGTCATAATTACCGTATAATGCCGACTTCTATCCTGCATCACATCCTCTAGTGTGAATTGCAAATTCAAAAAATGGCGGAGGCAGTTTACAGTACTCATAGCTTGCTTCCAACAAATAGCCCAGCAGCAAACAGACATCAAACGACTAAATTATCCTAAAAAATTTTTCAGGTTGCGGACAAATTCATGTTGTTAAAGTGGCATATAAATAATTTTTGCGTGAATTCATAACAGAAAAATGATCATAAACAATAATAATAAGTGCAAATAAAAATAGTGGGTCAGTGACAGTTTTTTAAAAAAAAAAAACTTAAAGACTAACTACGCGAAAGGCTTTGTATATCTGTATATCCTTTACTTTCAGGGCTGCGCAGGACAAAAGAAGGGAGGTCCATTTAACTTGACGACTTACATCAAAGTCTGCTGCTAACTCTTCCCACTGGCTTCAACAGCCGAAGCTTCCTCTTTCTCCGAGTTTGTTAAACAATATTCATAGATCATATAATTAACTAAATGACTACCTGCAAGGAAGGCCCCAGAGAATGAAAAACAGAAAATCTTAGGACTTAAATCTTAGGTGAATGTTGTTTTTAAAAATAGTCTTTTGTTTTTACAAATAGAAGGACAAAAAAACTTGTTTGATACTTTTTTTTATTAATTGTTCTAAAAAATTAAAAAACAGATAAGTGTTTTTTAAGAATTAAAAAACAAGAACGAGTTTTAAATGTTTTCTCTTATTTCTCAAAATTATTTTTATTAATGACAAAATTGTAATTTTGTAATAAATAATTTAAGTAGAGTTATAAGATAAGTTTAAATAAATTGAGACCCAACTTCATCGGTTATTAATTAGTCAAGTTGGGTCACCTTTTATTTTTATTAAAAATATATTTGTTTAGAAAAAATAATTTTTTAAAGAAAATTAAAAAAGTAAGATAAAAAATGAAAAGAATGAAATAAAAAATCATTTAAATTGGAAAATAATTCAAATTTAAAAAAGAATTAACATTTTAAAGATTTTTCATAAACAAAATTTATTATAAATAAAATAAATTAATATTAAAAAATAATACATAGCTTAGTTTTGAATGAACCCAATATCCAGTCTAACTATATTAAAATGCACACATGTATTCCCACACACACTTTTACATATTAAACATGTAACACACAAGTATATGCATAAACATATGCATCATGCACCAACATACACAAATATAAAAACATATATAATAAAATTGTTATATACACAAACATACACTTGCATATGTATACAAGTACACACACATATACATATACATATATATATATATATATATATATATCAAATATGTTTAAAACACACAATATAACAAATATGTAGCAACAATGCGCACACACACACCTACATGTACAAATGCATGTCCGTACAAATGCACATGCACATATAAAAATACATTTTCAAGTACACTCACAAATATTTATTATTTGTCTAAATTGTAATATTAAAATTAAATTTAGAATTATATTTTTATCTTCTAATTTTTTATATGGCCCAAATATAAATTTAATTCTTAGTACTAAGTAAGGTCTTAGCATTTTTACAACTTATTTTTTCAAATACTATTTTTTATTAATTTTGAGTGTGTTTTTGAAAACAAAAGATTTAAACAAATTTTTTAATTTTTAATTTTAGAAATTGTTCTGAAAAATAACTTCACAAAACTGTTCTAAAAACATAAAAACAAATAATATAATCAAACCAACCCTTAATTACTCATGGAAAACAGTGAAAGTGCACATACATATGCATTCGGTGTAAATGATGCATCATACTTTTGATGTCGCGAAGCCACCCATTCTTGCGTGATTAGCCTTAGCACCCATCGTAGTCAATATTTGAGGTATTGACATGCCACCAGATATCACAATTTCTGTAGCAGATGAGAACGTAGATATTAAATTGCCATGACCCATGAGATCATTTCCCTGTATTGTTTGGTCCAAAAAACTCATACCTATCCCTTCTCGGACCGACAGATGAGGCCTCAAGACATCTTTTGGGCTGACGAGAAAAATATCTCCAAGATATAAGTGATTGGTGGGAACATAAACGCAACAAAGCTCTTCTTCATCTGAGTTCCTCTGCAGTATGACGGAAGAAGTAATGAACCCCAATGCATATTCACCGACACGAGGATGCCTTATGATGGCAACTTCCTTGAAAGCATTTGAATTTTGATCTGTAAAGTTTGTTGAATGCATTAAATTTCCTTTCTTCTCTTTTTCATCTACCGAGCCAATACGGCATGGAAGCAGACGGAAGAGAATATGTTGACAGATATACCTGGTGATATTGCAGTACTTATTTGCTTTGAGGCAGTATAGATATAGCTTACAAGAGGCATTTTCTTGATGAACCATTCCCCAAGGGTGAGAACAGAAGCTCCCAACCATGATGACATGAAAATGCCAACTAAGAAGATGAAGGTGATGGAAGTAAGAAATCCGAGACCTGCCAGTTGTCCAAATTAATCATTAAATGATTGGTAATTTGTGTAGCTATGAGCTTGGTCCTGACACAATTCCCAATCTAATAATGATAATAACTTACCAAAAATATTGATCCCTAGATGGTTATATATAGGGGAGAAGAAGCCATCCACAAAGCGGATAAAAAACCAGGTGATATAGAATGTTATAGCCATAGGAAGAAGGATGACACTGCAAATTACAACGCATTTCAGATAAGAATACATATTGAAAGCAATTCTCCGGAAAAAGGAAAACAATCAATATTTAGAACACCAAAACTTAAATAGAAGCATATTAGATATCAGATTGCTGGTGTTTCATAAATGTAACAGGACCTCAAAAAAGAGAATTGTCTTGCTTTCTTTCTTGCTTTCTTTCATTTTTTTCAACCATTTGGTTCATTAGCAAGCGAATCTGTAATCTCAATGCAAAATTAGCATTTGAGCTGCAGAAGTTTGCATATATTAAAATTTCGCTGCAAACGAACAAAACCCTAAAAAGAGAATACAGTTACCATCCTGACATAAACTTCTTGGAGGCCCAGCTGCGAATTACCTTGGAAAATGCCTACAACAGAGAGCAAATCAATTTGCATAATGGAATTAAATATTGATCGAAATGTAGGAATAGAAGAAAGAAAAATGAATCAAACCTCTTGGCCGGAGTGGTGATGTGTGGAAATTATAGCGGGAGGAGAAGAAGAGGTGGAGGATGATTTAGAGCCTCCTACATTAATATCAGAGATTCCTGAGACTGGGATGAGGAGCTCTAGATCTCTCTCCCTCTCTCTCGTCGCCATATAAGATCTTCCTTTTTCCCACTTTCTGTTTTCTTTCTTGTTCTCGCTTTCTACACGAGTATCTAACTAAGGTAACAAGTTTGAGAGTCGCCTCATAACAGAAAATTAAACCTAACCAATCAGCTGCTTAGGCTCCGTTTGGCATTCTCCCCTGCTTGTCTCGTTTTTTTTCTCTTTTTTGAAGCACACATGGCAGAATCTCAACGGGCAATGAGTTAAGCCACAAATGTAAGAAACGATTCGTTTCCCCCGTTGGGCATTGTCTTCATTTATTACGGGTTGCTTCCCTGAAACCTTTTTTCCAAAGTCCGTTCCATGATTGGGTTTGGCAACACATTGCACTTTAATCTCTGAAAAAAGTGAAGTAATATGAAGCTTTCAATTTATGGCGCTTTTTGAAGAATAAAGAAAGTGAAATCTCCGCTAACTAAGAGTTGGTGATCTCGTCAAAAACATCTTCAATAGCACTAATTTGGTACGACACTGCCATACTAATTGAAACGAAGTACTCATTACGCGGAGGAATTTGACTATTTGTGTTTGCAGTCGAAGGAAAAACGGTTTTTTTTTTCTGGTAAATAAGCAATTTTAAAGCTCAAAAACTTTGCACTAACGCGCTCATCTATTAGGTTACCTGACCATTCAATCATATTTTGATTTCAATGATAGTTTTTTATATATTAAAGATGTCCTACCACTATGCTAGAATATAATTATATTGTATTTTTTATTATAAATTAAATTAGCTTCTAATAATATTGAGTATTCTATATACAGTGGCTAAAATATATTACATTCATAACCAAACTAATTTTTATACAAAAATATAGTGTTTCTGGCACGACCAAAGTTTATAGTAATTGAATTAAATCTTTATCGGCAAAGCTCACAATGCAACATAGTTATTCTTAATAAAGTGTTTGATTATTATTTATAATTGATATTATTTTAATGAATATAGTTACTAAACAAAACCGTGTATAGCACAGTTGCAAAGTAATAGTAAGCATTTAACTACAGTTTACACACGTCATAAAAACACCAGAAGAGTAAGGTCCTCATTCACACATCCACACTTTTCTATTTTACAACACTTCCAGAACCAAACAATTCCATGCTCAGTGAATGAGTAAGACCAGTAAAAAGAGCCCTCCTTTATTCTCAACTTTCAAATAAAGGAAATTTCTTGCACCCTTTAGATATTTTCCCCAGGATAAACGCAATCATCGTAACCTACAAAATACATATAGCAAAAAAAAATAGCAATTACGGCGAGCAATAAGCATGTAATAATATTGTTAAAAAGCATAGTGTGAAGAATTGATATAGGAACTCACTAGGATTACTCGATGACAGAATGGCTGTTTGGGAGAAATCGCAATTCCAGGGATATCGACCAGCAGCTTGGTAATAGAGATTCATAGCATATGCAGCATGCGCTGTCACTGTGTTCGGTTCAAAACAGGCCCCACCAGGTTGGATTGGGGTACAATCAATCCCGTGTCCACAAGCATAATCTAAATTTGCTTGAAGCTGTGCGTCTGATACCCCTGCTTTGGGCACACACCATACATCTTTCTTCGGAGTTGTTGGTGATGGAGTAACAGGTGTTGGCATTGGAGTCACCGGAGGTTTTGGCATATCCGGAGCCTTCTCTCAAAAACCATATTGTCAATGAAAAACAGAAGATAGACATTCAAGACTTCTTTAAACGCAATATTCAGAGGCAATTAATTAAGCATAATATTACCTGGCCATTCTGCTTGGTGAGTCCAACATCATAGGTCATGGTTAGATCAGGCTTGAAAAGCCCAAAGGCCCGCTCGGAAGAAGGTCCGGGCTTTAAGTCCTCGTCGTATAGCGCAAAGAGGTATGTGTCAACTGATTTCCCTGGCATCAATGGGGTCCCCACCTTGGAACGAAGATGCGCGATCAAGTTACCGTTATAAGCCTTGGCATTCTCGAAACTTGGACCAGCCTCATCACTATCTCCTTTGTATGGCCAGCCAGTCTCAGCGACCACAATCTCAACGTTCATGAAGCCCATGGAATCCAAAGCAGAACGAACTGCATCCACCTGGGCATCGAACATATTCATGTACTTGATTTTGGTGTTTGAGTCAAATCGGCCCGAGTTTGGTTGAAAGAGACAAAAGGCTAGGTTCTCGGGCCTGTTGGGGTCGCTCTTGTAGGCAAAGTATGGGTACGGATTGATCGCAAAGGGCGAACCGGAGGCGTTATTAAACCCAAGCAATCCCTTCAAGACTTTCATCATGCTCGGGTGGAACCTTCCGGAGGACGGAGGTTCCGATTCCCTCAGCACAGCCATTGAATGTACGGTGGAGACCTTAATCTTTTCCCCCAGGGATGCGGAATTGAAGGCATTTTGGAGATTCTGCATCGCCGGTAACAATTGATTAATCAAATTCTGGTCATTGGAGGTCATGACCTCGTTTCCCACGGTGATGAGGATGATCTTGCTGGCAGGGTAGAAGGGAATCACGTTGGAGTTGATCCAGTTTCTTGCGAAGTTGGGGTCAGAAGCAAGTGCTGGTATGTCGCCGTTTGCTGCTCCGATGACGATTCCTATGCCGGTGTTGGCGAGGGCCTTGATTATGGCAGGGTCAGATCCGTACAATCGGACCTTCTCGATGGAAGTGGATTGAAGAAGCTTGGCGGTGGCTGACGGTGGTGGAAGATTGTCCGCCACTTGTCCATAGTTCACGCCAATAAACGATTGAGAATCTGCAAAGAAAAGCAACTTCAGCTGTCGTTTATATATAATAAAGAGGAGACTAAGAAAATCAGACAATGTGGTTCTGATAGATTTCCAACTTTGCGTTTTCTTTCTTGCGTACTGACAGACAACTCTTCCCTCCATTTCATAACAAGTAAAACTGAACAATAAAGATAAATAACAGGAATGAATCTTGAGACCAAAACTCTCAAAATAATTTTAATGATAGGAAATTTTCATTGGAAATTCTAAATCTCTATACACCAAACCAAAATCGATAAAGACACAAACTTGAAGACCACTCTGGGCATTAAAAAAGAGGAAACGAACAAACAGTTGTTAGACCAAAAACAGAGGAGTGCTTTAGAATAGAGATTCACAGCTGATATTCGTTGTTAGAGCCAAGAAGATTGCAAGAAACTTACAGGCAAGACTAAATGCGTGAAAGAAAGCAAGAAATGCAAAAATAGCAGAGTGAGGGAGGAAGATTGCCATGGTAGAAGAGTGTCCTGCTTTTGGGGAAGCGGAGTGAGGCAAAGGAATATAAGGAGGGAGTGGCCAGAGTTTTTGAGTGCGGATCCAGTGCTGTTGCTCGGCAACAGCGGATTATGTTGTAGAAGTATCTACGCCGTTCATTTCATCAAACCTTTGTCCTACCGCCATGTGTGTCTCTTGAATGTTTTTTTTTTTTTTTCAAATGATGTTATTCCAAGTGAATCCGAGCGATTCTTGTTTCTTTCCTCCCTTCCTTGAGCTCCTTTCCATTTTACTTTTACACAGCATTAGTTGGCCAAAAAAATACTTTTAGACTGAATTGCAGCCTATGCCTCTAAACCCTCTTTCATCCATCCATTTTCTGTCTCTCTCTCTATTCTATGATCATTCATACTTCAAAGCAAAACAAAATTGCTTCTTATGTTGCGCCTGTTTCTGCCTTTCGTGCTCATCCATTGTCTCTTCTCTAATGGCGTCTTCAACTTTGGCATCTACCATAGTGTAGGCATATGACAATGCAATTAGTGGAAATGAACAAGTGCTTTTAAAATTTTTTAAAAATTTTATTTTTAATATTATAATTAATTAAAAATATTTTTAGTCGACTATAAATTATAAAAAAATAATTGATTGTAATAAAATACAGTTAATAAAATTTTTTAGTAATTTATTTATTCTTTTTGAAAGAAAAAAGGTTAATTGTAAATTTTTTAATAAATTATATTATTTGACGATAAAAAATAGGGAAAAAAAAACAATTAACTATAATATATGCAGTTGACTATAAACAAGTTGAAAATACAAACATTAGAAATAGAATATCAAACACGATAAATTATTTTAGTTTGACAAAAAACAATACCTACTTCCATTCCTTTTACCTATTTCAAGGGATTTTTTATTCAGAATAATTATTGTACAACTTCATACAAACTTTTCATTAATATAAAAGAAACTGATAAAAAAGACTAATCGAAGATATTTTTGTTAGAGGTGAACACCGATTGGATTTTTTGCCAACCTGAGACCCAGTTTGGTTTTATACTTAGGTTATTTTTTTGAACCCTAAATCCAAGTATTAATCGGGCTGGGCCGGGTTAAACCAGGTCCGAGCCATGCTTGTTTTTTTTTTTTTAATATATAAATTATTTTGTGAAAATAATTTTTTTAAACCAAACATGAAAAAAAAATTTTGAAAGGAAATAAAATGGAATTAAAAAAAAATTAAGATTTAGAATAAAAAATAATAAAAAGTTGAAAAGAATTGATATTTTAAAATTTAATTATAAATAAAATTTATTTTAAATCAAATTAAAAATATATTATAAAAATTAAAAAAATTTTAAAAATAAATATCATTCTCGAGTCAGGCCGAATTTTATATCATTCCCGAGATCTGGTCCGGATTGATAAGAGTTGTAATTTATTAATTTGACCTAATTATAACCTATTCCGATGTAATAGAGCTAGGTCGAGTCAATATTGATCCCTAAATTTTGTGAAACAAGTTATTATTGCAAAAATTGATAAATAGAACCAACTATCATTACAAATTTCATCGGTTTTGCATTGTATAAATGGGGACGAAATGAAATATCCATTTTTTTTTCATTTTTGACCGGTTTAAATAATTTTATCGACATGAGTGGAACTTAGGCTGACCAAGAAACTACAATTTTGCTTAGTAGGTTGGGAATGCCCAACGTATTAATTTTTTCGGGAAACTACTGGCCTTTATTGAGAATTTGAGTATAGGGTAAACCTTTTAAAAGTTTTATAAAATTTGAAAATTTAAATTTATTAAAAATTAATTTTATACAAATTTAAATTTATAAATAACTAATTTTGTATAATTTGAAATTTGTAAATAATTAATTTATGAGAAACTAAATTATCATAAAATATAAAACTTGAAATCCAATTTTTATTCTTTCTTGATGTGGAATATTAATTTACTTGAAGAACCAAAGTACAAAGGTGGATGAACTATGTCAAGTTTAGCATAACCCAGGCACAAGTTATGTCAAAAAGTTTATACTATTTAAGTGGCATCCGGCTAAAATAATATAAAGGAATAAAGGGTTGGAACATTCAAGAGATTCTAAATCTGAAAAAATAGAGTAATGTTAGCTGTACTACTTTTTAAAATGATGTTTGTAATTAGTAACACGTGATTTTTTTTTTTTTTTTGGTATATATAACTTTAACAATAACTATCACATGTTATCATTTTTTAGATATTATCCACGAATATAAAAATGTTAAAAAGAAGCTAACTCAATTTATCTGTGATTATTATTCCGTGCAACATTATTTGATATTATTTTAACGTTACGATAAAATTTAGGAAAGATTTCCAATTGATCTGGCAAAACACCGGATTCACTTTGAAGTTAATGAAGACCAATCTTATATAAATTACTTAGAGAAAATTTTCATGGTTAAATTTTAGTTTGTAAAAGATGCATTGTACTTAAGTATATATAGAATCATTTTTCATTTTATTTTCAGGAATATGGCTTGATGAAATGTGTTTTTTGGGTACAGAATTATATTCCTTTGTTGGTTATTTTGGCAGATTGACACGGACACAACAAACCCATGGCCTATTCCTTCCTTGCTTTATTATTCTATGTGAGGAACGTGATGCTCATGAGAGGGAAAAAGATATGCGAAAGAAATAACCAAAATAAGAGTGTGAAATACGAATGGCACCTCCAAATTTCCAAACGTGTCGTGTAACGCGAAAAAGTCTAGCTTATCCAGAACCTTCGTTCAAAACTGTTATTCACCGCAAATATCTTCACCCTAACGGTCTTGCGGATTTTTTTTTTTTTGGGTACAACGGCCTTAACTTTTAGGGTAATCTACAGCGTTGGTATCTTCTCTAACGAATACATCACAGCCGTTGATTGGCTTCATATTCCATATAAAAATCGTATCCCTACTCTCTTCCCTCCGCCGCGTAAGTGGAGTTTTCCCTCGAACCGCCAATAGTCTTCTTCATGTAATTCTTGTTCGATCTTCAAATCCATTGTTATGAGATCGGTTCGGGGTTTTCTCTTCGATAATGCTTCCTTGCAGATTTTCCCGATCACGAGGACCATGTCTGGTCAGATCTTGTTTGTTTGAGGCCGGCGAAATTGGTCTGCCCTAGGTCAATTTCCTACCCTGCATTCTTTTATCTATGGTGGTATGCCAGATCTCTATTAATCTTTTACGGGTTCGATGTTCTTTATTTGGGCTCTTTATTAGTTGTCTGCTACATCTGCTTTTTGCAGTGGTTGCTTTTGGTCGTGCGGCCGATGAGAGGTTGGATCTCGATACTAGTCATGAGGAATCTTGTGGTCGTTTTCGGGTATGACCGGCTGTGGCGTTCGGAGCTCAATAATTAACGCACCTGCGGTATTCATGGTCGTTAATAGTCGGCGAAAGGTTATAAATCGCATGATGTTATTAAGATATTTCCCATATGTTGATGGTCTTTTATCCTGTTATGTGATATAACGTATGGATCTGATGGTCGGAGGGTTTGGTTGCTGAGGTATGCGAGAGAAGTGTGAGGCATACATCTTAAAGGTACTGGTGCTGTTGTTTTCTTGCTTTGTTATCCGACCTTTGCCACTGCAGGTGCGCTTGCATGGCAGGTCACTAAATCTTAATAAAAGTACTATTTTTTGGTTTTTGGGGGGAGATGGTACGGGGTTGTTTCTTTATTTGCCCCGGCGCTCCCCCCGTCGGTGTGTGTTGCGTTTTTCTCCTTCTTTTCTCTCTTTACTTTTATCCTCTTTGCTCGTGCCTTCAATTGGCTACGAACTACGCACATCAGGAACCTATTATACAGAATCGTCAATAACGGTTACCTGTTTCGAAACCCGTTGCAAGAAACGATTGGCCTGTAAGAACTCTGCTCGATGAGGTACTGATACTGAACATTATCCTCAGTCAGTCTCGGTTAATGCTCTATCATTTTTACATTATTCATTCTCTAGCCAGTAGTGGTTTCGTCGAGGTGGTTAATGATAATTTGCATGCGCTACATTCATAATCTTATAATAGATATGTGCAACTAGTTTAGAGTGTGAAAGAAAAGGGACTATCCAGTTGATTTATTTTATTGGTATGCCTAGCGAGTCTGGCATGATAAATTAGTCTTGCCCAACTATGACGTGATCTTTTTGCCGAGGTGCAATTTTTTTTTTGTGAGACTAATCCCTTAGAGACATAAGGATTAACATGCTATAAACTTAATTTTTGATTATCTTATACAACTGTCTGAATAAGGTAATTGAATTCAACAAGCAAAAAAGTTCCAGTGTCCACCTGATTTTCTTCAATTGGCTCGTCATGTGTTACTTAAGTATCATGTATGTATATGTAGATATACATATGCATAAGAGTGTGTGTGTGTGTGTGTGTGTGTATATATATTTCCATTTAAGATTGATGTGAACGCGAGCAACTTCATAGTTCCGGTATAAAGTTGAAAGGGAAGTTTTCTTTATTATTGGTGCAATCACATAAAAGATATTATGAGGAGGCTGACTACGCAATAAAGGCATGTTACACAACTGACGCGCCCATCAGTATCTTATTTTGTCCAATACTTAGTTTTAACTGTTGGCTAATAGATGGCTATGTTTTTAGCACCAAGAAATCGACCTACGTATACTTTTTGTTCGATTGTCACGTTTCTCATTAGTTTTGCATAATCAAGGTGTCAAACATATTTCTTTATTGTATTTGTAGCCATGAATTCTATTGTCATTAGGTGAATGAAAGTGTAAGATGGATGTAGTCTTAATTGATGCCAGAATGGCAGCATAATATGTAATTGCAATTGTACCTGGTGTTTGTGCTTGATGGGCTCTAATGGGGTCCGTATGAGTTTGCCACATGAAATGATTGAATTCTCTGTTGGAGCGGTGAAGAGTGCAAGAGTTGGAGGAGACTTTGGCTTGCAGCTTGTGCTGCTTAAATGGTAGTTCCTGCATTTTTATTGGTTGGTTTTCTAAAACATGCAGCCATGATGAACTGTATGGAGCAAATTTTGAAGACTTGAGCTTGTAACTCAGCAAGCTGGCTTATGAGACATAGCATGCAGTGCTACTTCCGGTTTCGGATAGCTGTGCCACTGTTTAGCGAGATTGATATCATGTTCGTCAAAGTATTATGGTAGTGTTCTTCAATATGTTAATGATGATAATTAGATGCATTGACAACAGATCATTGGCAGTCGCATGTATTTTGTTGTTAGTAATTGATTTCTAGAGTCAATTTATGCAGAGATGTGCTTTTGAAGATCCATGTGTTACATTACTAATGCGTTGGTTTTTCTATGCCACGTGAATAAACTTGGCATGTAACTGGTATGTTTGTAATTCGCTGTGAGCTTTAGTTATTTTATACTAGTGTGTGAAGATAAGCTGTATATAATATGCTCTAGTTAGATGATTACATGTGTGTCAATGGCATTGCTACGTGTTTTAGTTGAGAGGACCTGTTATATTTATTCTGTTATTGATATCGGGTTATATTGATTCTAACTCATCCTCCGGGGTTTAAAGGATTTATTTGTTGTACTTTTAGTAGGAATTTGGGCTTGATGCTGTCGCAGCTAATGATGGCAAGTTAGTATCTAGTGGGTTGTATCTCTCAACACTGCCAAGAGTCAAATGATTCTGTTGTAAACTGGTGGAATTGTTTATTGTTGTTGGATTGTTTATTCTGTCAATTAGCCGGCAGGGGATTTTGTTTTTTGTCCCGCAGTTAGTGGGCACGCATAAATATATCTTTTGCTTTCAAAATTTCATTTACGTCGTCTTCATATTCTGTAACATGGGTTTTCAAGCTACTACGAAGTATTGAGACTGATTTTCTGACCTGACTTGCTTGAGGATCCAAACACATTTTTTTGTGGGATAATCTTTAGGGCTTTTCGTATCTGTAGGGTTCACTTCTCATCAAGGGCTATCAAAGGGAATGACAGCCCAGAAAAGAAATAATTAATGGAAAAAAATCGTTGCTTTTGTTTCTCCCCATGAATCAGGTTGCCTCTAATATGTTCCCGGATATGCTGCGCTGTTGTCCAGTTGAAAGGTTGACTGTTTTCTTAGAGATGTTGAACTTAAATCAAGATTGCTTTGAGTATCTAAATTTGCTAGAGAGTAATGATAGCTGTGCTTGGGCCAGCGGAGTTTCCAGAAAGATCACCATGTTTACATCTGCATGCATATGTTTATATTCGCCGTTGTGCCCGGGCTCTCTTTTTGTTTTTTCCATCATGGTTTGTTTCTCTTAGTGTTTTCCTTTGAGAACATGAAAACGAGAAGAGAGCATTATTTGGTTGGATTTTGAAGTTTTCCAATTCCAATATCGTGTGGAATTTGTTTATAGCTATTTACTTTAGTAGACTTTCCAGAAATGATATATATCAGCACCGCAGGTTTTGGCTATTTGGAGATAGAGTTTGTCATGTTCAAATTTTGTGAGAGGACTATTTGACGCGAAAGGGGGATTATGGATTGTTCAATTTAATGCTGTGTTTGGAGTGTGGTACAAAAGAAGTTTTATGCAAAATTTTATGCACTCCTATTTATGGTGTAACATCAGAATGCGACTTAATGATGGAAACTGGAAACATCTTTATTTGGTAGGGGTTGGAATTCTTATCACGACGATTCGGTTTGAGAGTGGGAGTGGCATCTATTGCATCTCGTTGAGACACATGGTTGGTTGGTACGTAGTAGAAAATGAAGCCCTCTTCTGAATGTCTGGTGCCCCTCCCACCTAGTTTTAGTGCAATGGCTCTAAAACCTTTTCGGTACAAAATCATAAAAATCGGCAGTTTTCCACGGGAATGGATTCCACCAAGGAAAGCCTAAATAAAACAGCTCATTTATGCACTTGTATTGCTTGTTGTCAAACTTCAGTTTTGCGTGGCCAATATAGAATCACTATTTATAATCTATCTAGAGCTCAAGGCTGCATTAGTACTGCATTGATATTTGTTTGAGGAGGTATTTGGAAGTTCAGAATCGGAAGAAGGCTGAAAAGATGTGGAGGACACACTCGGGTGGAGATCAACACGTAAGACTGAGGAAATTAGCTGGGTAAGCTGCTTCCATTTTTCCTTCTTGGTAATTATAACAATGTATGTTTGGTCTGAATTCCGATATACCGTGAGGTAAATATCGTTGATCAGCACGAAGTTGCAACGGAAGGGCAGACAGGGAAGTTGAACATAGCAAGTTTTCATGACCCACAAGGGTGAGGACAGTTCTTGTGATCTGGGACCTGGGATGCAGGTAGCTATCGAAGTCAGTGGTGGAGGCAAGGGGGGGCCGGCATATGCCATGGCCCCTCAAGCCAAGTTCTTATATATACATATGTGTGGGTAATTCATGCGTGTAAATTTAATTCCTGACCCCATATATCTGAACATGTGATATATATGTGTAAGTGTTAATTAGTTTTCAACCCATACATTTGTGTGAAATATGTAATTTAGTTTTTGACCCTAAATATAAAAGATAAAATTTTTATTTGGCCCTTTTATTGTAGATTCTGCATTAAATATGTGGACAATTGGATTAAGATTTAGTGGTCTTCATCATGTCATATGTTTTTTTAATTTTTTTAAAAAATATGGACCAATGGTAAAGAAATTTCCTACCTCAGAATCTGCTTTCATTTACCTATCACACCTTCATGTTTTTCAATTTAGTTTATGTTTCATGTCCAAATTTTGCACTTTTTTTCGTATACTTTGGCTATTTGCAAATTTTAAGATTTATGCTTTCATTTCATATTTGGGTATCATAATTTAGAAATGTTACATTGCTCTAATATTTTCATTTTACATAGGGTAAACACTTTTGTACTTTATTAATAATTTTCTTTAATTTCGTTAATTCTCTTTGTTTGAGAACTAGTCAATATATATATATATATATATATTATTTTTCTCTCCTTGAAATTTTTATTTTATTATTAGTTAATAATTTATCTATTATACAATAATAAATTTTAAAAATATGAATGTGCTTGGTTTAATTATTTTGACTTAGAACCATACTTGGATATTGGTGTTGAAAAAATAAATGCTTCTATATTATGATGGTTGGTGTTTGATGAGATAGAGTCTTAATGTATTTGAGTAATACATTATATTATTTGACTAGATTTTAAATGTGTTTTTAATGTATTGTTAATAAAATTTTTTAGTTATATCAAATATTATAATTGATCTTGGCCTGCCTTATTTTATATCTCTAGCTCCGCCACTGATTGAAGTCTGAATGGTCAGGTTTTAAGTGTTGTGATTGCTACGTCGGAAAATACTCGATGAGGGAGGTTGAATTGGGAATAACAAAGTTTTTAATATTTTTTTAACTTGGCGTCTCAGGCTCTTCTATTTCGCAATAGTCTGATAAGCAAGTTTATTTTAAAATCATGAAAGATTTGTGAATAATATGGTATTTCAAAATTTCCGTGGATTTGAAATAATGCAAGTTAAAAAACTATCAAAATCTAAGGAGCCAGCAGAAAAATAATTTCTGTCAGCAGAATGATAATATGAATTTATGCTAGATGAGGTCGAGGTCAAATTGATTCTGTGCCATCTTAAATACAAAGCGAAAAACTTTTTATCAAGTAGGTGGAATTTTTGAACGATCACCAAATACAAGAAATACGATCTATATTCAATTAGCCTTACATGACCATTGATCTACTTTTATACAACTTATGTTTTTTCTATGAGCTAGAAAAATCTAACAAACAATAACAGTAAGCAAAATAATTCATCAGAAGGATGTAGGTGGAAAACATTAAATTTTAATAATTCGTGTGGCCTTCTTGATTGGTGGGTGGATGGAATAAACAACAGGCTTGAAAAATCTTGGGTGTCATAATAGCTTCTATCTTCCCAACTTCAACGTTGAATCTCTGCTTAGTAATTTATTGGTAGTCACCCTTTCAGGTTTGGCACCACAAATTTCAGACTAAAATAGAGGCTTGCGGTGACAACTGTAGTTTAAATTTTGCATGGTCAATTAAAAATTTAATAATTGCCACAAATTTAAATTATTAAATTTTCATTCAACTATTTAAATTATTAAAAACTGTGGTTGATAAACGGTAAACAATTCAAATCAGTGTACTTTACACATTAAAAACAGCTCTGTCCCTTTCTTAGGTACTGGTTAGCAAGCTTTTGATGAATGTTTATCGAATGCATTAATTTGATTTGACACACCTTATCACCGCAAGCTCTCTCATCGTGTGGCTGTCATCGTAGAAAAAAAAAATGGAATGAGATTTAATATTTAAATTACTCTTATATACTTAAATAAAATTGAATATTATTTATTTTGTATATATTTATTTTTAATATGCTAATAGGACAAAAAAATAAAAGAACATAAGGAATTCATATTGCAAAAATTAAGTTTGAGTTTCACGACACCCATTAGAAGTAAGAAAATAATTTGAGTATCTTGTGGAATAATTTCATGCCACACTCATTTAATTTGAGTATCTCGTGGAATAGTTTTATGCCACGCTCATTCTTTTTTATACAATGCCACACTTATTTAATTTGAGTATCTCGTGGAATAGCTTTATGCCACGCTCATTCTTTTTTATACAAAAAAAAGTATCATATAGCATATTGTGATAACAGTTATGATGGTGTTGGATTCTGCTCATAAATTATTTGTACTATAGTGTCAAAATAATAATAATAATAAAAAAAAACTCTTTTAGTGGGCTTAGATATAGAGTGATTATTATTTTTTTAGCAAATGGTTGATGTATTTTAGATTTCATTTAGAAACTTTAAAAATAAATAAATGAAAACCTTGGAAATTATTTATGTGTATTTTCTTATATTTATTTTTTAGTTTATTTAATTAAAAATAAAATTTTTAGTTTACTTATAATTTTAAGTATATCTAATACTCAATTACAATGTAAAAATATAATTATAATATTATTATATTTTAGGTTGATATTATTATAATTATACTCTCATATTATAATTAGATGTACTAATACTTTTAAAATTTTGAATGCAATAAAAATGACACTTTAAGTAAACATAATAAATATATAATTTTTTAATAGAAATATTATAAGTGTATATTTTTGTAAACAAGTTTATAAATTTTTAATTAAATTCTATATTTATTATTTTACTATTAAAAATTTTCAATTATTATATTTTAATTAAAGAATATGATTTTAAAATATTGGAAAATGTACCTAAATTTAAATCATAAGCTTTTACGGATTGTGTAGAACACGTATTCAATTAAGAATCAGTTGTGGCTTCTGGTGTTCCTTTGGGAAAATGCGGTGCTTCGCGTTTTTGAAGCTTATTAAAGGATTGATCACTGCTTTCTCGGTTTGCATTCAATAAACAATGCTATCATTACGACAATCACTTTGTTTTTTTTTTTTTTATCAGTTAACTGCATGCATTATTTTGGAAAAAAAAAAAAACAGTATGCATAACTAGTAGACAAGAGCTTCAGTACCAAGGTTACTTTTATCCATAACTAGTATGAGAAATGAAGTTTGTGTACCCAAAAAAGAAAAAGAGCGAGGAGGTCATGAAGTCTTATTTTGACATAGAAAATCTTCCCACGGAATCTGGAGGTAAAGCCACGTTGAGGTATTTGCTATTAGTAGGAAGTAGCAAAACAGAGTACCACATCCATTGCAACGAAACAGGATGAACATGTCATCTTATCTCCGACAGGGACCAATCATAACTAACTCCTTAAAGATAGGTTGTCAACTTGGCATGTTAAATCTCCTGAAACAAGAGCTTTTGGTGAAAGTTAAGGGATATGGTGGTTGATTAACATAGGGAGTATTTCTGGGTTGTACATGTGCACTGGCTCACCCTAAAATATGCGATTATGATGATGCAAAATAGATAGATGTAAGAAGAAAGCATCTGACTTTCACTGCTCGCAGAACAAATTTCTTTGTATGTCTAAATAATATTTACCATCAATTTTCACATGAAAGTTCAGTGACAAACCCAAGATGTTGCTATTAGGATAGCTTGTGTGTGCCAAGAGTAATTTACATTTATGTTGCAAAATTAATATTTAATGATGAGTTATTGGGGTAATATAAGCCACATATTGTTGAGAGTAATTTAACTAGTGGTCCTCTCTAGCTCTAGCTTTCCCCTTCACATATTATATTTTATTTAAGATATTATCTTGTGTTGAACAACCAATAAGCCTGCGCTGCTTATGACTCATTTGACAAGATCGTACAACTCTAACGAAACCTTCCTCTGAAATCTCGTAAAGGTTATTTTCCCCATCAATAAGAATAAAGGGTCAAATACCAAGCATTAACACGAAACCTTGCATTGTGTGAAGTAGGTGGATTACGGACTCTTCAACTTAATGCCCTCGATCTGAAATGGTACAGAGAAGCCGACTAGAAAAGCAGATTGGTCTCTGTCATTAATGCAGAAGCATCAGCATATACGTTTTGGCTTGAAAGTGGGATTGCGATCTAGCTATAGCATCTCACTGTGACACATGGGTGGTGCTGGTGATACACATGGAAGCTCATTACCTCTCACCTATCTTTTAAGCGGTGCCACCTACATCATCTAATGCCCTCTAAATTGAAGGGTGGATAGATCATAAACGTACAAAAAATCGTAATTCTCAGTATCAAAATCCATATGATCTATACTCTTAAAAAATGGATTTTTTTTTTTTTGAGAGATCGAATGTTTTATCAGTTAATATTATATTTTAGAGATGATCACATGTCAAATAAAAAAAATGAGTCAAACATAAGAATATTCAATTTCTTAGAAAGTTCGATTTTCCTTAGCTAACACTTTAGAGTAGTGTCGTCTGTCGTGTCTAGGAGACATTTTTGTCGTTCTTGGAAGCGATGGAAAAGAGTCCCTGGATCGGCAACTTCCTGAACCGTACCGGAGATAGAACTGAGAATTTATTATCGTTCTTAGTCTTTGTCCAAGCACTAACAAGTAGTGATATTAGTATGAGTACGTGGGATATATTAATTTTAAAAATTTTAGAATATGGGTATGAGTATATTTGTGTATATGTATATATATTTTAATAAATAAAATTAATAATAAAAAAATATTATATGAAATATAATTAAAAAATATTAAAATAAAAGATAAAATAAATAAAAAAAATGATCAAAGTACTAATTTTATATCATTTTGACATATTTTAAAATATATTCAAAGAAAAAAAATTTAATATTTATACATATGTATCATATCAAGTTTTTGTGTCTGATACATGTATGATACGGGTACTTCGTTTGTTCAAGTATGCATGCTTCTTAGATATATTGGGTTCCAACCACAAGCTTTGAATTCACATTACGCTTGCTCCTCGTCTCTCTTCTTCCAGCGACCCTTTTGGTTATTGTCGATGATGATCAATGATTGTGAATTACTTTCTTCTGAAGGAAAGTGGTTCGTGCCATCGTCTCTCAGGACAGGTCCCTTCTTTACATGCTAATTCATTGTGAGTAAAATCTTCGTGATCTCTGATAATTTTCTCAGACTCAGTATGGCAAAGTAGAATATACCTTCTCTATGATTTCTGATAGTTATATGCCTAAGGATTTGTTCCATCACTCCTTCCATCATAATCCTTATTTTGCAATGCTTGAGGTTCTGGACACTCTAAGAGATCAATTTAGAGCCTTACTTTTCTTATGCCTGGTTCCTCTAGCTTGCACTGCAGCCCAAAAGACGGGGGTGTTCGGTTCGATTAGGGAGTGACTGGTGAAGTTGAACGCCCAACTTCCATTACTTGACTCTCGTACCACGGGTTTGTTCATCCATCTTATGCCTTCTCTAGTCTGAACACTTTCTCTGTGGCTGTCCTTTTGCCCACTGTTTCCTAATTCACTCATTAATTCTGCTTTTTTTGACAGTCCTCACTTGTTTTTCTAGTTCTTGTGTATAAACTATAAAGCCTTTCAAGTAGAGCAATTTCAGTTATCATGTTTCATGCCCAGAGAAATTCTCAACATGACCAGGAAAGTAGTAAGCCTTACACTGAATCGAAGGTAACAAGTTCTTGAATTGTCGTCTGGATTCTTTCTCTAGCTTTCTATAGTTGTACATGCCTTGTTTTTGTTTGTTGTTATAGATTGAAGAGCTCAAGGCTGCAATGGAGCCCTTATCTGGACGCAGCTTAAAGTACTGCACGGATGGTTGTTTGAGGGGGTATCTAGAAGTTAGCAATTGGAATGTAAAAAAGGCCAAGAAGATGTTGGAGGACACACTCAAGTGGAGATCAACCTACAAGCCTGAGGAAATCCGCTGGGTCTGCTGTTTTCAACTTTCCTTCTTAGTAATTGCTGGGTAAATTTGATCTGAAATACTTTTATCATTTGTCAGCATGAGGTTGCAATGGAAGGGGAGACAGGGATAATGTACAGAGCGAGTTTTCGTGATCGACAAGGAAGGACTGTCCTTGTAATGAGACCTGGGATTGGGATAGAGGTATGATATCCATAGTTGGATTGTCAGGTTTTTTAACTGTGGAGTTGCTTGAGTTGAGCTCAAATGGATATTGAAATTGGAAACTGAGTGTGCTGATGGATTTTGCAGAAAGCATCTTCAATGGAAAATCTGATTCGGTTTAATGTGTACCTTCTGGAAAATGCTGTGCTTAACTTTCCACAAGGTCAAGAACAAATGACGTGGTTGGTAGACTTCACTGGATGGTCATTCGCCAAGAGTATGCCCATTAGAACATCCAGAGAAATTATCAGAATTCTACAAAATCACTATCCTGAGAGGCTCGCCGTAGCAATTCTTTACAATCCTCATCGCACTTTTGAAGCTTTCTGGAAGGTTTTTGACCTCTGCTTTTAGTGTTTGCATTCTATAAACATGCTGCAAATCACTACATTTGTTGTTTTAGTACCGAGGCTACTACTTCTACATGTGTTTGTTTATGCAGATAGTGAAGTACTTCTTAACTAACAAGACAATGGAGAAGGTGAAATTCATATACCCAAAACAGAAGGAGAGCGTGGATCTCATGAACTCATATTTTGATGAGGAAAATCTTCCCACAGAATTTGGGGGAAAAGCCACATCGAAGTATAACCACGAAGAGTTTTCTAGATTAATGGCTCAGGACGATTTGAAATCCGCTACGTTTTGGGGAACTCATGACAAGCTCTGAAGCAGCGTTAGTACTGCCATAATCGCTTTTAAACTTAGCGAAGAATAAAATTATAGGTTCATTCTTAAAAAAAAAAAAACAATTACAGGTTTCATTGAACTTAATTTAGTTAATTACTACCCACTTGTCACTGAGATAAGCGGACTCAGTATACGCGTATCTGTCTCTGATCACAAAATGTGTACTGAACTGTAAAAGCCACCATGGCCTTCTTTTGCCAGAATACCAAGTGATTTGATCTACCAACGGAAAACCATCACTCATTTACATTAAAATGCATAACCCATGAGTTTGACACAACCTTCGAAATCAGAGTCGTACAATGTATGTGACTGCAATGACAAAAATTAGCCATCTATTATAATACCCTTAAAAACAAGCATCTTGCTTAACAGGCTAATGAGAATATACAAGATAAAAAGAAAATGGATGATCATTTCTAAAAAAGGATAACTAGCGAGTTTAACACGACAGTTAGCAAAGGCTATATGAGGTGCCTTTTAAAGGTACGGCTAGTTGCTTGGTAAGAGCGCACCAACAAGCCAACCCCTACACCAATTCCTAGACAGATGCCAAGCCCAATTCCAACACCAACTCTTACTCCTGCATTGAACCATGATAGTTCACCATCTTCCCCATCTATATATCCTGTACGTTGCCAGTACATGCTGTTGTAGTCTTCTTCGTTTTCTGGTTTGAAGCTTCTGAAATCAGCCACCTATGAAGCGCAAAAAAAGGATAAATAAGGTTGTAACAAGAACTGTGGCAAGAACAGCGTGACTCTAAAATCTACTAGATTAATCTTATCACAGTAAAAGGAACATGGTAAAAAGAACTTCAATAAAACCACAAAAATATCCCAACTACATCGAAACTCATCCCCGGCTATGAAGATGCAGATGATGCATTAATGGGACAGTTTAGCTATAGGGAATTCACAAGGAAGAAAAATAAGTATTACACAACCAAAGATCAGCATCAGTGAAATTCTGATTTTCATCCTCAGGAAATCCAGGAATAGCTCACCGAGGAACCTTGTATAGGCTACAATACATGGCAGATCCCAGATTAAGGATTGAGGCTTGTAGATGGAAGAGAGCATTGAGGTTGAAGGTATATCCGTAGGGTTGCAACTCAACCTACCTAGTCACATCACTCCACCCACCACCATTAATAAGGACCAAAGATTAAAAAGCCTCTTGTATTTAAAACATCCGAATGATGTCAAAAAACAATTGATAGATGCTTACTGCAAAAAATTTGATATCACTGGCGAAACAACTAGTTCTTATAGGAGACACACAATATGTACGAATTATTTTCTTAACGGAGGAAAGATCCCCATCCCTAGAAGAGCTGTTATCACTATAGGATATATTTCAACCAAAGAAATTGAAGCTACCAAAAATAATTGCCCACCAGAACGTTCAAATCATGGGACAATTACATCCACCGCTCAAATTGGGAGCTGCTTGACAAATTAATTAATGATCGCCGAACACATGGACATCCTGATGCAAGACAGTTGCAAAAGTCAACTGAGCAATAGACGGGAGTAACATAATTATTACAAGTAAGTTCTTTTCCAGGAGTGTTTTCAGAATGTGTCACTGCAACGCTCTCAAATTCCATTGCATTTTCAATTTGGATCCATGCATGGGGTAAAGTTAGATAGAGAAAGAGAGGAGAGGTTTTCAAAACCATATACTCTCCTCTCTTTCTCCATCTAACTTTAGCCCCTGCATTCACTTTCTAAATGCAAGGATCCATTTTGGTGCATTCTGTGAAAGGAACTGGATAAAAGAAACCCAATCAGGATACAGGAGGTACATGAAAAACAAAGCAACCCCATTTGGCTCGAAGCACGTGCACATATGGATAGGAACGGCCTAGGTACGGTGGGCCTTAAACTGTTCTTTAAGTAGTTAGGGCTGAGGCTATCCAAAGTCCACACCAGCCACATACATTGGGCACTTGAAAGTATGAAACAGAATATTGAGGCAATTTACTAGCTCACCACAACTTAAAACTTGTGCTATCATACCATTATGGCACTCGCAGAATAAGATTTAGTTCCTTTATTTTCTGTTAAGCATGACAGATTTTATCAAACATAGAAGCTGGCCTAAAAATAAAAATAAAACATACAAAGCAGTCTAGGCCTACCGTACCCAACCAAAAGAAGCATTCAGAGTTCAGAACCCCGGTGCAGAAAATCAAAACAAGATTTTCACTAAACCAAAGGCAGCTTATGAAGATAATCAGCAGCATAATTTCATACCTTAAGCACATGATCCACTTGATAGATATCTTGGAACTCAAGGACTCTAAAGAAAATAGTGAACAAGTAAACATAGAAAATGCTTTAGGATAGGAAGAAACAAGGGACCCAAAACATACATAACTCAAACAGATTTGCTATCCAGCAAAGGAAGTTTGGGTCATAAGTATTTCTCACAGAACGAATTGGCTTAATGCCTCATAAAAAATGGAAATCCCCTGAAATGTCAAACAGAAAGATTCAAGCATTATAACGTCAAGCTAAGACTTTACCCGATCCCAGCTATTAAATTTAAAAGCTGGCAAGCATTTTACCTGCAGATCAAGTCCATCAGATACATCTTTCTGGCAATCAGTTGTTTCATATTCTGGGATGGCGTTCAACGCGCATTTCCTATTCTGCTTCTTCCGGAAATTGAGCTGCAACGTCTTAGTTAAGATTATAGGTGCTCCAGCAAAGCAGCCAGCAACATAAACCTCAATTGTTGGACAAGTTAATTCTGGGCTAGTAATATCTTTTTCCTTCAGGAAGCCAGTGCTAGCTGTGATCTCTGTTTCAGAAGTTATGCTCCATCGCTTTGTGTTAAATTTTGATTCCCCAGTGAAACCATTGCTATTGGACATCTCCAAAACCCCAGAAAGAATGCGATCCTCTTTATCATAAACCTCAAATTTCATGCTCCCTGTCAACCGTATACTATCTGTGCTCACAAAGGTAGCTTCTTCAGATTTCTTATCTACCCGATCTCTTCTAAGGACTGAAGACACCCCATCAGAGTAAATGCTACTTCTTACACCATTTAACTCTAAAAGGGTATCAGGGCTTAGTGGGACATGATTGAGAGTGAGAAACTCGGGGGTGGATCCATCAACCTGAAAATGGCTAACTCTTACATAAAAGACTCTTAGATCAAACCAAGCTGATGATAACCTTGCACAGGGTTTATAAGGAGAGTATTTAATAATCTGAAGGCTGCGGTCAACACCGTCTCCGTCGTTAGATGCTTCATAAGGAACTTCCATATCTCAGGCACTCAATCACTGAAATCCTCTCAGATTGATTCATAACATCGCTGGAACCGCCGAAGTTCACATCAGATTGCCGAATAAAACCTGTTTATTGCAACAGGGTATTAGATAATTTGAGAATCGAGACAATAAATCTAATAGAACATAAAAAACTTGAGATAAGGGATAAAATATAGAGCGGAGAGACGGATCCCTTGATGGTCTGAGTCCAAACCTTACAACCCAGAACGGAGCCAAATAATAGGTTACAGTGCAACAGCTCACATTTCAGAGAAAATATAGGGTAAAAATAGAATCCTACTATTAGGAACAGAAACGCTTATAATGAGGAAAAGGAGAGATAGAATCTCAAATGAATAAAACGTAGGAAAGAGCAAAAAAAAAAAAAAAAAAAAAAAACGACAAATAGGAGCAAAGAAGGAAAAAAGAGGAGGGAAAGAGAAACAGAGCAATACCTAGGAAAAACATAGAGATGGAAATGAAATGGAAAAACACCTATACAATTGAAGTTCTTTCTCAGATTATTGCCGAAAGCTCGTGGTGGAGGTTTTTGTTTTCCAAATAATTAGCAGTTCACCATAGGAGTACGAGATAATAAATAAAGACGTACTAGTAAGTCCATATTCCCCAAGGGACTAGTAATTGGATATGATACAGAGACAGACACCAACCCGCAAACACAAATAGCCAACCCAAAAGAAATTCATTTCCTTAGTTACAGCTCGGTCAAATAAGAAGAGAGCATCGAAGAAAAGAAAAGAAAAGAAGGAGCTGGTGAACTGCGTATTTTCCATCAAAGCCCAAAAATACCCTCAATTCTCGAATTGCCGGCGATTAAAGCAAATAAGATACACGTCATACTACCAGCCAAATCTCTCTCCACTAAAGAATGGTGGATGACCATAAACAAATTCAGTCCCTCCATGTTCGCAAATAAATTCTAACCATGGAGATCGTTGATCCGCAAATTTAGATTATGACTCTCCGCTCTTTTCCTATCACCCTTACAGATATGTGATTTGATTTTGTAAAGCAAGTACCTTTCAGATCGCTGTCGACTTCGATACTATGCATCTAACACGCGGCAGCGACAGTGAGACGACCCAAAAACTCGCACAAAGGAACGACACATCGTGATCTTAAAGGGCTTACCCTCTGTACTACATATTGTACTTTCCTCTTTCTTATAACAACTACTATTATTAGTAACCTGTTTTTGGCATTAAGGAGAAGCCGCTCATGAGAAGGTATTTATTTTGGTTAGATGGATTATTTGGCTCAGTTTTTTTTTTTTAAATAAAATTTTTTTTAAGTGATAGCGAAAGTTTATTTTTCTGTTACGGGAAAAGATATTTTTTAAGAAAAGTTGTACCTGCATCCATAATCATCGGGTATTATATATATTTTATATACATAATAATTTGATAGCAAAAATTCATTTTAAGTTTGTTCAAATACAGTAATAGTAAAGACATGGAATTCTAAACAAAAAAAAATCACAATATTCACAAATCATGAACATACTGCGGGATAGAGTGTTCGCACGTCCAGCGCACTTTTGAAAGGAAAAGGGCTTTCTGAGCTGAAAATGTAATCCTTATCTGATGGAGGCCAAGTATTTGCATTTACGTTTTACGAGGCCAGAATATCTGAAAGTGATGCGCATGCTCAAATCAATGTTGCGTACGCCTAAATATTTGATTAAAGTGCGGACATGTGGAGAATATTACTAGTATATTTGTGGGGCTATAAAAAATTAATTTATATTATTATTTTTTAATATATTTTAAATTAATAGATTTATCAAAAGAATATTATCATAAAAAATATCTTTTAATATACAAATCAGCTATTATTATTTTTTGTAGGTATCATTTTTTGTACACGTTATAATATAAGAATGTAATTATAATAATATCAAATAAAATAATAATAATATTACAATTATATCTCTTACATTATAACTGAAAGCTCTTATATACTTAAAATTGTAAGTGCACAAAAAATTTTATCTTTTTTTAAGAACTTTAAAGTATCAAAAATTGATATAATTATATTTGACTATACTTTTGAGTTTAAATGACCTAAACCATAAATTATTCGACCATATATCATGTACTTTTACTTTAATTTTGAATCATACTAAGTTATATTTATAATCTCTTATTATAAAGTTCAAAACAATTAATTACTTAATTTATTATTTTTTTCATTGACTATAAAAATAATTCAAATTTCAAATAATTTGTTATTTAATAAATATATAATTAATTCATTAATTAATTACTTTATAAATTTTTTTTTTGACAACGAAAAAATTATTAATTTCTTCGTTAATTTAAAAAATTCTCAAATTTTGAACAATTTTTAATTTAAAAATAATTAACTAATTTATTAATTACTTACTTTATAATTTTTTTTATTGACTATAAAGAATTTACACATTTCAAAAAATTCTTGATACATAAATATAAAAAAAAAATGAACAGTCATTGCACAAAAAATTAATAGTTTGATCAAATGAAACTTTTTATTAATTAACAAAACTCAAACATTAAAAAGAATCTATTTTACTTTTATATATATATATATATATATGTGTGTGTGTGTGTTTTACTTACGACCTCATTAATTATTAAATACAAAATAAAATTCATTATATAATAATTAATAATTCATAGATAAATTCATTTAATCTTTGTGTAATAAATCGGTTTAACTATAATAATTAATTTATTAAAATATTAAAAGCATCACTTTTATTATTTTTACCCTTCCACTACTCTAAGTCCAAAATCCAAACTAAGCAGGATTCCGATTTTTTTTCCTTTTTTTTTGTTGTTGTTGTATGAATAGTGTATTCTACTTGTTCGCGCTTTCGCTAAATGCTAACCACTTGGCCTTTCAAATTTCATATATATTATATTTATATTGACTCGAGGCCTATATTGACACAAAGGAAAATTAAAAGACTATCAGTAAAACTCACCAACCCATAACAATCAGCAAGATATATAAATATCCCTTTTATCTATACCGAGTTTAGATATGGTATCATAGTCCTGCATAAGAAGATTGTTGACATAAAATTTCCTATTTAATTTAATTTGATATAAAATTTTCTAATGTGTATTTTAATGTGGTTTTAATTATGTCAAACAATATATTTTAAATATTTCAATTGGTTCATTTAATTATATTTGTATAAGTTTAATTTTGGGTCAAATAAGTTTATATGACTTGGGCCAAAATAGTATTGAGTTGAACTGAATTGAAGATTTCTTAGAATAGACCTAACTAGGTTGTTATACAATCCTTTAAGATGAGCCAAATTAAATTAGGCCTAATTGAAAAAAAATATGAGTTGGACTTATACAAAGTCACATGTTCTACAAGTCCAATAATTTAAATGACTCAGGTTCTTTCTATCATTATATGTAGACAAAATTTACTTTGGAGTATGATGTCCTCTTGAAAAAAGAGTTTGTCTATAAAATGGCCTTTACAAAAAGCTATCTATTGTTTTTGCATCTTGTCAGTTGACATCCTTCACCATTATATCTAGAGCAATACAACAAATCTATTGATAGAATTAAAAATTAATATGTATCAAGTCAGAGTAATTGTTGGACAGGCAAAATTAAAATAAGAACTTCCAAAAGGTGATCAACTAGTGTTGACCTACATACCTACATAAAGAAGGTTTAGAATACTTGACCTTTCAACCTAAAAATATAAATACTCTAAAGATGAATGTTGAATTGGGTTTCCAATAAGAAAACTAGTCGTTATAACCTTCCTAATTTGCAGAAAACAAGTTATATATAAAGCATAAATTCTATAAGAAGAAGTGGTGGTGAAAGAGAAAAAATGAAGAAGAATACTTAAAGGTAAAGAATGGGTTACATTCTCTTCATCAACCCAATTGCTTATTAAGCTTTAATTGATGAAAATTTGTTAAGGTTAGAAGCATGCAAGTGGTCATAGTGTGATATTTACAGGTGCTTTGTGTGGGCTTGCATTCAAATTGTCGCTCTGTGAGTCTTATAACCTAATTTAAAGCTAATCAGTAATTGTTTCCACCATTCATTACTGTGTTGAATTGTTATATATATATATATACGTGTGTGTGTACTCTGAGTAAGTGGATTGTATTTTACTCTTAGTGAGCTTAGTTTAAACATGATGTAATACTCCTCTTGTATATTAATATGGGTTGATAAGAATTTATTGTAATCCTAGTGGTTTTAAGTGTTTAAGAACTTGTTATAATCTTGTTAGTTCAAAAGATAAAAGCTTTGAGTGAGTAAGGCTACAAATATTTGGGTTTCCAAAGATAATTAATCTCATTTTTCAATAAGTAAAATATAAAAGTGTGATCTCTAGAGATTATAAGGTATAAAAGTTAAAAGTGACTGAACCTGAGCCTGAGAATGGTTTCCTAGTTATATTTGTAATTTTCTATTGATAATAAAATTCTTTAATTATGTGCTTGGGGGTAGATATAAGATTCACTTTGAATTTGAACTAGTATAAATCTCTACTATGATTCTTTCTTATATTTATTTTTTTATTTTTAATGCATTGATTTGAAGAATTGATTTTTTATCTCACTAGTCTTTGTAACACTTCTTTCACTTAAAGTCACGAGACGTTCAATTTTAAAAATTTCATGAGTTTCAAAATGAAGTTTATTTTATATATATTTGAAATTTATGTTTTCAAGATATTTTCTTTAATACAAGAATATATGTCTCCCATGTCTATTATTTTCACGATGTCATTCAAGAAACTAACTCTTTTATATTGCGACTCTTCCCCTTGCTTTGTGAACATAACCATATTCTTTTAATAAAACTAATTTCATTCATATTCATCTTAAGAAAGCTATCCTTGGCGCACACACCCTAAAGTTGATTTTAGTCAATGGTTTGTAAATAAACCAATAAATTTTAAAAGGTTAGTTCACCTTATCTTAGCCTCTTCTGGACTGACAGAAGATGATAGGGTGAAAAAGAGAAAATTAAGATTTGACCAAGTTATTCCCTAATATTGTTACTGAATAGGACTTATGACTTTTCTAATCTCTTCTATAACACCATTTGACAAACCTCTGTCATCACCATAATCCAGTAAGGCTACGTATATTTAAATATTAAAATCATGATATTATGACGGAGATGTTGTACCATGCAAAGCACTTAGAAAGAATATGGCTCTTGATTTCTGAAGATAACATGCTTCATTCCTTGAGACCAAATTAAATATAATTAATATGATGTTAAAATTCAGAAACTTTTGTGAAAGACCCTATCAGTTTTCAGAGTACTCAACTTAAACCACTATAGAATATCTATTAATCACTTTGTTATATTTTGGGATTGGAAGCTATCAATCCCTGGAGATAAAATAGATCCAAACCAAACAACTCTTAACAAATTTCAACTGATCAACTCTTACAAAAACACGATATATCCTGAAAGGAATCTTAAGCTCCCATAATTCTTTCTAGTTATCAAACATATGGAATAACCTTAGAGACCAATATGACTGATATCCATAACTGACTCAAGGGGGCCTCTGGAAGAAGAATTTCATATGTCTGTTTCTTTTGTTGTTCGATTTTTATTTATCCACAAATAAAGGACTTCGCTGATATATTTTTTAAAATATTCATGCTTATTTTATTTTATTTTCCAAATTAGTCTTAAAAACTTGCACATTGGTAAGGCAAGCAAATCCATGAAATAACCAAATTAATGTTCTAACTATTTGATAAATTGTTGGCACGTTTGGTTTGCATCTTCGGGGCAATGGAAAGGATGAAGGATTGTTTGGTTTGGAAATTGACGTAGCTTTGCCTCTCCCTTGTCTTTCATCTTTCCTACGAACGTGGGAGACTGTTTTACTTCCATCCTAGGTAGGAAAGGAAGACCACTCTTAAAAAAACAAAATTTTATGCCAAAATTAATCTCATTTTCATATTGCATCACTTCACCTTTCAACCAGTTTCATTTATTAAGCAAAATAAAGATTGAATGTGACCGTCAATAATTTGGTACCAGTGAGTACGAAAGCTGATGACATTTTTTTGTTAAATCTACGAATGTGTTTTTGCTTTTCCATTTCCAATGTCTTTTTTTCTTGATCGGCGAGGAGGAAGTTTAAATCATGTTTTTTCCCTTCTTTTTTGCTAGGAACATTGACAGTGTTAGAGGAGAAGAATATTGAAGTCAAATATGACAATAAAGAAGAAGATGAACCACTGAAAATGAATGACAAAAAAACAAAAAGTGCCACCAAAAATGGGAAAAACCAGATATGCGAGCTACAAAGATGAAAGTGGAGATGTGGCATGTATCTTTTAATCTATTTTTAATATTTTAATTATTTGATTAAAATGTTATTATATTTATATTATATATAATATAAAATGAATATAATTCAAAATAATAAATATATTTAATATGCTAATTTTAAATTTTCTAAATATTATAATATAAATTATACAATAAAATAGAAAATTATATTAAATATTAATATATATATATATATATAATCTAAAAAAATATACACTTTATTATATTTAATATTTTTAAAATTTTGTGGAATATGTTTTTTATTTTTTATTCTACTTTTAATATTTAATAATTGTTAAATTTTAGCATATATATTACAATAATAATTTTTTGTTCAGAGGTAAAATAGTAAACTTCCTCCCAATTTTTTCTTTTCTCTTTATAATTCATTAAACTAATTAAAATATAAATTTTTTTTTTCATTTAATTCTATGTATAATTAAATGTACTTATTTACTCTTTTTTATTTTTATTCCCATTCTGTTTACATCACCTGTATTTTTGCCAATCAAATGGGAAATATATTTTGGTGAGTTTATTGAATGTTTTCCAGCAATGCTTTAATTCCAAGGATGCTGACTACACAGTCGAGAGCCCAGGGGTAGAGGGGTCATTCCCCTGGTTCAAATGGTGAAATGTAGTGGGATGTGTGGCAGTCCCTAATTGGTTCTCTACATAGACACCATGTTGGTTATAGTGGACATTTGTAGCTGTACACGTGTTTGATTTATAGTTTAAAATTTTCAAAAATATGTTTATCCATATATATATATATAAAAGAGTTTATTTTATAATTATTATTGTTTGATTTAATATTTAATTTTTTTATAAAATTAATTTGTTCTTCAAATTTTTTTAAATAAAAAATAATTACTTTTAATTAAATAAATTATATAAATAATAAAAAGTAATTTTTAAATATAAATTATGAAATCATATTTAACTAACATTAATTTTAAAAATTAAATTAATATAAAATTATGATAACCTAACACCAATCTAAATATATAGAAATCTGTGGTCGGTACATGGATTCTTCCAGTGACAACAATGTTTCGGTGCATGCAAGTGTAACATTGCTTTGTGGAGTTTAAAGGTAGAGAGGGCTTGGCCCATAACTGGTTCTTGGGCCTATCGAGTTTGATCTTTTTATGTTGATGCCTATCATTATTATAGAGAAATTGAGGCATGTTGGAATATTAATGGGGCGTTTAATGATGTTGATTTTTTACATTAATCCGTAATATTAGTAAATTAAACGCTGAGAATCACAATTTTTTAGGTTTAACATGAAACGAAAAATATATAAATTACACATATAATATTCACAATATTCAATTAATCAATGAGAAATATAAATGATACTGAAAACAAAGTTGCCCCTTATCTCTAATTACTTCACAAGTTTCTGCTTACTGCTTACATAAATGAAGAAGAGCAAATTAAATTTATATCATCACATATAAGTGCAACAATTCAAGAAATCCGATCGAAGGAGGTATCAACGATAAAGCTCTCTAAGGCAACGCAAACTGACAAAAGAAGAAGTGAAACATTTAACTTTATGAGGGGTCGTTAATGTAATATTATTGTTAATGGAATAATTTTATAAACAAGATTTCACCCACTCGGTTCATCTATCAAAATTTGATTAATTTCATATAAAAGTTCATGGTTTAAATTTTTGTCCCTTTTAAATAAATATTTTGTTCACTACGGTCTAATTATAAACCAAATCAACATTATACTTACGGTTAAACTAAACATGATAGGATTTAGGGACTGATTCAAGGGGTCGCAAGGTGTAGTCTCCTCTTTAAATTTTTAAAATTTTAATTTTTATATCTAATTTTAGTTTATATTATTAATTTATAAAAAATTATTTATTTTTATTAAAATATCTAATATAAAAAAATTTAATTATTTTAAAATCAAATCTTATATTTGTTTTTAATCAACTTAAGGAAGTTAAAAAGGGAAAAAAGAACGAGACGAATAGAACGAGGGAAACAATACACATTAAACACGACAATTCCATGATCAAATTGCTTTGGGTATTTTTTGGCGTAACAATACTAGTTGTGAATAAAGAATTTTGAGGAGCAGGCAATAGCAATGAAGAAGATTATATGAATTTTAATGATGTCCAATCCATCCAACCACGGACGTTGTCGTTGAGCGAAAGACATCATAATGGAAGTAGGGGTGGTGGGTCCCACTTTTCATTACTCACTCGCTCCATAATATTTGACCATGCTCCACGTAACGTACAACGCTGGTACCTTGAGGGCTGGGTGGTGATATTGTCACATTCATAACCCTAATGGGGACGATTACGTGGCGGCCTGAGGTGGCTCGCCTCTTAGATTTGAAACACGAGTCAGCTTCTGAAAGAGGCATCACCAAAGGAGCGTGTTCCCTTTGCACAAAATGCAAACCCCCACGAACGGTACAAGATTTTCTGGGATTCGTATTGGAGGGTCAGGATGGATCGGACCCACCATATGTAAACAAAACCTCCATCATTATATGATAGCTCTCCATTCTCCAGCTCCGGCGGCGGAGCCTCTACTCAGGTCCTCACGCAGAAGTTTTTTTTTATTAACAAGTGTTTTTAGAGTATTAATTAATGAGTATTTATTATATATAATAAATAAATTTTAATTAATAAAATTAATTTAAGATAATTTATTATATCTATTATTGATAATAATAAATATTTATTAATTAAATGATTTTTAATTTTAATTTTGGGAACAAAATCCTTATTATTATCTCCATATTTTTTTGAATGATTTTGCGCAACTTCTAGAATTTTTTTACTATATCATACCATTTTTTTATTTTAATTAAAAAATTTTTAATTTTTATCATAAAAATTACACTCAATTTTTAAATCAATAATGTCAATTTTTTCTACACAATATGTATTTTAAAAAATAAATAATTTAATGTTATATTAAAAATAAATTTAGAGTCCCATGTTACACAAAAAATTAACGTTTTGACAAATAAGTTAAAAAGGTTTTTGCAACATAAGTTAGAAGGCTAAAAGAATTAAAAATAAATTTTAGAATCAAAATGATGAAATATAATTTATTCAGACGTTAAAAAAATTTCCTTATTTTATTTAAAATTCTTATATACATAATTGATTTGCTTAAATTGTTAATAAAAATTCGTGAATGATTTTATGAATCAAATTTTCTTGTATATATTTTACTTCAAACTTAATTGTAAACGATACTCTGTTTTATTATCTTTATCTTTATCTTTGCCTTTTTTTTTCGCTCATATATATTTTTCCACTGAACCAATTTTGATCCCCCGCCAAACAATTCTGAGATGCAAATTAGTCGAAGTATATGTATATTATCTCAAAACAGCGATATTAAAAACTTGTTCTCTGTCATAAATAGGAAATTGTAATTGTAAAAGAAAATTCATGTTACATGGCTAATGCCAATTTAGATTCATTATATTTATTAAAAAATATATAGATTCAATAGAATGCAAGATTTGACAGTTTAAATTAAAATTAAAAATTATGTACAGTCTAAGAATTTTGATATAACAATTCAGACATTAAAAGCTTCACAATCCAATGACCAGCTATTCTTATTTTATGACATACCACGTAGAAGCAGAAACCTTGTCCTTACTACTTAACAAAAATAATAATAATTTAACTTTTTTATTAAAGACAGGTTGTTGCCCTCAAATAAGACCCTTTGTTTGTCATTTATTAGTTTGGTAAAAATTAAGAAAGATGGCAGTTAATTAATTTAAAGAGTATTTCTAGGCTGCTGCACAGTATATGTATGTACGTAGCATTTTCCGAAATAAAGCAATAATGGATTATGATAATGCAAAACCAGGAGTGTTACAATAAATGGAGAGAGAAAGAGAGAAGAAAAAAGCATCCAACTTTAACTTATTGTCATAATCCTAATCTTATTACTAATGTTTGAACAAATATTAACACCATTTTCCACGTTGATGTTAAGTGACAACATGTAGTTCTAATCAGATTCATAAGCACAGATTAGGATAGCTTTTCTGCGCGTGGAGTACCCCAAAGGCCAATCTACGTTTAGATACCAAAAATAATATCAATGCGACAAGTAATTGGAGGCAATATAAGCCATATTATTGGGAGTAATTTATTTAGTGGTCCTCACTTGCACGAACTTTCTCTTTCACATATCCTATTAAGATGTTGTCTTTTGTTGAGCAACCAATAAACCTGCGTTTCTTATGCCTCGTTTGACATTACATGACTATATAACTCTAATACGAAACTTTCATCCCAGATCCTATAAAGTTTATCCCCCACTAATAAGAATAACGGGGTCAAAAATAAAACATAAATTGTCGTCAATAATTGTTATTTTCTAGGAGAAAAAAAGGGCACGCCAATGTGTTATCTTCCTGTCCTTTATGCGATTCAAGTTGGCATAGAAAAATCATTTTCTTCGCGGCTGACTATTTGCGGAACAAGTCCTACTCCGTCTACTTTTTAAAACATTTCCTTTTTTTTTTTGGTGAGTAAAAAATTGGGTTAGCATATTCCCATCAAATTTAATAATCGAGGAATCACATAACATAAACATAGAAACACACAGCATTGTTTATTAATTACGCATGAGTAATCAAATACTTTAGGTAAGGGTCTATGTGGAATGACCCACAGGATTACCAAACCGTATGCTGGTCTGCTGTGTTGGTTCTCCGAATTCCAGCATGACCTTAACAAATTTCCACGGCATCAAGGATGGCGTGTGGTCCAATCATAGAATTCCCAGAAAGGTAAAAGGCGAGTTTCTCCGTGATCCATTCTGTATTACACACAAAAATGATTTGATTTCGATGAATGAGGGGAAGTGGGGGGGGGGGGGGGGATTGTGAACAATAATAATAGTAGAAGAAGAAGAAGAAGAAGAATAAGAAGAAGAGAGAGGTACAGTTGTATGATCCGTATGAGGGACCCCATTAATTAAAGGTAAAGGCAGTAAGAGACGCGAAACCCGGGAAGCGACACAAGAGGTCAGACTGAGTCTGGGTCTGACTAGTACAACACACCAAACCTTACCACTTCCCCCCCCCCCCCCCCCCTAAACCCAAAAAAAAATGCCCATGCCCTTTTCACGTTAGGCCCCTTTGGTCCATACCCTCTACTTCTAACCGTGGTTACTACATCTTTTTCTCTTTTTTTTTTTTTTCTTTCTTCCTTTGATAATTGTAGCAGTCAAAGAGGAAGAGCCCTGCTTCTCTATTTTGCTCTCTCACTATAATATGACCCTCCTCCCTAGTTAGGCTAGCTACGTCTCGCTTCTCTCTTATTATTATTATTTTTTCCGTTTTTCTCCTTTAGGGGCGGGGAGAGAGAAAATGAAGGATACATGTACATGGGAATAGACGGAATGAATAGACAAAAAGAAAGGGAAAGATGGCTTTTGAGCTTTTATGAATTGTTTATTCTATTTGTGTTCGAATGAAATTGAAAGCCTGTAGTTATTGCTTATTATATCATTTTCTGCTGTATTGTTGAGGAGGGGGCTGCTTTAAGAGCGTCTCTCCCCAACCTGGATTCTGGTCAAAGATATTGGTCTATTTGCTTTTCACCTCTTGAGAAAGAGAGAGGGATAAAGACCTGAGGGTTTTGCGTTAAGAAGAAATATCTGTGTATTGGGAGGTTTTTTTTTTTTTTCAATTTTAGAAATCATAGAGGGACTACGGTGTTAAAGATTTGATTTTGCTGATCTTTGAAACCTGATGATCTAGAAATCAGAAATAGAGGGGCGTTTTAGTGATAGAAGTATCGAAGGTTTGTTGTGTTATTGATAATAGAGAAATTTATGGTTATGGGCAAGAAAAAGCCACAAAAAACGAAGGAACTATCGGTAGCAATAGCTGAAGCTTCATCGACAGGAGATGACACTCGACAACCTCAGACCCAGCAACAAAATCCACCTCAGACTCCTCGAAAAAGAGGTAGGCCTCGTAAGATCGTTGAGGAAACGGAAGTAAGCCAGGACAAACAAGAACGAATAGTAGAACAAGCAGCAGGTAAAGCTGAAATTTCAGAGAGCTCATTGAAGAAAGGCAAAACCAGCGAGGGAGAAGAACAAGAACAAGAAGAGGAACAACAACATGTGCAGCAACAAGAAGGATCGTCAGCATGCATACCGTTAACAAAGGACCCAAAAGGCGAGCCTTCGAGAAGCAGAGCTAGGCGGAAAAGCAAACCCAGAAAGAGCAGTTGAAACCACTATTCATGATCATCGCTCTTTATCTTTTTCTCTTCTTTTCCTTCTTTCTATATATATATAAAAAAAAAATATTGGGTTTCTCGGTTTGCTATGGTTTTTGAAGGATTGATATTGAAAAGATGATAAATTTTGGAGAACACAAGTATCAAATTAACCACTTTGCGTGTGTGAAAGCTTATGAGTTTAATCCTCTCCTCCTTGTCATTCACACGCAGGATGAAAGAAAGATAAAATTATTAGTAATCTGTTTTGTATTTTGTTGCTTGAAGTAGCAGTTGTTTATTATTGTTTATCGTATTGGTGCTTTTCTTCATCTTCCGACGCTCCCCATTTTTCTGCTATAACGATACTATCCATTTGATTGCTTACTGTTGTTACGTGATGGAGTGTGCCTCGAGTGGTGGAGGGATGGTTTTTTAATTTTTTATCACACCATTCTATTATCTAAGTTGTTTGAACCAAATTTCTGCTGCTTCTTGTGATTGAAATCATTGCAAAGAATAAGAGAAGAGATGATAGAAGAAGGTCAAAGAACACAGGCAGTAATCTGAAAGAGGAGGAAGAAAGGGAGGGAAGACCGAGATGATATTTAGGTGAGTTGATGCCAGTTGGTCGAATCTGGAAATTTTGGGGTATGGCTCTGTGTTATTACACGTTTCAGTCTGAGAAGTTATGCGCGTCGAAGGACTCTGGCGCTTGAAGATTACGTTCCAATCCAGAACGTTGTAGCCGCCTCATCGGCCCAATCACTGATTCCGATTCTTCCTTCTAGTGAACTTTACGTGGAACGTGAAGTTCACGTACTTCTTCAGCGAGTTGAGAAGGAATGGTCATTATTCATCTGGGCCATCTTTTCTCTTGTCAATCGTATCATCGTAATCAACAATGTCAGGATAACTGATATCACATTTGTTTTAAAAATGGAAGATATACTAATTTAGTTGAACAATTTACGATTTATTAGTCGTAACAACTATGCCCAAAAGATCATATTATATCCAAATAATACTTATTCGGTTCATCGAACTTACAACAGTAGTTTGTGTGTGTGTGTGTGTTTTTTTTAAACATTAGCAGCAACATCTTTAAAAAATCTAGATATAAGCCTGATTGTCGTAAAATTCAGATTCACCATTTAAGCCTAAACTTTTATATGTAAACTCTTCCCAAGCTTAAATTCTTGTGTTTCTCAACGGTTTCGGTTTTAATTATTGTAACAATATTAATGGCCTTTTTAGTATTGTTATATATTTTTTATTTAAAAAATGGTTTTTTCAAATGTAGTTTCATAAAAAAAATGTGAAAAAGAGATAATTAGTGTTTGGCAAAATTATTTGATAAATAATTTAATCAATTTTATCATGTTTGAATTTTTTAAAAATGATTTAGTGTCAAATTACTAAAAAGTTTTATTGATTTAAGTTAGGTGACAATTCATGAATTTAAGTGAAGGATTTTTTTTTTTACTTCAAAAAATATTTTTTGATTCTGTTTCTAAGAAAAAAAAAAACAATTTTTTATTCTTTCTTGCAGGGAAAAAAATTAATTTCTCTTACAAAAACTTGGTTTAATGCTTTATATTATTAAAATAAATACTTTTTCAAAAAATAAACACCATTTCCTCTCCATTAACAAAGCAAAACTTCAGTCCAACAAAAAAAAACAAAGCCGAACATGACATTTGGTATCATTAGTAATTGAGAAGTATAAATAACTAACAACATATATTGGCCCCAAAGATATCTTTAATTCAATCACAGCTGAAGGAAAGATAGAAAATTACAAGAACTTGTAAAGACTTGAGTGCATGAACATTGAAGATAGCTTCGTCTGGTGGGAAATATTTATATATTTCGTATAAAAAATGATATTCTTACAAATAAATAATTCTCGCTTAAGAGTGAATTTCACCATATTATAAAAGGTAATTTGCATAATTTTAATAAAACAAATTGTATGCCAAAAAAGAGATAAAATCGAGTACTAGTACTACTAGAATAAAACGATCTCTCCCCTCGGTGCAATGCGAGAAAAATTACGAGGCCAGGTGGGTCCTCACGCGCCATAAACACGCGCTTTCTCTGGCGGGGCCTCAGCGTATCCCAACTTGATTGTGCTGGACAAGTTGCTATAATTTCTGAGTTTTCAGTATATCTTAGTACTCAGTACACAGTAGCTGCTGTATAGCCTATGGGCTAAAACTATAAGGCCGTTACTGTACTGTAGATTCAAACGGAGCATTGTTACGCTGTCGTTTTGCAGCTCATATTTAATCATATGGATGACCACTGACCAGTGCTCTGTATGATTACTCATCTCTTCGAGAATAAAAATAACAAAAAATTGCAGATACGTTTCTGATGTCTGATATAAATATCCTTGAGGATAGCCATGATATTTACCGCAAATTACTAATAGGTGCAACGACAAAGGTTAAAAATGGTTGATGTGTTAATCTGTTAGGCCTTAATTGGGGCGGTTTCTGTGGTGGTCCAAAGTTTGTCATTCAGCTAAAAAGCAAGCTGGCGAATGGGTGGATAAGGAAGGGACTAGTAAGTAGTAAGTATGGATAGCCAGAACATAGTTATCGCTGTTTGAAATTATGTTTCTGCATAACGGGAAATCCCACACTTGCAAACAGGGGGTATGGCTAAGCCAACAATTCCACTAGTGCATTCATTGCTTAGAAACGGAATAATGACTGATTAAATACCAACCATCTGAATTAGAGGGAAGAATTTGACTTACAAAAATGACAATTTGAAATGTTTACACAGTTTTTAAACTGTTGTGTCCAGTACAAATATTTGATATGTATCAAACAAGCCCGTCTAATTTATGATGCCTGTGCTTTCTAAAACTTGACAAACTTGAACAAAATGTGGTTCAGCCACTTGTTAGAAATCCCCCACCCAAGGGTTTAGGATGTTCACTTTCAACGAGAGTTGTTATGAAAAGCTCGACCTACTTTCTGAGAAGTTGAGTGTTTGCACCATTTAAGATTTATTCTTGTTATTAATTGTCATATAAAACATCTCTAGGCAAATAAAATTTATGGGTCCCAACCACTCTGAAGGATGAATTTTCCATAGCAACAAGCTGTTTCGTCAATGGTGTGAAATACACAAGAGGACCTTTCTCATCGATCTAAACAAATAGTATACGTCACTGGTAACTCAGCCGTAAAAAACGCGTGTCAGATGGAGCATTATTATGAGATTTGTACACGCTGGAGGTTGTGCATCAATTACTGAGTAATAAATGTTTTACCAGTCTTCTCAATGCAGCTAATCGAAGGTATATGAGAAGCAATGATACCAGTAGATATAATCAAAATCTACACATCAGAAAATTACCCTAATGAAAAAATCCAGCGGAGCAGCATTGGGGGTTTACAAGGGCAGAAAAAATACGTTGTCTTCAAAACATAAAATTAAAAAAAAAAAAGAAAATTGCTGCAGGACATGTCTCTAAATTTTGCAACTACATTGATCACCATCATGATTTTATGGTAATTGAAGAATGGAAAACATGAAGTGCTGTCTTAAACTTCCTTGAATAGAGAAAACAAGAAGGGTGGGAGATAATAAATTACACTGCAGTGGTTGATTCTATGTGCAAAGTCAGATATTACAAAAATGTCCTATAGTATAATCTATTGATTTGTAGGTTGATAAGATAAACAAAGGGAGGGGGAGTGGCTCAACTCTCTAATATTTCTGACCTGATTGATCATCGGCTTGATTTATGATGTCGCTCTTTCCTATATCTCAATTGTCCAGGATCAAACCCACCTTGCTCTGCTCCATAGACAGCCCAGGATGGCGTGGCAGCCATGTAATCTCTGCTGTTAAAAGTTTTCCCAGAAGCCACCTGCATTTTAAATGAGAAATAATTTCATGAAGAAAATTATAACCCACATGCAGTCCAGAACAGTAGTAAAAAGAAAAAAAAAAAAAACCCACCAGGTCATGAAATTTCTCATAGTCTATCCATGTGTACCATTGGCCATCAATCTTGAACTTCTCAGTTTTAGCCAAGAGGACACAACAGGAGTGAACATGCTCACAAGCAACCTCATAATCCCCTTGGCTTTTAAGAGCCAAGGCCTCTGAGAAAGATTTCACATCTGTATGCCAGGGGACGTTTTCCATGGTCAATTTTGATGTAGCAGACCTGTGGAGATATCAATGTCAGTCATTTAACAATGGAGCAGCAGACAAGAAGCTAGATGGGCTAATGCAGAGAGAAAACGAGAGATAGGAGGGACTTACGAGCCGCAATATGTGACTCCCTTGATTTCTATGAAGTCAGGTTTTCCTATACTAAATAACTTAGAATAAGCATCCACATCTTCAGTGTTCCAACCTTTTACCAGGGTCAAACGATAAACAGTTCGCTGCTCTTTCTCTTTTAAAGCAGTCAAGGAATCCTGTTATGTAGTTATTCAAATATAAAGATAAGTTGATGATCGGGAAAGCGGAACACAAGTAAATGGCAAGATAAAATACAGGAAACTATAAATGCTAATATATGACATCATTGTCATCAAGATGGCACCACAGAGAAAATAAGAGCCCATGATCTAAAGTTCTAAAAGATCCTCAATCCAAGCGAGCTCTTAGACATCAAAGAAATCCATATTTATTAAGTTGCGCCTTAGATGGTTAATAAATTAATTTTTAGTTTATTTTTAAAATAAGTTAAGATGTACAGTTTGGGTCCCATATTATGATTTTTACACAGCAATCTAACTGCACTAGGTTAGATACGTCTAGATTCTTCACACTACGAAGTAGAAAGTACTAACAATGAATCGCTCCCAGAAATCTCCAAAAAGTGGTCTATCAATTGCTTTCAAAGTGTCCTTTGTAGCAGCATCAACACTGACATATAACTGCACGAGTGTCAAAACAACATGAAATAAATTTACCTTGACCGATCACAGAATATTTTTATTTTTGAAGATATGAAAGCCCAAAAACCTGGGTGACAGGCTTCAGCAACTTAATCTTCTCTGGAAACTGTGCATTTGTCACAAGAAATGTAGAAATCCGTCGTTTGTGCAGCTCATCCACAAGTGAGTTTATCTCTGGATACATGATAGGTTCTCCAACAAGTGACAATGCACAATGACGAGGAGAGAGACCCTCAGATAATCGTTCCAAGGTAACTCCTAAAGACAAAGATATCTCTTGATTATATATGGATCATTTTGCTAATTAAATCATGCAATATATGTTGGAGGGTGGGGATGTAGACGGCCTAATGCCTCTCAGTACCCTGCTTCTATTAAAATAGCACCATAACTGGGCAGGAATAGTTGCACCTTTTTTTTTTTTTTTTTTAAACTTTTGGAAAAAACTACATACTGAATGCCAGTTATATTTCAATATGTTTTAGAAACAAATTAAGCAATCATGAAGACATGAAGCTTAATGTTTCACTCTGTAAACTTATCATCAGATTCAGAATACCAACCACACTTAGAAACATCAAGGGAGAAGCCATCAGCCACGAATTTTAGATGAGAGAAATCGGTCATGGAAAATTCCCATACCCTACTATGGGTGCTAGTGTGCTTAGGCACAAGATCAGGTTATGTATAGAACCTGATATTGCCACCATAAAACACCCACACAGGTAAAAATTCGAAGGTACAGCCCAGATTGAAGCCAGCTTCCATATGCCAAAGTAACTACTCTACCAATAATTGGTGTGGAAGATATATTAAAACACAGGGTATGAGATTTATGTTTGCTTTAGTACTCAATGTTTTCATTAAGAACATGGTGACTAATAAAGTGGTCTGATCAATAGCTGCTTTGGCTGTTTCATCATTGTCCTATGCAGTTCCATCGGTCTGAGACCAGCCTCATATTTTAAAATGATTACAGAATAGAAAAAAAAAAAAAAAAAGTTTACCAGGAACTCCTTTCATTTGTTTAATCATATTTGTATGCAGGTCTATTGCAGAATTTACAATCTCTACTGGATCATCCATCTTCCACTGCCAACTTTTCCCTACTGGATTTGTGTGATGCCTCCAGCAGAAAACACATTTATTTGCACATGCCAAACTAGGGGTTGCCTCCATGCACCTGTATCAATCAAACATTTGATACAAAAGTTGGCAGCTGAACTTTAATAGTCAACACATCAAACAGAAGATACATTTAAAGGAGATAGATACAAAAATATAAAAGCAACCTTTGACAACAACAGAAACTCTATCAAAGCCCATGGCCAGCAACAAAAAGCTAAAACCAACAATAGTACAGCATTTTTTGCTATGAAAAACTTGTAGATCATTATTGAACAGGATTATGATTACCTATGACTCTCTATGCCATAAAATGAGTGCTTGTAGCAACCGCCTCGACCTCGGAGTTGTGATTTGGTCCATCTACAGATTTTAACACCACTGTGTGAACCGATAATTTTATATCCCTGCACATTGATATTATTTGAAGAAAGCCAATTTAAAAAAAAAACTGCCAAGTCTAAAAATGCTCAACTTATAGTAAACCATAACTATTCAGGCAGTAGAAGAAACTGTAATCTATTGAAATTCATATATGTTGTTTGAAGAAATTAAAAAAAAAAAAAAACCTGTATCATATCGAAGCAAGTTCAATTTATAGTAAACATAAGCAGTGATCTAAAGATGAACAACAAAACTTAGAAATGTTCCTACCCAGTCTTCAAATGCCTACTATGTTCTATATGCATTCACTTGCGAATTTAATCTTCTTTATTATAGAGTATAGACGTACATCATTAACAAACAGTGATAACATATTACTTCCTCTCAGATTATTTTAAGCATCATTTAAGGAATACTTGCTGAATCCATTTAGTTAATTTTCCTGAGGGGAAAACCTAATGTTTCAGTATTTCATACAGAGTACAGACTAACTTGGGCAGCACTTGAACGTCGCTGATAACTGAAGTCTTAAATGCACCTTGCCAGTAGAAGTGAAATTTGAAAGTGCCAACTGCTAAGAAAAGAAACTAGAAACAGAACACAAAACCACAGTTTAAAAAAGCATACCTGCTTTTCTAAGTTAGCTCTAATCACCGGTGTCACCATTTCCTTTTCGCCATTCAATTTCCCATTAGTTTCAAGGACTTTCACTGACTTCCTCGAAGGAGCTTTACCCGCAATGTCCTCGAGATCAACAATCTCCGACTCCATATTGTTCTCTCCATCGGAATCATCTTCGGAATCCTCAAGGCTTTGAGCATTACATTCCCCACCGACACTGGACTCAAAAACCCCGCCATTGTCTAAAGCAACACCCTTCAAAAACCCAACTACCTTTGCACACCAAAGATCAAAAACCCCATCTACGTCACCCCTGTCGACGTCTCCTTCCCATACTGGAAGCATCTCCGTCGCACCCAATGCCCTCATCTGCTTTGCAAAATCCCTTGAGACCGCATTGAAAGTGGCTCCATAAGCTTTGCTCCCGACACCAAATACAGAAAATTTGCACCTTGAAAGCAACAGTGAACCCACCCTAAAATCCTTAGCGCTTTCAGCGAGCCAAGTTGCGAAGAATTTAGCACTAAGAGGTGGTTTTCCATCTTCCCAGGTTGAGGCTACGATGAGGACAAGTGTTTCTTTAGGAAGGTCTTCAGGCTCGTAGTCTTTAGGGTCGACGAGGTCGAATGCGAGGTCGTTGGCCGCCAACAGCTGTTGAAGACGCTGAGCAAGGGATTTAGAGGTACCTGTTTGAGAAACGAAGAGGATCTTGCCTCTGGTAGTGGGAAGACTAGGCTTAGGATACAGGGGTAGTTTAAGGTGTCTTAGACGGCGAGATTTGTAGAGACAATAGAAGGTGGTAGCAGAGAAAAGCGCTAGAAGCGTAAGACGGGCTGGGACTGAAGACAAGGGCATGATTGACTTTTCTTGTTCTACAGAAAGTGACTAAGCATGATGGCTCTAAGATATTGGCACTTTCGTCCCTGTGAAGAGCGACTCGCGGTGGCGGAAGACATTCCGGAGGAGGAAGGAAGAAGATGGGAGTCTTGCAATGGGCCGTATTAGGCCCTAGTGAGTGCTATGTCTTATTGGGCCTTAAACCTAGAAGAAATTATTGTTTCCATGATGACTAAATTCTCAGTTTGGTCATGTAAAAAAGTAAAATATAATTGTTTTACTTTACTTTTATTATAATTCTTTTCTCTATCTGTCAAAATTATGTATTTAATTTTTTGATATAATGATTTAAAATATTAAAGATTAAAATAAAAGATTCACACTTTAAAAGATTAAATTGAAAAATAATTTATCTATAAGGAACGAAAATAATACCATATTCAACTATTAATCATGAATGACAAGTACTATGAAGACCTAATTTCTTGTTTTATCTTTTCAATTCAAACAAATTTTTTTATAGAAATATATACTTACCATATTCACAATTTACTAAGTGCTTATTCGAAGAATTGAACTCAGCAATTCCCAGCCTTTTGATATTCACGTATACTGACAGATGCTAGTGCGATTTCCATAGACATTGATAGAATTGTATCTTTCCTACCCAAGATGTTATCTCCTCAGTTCCTACTTGATGAAGCATTATAGATTCATTGGATTGTGTAACCTTTAGTGCCTTGGGAATGGTAATTTGATCTATTTTTGGACTGATCATTAGGTGTTGAGAGTTCATAATCTTAAAAATTTTTCTATCATTGATGATGATAATATTTAGGATGATTTAGTGGCTGATTATGTTCTTGAAAATGGGAATTGGAATGTTTTAAAACTTCAACAAGTCCTTCTTGTTGATTGATGTTGACTCTATGGCTTGGCTTTCGAATATTACTGGTATGTGTTCTTGTAAATATGTTTTTGATTCCTGTTTTGGGACTAATTAGAACTTTTAGTATGATCTCTTTGGTAAGATTTGGAAACTAGGTGTTCCTTAATATATCTGAGCATTCATGTGGCTTCTTGCTAATGAAGCTCTTCTCACTAATAGTGTCCACTATTGTCGGTCATTGGTTGCTTCTTCAAATTTTTTTTTTTTTGTGATTCTAATGATGAAATAGTACTCCTCACTATTCGTGATTGTACTATCGCCAATTTGGTTTAGAAGAGCATTGTACTTAGCTCTCTTCATTAGGATTTTTTTTAAGGAGACCTCATTCAGTGACTGGATTTAAATCTTATTAAGGGAGCTCCTTTCTTTATTAAGGTGAGTTGGCTCCATGCTTTTCCTTTTATTTGTGTTAAAATTTGGTACATGAGAAATAGAAGAATCTTCAAAGGGATTAATATTGAGCTTGCTAATTTCTTGAGGTATATGGCTACTTTGGTTCTAGATTAGCACCGTGCTTTTTCTCTTCTCCCACTTACTAAATGGGTTGTCAAAGATTTCTCTACTTAGCATATTTATTGGATTCCTCCTCTTGATCATGCTATCAAGGTTAATACTGATGGTTCTATTTCAGATTAAGTTTTTACGGCTTGTGGTGGTCTGTTAAAAGATAACATGGACAATTTTATCAAAAGTTTTAGTGTCAAACTTTTAAACTGCATAATTACCAATGTTAAACTTTGTAGTTTACTTTATAGGTTTAAAATTTGTTTTGAAGTTGGGTATATGTTTATCCTTGTATAATTTGATTCCTTGATTGTGGTTAAAGTAATTTAAAATTTACAAAATAATTTGCATGGAAATTTTCATCTGGTTCCTGCTATTAGACATTGGTTGGATTTAAATTGATTTATCCAAATTTCTTATATCTTTCGTAAAGCAAATTTCACTGTTGATACTTACTAAGTATGGTCATAATTAATTTCTTTCTTTCAAGTGTTTTGATATTACTTCTAATTTCACCTCCCTAATTATTATTGTTGACTTATAAGGTGTTTGTTGTTTATTAGTTTGATTTTTCTTTGGGGCGTTTTGTCCCGTTGTTTATTTTAAAAAAATTAAGATAATAAATATATGCATTATACACAAAAATAAATAAACAAAACCATGAAGAAAGTAGGTTGTGACTTTCATTAAGGGGGGTAGTAGGTAGTGACTTTATAACTCGCAATAAGTCATAAAAGTCAATTCATCCTCGTGTCATATACAAAGCTGGCTGGAAATAAAATAACAGCCAAAAGAAGAAAAAAATTGAAAGCAAAAGTAAATAAGTCAAAATTTTCACAGAAGATTAAGGATCAGTTGAATTTGTAGGATGGATGGACCCAACCAAAATGCCTTCACATCATATAGTGGCACTTGCAGTTGCTGTGACATGAGCAAATAACAAATAAGAGATTTAAGGCCTCCACATGGTTTTCTGGGCACATATGATACCCTCCTTGTCCTGAGAGAAAGTCATAACGATCTTCCACTGCAGGCTTCTTAATATATCCTCTATTGGATATAGAATTTCAACTTTGTCACGCATGATCATCCAGCCTCCAGGCCGTAATATACGGTCCATCTCAGCGACAATTGATACCGGCTGCTTACACCTGCAGAATAAATGCCATGCATGGGTGTTGTTTTGTTATATATTATGGCAAACAAGCTTCAGTAGGAACCATAATTCTCACAAAGACTTGAAATTAGTCAACTCAAGGTCATTGAAAAACACTGACGACACATAAGCAAGATTGTAAGAAAATGTGCACTTTTGACCTGTTCTTGAGGCGCGAGAACAAGTGATCAGCATGCAAAAGGTCATAGGTTCTTGGATAAGTGCCAAATGACTCGCACCAATCATGATAGACGCCAATTAGCCCACGTTCAAAGATGATAGGAAGTGTATCTGGTGCATGAACAGGGATTACATTCAACACCCACACCTTTTGTTGAGAGAGAGCCGCGGCCAATCTGTACTTTTAAAGAACTTTTACTACTCATGTTCCAACCATAAATTGGAGATCTATACTATCGACAAGCAGAAATTTCCTGTGCTATATATATGTATGTATGTATGTATGTATGTGGGTATTTATATATATGGAATCCACTTTTCAATGCAAATACTAACTTATCCATGTTATCTACAAGCTCTAAGACTTTCAATTGAGTACAAAATAAAGTTGTTTTTCTTGCATACCCGCCGTAGACAGCTTTCATGTCCATTACATTACGGATACTTGACCAGTCAATGCCCATTCCGGTGAGATATGACTTGTTAACCACAGCTTTCCAGTGGTTGGTGTCTGCGACCAATTTCTCTTTATTGTTCATCCAGTCAGGATAAGATTCAAGCCTCTTGGGCCATTCCTCAGGCCACTCTGCCCCATGTTGTTCAATTCCAGATGGAATTGTGTGCAAACAAGCCTTCATTGGAACATACCTGCGCAAAAGATATACATAAATTGCCAATTAGCAAAAAAGCTTAAGCTGATGAGACTTGAGAGTCAAGTACTACTGTGTATTAAGCACACGTTCCTCAACACAGTAACGCATTCATGTTGACATCATAAGGAAACAGCCTTAGATAACATAGAAGAGTTCCCAGAACATAGCAAGCCCAAGCACCAAATGAGTGATTTTGTGCTTGGTTACAGTATGAACACCTTGGTTGTATTAATCTACTTTTACTTTGCATGGAGGATAACAAAGTAAAACAAGGCAAACAGAGACTAGGATGGAAGTGCATTAGGTTTATCTTCTTCAGTTGGAAGCACCAATGGTCAATCCTAACCATTAAAATAGTTGGTAACCAACAAGATATGCAATATTACGTCATTAGTCAGATGAAAAAAAGATAGTCTCACATAAAGCAACAAAGAAAACCATGTCGACATGCTAAAGTTAATTAATTAACCTTTCACATCTAAATATTAAAACTCAGATCAGGCATGGACTGTAAAAACTAGAAAGAATTCATACTATTGGAATAATAATTCTCCAAAAGAAAAAAAAATTACAGCAGCATACCAGGCTGCATCAGGATTTTCATTTTCTTTGCACAGAGGGGGAATCTTTTTCCTCCTCAATTCGTATATGTCATTTGCTTCAGGCTTCTGATATATTCTAACACCAACTTCACCAACATCATCACTTTTATGTGCCAGAACATTCCAACAAATCGATGCCATCAATCTTGTCAAGTCTGGAGTCGACAGGAAGAGTCATTATCACCTTTAATGCATTACAATAGGAAGGCAAAGAAACAAGAATAAGGTCAAAATCAACAGCAAGCATTGCGGGATCCCATGTATCCTGTGTATTTCAATATTTCATATGAAAATGCAATATGCATCTGAGAACATATTGTTATATACAAAAGGTATAAAGCACACTGTATTACTACATACAGTACCAGCAGGGTAACCCAGGGCATCAGATCAGAACCTGTCGATGCTAAGGTGGTGAATCTTGTGCCTTATCATAGAAAGGGAAAAAAGAAGGGTGGACATAGAAAGATAAACAACAAACAAAATGAGAGAGAAAGAGAGTTACAGCAGAAATTTTTGTTGAAGAAAATGTGCATAAATGCCATTCCGTTCAGCATGAAAAACATATAGCACACAAGAAAAAGGAAGAAAACTAGTATTTTGGTCCTCGAAATATGTATGCTATCTCCAATTTGTTCTGTTGTAATACCTCAATGCTTTAGACCATTGTAAATGGCGACATTGTACACATGGATCAAATGAAAGCAAATTAAAATGAAGGACTTAATTGTCAAAGTTTAAGAGTTAAGTGGTCATTTGGAAAATGTGAATAGAAGACCAAAATAATAGTTTTTTCTAACAGAGATCATATGAAGCTAATGGAGCTACAAAAAATGCCTGGTAGAAAAAGGAACATTATTCAGATTTCCATCATTTCATATGTAAATTCACTTTTGCTTCAGGAATGAAGCCAACCTTCTTCCACTTCAATGCTGTCATGTTTAGTTGACAGAATAAAGTATCCACCAGGCCTTAGTATCCGATTCATCTCTAAAAGAAGCCTACCCCCTAAAATAGAGGAAAGAAAATCAGCTAGAATTAATATATATATATATAAAATTTCTGAAAAGAAAATACAATAAATGTCAGGGACACATACCATTTGAATGCCACGATATGCTGCAACCCCCACAATGTATAGCATCAAAAACATCACTAGGAAAAGGAAGCCTCCTCCTTCCAAGAGGGCTCACCACTGCAGGAAAACCACGCTCAAGAGCCACCTTGGCTAAATCCACTAGGTCATCCTTCAAGCCTAGTGTCAATGTCAAAACCTCCTTATCAAGGAGAGCAGCCCCAAAACTCATATCTGTACAACCAATGTCCAGGACAACATGAATATTCTTTCCCCATTCGATGTCCGGTACCATCTATCAAATTTCAAATTGTCACCAAGCATTATAACAATACCCTAGAATGAAAGCCCAAATCTTAGCTAATATAAACAAACATTAAAATTGTCAACAAAATGCATTACTAGAATAATAGGAGAAAAATGCATCACCATGCAAATGAAGGATTACAAACAGTTGCTTTGTCGAAGAAAACCATAAAATATTAATTGATTGGAAAAAAAAAAAAAAACTAAAATTGTGAGATTTTGATCCTGTTGCTACAGTTAAAAATAATAATGAGCCTGATGAGCACAGTAGATAATATTACATGCTACGGAGGGGTTAAAAAATTATTAAGATTGCATCATTGTGCAGGATCATACTCATTATTATTTTTCACTGTAGCAACAGGATAAAAAAGCCCTAAAAATGCTATTGCCACAGATGCATTCAATGTGCTTGATGACGGCAATACATGGACGATATTTTGTTTTCTTTTTCACTGTCTTGGTTAAATGAATTGCGAAGAAGGAGATCATGGCAGACGGTTGCATTGGTCTTACAGGCACAAAGGTAAATTGGCAGCATTATATATGGGGAGTCCTGCATACCTTGGTTAATAATGCAACAATGGCTGCTTTAGCTGGGTATCGCCAAGATAATAAATTATTATTTATAATGCAAATTAATATGCTGTATGTTTTAATAAAATTACAGTAATATCAAGACATATAAACGTTTTAAAATAGATTAAAGCTTACCTTCTAGACCTTGTACTTCTTCGACTACATTAAATAATTTTTATTAGTAATAGTCAAAGGATGGACTTGCTATAATTCGTAGTTTTCCTTTATTTTCAACCTTACAACAGATTAACTTCCAATTTAGTCAAGAGGTTAAGGTATTTGTGAGTTTATTATTTTGTAAGATGCAAATCTTCTGCTTTCTGGTTGATCAATATTCTTCTATCTTCTTATAAGTAAGTATTTCCCAAGGCCTTTTTCTGTTTTTGCGTAAGCTTAGCTAATTTTAAAGTTCACGTAGCCCTTTTTGTAACTTAAGTGTATGAACTTTTATTAAGTAATAACTATGTTTAACAAGGTATTAACCCACGGGACAGCATAGTAGAAAACTCACCTCTTCAATGGACTCGAGATAATGAAGAATCCCGCCCTTGAATTCAGACTGATTTTGGGGAAAGGTAAGATATTCTCCATACTCCATCAGCCAATTATGTCTTTTAATGTATGCGGCTAGCTTTGGGTGTGCCACATTCTTGTACAATATCTGCACTGACACAAATTTTTACCATGTCATAATGATTAAAGAAAAGGTAGTTAAATTTTTATCCATTTAAAGCATGCTCATTTTTTCATGTACCTTCAACTTGCTCTCAGGCCATGGGACGGGAGTGCCGTATCCTTCATGAGGAAGAGGAACCAAGCACATTAGGGGCGTTCTTGGGCAACTCCTCTCCGTGTGGCGGTAGGCCTGTAGCTTTCCAGAACCAACTTCAATATCTATACATGGAATGTAGTTATGCTTGCTTCTAGTGCTACATAACTTCCATTTATAGTTGGCTTTTGGATCAAACAGAGGTCCTTTTATCTTCCTCTTTGCTAGTTTTTTTGACTCCGCACTTCCATCTTCCAACGCCTCAGAATCCTGATCGACTGATTCAACTAAGTCGATGCCACCATCACTGTCTACATCCGTTTCACTTTCCCGATCTAATCCTTGTTCTCCAACTTGTATTTCTTGTTCATCCCCCTCTTCTTCCTCCTTGTCCTTATCTGAGTCTTTACCATCGGAATTGCCAGACTCTTGATTCTGGTCCTCATTAGTTTCCTTATGTTCCTTTCTCTTGGCATGTGTCACCGCCTTCCTCTTTCTTTCCTTAGGTTCTCGGTGTTTAACCGACACAGAAGCAGACTCATTCATTTTCTTCCTATTCTTCTCATCTATCTGAGATTCATCTCTCAACGAGTTACCTCCCTTGCTTGATTCCTCCTGCTTTTCTGGTTTTGTCTTCTTTATTTGAGCCCCTGAATTCCTTTCCCTCACGTTGGCGGACACGGGTTCTGCAATATCCTCAAAACTTTCCCTTTGTGTGGTTACGGAGGAGGAGGGAGAAGTAAAAACTGACCACACAAAGATAAAGCAGAGGCCCAACACAGTCACAGCCGTCATCTTTACACATAACCCATGTGGGCGTTTGGCTTGGCGAACTATACGACCTATAGCCATCTACGCAATCTAACCACAGACCAGCTATTTGTAGCAACTCTAACTGAAACAAATCGAACAAGAAAACGTATAAGAAATGCAAAATAACAATGCTAAACGATCACAAACTAAGCAGAACTGATGGAGAAACGAGATCCACGGAATTTCACCCAAAAAAGGCTAATACTGAGAGCGCCAAAATGTAGAAACCATATATATTGAGGGAAGCGATTCAAAAGATTGGGTACCCAGTTAGATGAGTGAGAAAGTTAAGATGAGATTCAACAGTATTTGTTACCATCGGCAGGAGAAATGTCTGTTTTCGGAAAGGTATAAAGAAAAAACAAAGAACAATAAAAGAAAGTAGTGAAACAAGTTTTATTGTAGCTGAGAACGGAGGATTAACAATGCTGAAGTAGAAAGAAAAGGAAAGAAAAGTTTCTATAACGTGAAAAGATGTTGAAACATCAGTCTTTCCTGCTCGTGGGAGCCTGGACTCTTTCTGAGGATGCAGAGTCCAGTAGGAGTCAGCGTTTTCAACTGTATGAGGACTAGACCGAGTTTGCGGATGGCCCAGTAAAGGCGCTACTTTCACACGAATTGGCTTGCTAATTGCTATTGCCGATGGGGATCATTTGTTTTCGGGTCTCGTCCTGCGTAATAGTGTTTGGTTGGCACACCATGGTCCGAGATAGATGACGACGACCGCCGAATTATTCCCTAGACTAGAAGCAAAAATGTTTATGCCAATTTCATATTTTGATCCTTATTTATTAACAGTCCAAAAGAAAAAAAAAAAAAATCCTTTTCTGGTGATAATTTTCGCTGGGCTTCACAATTACGATTTTAAGAAATATCAGAAAATTCGTTGTGTTCGTAATTCGTATAAATTGTTTCATATTTAAATAGGATAAATATAAATCGATATTGAGATTTTGAAAATTCTTGTTTTTGTTTGCCTTGAACGTAAAGAGAACGTATTATGCTTTAACAGCTGATCCCAACATTATTTTTCCTCCCACTTGTCAGAAAAATGGACTGTTGGAGTATAGTCCATATAAGAAGAAAAAAAAAACATCAATTATACGAATCTATGGTAGACTTGAGTTACCTAAATATTAGTACGGTTTGAAAGAAGATTAAAAAAAAAAAGGTGAAATGTCTATCTAAACAAATACACTCATTTCAGCAGCATGATTCTTTCATTTTTTTTTTTTGAAAGAACTTAATATTAATGCCAATATACATCTTGCAGGAACTGCCACAAAGTACATTATTTTCAACTTTAGGGTGTCATATGACTAAACTTCTAACACACAGAGATAACGCCAAAATACATCTTACAGGGTTTCTTTCTGTATAACTTAATATGTTTCACTATATCTTTTACAAATAACTAGCTCCTGTTCTGCCTTTCCGACCCAAACCTATTTTACAGTCTCATTCTTCATTCATGAATTATCTATTCTTTAGCGACTCGCTTTCAGATATATGACCAATGGTAGTAGGTGAGCCTGTTGCAGAAGTAGCAGTAGAAATGGAATTTGTTGGTGTGTGTCCTGAAACAGCTAAAGGAAAGTTGAGAGAATCGGCAGCAATGCCAGCACAATCTGATGTTGATGATGATATAGTTAATCCCTTGAGAGAAGGCTGCATTACGTTTGTATCGGGGGCCTTCTCCTTGGAAGCTTGCATGTTCACTTTTATCCTGGTATCATCAACTTTCATCAGTTTATATAGTTCATAACACCACCCAACGGTGTTAAAACTATAAATATGTAACAAGGCAATCCAATTAAACTGGTAGGCTTCAGATGACAAATCAGAAACAAAATTAGATAGACGGGACAAAACTTTGTACTTACTTGTTATGGATATTAACATATTCGTCAGTTTCATCTAATATCTCCTCCTGAAATGAGCAAAGTTCAAATGAAGATGGAATCAGCATTTACAATAGAAGGATATGAAGCTAATAGCTAAATAGCCATAGACCTAAGCAAGCCATTTGAAGAACCTACAAAATAGAAGAGTATTTCTGCAGAAGTTAAATCAAGTAGCACTTTCTGTAAAACAGTGTCCTTAAGCATGTATCCTTAACAAGCATATAGCAGACACAGTGGAGGGAAAGATATATGCACAAATGGAGGATGCTAGGTCAAAAGGATATTTTTTTCATGGTGTCAGTGACATTCACAGTTGAATTCTTATTATTAAAATAGCCATTTATGAAAACATACGAATAGGACAAATATAGCCCAAACCAACAGGGGAAACCATTAAGTACATTAAAGCATCTAACCTGAAGAAGTTCTTCAATGACATCCTCCATTGTAATAACACCAACAACCACTTCATTGTGGGGAAATGTTGGCAGGGGAGCATTCTCTATATCCAAGATGCAAAATGAACAACCTCTATGTCGCTTCTTAAAGGCAGGAGTTGCTGGCGGGCTTTTCTTCACCTGTGGACCTCCGTCACATCCCTCAGTTGTCTCCAATTTTGCACCTATACTCATGGCAAGTCAGGTCAGCCAGGTAAATCCCTAAGGATCTGCCGAGCAGCATTCGTAAGATATAATATGAAATTAAAATGAGCAGTTTTCTTCAACCTTTCTCCAAGTTTTCTCGCTTGTTCTTGCAGCTGTCCTTAAACTCAAGTTGTTCCCCATCTTTACTCTTTTTAAGCACTTCTTTTCTAGCATTCAGGTCCTTATACACAACAGCAATATGACTGTGACCCTTCTGAAATTCATTTAGTATATCATATAGAGGCATGTTGTCTGCAACACTGCAGGATGAAGAGGAAATCATGACTACAGACAGCCAGTAGTAAACCAGCACATCAGAAAAACTTAAGTGTAGCCAAAAAAAATAAAACCATCAAGTTCACCGGCAAGAATGTTATATCTCATTGATTGTGTAGGGAAAAAAAAAAGTTTACCGAGGAATTTTTCTAATAATCATTTTTCTTAGGGTAACTGCATCTTTTGGATCAACCATTAATAGATTTTTAACCTGCATGAGTAAGGTGAAGAAACCACTAAAGTTCACTGGATATCATAAGCAAGTTAGAGCATAAAATTACTTAAGTATAAATGGAAGGAAAATAATAAACAGAAAGGAACTGGAGTTCCAATTGCACTTCATACTAAGTATCCTGCATACAATTCAATTTGTTTGAGTGTCTTAACAGATATTGGCTGAAAGGTATAACCTTTACAATTTATTGCTAGGAATATTAAAATATAAACAATAATCAGGATATGATCATAGACAGGATCCTAATCATCGGTCAGAAGGTTTCAAGCTTGATGCCAATCCTGCCTTGACGTCTAGACTACATATTCAGCATAAAACCACTTTATAGATGTTTTAGGACCATTGTAACAACAGACAATGCATCTCATTTGAGCAGCATATACATGCATAGATCAAAGAGCCATTCCTACCATTAGCCCACATGAAATATTGTTTACTACATGTATAGCAAAAGTGAATGAGTTTAGATTACCATTTTTTAATTTTGTAATTCAGAGCATAGATTAAAAGTGGAAAGATGTATGAATAAAGGATATGTTCTACATAAACAGGGAGGGGAGTGGATAGACAATCTTTTGATAGTTCAATTTACTTAGCTTATCGATCTCCTCTTGCAATAATAGTGAGGAAACATTACTGGATACAACAAGAATAAATAGATATAACAAGCCAAAAGTGCCAAAACACACCAAAATATCAAGTCTACAGACGTGAAACTCATAATAAATTTACCCCAGTGTCCAGTCATATCCAAGACAATTGCAAGAATATAACATGCACAAGAATGCAAATGAATCATGATCACTAATAGACAATCTACAATCCCACTCGATCAGCTGACAATATCTCAAACTACAATTCCTATTGGGTATTGGAAGAAAAATACCAGAACTAGTCCAATAATATTTGTTGGATCTCCAGCATATACTGGAACTCTACTATGACCCATTGTCATTATTGCATTCAATGTCTCCCTTCAATGTAGACAGAGAGAATAATGTAAGACAATAAGAAGATACAAACATGATGGAGAGGACATTAAAGAATTCACAAACCCACAAAGTTAGAGTTGCATCCAGATCAAGGGAAAATGCCTTTGATATGGGAGTCATGGCATCTTTCGCAGTCTTTTCAGTCAATTCAAGTGCACCAGTTATGATGGTCGTCTCATCATGTGTTAAATCTCCTCCTTTACCAGCCTAGACAAGGAAGTAAATAAATAAACCGTGGTGCATCCGAGAACTGGGCAGAGCCATGTTAGAAGAATTACAGCATAAGGCTCATGGGTTAAAGCCCCACATCAAAAAATTATGAAACCCATCTAAAACAATCAGATTAATATAAAGGTACTGTATTTATTGATTAGTGAGAACATTAACTCTGATTTCTAACAGATGAACCTAAAGGCATTGTACCTATTGATTAGTGAGAACTTTAACTCTGATTTCTAACCTCATTCCCATGAAAGTTTACAAAAGTCTTGAGCTCTGCCCTTTTTAAAAGGGCAGTATGTCCCTTACCCAGCATCCAATCAAGAACCTGGAATTATTACAACATTCAATAAATATCAGTTTCTTCTAACATTCATAGTAAGTATACACATAATAAAAAATTTGCACCTTGCTAATTGGATAGGAAATGGGGAAGAACACTAGAAGAAGAACACGAACAAAAGGTGCCATTGTTGCTCCAACTGTCAATCCATAACGACTACAGACTGCTTGTGGCAATATCTGTAGCATCACATACAATTGAGCCAAACTAGTCAAATCAAGGAAGAAGAAACATTTCAAAACAAAAATTAGCAAAGTACAAGTCTGAACAGCATAGTAATTCTTTCTCGTACATATTAAGTGTGTATTTACACAGGTACAAAACAACTACTTTTATAGAAGCAAAGCCAAAGCGTCATACAACAAGAGGCTACAGAACTACGGAAGCATAATTTAATCCCTAGCAGCCTATTTCTTTAAGTAGATCAAGTACTTAATTTCATTTGGTTAGTGAAATGCTTTCGTTGGATCAAGCAAATTTAATTCCTAGAAAGTATTTCAATGAGCCAAGGTCTCTAATTTCAAATATACCAGAATTTTTTTTTCTTGAAATCAAACAGTTTAGCATCATCATCACCTGTCAAGATAATGTCATCCACATAGACTATTGAAACAACAATTTTACCTTCTGAATGTTTAAAAAACATGGCATAATTTGCCTGACTTTGTGTACCAAAGGCTTTTAATTACAGCTCCAAAGCGTTCAAACCAAGCTCTTGAGGACTACTTAAGGCCATATGTGACCCTTTTAACCAGCCAACTTTACATTTATCAGTTTTATCTTCGAAATCAGGTGGCAGATTCATAAATACCTCTTCTTCAAGGCTCCCAGTTAGGAAGATATGTTTTATGTCTAGTTGATGTAGAGACCAATTTAAGTTCACAGCCAGGGACAAAAGGATCTGAATAGAGTTGATTTTAGCTAACAGAGTAAAGGTCTCCTACTAGTCAATCTCATATGTTTAGGTTTATCCTTTTGCCACCAACCTTACCTTGTACCTTTCCACACTTCCATCAGTTTCACATTTGATAGTAAACATTAGCATCCAACTATCTTCTTGCCTCTAGGTAAGTTCACAACTTCCAAAATTCGAATCCTTTAAGATCATTCATCTCTTTCATGACTGCTTGTTTCCAATTAGAATCATCTAATGCTTCTTGAATGTTTCTCAGGAAAAACAAGTTGTTAGTAATTCTATATGTAAAAGCATTCTACCGAGCATCACGTGTCTACAGGTTTCTTCCCTCCTAACATCAGAGTACTTCGTTCAGTATATATTAAATGTGTATTTATAGGACAACTGCTTTTATAGAAAAAGCAAATTATAGTGCCGTACAACGTTAGATAACAGAAGCATGACAAACAGAAACAGAAATCCTAACATAAAGGAAAAAACTAACTAACTAAATTAGTAGATAAAAAATAGAAGTTATATATATATATATATATTTAATACTATCCTCCTAAATGACAGGGAAAAAGTGATAAGTAGTTTAGATATTTCGATTTATTTGAAACATCCTAAGCCGTTTAAACATCGAAGTTATATAATTATTTCATTAATTCATATTTACCTCTCCAAACATGAGGATGAGTGTAACTGATATCAAGATTGCTGCCCATGGAGACACAAGAGCATCAAGGAAAATAGGAAGAGCCTGTAAACAAAAAAAGGGCAGATGTGAGTGATGCGACTTGTAAGTAACCAAAACATGATCGATACCAAAATGTCAGCAAAATTGCTCCATTGAAGCCGTAAGAGCCTAGTACTACCTCCATCGCTAAAGAGTTGCCAATTAAAAGCGTACAAAGCAACAGATGCTGGTTCTTAACCACTGGAAAGATTTTAGCTGCAAAAAAAGGAGGAGTCAGAAAGTAGCAGGGGAAAAAAAAGTTAGTACGGTTTTAATATTTCAACTTATCTTTTCGCGTATAAATTGTGTACTCAAATTGTTTCGCAAAGAATTCATATACCCCAGACTTCGCAAGCATAATAACCAGAAAGACACATAGTTAATCCATTTTTGCTGATGGACTAAGTATGGTAGACAAGGAGACATAGCCTAACAGTTCCCGCATCTCAAAGACAAGACAAGCATCATCACATGTCGATAAACGCGGATTAGAAGTTTTACTTTCCAATTCGTGCTTATATTTACTTTTCCCAAATCCAAGGCAGCAAGCAATTCACATAAAACCCCAAAAAATAAAGCCTTCACATAAATCAAGTCACAAGCTCAAAAAAAGAAAATTCTGTATAAAAGAAGCAGCATCTCCAAACGCAGACCGAAATCCAATCAAGTGAGAGCCTTAGTATCGCTATAAACCAAGCAAATCAGAATCCGTACACCAAACTGGTTACCAAATATAATCAGAAAAGAAGAATCTAGAAGTGAAGAAGTAGAGGACGAAGGAAAAGGGAATCGGAGAGGGTACAAGCATGGATGCGATCCTGAGGACGACCGGACTTGATGAGAACCTCAAGGTCGACGAGGCCCAAAGACATGAGACCGAGAGTGAGACCAGCCATTAGCCCTGCAAAGCACACCAACCCAATGACTATCAGCACGTACAATGAGAATCGCGGCCCACAGCACTCTACGTTCGCTGCCATCTCTCTATCTCTCTACGTAGCTACAACGAGAGAGCTTGCAAGCGTGCACGCGAGGCTACACCGGTTTTCCCAAGTTGGATGACTCAAGGCAAAATCAAAAGCCGAAGAATGAACCTAGTATGACAGTGGAATTTGATGACTACTACGGCACTGCAGTTTCGGCTTTTCCTTCCGGTCTACACTACCACTTGGAAATTTTATTATAAAAATGTAATTAAATAATTTTGTCGGACAGTGCACTGAGTTGTAAACTATAATAAACATGAAACCACTTAGTATAGTTTATTGGATTTTTTTAGTTTAGAAGAAGTGGTGGTGTCTGTTTATGATTGCATAATTTTTAATATAATAGTAAAGACATCTAAAATTAAAATTTTAATATAATATTATTTTTAAAAAGACAATAAACTTTATTAAGTAATTTTAGTTTTTTTGGAAAAGGAAAACATATTGTAAAAAGTTAATTTTATTTCTAAAAATTAAAATAAAGATTTTATATCATGGATAATATTTTTTAAATAAAAAATATCTTATAAATTAGTTGAATTTAATAAGAAAAATTAGTATTATTTATTCTATTTTGTTTATTTAACTCATCATACTCCATTTACAAATTAATTATAATTTTGGCGTCATAAAATTTATAATTATGTGTAAAAAAAAGTTCCAATTAATGACTTTGAATTATGGTAATAATCAAAGGAAAAATAAAGATAATAGCCCACGAAGAAAATTTTGCGGGTGAAGTATTAAACATCACAATTTCACAAAAGCATTACGAGTCATGGAATGGGAATTGGTATATAAATAGAGAACATAGCATAATATTCCCTCAAAGCCTATCAATTGGACGCCTATTCCTTGGGTGTTGCGTTTGCTTGCTCTACTTCATCCTTATGGGGAGGCGTAGTTTGGTGTATCTGTTTGTCTGATTTTGCTATGTCGCCGAAGTTTAGGCACACCCTTCTCAGTATCATTGAATATCCACTTTGGCTGTGCCAATGAGAATGTGTTCACTTTTTAAGAAAAAGAAATTATTTTGAAATTTAGAGATTTTTGTTAAACTTCTGTTAAAAAGAAACTGTTATTAGATTATAGTTCATGTAATTTCTTCCGTCGTGAACAAAGAAGTGTAATATCATATCTTCTGCTTAAACATAACAATAGAAGCATAATATTTAGTTTTTAAAAAATTATATCTATGCTCAGAATTATTATTTACCATAAGTTGTCTTAATTAAATACTTTTCTTAAAAGTTTTATTAAATAAGATTTATTTCTCATATGTTAATAAAGGAATTTATCAAATACTTTTGTCAAATACTAGTTATATTTTTCTCATTGTACCTTTTTTGAATCTCTATTTAAAAATAAGTCATTTTTTATGACAAAAAAGTTTAAAAAATGAACAAAAATCTACAACCAATTCATGATTTATAATTTTTTGTTCAATAATTTATGATTTATAATTAAATATGCAACCATTGTTATACTAATCAAGTTATCAACTCAGTCTCATGTTTTGGAAATGAAAGGAAAATCCTACTGGAGCGTTTATGAGATTGGTAATTTAAGAATTCAAACTCAGGTGCTTGGCATGTCGGATAGAATAAGGAAGGAATTGTTGGATATCTTAGTTGTATTTTACAATAATCAGTTCCACATCTTTTACTTATAATTAGCCTATTATTTCAAGAATCTCATATCACCTAAAATAACTAGTTACTTATTTTAAAATCTTTATAAATATTACTTACTATATGAGTTACAATATATCATATGCTTTTGTTAGTTTTAATCTTGAGGTTCTACTTCAAAAGAGTTTATTTTATCTTGAAAAAAATTGTATATGATAAAATATTCCTTAATGATAGTGTATTTTTATCATTTGGGTCTCTATTTCCTACAATTGTGATCCGAATGCATTTATGCAAACTCTTTGTCAAAGTATGCCATTTTATTCACTTTTATGCACAAACTAGCACATGCTATTATTGAGAAAAAAAATGCTATAATTAGTTTATTTAATGGATAATTTATACTTTAGTTACTATTTATTTGCTTACATTTTTTGGTCTTATTCAATGAATTTGCTAAATGAACTTCGGTAATTTTCATTAATTATTTTTCTTTTTCATTGTTTATAATGTATTTTCTTGATTTTAATCTTGTTTATGGGATATGCTTATACACAAATAATTATAAGTATCATTATAATTATATTGTGAGGATTTATTTCTTGGTGGCTCTGATTTGTCATATGTCATATTATTTTAATATCAACTTGTATGGACTAAGCATATCTTGAAGAATAAGATCAATGAAATGTTGATTTGTTTTAGAATATATTTATAATTATCTTGGGAGTATTTAAATTCAAGAAAGGATTTTGAAGAAACATTAATTGTGTGTCAAAAATTAAAAAAATTTTTTAAGAACAATCAAGACAAAATGAGATAGTTTTTTAAAAATTCTATTCCTTTATCTTTTAAGGTTTATAATTATACATACATATTTGAGTGTCAATTTATCTAATTATGGAGAATTAGATAATTTTGAAGTAGATTCAAATGATGTGATGTATGTGATCTCTTGGATAGAGGACTATCATATGAAATTCTAATATTGATTGTTCATAGATCACTACTTTTGGTAGAATTCTAATTTTAATTAGGTTCAACAATTATTAAAATACCTACAATAATATTGCCCATGTCACTGGTTAAGTTTTAGAGTTGATGGTTTGTATTCTTTTCTAAATACTACTTATGATTATATGCATGCGTGTAGATATACACAAGTTCTAGCATATCTTTGTATGTGGATTTATTTGTATGGATAGATCATTGAGATTTATTGACAATTTAGGTTATATATTGATGAGTGTTGACATGGTGATAAAGGTTACATGAAGATCATTATACGTGTTCTATAATGTCCTAATAACAATCCTTGTACGTAAACTTGTTAATTTGCACTTTGTACTAGTGATATGTAATGGCACAAGCTAGTTGTTGCCAACTTCATGTCTGGTATTAACGTTGAGGAAAAATAATTTTATATTAGGTAGATGAAATTAGTGATTGCTTCCATCTTGATCATGATGATCTTTTTTCCATTTAAGACATATATTGGGCTATATGTATAAGTAATGTAGTAAGATGTTACTTTGAACAAAAACTCTATTTTGGATCTAAGGTGTTGACCTCCCATTTCAAAGGTTTTGGTGGTGTAGGTCCTCTTTACTTAATCTGCCTTTTGATAAAGTCTCACATCATATCACTGTAATTCTTGTGAACTTAAGTGGTGTTTTAATTATATTTCATATGCATTGACAAGATGTTTTAATAGCCAATAGGATAAAGTTTTAAAGGTAGAATGATATTAATGTTTGAGAATGTGGAGGTGTCTTGAAAAGACACAAGTACAAAAATAGTTGAATTAAAAATTAGACCAACTATTATAATAGGTGATGGTTTTTCTTATAATCATATTGATAATTATCTTGTAAAATTTTAATTTAATTAGAATGAATGATGATATATTTTGTGAGATTTTAAAATACAATGACAAGATAGTATGGGATATGCTAATGATTTTAGTTAAGCATGTTGAGAATTTTGCAATTGTAAACTTTATCCAAACGTGATCTTGTTTAGTGGGAGAAAACAATTTTTTTAAAAAAAATAGAGAATTAGATGAGGTTATCTTGTCAATGTTGTCTAAGCATATGAAAAGAGGACAGATATAGTGTAGATTTATTTACTAATTTCTATACTTAAATGCTATGAGTGAATATTATCTGGAGAAATGGATAAATTAGAAAATATGCATATGATATAGAAAATTTGAAAATTAGATATCATTTTGAATATAAAAATAAAAGGCATAGCAAAGGTTTATCCATGAAGTTATCTTGATTACAAGCCTAAACAATGAAACCCCACCTTACTCCTCTTGAATTTCACCACAACTCTATAAGTTAAGTCTTATCTATTTAGGTTTGATTCATATTCAAAAAGACACTATATTCGAAACAATTATACTCACCAATTAATCCAGAGATTTTTCTTGTAATTTAAAATTTTTCTTTCTTGTTGCTTTTCAAAGAAATTAGAAAAGTATGCTAAAACGAAAGATCAATCATCCAGATTCAAAAACTTGTATTAAAAGGAGCTAAAGAAGGATAAATATGGCAAGAACATAGTAATAAGGTATGAATGCAGAAAGATTGGTCATGTTAAGCTTGAATGTCTTTACATCAAGAAAAGACAAAACAAGGCACATGTAAGGAGAAAGGCCCTGGTTGCATAGAGTGACGATAATGAAGACAATGAAGAAGAAATTGAACAAGAGATTCCAAACATGTGTTTTATGGCTATAGAAAAGGTAAAAACTCAATCTGTCAATGATGATTTAGAAGAAACCTTTGATGAACTCATAACTAATTTTTGTAAATTATTCTTAAAATATGAAGAAGTTACACAACTAAAAATTAAATTTGAAGAATAAAGAAAGAAATGATTTGCAAAATCAGTTGAACTAAGTCAAAAAGGAAAATAGAGCACTGACTTAAAAAATAACCTAGACTGAAAATGAGAAGTTTCAAGCACTAGAAAATCAAAATCATGTGCTTTAACATGAAAATAAGGCACTAAAAAAATCAAAATTAGGTGTAAAAACATGTACTTCAAAACCACTTGGCCAGCTGACTTTGGCTATGAATAAGTAAAGAATGCTATGGTAGAGGCACCAAGCTTGCAGAAGAAGGGACAACTAAGTGTCATTGCACTTTTATTTCATCACAAAGTGCTGGCATACATAATCTTCACATGCATCCTTCCCAGATCTCGAACACTGGAAGTGGTCAACAGAAGAAAGAAATTTCTTCTGTATTACTTGACTACTAGGATTCACATCAATATACCACATTGGATCTTAAAGTATATGGCTGAAAGTAGTTAGAGCATGAACTTTCAAACTTCATTTCCTTATGGAATGCAGCTTATTAAGTTGTTTAAGCATAAGAAGGTAGATCTTTTTTTATTTTCCTTCAAAAAGTGTCATAAATACATACAATGATGCTATCTTTGCTTCTATGAAGTTCAAATTCAAGAAGGGACACTAAGTCAGAACTATCCCCATTCCTCAGCCTCAAGCACCTGAATCTGACATTTAGGCACCTAAAGATGTCAGTCCTCCATCACCTGTGACTAGGTGTCACACTCGAATACCTAACATGGCAACTCATGCACTTGGTCTTAATCAAGTTAACACTAACTTTCCAAGTTCTGAACATTCAATTCAGACACTAATTATTGATCCCATTATACCTGATGACCAAATACCAAAAGCTACAGTTCTTGAACCTTCTACTCAAAACATTTCCCATAAGCCTCAAGTTTAAGTGCCTGAACCTTTTACTCTGCCATCATCCTTTCAAGTGCCTCCTCTACAAATTCAATCCCCTGAATTTGTTGCATAAGCACTGACTACAGTTAAACCATAAAATGTTCTTATGTTATTTCAAGCTGCAAAGATGGATAAAATAGTTGATTTTCTCACTCTTTTTCATCAAAAGGTGGATGGAATTCAGGAAGACTTAACTCCAAGAATGGACAAGCTTCAAGACACAGTGATTAAAATGAAAGCTAACCTAAATGTGTAAAATAGCAAGTTTGATCCCTATAGAGATATTAAAAGCCTACCTTAGGAAATTACATATTTAAAACAAGCATCTCAACCATGGCCACTGAAGTTATCCATCGTGTTATTGAGATAAACTTTGAGGGCACACCCACTATGACTACTTTAGTGCAAGAAGTTAGTAGGTTGGGAAACTTAGTACACACTGCCCTTGTCATTCCTAGATGAAGATCGTGATGTGATCTCTTGCTAACCATGCTAATGATGGCCTACTACTTTTTCATGCTCGCTTAGTTCCTACATATGCTTTGATGTTTGCTTAGCTAGTTATGCTATATGCATTTGAAAATACATAATCTAGAAATCCTTCTAAACTCTATTGATATTGAAGTGTGTTTCTCAGTTTTGAAATCCAAGACTTATCCATTATCAAGTATAAGCCTTATAGATGTAGTTTAGGAGAAATCTTAGGCATGGAACTCATATTTGTTTTTCTTGATGTTTCCTATATGGAAGAAGAGTGAGGATATCCATAAGGGGTTAATAATAACCTAATACAATGAAGCTGACATAAACTCATATTCATTACTCATATATATATATATATATATATATGGAAAAATATATGTAGGGACAAGGACAACTTAACTAGATATAATTATAAACCAATGTAATGAAGTTGCTATAAAAAAGTTGCCAAGTTTAGCCTACCTAGATATCAATGTCATGTTGAATATGCATATATATATATATATATATATATTTGTGTGTATGTGTGTTTGTGTTTATGTTTGTGTTGTGACTTGCCATATATGTGTTTATGATTAAAGATGAGCAAATAAATACAAGCCAAAATAGATCAATTAAAAGGCAAATGAAACTTAGATAATGTCTGATCATGTATACACTTCAATATCACCATAAATCATCTCATTTCCATCCCTTATCCTTACTCTAACATCTTTCATTGATCACTAATAATTTTGAGCTTCTTTTGCCCATTAGTTTTTTGCAGCATAAGGGAGAGAAGGATTTGAATCTTTTACTATGTATGTATGCTACTTTTGAATGTATAGGTAAGTAGAATAGTCCCAAAACTTTACTTTTTTAGATAAATTATAGTCTTTTGAAATTTCTTAGGCAAGTGATCAGATTTATTTTTCTTTAATTAATTTGATTTTCTATATTGAAGATAGATCATTTACTGAAACCACAACCTCTTAATTGCAATTAGTTCTTTTCAGTCTTGTAGTAAGGCCTTGACTAGCTAGTTGTATCATCTTTAGATTCAAAGATCATTCAACAAAATTGTCATGAAACTTGTTGGAATTCCAAATTAGTCATATATATATATATACCTATGGGAACCTCAAAATAGCTTGCATGTTTTCAGACTCATGAGACAAGATATAATGTATTATATTCTTATTGCGATTCTTATATTTGGATTCTTGTTCATACCTTGTAAATTCGGTGATAAGTAAGCTTCACCTAGATCCCACTTACCCAAGTATATTTGTTTGGAAATCGAACAGGTGATCACATATTTTTCTTTAGTTAATATGATTTTCTATATTGTAGATAGATTCATTACTAAAACTACAAACTCTGAATTCCATTTAGTTCATTTCAGTCTAGTAGTAAGGCTTTAACTAGCTAGTTGTAACATCTTCTGATTCTATGATCACTCAACACAAATTGTCATGAAATTCCTTGGAATTCCAAATTAGTCTTATATATAAACATGTGGGAACCTTAAAATAACTTGCTTATTTTCATACTCATGAGCCAATATATGGTGTACTATAGTCTTGTACTATCTAACAGAATCTGCATCAAATTTCTTTTATATTTTCACTTTACACCACTGAGTTTCATTTTTGGTAGTCTAACTTAAGTAAATGTAACAAAAGGAAGCTTATCAGAATGGATTAAATCTAAAGTAGAACTAAAAATCACTTTGGTTTTTCTAGTTCTAAGAATAATACCCATTTAGTAGCATCCATAGATGGCTAAGACATTTTATCAAAGTTACCTAGAAAAATAAATAATTGGTTATCATTATGATTATGCAGGTAATTATATCTTTATAGTTTCTGCAGAAAAGTTTAAGTAAATAATGGATGGAATGTATACAAAAGTTTTGATATAAAAGGGCCAAGAGAAAGTATTATTGCCATGATTATTGATTACCCAAAACCTATGAAGTTTTTTATATAGAATTCATAACCAACGCATCTTTTTAAATTAGTGAAAGAGGTACCTTTCATGTAAGCTATTTTTATGTCAAATCACTTCATTGCAATTCAAGAGTTTGATCAAGATCAAACATATATACTGTTTAAACAATTTTTAGTGTATTTTAAACGCACAACTTTACAATTATTATCAATGACACACATTTTATCATTCTTTTCCCACTATATCGCTGTGGACTGGGCACCTCACATCCTACATCCTATGATATTTATAAATGCCAACAACTACAATCTTTCTTCCTTCCAAGATTCTTAAGGATTTTGGCTTTACTTTATTATCTCACCTATTCTATTTTACTTTATTTATACAATAGAGACCTGTTCAACACTATGAAATTTTGTTTTATATGTGTAAATGGTGGTTGAGTTTGAAGGAAGCTAATTCTGAGGTGCATTCTATAAAAGAATTATAATTTTGTTAAGCGCAGTCACTTAAATGATGTAAGATGAGAATATTAGAGACTAAAACAAGTAACTAAAAGAGAAAAAAATAAAAGTGACAATCATTTAATAACTTAAATTATCACTAAGAAATTAAAGTGATATATCTATATACAAATAATTGAAATTAATAACTCAATTAGAAACTCAAGCTTCAGTTTTGTCATGCACATGGGATTTATCATGTATATGTTAGCAAGTAAGCCAATATTGATATGGAAAAGCAGATTGTTAGGGATGCAAAGCTGGATTATTCAGCCACATGTAATGCAATGGAAATTACTATTAACATGCACAAACATATTTTCACATCAAACTATATGAGAGCAATTGTATTACCTTTGAAGTGTACAAATTTGCACATATTCCTTAATGGACCATATACTTGATGTGATTTATAGACTGCATCACCAGATACTTATTTCAAGTAAACTGTAAGTGCTTCTTCCCTCAGCAACAACATAGCATATATATATATATATATATATATATAATCAACAAATATGATCTTATACTACTTCTAAGTTAGGAATATGATCTTATACTGTAACAACATAACCTCAAAGGAAATAACACCCTAATCCCCAAAGGAATGTAAAATAAACAAAATGAGAATGCCAACTTTACAATACATAAGGACAAATATGGAACACGAAAAAAGGACATTACGACAAGCTAAATAAAGTGCATCTATCATAAGAATAAAACACAATAAGTAAGACCATATCTAACGATTTAAACCATATATTTCAAAATTTTTAACTGCATTTTGTAGAGTTTCCAGACAAAAGAAACATTTGATGAAAACCCATATATTAAATTTTTTAAACAAAATCTAGGTCCAATAATTTTACCTGAATTGATTAATTGTTGAATTAAGGCTACTATGATTGAGAAGCAAACAGAGAGCAGAATCTTAGTTTTATCCTTCACTTCCCAGCATAAAAAACCCTCATAAAAGCATATAAGTTTTATCCCTCATTTCCTTCTTGCTCGTCTTCCTCTATGAATTTCACTATAGAATAACCTTAAGTACAGTCGAATCAAAAGATTCTAGAAATTCATACACTAACCAACAAAGAAATACATACCTCTGGTACAGTCAAACCAAGGTTGAAAAAGTCTTTGTCTTTGTCTCTATCATCGCACGTCGTTTGTAAGAGCGAAACTAAGGCTTTTGTGAATAAGGGTATCAAACATTAACATCAAAAGCAAAATAACCTATGAATAATAAAATAAATCAAAGAAGAAAGGGAAAAAAAAAACAAGCGAAAATGGACGCAGGAAGACATACTTGAGCCAAATATGCCAGTATCTTCTTACCTGACAGAAAACCCACAAGCACCATTAGAGAAATGCAAGGAAGAAGGCACAATTTATCAAACATTTCTCGGCGGTCCAGTTAAGCCGCCAGAGATCGAATAAAAATCACGGGAAATTGCTTCATCTTTCAGTAGCTTAGTTTTATGCACATAATTTGCCTGCAATTGTGCATTTACTGGTGGTTAGAAAAAATTGCTAGAAATTAACTGCCAGTAAAACATGGTTTCCTTGTAGTGTATACTATTTCCTTCGATCTATACAATTTCTTTCAGGGGGAGCAAGACTTAAGGGAAGCTTTTTTTTTTTTTTTTTAAATAGTTTTGTCATCATCAAAAGAGGGAGGTTGTTGGCCCAATGGTTTCATAAAGATTGTTTCATGATAACAAACCCATTTTGATAATGTAATTGGCCCAAATATTTGTTAAAAAATTTATTTGAAATATGTAAAAATTGATTTAGCCTCAAAAGAATCTTCTTATGAAGTCCAATTTATTAAAACATATATGAACCTATTGGACTAACTTTCATCAATGACCTAAATTGCTTTTCTTCACATAAGGACAAACGAAGGACAAATAAGTAAAATATAAAGTTACAAAAAGATCATGCTTTCAACTAAAAAAGAAAAAGTGATAGATAAGACTAAAAGCAAAAAGTAAAAGACAACAAAAGCTCAGAAGGTCAACACATCTTATGAAAATGACAAATGAAATATAGGAAGAGAACATCAAAGCTATTAATAGAAACATTCAACCAAAAAGGTATCTTTATATCCTCTTTCAAATAAGAGTGACAAAGAAGGAAAAGGCATCTTGGGAAGGAAAAACTTTAACATCTGAAAAGCATTCCTCTCCCATATGATTTTCTAAGCTAAAACATCCTTTTTGTAGAAGAGACACCCACAACTAAAGAACTTCAAGCCACCATGACAAATTTGAGAAAAACTGATGCCACTCTCTTCCTTTATATCAGCATTTAACATTCTTTTGCATTAAAAAGTGCTTAAATTTGAATTGCAATGATCACTAAGCTCAGAAGTATAAAAAGAAGCTTTGAAGAAAGAAATTTATAAAAATCATGAACAAAAAATTAGTTTGAGAGATATCCTAGAATTATTCCTTTACGCCCAGTGTCAAGTCCTTGAGTTCAGCTTTCAAGAGCTTGAGTTCTTCATGCTTAATTGTAAACTTTATTATAAGGTAATCTTAAACACTATATCCTATTTAAATCTTTCATGAGTGAAAGTTTATTAGGGCTAAGCTGAGTGAAATCCTAAGTGAAATAGTTTAAGGTCATCTTAAACCTTGTGTTAAGGATGAATACTTTTAAACATGTCAATGTAAAAGTTTAGGGTAATCTAGATTAAAACCCTATCTTAGTGAAAATCTCTTCTATATTTAAGGGGACTGAACATAAGACTGAGGTTGTATGAATTAAGATAAATTGCATATGTCTTGTTTTCTTTTTAAAGTCTTTTAAAATAATTTTCAACATATGAGATTCTCTTCAAATCACTAAAAATGATTTTAAGCACCTTAAGTTAATCTTTCAATTACTGAGTTGTCACTTAAAATTGTTTTTCACTATCTAAGTTATAAGTTTAAACACCATGCCATTATCTTCGAAAATGGTTTTTAATGTTCAAAGATTTAAAAACAAATACAATCACTTTATCTTGACCACATATTCACCCCCTTTAGGTGCACTATTAAGGAGAAGCTTCATGAATATATTAACTATTAACTGAGAGTGGACTAGCAGTTGCTTTAAGTGGACTGTGAGCTGAGAGTGGATTGACAGTTGTTATAGGTAGACTAATAGTTGTTGTATCTATGCAATACTTCGACTGCACCTTCTACAAAGAATTAAACTGTGTAAAGAGCAAATAAAATGAATGATCAATAGCTACCTTAGTGTACTTAGTATTGAGATACCCATTCCATAATGGAAATTCTCATTCAATTAAAACAACATGATAGGAAGTGTAAATTTTTCCATAGAAACTAAGGCATTTATAGCTTTGCAGCTCATGTGATTATTGTTGTATTCAAGAAATATGCATTTGGTACTATGAAACTATATCTTGTGCCGCTTATATGGTTTGAGACATAGAAAACAAGTGCATTAAAATGGTTTAAGTGACTTGTAATTAGACAATTATCTAAATAACACAAAGAAAGGAGTTCCTTGCAAAATTGGAGTTGACTACCAGTTAATAAGATAAGTAGAAGTTGAAAATGCTTCCCACCAATACTGTAATAGCATCTCGGCCTAAGCTAACAAAGTAAGACCTAATTCCACAATGTGGCAATGCTTCCTTTTTATGTGACCATTCTGAACATATGTATAAAGAGAAGAAATCCTAAATTGAATGCTATAATTTTGAACTACATTAGCAAAGCTTCTGTACTCACCCCAGTTACATTGTAAGGCCTTGATTTTTCTATTAAAATGATTTTATACATAACTTTTGAATTGTGAAAATACAGCTAGTGTATCATATACCAATTGTGATCGTCTAGGAATTAAATGTAATATTTATATCTAAAACTAACAATTAATGGAGAAGGCCTACAAAAATTAAAGTGTATAAGATTAAGCAAATTTTGGGCATGAGACTTAAAAGTTTTAAATAGAAGATTATGAGACTTACCCAATTGACAAGTATAATAGAATGGAAATTTATCATTAGCACTTATTTTGACATTGCAAAGGTTCAACACTTAACTAAAGATTCTATCTGATGGATGTCCTAGTTTCCTATGCCAATCCTCTTTCGTTGTTAGATACGCTAAGCATGTAATGCTATATTTTTCTTCATAAATGTTACTGATCCTCTATTGCAATACTTCATAGAATCCATCTTTAAGTCACCTTTAAATTTTTGTTGACCTAGCCACTTTGTCTTTTATAAAGCACGCATAAGAATGAAACTTAATGAATACATTGTTGTTAGAAGTTAACTTAGATACACTAAAATTCTTAGAAATTTAAGGCACATGTTAGATACTTATAAGAAAAAGGGACACAATAGTAGAAATAGTAGAGGACCCAATAGTAGTGATGGGTATTTTGTCTCCTTTACAATAGTTAACTTTACCTATAGATTCATTGTTTTGGTGAGTGACAAAATTTGTAGCTCTGTTGTCCTTAAACTAATTTGGTTTGGACACAATTGAAAGAGACACAAAATAAGTTGAATATCCACCATTGTTGCCACCTTTAGGCTCATTAGGTGTGGTTCCTATGTAAGCTTAATCATATCTATAGAAACATTGTGCTGCTATGTGTCCCAATTTTTTACAAACTTGGCAAATGGGATTGTTACCTCTATAAGAGTGACCTTGTCCTTTGAACTTCTGTTGCCATGGTCTCTCCAATTACCATGGCTTGAAAAATTATGATTCTCATATTTATTAGTAGCAAGATAAAAAATATGTTGTCTAAGAGACAAAGCACTGAGATTGTTTAATTGTTCCAAGCTACTTTCATATGTAAGTAGGGTTGAATGGAAATCAATCCATGTAAGGCCTTCTATATTTAGAAGTTCGACTACAATGGGATTAAAATAACCATCGAGTCCTGCCAAGGATTGGGAAATTAAATCTGCCATTAGTATAAGATTTCCAATGAGAGTTAAATTGTCGAAAGTAGTTTTTATTTTTGCTAAATAATCTTCCAACTTGGGACTTATCATGTATATTGGATAAACTCTTTTGATTTATTGACTAAATGATGTTAATTTCATGAATTTTATGGGTTTGACTATTTGGTTATTTCTTTGCATCAAATTCAACTAATTTCAGAATTTTTTTATGGAAATTCCAAGAGAATTGCTTTAATGAAAGGAAATGAGGAGTTGGAGTTGTGGAAGAGGAAGATTCAAGGATACTTGAATTTTACTAACAAAGTGGAAATTGGAAGATGCCAAGGAAGGAAGTTAAGTTGATATTCAACTTTATATGGTGAATTCTCAACTTCGAAGCCACTTTAGACCCCTAAACATCAGAATTTAATGACAACCATTTCACTTAAAGTCATAGATCTTGTCAAGAGTTTTCTAACAAGTATTAATTTGCTAAAATCTGACATCAAATTGTAAAGTTATAACCAAAACATTAAAGTTGCAATTTTTGAGAGAAATTATTCGACATACTTAAGTGGTGAATACATGATTGATAGGAAATTTTGAGTGTTGTTTTAGTTTTGCTTGGGGACAAATAAAAAGATAAGTTTGGAAAAGTGACAAGTCCCTAATTATGTTATATTTGTATATGTTTTATTTGGGACATATTATGTATTTTCGATAAATTCTTTCTTAACTCATTTCTTAACAAAAAAATTTGTGACTTAGTTGTTGCACCTGTGAGGTTTTTGGCAATGTTTCATAGCTCACGAGAAGTTGAGCACCCTAAAATTTAGGACGCAATATCCAATGACATGGTATTATAAAGCCAACCTAGTAGAAGTTAGTCCGTGCTTATCTAATCTTCATAACCTGGGTGTCATCAAGATGGAATGGACAAGTTATGGTGTCACTGATGTAAGCATCAAGCATTATTGAGTGCCAAAACAAGTAATTTGTAAGGTTCAACTTGAGCGAGCAAATTTGGCTAAAGGAGGAAGCTAACCTAAAGGACTTGACTGTAGCCAAAATAGTTTGTGCAGTAGACTTAGAAGCAACATTGCTTGAGCTTGTAAGAAAAGAAGATTAAGAAGTCATAAGGGACGCTGGTAAGAGGGCTTTGATACTAAAATAAGATTTTAAAAGAGTCAAATTTAACTTTATTAAATTTACAATGTTGAGAACACACATATAAATAATACATGCTATCCTATTAGGAACAGACACCTAACTTAACTATTGATGACAAATGACAATGAAAGAATGAAAGAATAGAAAAATCTTTTAACTAACTAATGCACTAGAATGCTTTAGCTATACAAAGAATATTATCCAACACATTCTTGAAATAGTGTGCTAGAGGTAATGAGCTGGCTTCACGTGAGTTGGACTTGGCTAAATACACGAGCTTTCTTCATTTGTCCTTATATATATTATGTGCTTTTTGTTTGACTTTATAATGTAAACAACTCACAACAAGAGTGAATTCTCATATATAAATTGGTCCATATCCATTGTATTCAAATGAAAAGTTAAATGAAATAGTATGTAATTAAATAATTTTCTACTCTCCTCTTATGTCAATAAGTACATAATTTTTTAAGAAATAATTTATATATAGTTTTATATCTCTTTGCTATATTATTATCTAATTAAAATATGACAAGTATTTAGTTTTCCAATAATATAAAAACATGTGTATGATCATTACAAATAATAATAGGATGACAATTTTGCGAGGTAGGGGAGTTGGGTTCCTCCCCACTCCCCATTTTCACTATCACTTATGTCCCTCATTCCCATTCTTACTCCTCACTATAGGGGAATTTTTCCTCCATTCTCATTCGTTATGAGGATGCAAATCTCCACAAGGACCTTAAAGTTTTTACAAGAAAATTTCAAAAAATAATATAATTAATAGTTATAAAAAATTTAAATTTAAAGTTTAAACTCGTTGATTATATTATCTAATAAATTCTAATCAAATTTTACAAAAAAATAAAATGACAGGTTCTAGACAAACCATAAAAATTGCAAAAACTCAAAGAAATAATAACTTTAACAAATAAAAACCATCAAATTCAAGTTGTTTTGACATCATGACATTTTGTTCACCATTTGTGAAATCTTCATCATTGTTTCTTTCTTAAGTACAAGTTAGGTATTTTAATCTATTTTGTTTCAACCAACTTAATATCTAAATAACTTTTACATTTGAAGCATCAATCAAGATTAACTTATCTAAATAGCAATTTAATTCAAATTTGATATTAAAAATAGTTGCACTTCTAATATTTTGTCTCTGCAAAAGAATTCATGTTTTTCAAATTAGAAGACATAATAAATTTATTACTAGTAATATATGTATATGAAAATTTTAAAATATTTAGATAAAATTATTGGGGACAAGAACCTATAGAGATTTTTCCCATCCTCATCATTGTGGAGAAAGAATTCCCGAATGCAGGTTGTTCAATGGGATAGTTCATCGGGATCTCCAAATATTAGACCCTTTTACCATATCTAGATAATTGTGTAATTTTTTAATTATATTATTCTCTTTTTATATAATTATCAGTTAACCATACATTTATTATATCTTAATGAAAAACCCTGATGCCAAAGATATAAGACACTTTATCTAAGTATAGTCTATTTTTTTAACATTTTACTTGTATATACAATAGGCATTTTTAATTAGCTTATACAAAAAGTCCCTTCACGGTAACCCAACAAAAAAATAACACCCGCAAAACTTGGCAAATCTATGTCCTTGCGACTTGCGAGATTAACAAGTAAAATAAATAACTCCACGCATGACACAGCGTAACTCCCCACAGTCGAAGGAAAATATTTACATCCAAATATTTTTATATTTTTGTTATGTTAATTTTTAATTAAAATATGATAAGTATATCATTTTCAAAGACATATGTATAATTTTTACAAATAATTATATAATTTTTTAATTAACTTATACATATTTTATATTATCATTAATGAATTATGTATTTGTCACATGCTAATTAAAATACCTCATAACAATAACATAAAAAAACCTATACATAAATTTAATCTACCATCAAATTCAGTTTGGATTATTAATAATAAAGCATTAGGAGTGGTAACATGTATAAAAACCCTCTAAAGTTAGGAAATGTGACATAAGTTGATTTCACTTTCTCATTTCTTTACATAGTCCCTCCAACTTTAAAATGAAGATACAAAATACAAAATTTGATCAGATTAGAGAGAGGAAATGAAAGATAAAACAAAAGAGTACGTGCTAGCTGATAATGTACTGGACTTGCTTGTTCGTATTATCCCAAGTTGAGGTTGAGCCATCCACATCTACTAGTGGTTTTTTCAATTAATTTTTTTTTTCCGGTGGGAGGGGAAACCATACATTGTCACTATTCACTAAGAAATAGACAGCCAGAGACAGGAATAGGAATAGGAAAAGAAAAAGCGTGAGCATATTTTATTGTGGCAGTCGTGGACTGCATCGTTACCTTGCCTTTCATTAAGGCCAGGAAGCTAGATACGATTAACGGATTAAGGTATCTTCTCATGCGTTGGTTGTGTGTGGTTCTCTTTTCTTATCCCTACCCCCTCAACCTCTTTTAATTCCTCCCTTATATATACCATGCATTATCTTCATCACCAACCTCTTGATTCCCGAACGAGTCATGTCGGATCAAGTGAATGGGTTGCCTGAGGATCCAACGTGGCCGGAGCTAAAGCTGCCGGATTTGTTGCAGAACGACGCCGTTCGAGACGTGCATGCCACAATTGAGAAAGAATGGGATTTCCTTCAGAGGTCAGCGTGTCAAACTGCAGCAGGAAGGGCTCTGTGGAAACACGTGATCCATGATCCACTGGCTGGGTTACTGGCAGGGGAGACTTACTTGAGAAACCTCCATGACAAGATCAAGAAAGACCACCTCAACAATGCACGTGAGATTTCTGGAGTCATTCTTGCTGTTCGAACACTTTGGTTTGATTCCAGACTCGAGGATGCTCTTAATTCCCCCAATGGCAGAGAAGCTCAGGTTGTTCTTCTTGGAGCAGGTTCGTAAAAACCTCTACTATAATTATTATAAAGTTTGGGTATGTAATGCTATCACAAAAGAAAAGAACAAAACCTTTCATTACATTGGCAATTAATCAACTGTGTACGAGCAAAGTGGCTACATCATTCGCTTGCCTCAGAACGCAGCAGATCCCCTGCTTTGCAGGTGAAGCAGGGGAAGGGAGAAAGGGGCACAGCTGAAGCAATAGAGAACCCAGAATTCGCAGATGCTGAGGCAAAATTTTAAGACGTTTAGGTGGATCATGCCAATAAGATGATATTACACGATTATTATATTATAGAATGTATACTCGTGATTTTGAAAAGCCAATTTTGAGCCATAGACGGCCAGGAATCTTCAGATACTTTTGGACCACAACCTGTCTAGTTAGGTAATATATTAATATGATACGAATGATATATAACAACCATGCGCCTACCTCAGATAATTACATAGGCTTTCGGATTCCCCTCCACAACTAAAGGGACAAGAGAAGAGAATTTTCTTGGACCCATGCCTGAAAGTGTTTATTATTGCCACTTGAGCTAAACTTGGTTAATTTGAGAGGATGCAAATTGGTTAGAAGCATAGATTAAATTTTTTATGAAGATTTTTTCAGTCATAATTTTGACTTTTCCCACGTCCAAATTATACATACTGATGAAATTGTCCAACTTCTGTGTAGGAATGGACACGAGGGGCTATCGTTTGGGTTGCTTAAAGGACAGCGATGTATTTGAAGTTGATTTTCCTGAAGTCTTACAGGTGAAAGCTACTATTTTGCAAGCAGCAGAGGAATCCACAAAGGACGACCAGCAGTTTATGTCAAAAGCAAAATCCTTAACCAGAGTAGCAGCTGACATTAGAGAAGATAACTGGCTCGAAAAGCTTAAAACTTCAGGTTTCTTGCCAGAGAGGAGAACGGTGTGGGTTCTAGAAGGTATCCTCTACTACCTAACTCAACTCCACGCCATGCAAGTGCTAAGGATTATAGCCGAAAAATGTTCCCTAACCCACACAGTCCTGTTAGCAGATTTCATGAATAAACCATCAACTACGTTATCCAGTTCTACCTTCTATTTTTACAGCGATTGGCCGGACCATCTCTTGCCATCCATTGGCTTCACACATGTAAAACTATCACAGATAGGGGATCCAGATGCCCATTTTGGACTATTGAATGACCCGTTGAATCTCTTCAACAAGCTTCGTAGTGTGCCTAGGTCAGTACAAACTCATCCAGAAGACGGAACACCATGTTGTCGCTTGTATTTGGTGGAAGCTTCCGGTTCGCCGGATAAATCGCGTGAAGGGACATTGGGTCAGTCCTGATATGAAGATCTTCGTCGCCAAATTACAGCCTGGATGCAGAATCCATTGTGCCTTGTGATGTTGCTCGTACATTTACAATTTCATTGTCGATTTGTCTGTCATTTCTTTTCAGAGGAGGAAATATAGGTCTGTGAAGCCTCTGGCCTGAAGATATGAATATTATTTTCAGATTTTTTCACATAAAAAATAATTTAACTTGATTTTGTCTTTATTATTATTTTTTTTATAAGCAGCACACTCTTATCACAAGATGACAGAGATAGCTTTACTTAAATCCTTAATTGATATTTAGTTTGGCCAGGAACAAGTTCGAGCAGAAAAAGCCATTAACTTGAAAGCCTTTATCCATTTTTTGTTGAGTCAAAACCTTACCTTACGCAACCAAATTAAAAATCCTCAGAAGAAAAAACATGAAAATCGAAGGTTACATATTAAGCACTTGACCCAAAAAATAAAAATAATAAGCAAAATCAACTATTTATAAAACATCAAATGGATTGTAGCGTAAAAATAAAAACATAACACCTAATGAAACACATTATAGCATAATCACATAATAGCAAAGAAAAGGTAACACCCAAAACACATTATATCACAATCAGGGATGGAATTGGATTAAACGAGCCCCTCCAGCTTCGTAATGCACCACGTGCTATCTTTAAAATTTTAGGATAAATATCAACATTTAACAAAAAATCAGAGGCAGTCAAACAGGACATGCACACAGTATCAAACAAGAAAAGGAAACACTAGAAGTTAGGGAAAGGCATAACTTCTTTGATATCTCTTGGATGATTTTCATGGATAATTTCAGAATTTCGAAGCCATTAACCGTGTAAGAAACTACTAAAAACTATATGCTTAATGTTCACAATTTATGAGTGTACAGTTACATATAAAAAAATATTAAGCTGTCAAGAAAATCTGCATTTTCTCAAAAAAGGGACCGGAGGGCCAGATACGACCTCATCCCAGACCAAGAGAGCATAGTAGATTAACAAGGTCAGATTATATTTCAAAACTGCTTATCTATTACTTTCTTTATTGTTACTAACTATGATAATGATACAAGATAAATACCGCATAAATTAACAGATTACCTGTGAACAAGGGAAAATGTTAGCAAACATTTGATTCCCAAACCTCTGGTCATGCAGTAAGATAGCTAATACTTTAAGAGCGAGATTCAAATGTTTCATAATGCAATTATGAACCCAATGATGCTGGATAACTTTTTCTTTTTTAAATTGAGGTTAACACATATAATAGAAAATATGCCAACCTTTCACAGTATGGCAGCCTTTCTTGTGACAAATCTTAATCTTAAAGAAATCAAAGAACAATGCACATAACATAATTCATAAGATATAGCCAAACGGTACTTCAGCTCCATAATTTTCAGCACTTGGATTTCCACTTTTAGGAGGTAAAGCCGAAGTAGCAGCTATCCTTAACAGTCAGATTTCAAGGCAATCCTTGATTCCCTGCTCAAATTTGTCAATAGAAGATATTGTATCCTCTACAGCATCAGCTATCTTCCTTCTGCAGCAAATGCAGGGGCGGAAATGCCATTGAATTGTTAAGATTCCAACTCATTATAATTTCTAAGGAAAGAAACACATATGCCAGCAAGGTAGATATTAAATTTGGAGTAGAAATAATAGTATGTAACTATATGTTTCAATTCAGATGGAACAAACCTGAGAGTGGTCTCCGTAAATGAAGGATTGTGACAATGTTAGTGGAACCATTGTCTATAAATATTTAAAATAATTCACTTGTAAAGCAGCTCAAGGAGAGGGGGTCATTGTTACAGTAGAATGATCATAATAGCACTAGTCATTTCAATAGACACCAAAAGTTTAGACGATGCCCTTTAAATGCACAAAAAAGCAGGATCGTATCATTTAGATACTGAAAAACATTGATTGACCAGACAGGCCTCAAAGACCCCTATTTCCAGCAGCCTGAGCGCTGACTTTCAGAAATATGAGCAAATATCAACCCACCCCCATCTTTTGTATACGTTGACACAATAAAAATGTTACAAGTCTATTTACAAAACATCCAAGCCCTCTAGTTCATCAAGAAATTGGTTACAAATGGAATTCTATCATAACTGAATTAAATGCCAGTGACAAAGTAATATAAAGATCGAAAATATGTCAAATAAGAAAATGTTATCGAAGTAAAGAATATGAGCATATATCAACCCAACCCCATCTTTTGTATACATTGACCCAATAAAAATGTTACAGGTCTATTTACAAAACATCCAAGCCCTCTAGTTCATCAAGAAATTGGTTACAAATGGAATTCTAATGAGGTTAGGTCATAACTGAATTAAAAAAATGCCAGTGACAAAGTAATATAAAGATCGAAAATATGTCAAATAAGAAAATGTTACCATAGAAGTAAAGAACACTATAGATAGAACAATGTTAAGTTATATTTTTTTAAAAATTATTAAAAGAAGATCCTGCCTCCACTGGGGTTCCTATAAGCTACTATAAAAGACATACCTATTGGAAGCAAATTGAATGGTGGTTTTGCCTGCCAGCCCACTGACAGAGGTGAAAGATCTGCATTATAAGAAGTATACAAAGAGAATGTAAACAACCAATTATTATGGTTGTTCTGGATATAGATGTACCAGACCAGGACACCATAGACGACCATATTAGGTAATTGCCATTAACTCTTGACATCATTGGAGTGTTATATGAGGAAAAAGGAACAGATCTAGGGGTAGACAATGAAATAAAAAGTGTGGAAGAGAAGACCACAATTTTTTAAGAGTTTCTGACAGTAAATAAAAATGGAATAAGATTCCTCACAGTAATAATTTGAGGTCAAGAACCATATTTGCTGGATAAGTTTTTATTAAACAGGAATCATTTTGCAATTATCTTGCATTTCATTCATGCTGTATTCTTTATAACAAAGAAATACCAACAAAGTTTCATGAGTATTTAAACCTAACAAAAAAACTTTATGGTATTATAACGTGGAACCAGGAATTTTTCTTTTAGGATCATTGAGTTGCTTTAGATATAAACAGTAAACAGAATCATATAAAACAGTTGCACCAATGGCATTCATTTACATAAAGAATTCTCCGATAGTGCAGATGCTTTCTGCTTTTTTAAGTGATTGATTCGAGACCTAATCAAGAAAAGAGGGGAGCAACACACTAGTTGCTGCAGCATCACACAGATGCTGAAAAGCAGATACCTTATGAGATCATCTAGCAAGGCTTCAGCTTTCAACTTTACAGGATCCTTACTTCCAAGCAATGAGGCTGCATTCTTCACAATCAATCGAAATGTGCATACCTGTTCATGAAAAGAAAAGGAAGGTGAATTCTATCTAAACTTTACTTTGTGTTAGCGATTGGATGCTTTTTGGGATATGGAAGGTAGAGGGGAATAAAGAATCCAGCTTAAAGATGATGTATGTATCACGTGTTTTACATAAAACCTAACATTATTCATCGTTACATCCCAAAGAGCCGATAACTCCGAATCTCATATCTTAAAATATCAAAAAGAAACTCGTAATGCAGCGTGCACGATATCATCTTAAGGTGCGGCACATAGTAAACAACGACTAAAAGCTAATTGATATTTTTACGACACTTAGTTCATGCTTACTACACCATTCAAAAGCTTTGTAGTAGGCAATATTTTCGTATTGGCAAAGTCATTCAAAACCCTAATAGTAAAACAGCCCAGACATTGAGATCATCTCTAAATGCTAAAGTAGAGGACCGACAAACCTCGACTCCAGTGTTAGCCTGGAAAGAGACAAAAGAATTTCTCTCCTGCGGAACGCAATCCCTAGCAGCAGACCTAAATAGATTCTGAAATTTCTCTAAATCCTGGTCCGTATAATCAGCATCGCTTTTCACTATCAATAGCAATGACCAAAAGAAGCTCAATGAAACCTAATAATCAATGTACACACGAGCGTTGGAGAAAAAACGTACTGAGGAAAAGATAGGCAGAACGAAGGCTTTCACGGGAGGCATCGACGGGGGCCAGTAGGAACTTGGAGGCCTTTTTCTTTTGTTCTTTCAACCAATCCTTAGGTCCAGCTGCGCACAACTGAGAAATTAGGGTTTTGAAACACAAGAAGATAAAGTAAGAAGCAAGCGAGATGAGATATATCAGAAAACGCAGAACAGTGGTCCGTACAAATGCCAATTGCGGAGGCAGGTGGAGGAGAAGACAGAGAGAGAAAGAAAAGCAACGCAACGTCTCTGCGTGAGAGGAAAATATTTCTGGGTTTGAAGGAGACGTTCCATTTTGAATTGAGGGGCTTTGGAGGGAATGAAGATGGCGCGGTAACGGTGGAGAACGAGCCTGAGATAAGGGGAGAGGCAGTTGGCATCGTTAATGCTTACATGCTTTGCGAAGCTATTGCTCTGATTTTTAACTATAAATATCACCCTTGAGCTATTTTATTTCATATTTTGTCGGGGAAACTTAATTCTGTTAATAAAAATATTCGATCTTATTATGTTAAATACATTTTAAATAAATTTTGGAAACACACGTCAATTGAATAGTGTAGTGAGAGTTATATATCCATCCTGTCTCTTCTAATAGAAAAACGTTGGCCATCGCCTTCTGTCACCACCAACCGTTACCTTACAGACTGCAAGACCTCAACGAGGCAACCGTTGCTTTTGAAACTATTTACGCATGAACTGAGGAGCAATGGCGCAATAATAGCTTCCTTGAAATTTATCTTCTATGACATTGATATATATATTTTTTTCAGCCTTTGCAAAACCACCCAAATTTGCATCAACGGTTTGTTACACTGCAGATAATTAATCCTAACGGAGGTATCCAACGTTCTTGCTCCGGAACTTCTGGTGTTCTGCAAAATGATTTAGAGGAATTTTTAAAAAATTAAATAGTTAAGACATATATCTTAAAATACTGAGTTCGTATGTTTTCAAAATTTGGGAATTAAATAATTAAAATATACATCTCTCAAAAACTAAAATTGCATCTCTTCAAATGATCCGAGAAATGTAATTTCAATCACAACAAATCAGCATAGAATGCTAAACACATAACTGACAATGTTACAGATTGAACTTTTTGAAATATTAAGTTATTAAATTATAAAATATATTTCAGACGTCCGACAGTGAAAAAAAAATTAAACGTTGTCACAAGTCAAACTTATCTAATTTATCCGCTTGTTTCTTTGCTTTCTATTATCTAAGTCTCCGAATAATTCCAAGCATTTTTTAAATAAAAATTATTATCACATATAAGACAAAGCATCCGTTTCGCAAGAGGACAAACGATGGGGGTTGTTCGGAAGCGAGATGGCGTTATGCGAGGGAGAGTGTGAGAGTGTGCGAGCAGCACCAAGCCCAGCCGCGCGAATTATCCTCGCCCGAAGTCAGCAGAAAAAATGGCAGCGTGTGCACCAGCACAGATCACTCCTTCTGCTATCGCCACGTGGCATGGCATCTTCATTCTTCATCTCCGGAACGACCCTCTCTTGCTTTTTTGTTTTCTTTTTTCTTTTTCACAAAGTTTCGTTCCATTCAAATGTGTGTTGTGTGTATTTAAAGAAAGAAACAGAGAGTATAGGTAGGACTTTAGGTCTCTTCTTCAACATTTACTCTCATAAATGTAGAAAATCAATGGCCTTGTTCACACCCAAATGATCAAAACCAAAGGCATTTGCAAAAGGCTAGACTCTTTGTAATTTTAATCCCAGCGTGATTTATTAGAGAATAGTAAAGGACTCTTAGTAAACTAGAGGGGGGAATTAATTCTGTGGCCAACATGGATTAGTTTCCACTTCTAGGACTCTATTATGCTACTTTCCAATTTAAAAGAAGGCCTATTAGATGTCAAATGCTCTCCCCTCTGCATTGCCAAGTTGTAATTGCTTTTGCTTCTCAAAACGCTTATTCTGCAGAGTATCCGATTCCCATCGAAAACAAAATATACACACACTCTCTCTCTTTTCTCCATCCACCATCAGCATGCCTATTTATTGACAGCAAAATGCGAGTTCCCAAGAGTTCCGTTTCATTTCGTCTCTCTAGCTTTTAACCTGAACTTGGACCTCTTTCTTCTTGCCTGCTTCCCCTTTCCGCTACAATCCATTCAAAACCTCGTCGCTCTTCGCCCAAGACATACACCCGAGGTTCGTTTCGCCTTCTCCTATTCTTTCAATTCTTCCTCATTCGGTTTCTTCTTCGTCTTCGCTTTTCTTTCACTTCACATGTACTGTACTGGTTTTCTTGTTCTCTAAGCTTTTAAATTTTCTTGCACAGTTACTCTGTTTGTGCTTGTTCTGTAGATCGTTTAGGCACCCGTTTCTCATTTTTTTAGGCTTAAAAGTTATAGAGCAATATGGTTGACAATATTGGTTACTAGGAACTTGGAGGATTACTGTTCTTAATTCGAAAGTTGAACTTATTGGTCCTTGTTGGAGCATAGCTAGGGGAATTCTTAGAGGCGGGACAGAGCCCGGTTCCTTATCCGCTGTAGTTGATTCACTGAAAACGTAAGGTATCACGGTTTTTCTTTTCAAGGAAAGGCTTATTGTTAATTTTTTATTTTTTCCCTCAAAAAATAAATTTAATAATAATTTAGCGCTATTGCATCAGTTCACTGTTTCTTCTGGTACTTAATCATAATCATTAAATGACAAGATGACATTAGGTTGTAGGGGTGGCTAATGTACCATATTTGGGTTGAATTATGAACTATCTGTCCACCTTATTTATGAGAAAGATTGAGCTTGAACAACCACCGTGGCACATTGCTTTACGATTAAGACTTAAGAAAGTTTGATCATACGCTAATTATTTGTAACCTTCTATGTGGGCAGAAATTTTTTACCTTAATTGTTCAAACATATAAATACTTACATATATGTCTGCATGATTTATGCTTAGTGGTAATATTTATGATTAAAACCCTAATTGTTGTCGTTTGTGGGCGTCTTTTTTGAATAATTATTGAAGAATGGGGCTAATCTCAGCTAAGCATGTCCAATGATGAGAAAAAAACCATACTTTTATCTAGAATTTGGACATATGTCCTACTTGATCTTCCCTATTGTTGGATAGTGTTTCACGAAACATATGTAACTCCATTTCTAGATACTGTAAGTCACACTACACATTCAATAATACATAATATTTTAATGTTTATATCAGTTATTACTAATTATTACCGGAATATATTTTTTGTGGTATTCATTTTGTCATTCATACATCTATCAGGCGTTAATCAGTTGCATGCACAACATTCAATGGACAAAAACTGTGAAATCAGTATACAAGATCAAATATCAGTGCCCTTGCCTGGCAATGATAGTGGCAAAGAGCACTGCATATGGTCATCATCTCCTGAACCTGGACATAAAATTGAGATAGGCAAGCAGATCTTTTGCAACCGATCACTGAATATGAAGAACATTGTTGCTGTGGGATTTGATATGGATTATACCCTCGCACAATACAAGCCTGAAACTTTTGAGTCTCTTGCTTATCAAGGCACAGTTAAAAAGCTGGTTTATGATTTGGGATACCCTCAAGAGGTTTGTCCATTTAGTCGTATATTTCATACCTTGTTAATCATTATTTGCCTGTTTTGTTCCTGCATATCGATGGTGGTAGTGATGTAGTGGTTCATGGTATGTTCTTTGATAACTTCCTTAAGTATCGCTTTTTTTCATGAATTACTTCTCCAATATGATATTTTGTAATCTTAAAAGATTTTTCGTAGCCAGTTTCTTCATAAGTACAAAGAATTTGTATCCTGCTGGACTTGACTAAAAGAGAGTTTATTGTCTGCAGTTACTAAAGTGGTCATTTGACTGGAAGTACATGGTCAGAGGCTTGGTTCTTGACAAAAAAAGAGGCAACATCTTGAAGGTTAAGACTGGATAAATTTCTTCTCTCCACCACATCCGGAAGTGAGAGAGTATAAGAGTTTTTCTTTTTTACAATCAACTTTTAATGTTTGATTGCTGGATTTTTGCTATTGCTCGTAGATGGATCGCCACAAGTATGTGAAAGTAGCCTACCATGGATTCAAGGAGTTGTCAAAAGAAGATAAAGTTAGGACCTATGGAAATACTTTAGTGCGCAATTCTTTTGATGAGCCAGACTATGCTCTGATTGATACGCTCTTTTCACTTGCTGAAGCTTATTTGTTTGCCCAGTTGGTTAATTTTAAGGACAGTCATCTTGGAGAAATTCCAGAGCATGTTGAGTAAGTATTATTCTTGTAGCATAATGAACCCCTACATGTTTCATCTTAAATGGGAGAAAATCCTGGTTTTAATATAGGATTATCCTTTATTAATAATGCATTCTGCTAAACCTTTTTGTAGGAAGTCCAATGCAGTAAATAGTTCACTACTATTTAGAGTAAGATTAGGCAATGGCCAGTAAATCATCACCAGATATGAGTGCTCCATGATTTAAATATTCTTTACAAATTAATCTTTCAGTTATGCTCGCTTGTGCAAAGATGTTCGAGCTGCTGTGGATATGTGTCACCGAGATGGGACATTGAAGCAAATGGTAGCAAAAGACCCCAAAAGGTATGGGAAAAAATAATTAGTACCATATCAAAGTAAAAATTTGACTTCATGGTGAAAATATAAATAGTAAAATTAAGTAAACAATTTTCAGTTATTAATGAGATTTCAGTCATCGGAAAATACTGCTGTCCCTGGAAGTGAGACTGCTTTCTTGAATATCATATACAACCTATGGATGCTTGATGAATATTTTCTGACTTGTTGATTTTTTCTGTTAAAATTTGCTTTATAAGGTATATCAATGAAGACACTTCAATAGTGCCCCTTCTTCAAATGCTTAGAGCTTCTGGACGTGCTACATTCTTGGTGACAAATAGGTAGTTATGATTTTCCAATTTAAACAGGACAAAAATTTTATAAATAATATTCAAACCCTTTTGTGTTTATTAAATTATCGAACAAATCAGATGTATAGCATTGTCTATGAATCAATTCTAACATTATCAACAAATATATAAAGACATTTCTCTGCAATTTGGAATCCCTAGAATTTATTTTTAACTTAAAATTCCTAGAATGTTATTACAATGCTAAATGTTCAAACAATATAGTACAATGAGTTGTCATCTGTTGCAAAAATTTAAAAATTGTAATGCAGAAGAATTTTTGAAATTATTAGGACTTGATCTTACAGAAAAAATTTGAAATTTGGAATAAATTAACCCAGAACATACTCATAATGCTCGCTTTCTCTAGAAACAATTAACTAATATTTTATTCACTCACATATGACATATGTCATTTGCAGTTTATGGGACTATACAAATGTTGTCATGAGTTTTCTTTGCGGCTCCACTGTGGTAGATGGCAGAACCAATCATGATTGGCTTCAATACTTTGATGTTGTCATCACAAGCAGGTTATGTTCTTCTCTGAGCATCCAAAATTCTACCTTGTTGTAAAACTTGTATTCGTTTGATCACTCTGCTTGGAGTGAATTTTCTATCACTCTTCACTCTTGTAATTAACTTGTTGCTTTGCAACTGTTAGTTTCGTCATTTTATTGTCCAGTGAATTGGTTTTGCAGTGTCATTCAGCCAGAATATTAAACATCAATTATGTATCATTCAGTTCATGCATAAGCTACATAACTTGAAGCATCCATTAATATTGTTTCCATTTTTCCAGCTAAGAAAAATTAATTTTTGGGTTTCCAACGGCATGCAATAATGTAACTTGGTAGCTATAAACTGATAAAGTCTGTCATCCATGCAGTGCAAAGCCAAGTTTTTTCCATGAGGAAAATCGTGCCAACCTATTTGAGGTTGAGCCTGAGACTGGAATGTTAACTAATACAGATAATGGCTCTCCTATGCCTCAGGTAATTGCATCAGTACATCATATCATTTATACTTTCCTTTGATAATCTTGTCTTATAATTTGTTTCAATTTTTTATGAAAAAGGTGGGCGATGTCATACCTAGATTATTGCCAGAAGACAAGTCTTTGCATAAAGTTTTCCAGGTACATTTTGTTAAGTTTATGTGATACAATTTGTAGAAGCTAATATTATTTACTTAGTCTGTATCCTATTAATATTGATGGTTCAGCATGTCAGTACATTTAATGTGGTTATGTACTTCTATTTTAGGGAGGCAGCGTTGCTCATTTGCATAAACTACTTTCAGTGGCATCAAGTTCACAGGTGATGTCTCCCTTTTAATGGCAATATCTATAGGTAGCATGGTCAGATAATAGTAGATTTCATTATACGTAGTTTTACTGTTTTTATATGATATGCTGATTATTTTCACATCAAAATGTTGTTATAAAAAATGTCAGTACCTGGCAAGGTTTCTGTTATGTCCTGTGTTATATTTGTGTAGGTTCTGTATGTTGGGGATCACATTTATGGAGATATATTACGCAGCAAAAAAGTTCTTGGTATATCATATAAATCCTTATCACTCTCTTCTTTCAAATGATTTTGCATTTTAATTTTATTTACCAGTGAGCTTTGTCATTCTATATGGTTATAATCCTAGGAGGAATATAGAGATATGGAGACAGGTAATGAAACAGATATTACATTGCCTTGGGCTTTAATAAATGAGTCCAAGTACTACTTGTGGTATGTGAAGAAGGAAATTATAACTCCAATCATTCAATTTTTACGTATATTTGTAAAATTTCCCTATTTATGACTTTTAATGAGGTCGTGATTAAGAGGGCTCAATGTGCAGGGTGGAGGACAATGCTTGTAGTCCCAGAGCTTGAGAAGGAGGTTAAACTCCTCTGGGAATCAAGGAATACCCGCAAGGTGGTTGTGTTATTTTACTTTTGATTACTATTATTATTTGATATTTTATAATAATCTTTGCCTACCGTTCTAAATTTATATGGAGAGATTAAAATGGATAGGTTTAATTCATGAATTGAAGATGAAAGATTTCATATTTGCATCTGATATTCTTACTATACTGTGGTTTAGGGTTCTGATTTCACTGGAGGACACCTGACAAGCCTACATACATTTGGGTTAAGATTTTTACATGAATAGTCTTGTGCAGGAACTTCAATACTTGAGGAGCGAGCGTGATCGCATTGAGGATGATATACATCGTTTAAAGTGGTCTCTCAAGTTAGTATAATTTTAGAACGCTTATTTCATGCCTTATTATCTGTGTGGTCTCTCAAGTTAGTATAATTCTAGAACGCTTATTTCATGCCTTATTATCTGTCTGTTGTCTCAGTGAATCATAATTTGTTTTCCAGGTCCAATAATCCAAATGATGTAGATCCAAAAATATCTTCAGAACTTGATAAATTGGAGGTTAGGCCTTAGTTTCATTATGGTTTCATGTCAGGCATGGTAGTTCAATTACAGATCTGATTACATGCGTTGCTTGTGACAGCTTCAAAGAGAAAAAGTGCGTTCAACTCATCAGGAAACTCAACGGAAATTACACCAGAGGGTAATATTTTTCTTTTTAAATAATTAATTCTTCTACCAGTCTGGTTCAGTAGTGATTATATTCAATCAACATAGTAAAACAGAGGTTCACCTTTTATAAATGAATAATGGCAGTACCATAAGGTATGGGGTCAGCTTATGAAGACCGGTTATCAGAACTCTCGTTTTGCTCATCAGGTAAAGCCTGTTTATGTGCACTATTCTTGCACACAAGTAAAATTGGAAATTGTCCTTTTTGATATCTTCATAAAGAGCATGGCGGCTGGGAAGATGAACTAGTAGTGTGCAAAAAAACATACGAACTCTAGGCTTTATTATGCTTAAAATATCAGAACAATGCATAAAGCCTGTGTTGGTAAACTCGCACCATCAAATATCATTTCGATGTGAGATTTTTTTATTTTTATGAAAATGAATGGACATTCTTCAACTTTTTTTCAGATAATAATGGTTTTGATTGATTTTGTGTATGATAATTTCTGTAGTTCAATTGATGAGCATTATGCAGGTTGAGAGATTTGCCTGCCTTTATACTAGCCAAGTTTCCAACTTGGGATTATACTCTCCAGACAAGTACTACAGAACCACTGACGACTTTATGCCGCATGAATCCAACATTGTTGCTTATGAGCCTTGTGACGTGGAACTTTAGGGATTAAAGGAATCTTTTGTTTCGGGTCAGGGAAGCTAAATCATGCTTGTCCGCCTTGTGCCCTTCCCCTCTTCCGCCAACCCCTTTAAACGTAGCTTGTTTTAGTGATATTCGAAGTCGTCATATGATGTTCCAATTTTAAAACTTTGCAAGAACATTGATAGTGTAAAAGCTGGCTAGTTTACAGCTTTTGTACAGCGTTATCTTGTTGTTGTTATTATTATTATTATTATTCTCTTTTTTGTTTTGGCAAATATGAGATGTTTAATGTTTAGGAGCTAGCCTCGTTTATTTCGGCCTATACCTTGATTTAAGATCATTTCTGACAATATATCGGCTTGCTAAAATATGCGATGTTTTTCAGCTTTGCCGTCTTGATTTGGTAGAGTTGCTCATCATGATGTGATGCTATGGTTGCGTATCAGCTTGTGGCCCTCAAACACCAATTGCGTATGATAAAATAATTAAAAAGAGGCCACAGCAGGCCTCTGAGGTCGTGGAATTTGAACAAAACTAGAAAACAGGTGTAAAGAATATGAATGTATATAATTTAATGATGATGCAAGGCATTTACACTCTATATATACCTGTAAAACAAAGGGACTAAGCTAAAGATATAGATTTGAATATTTACAATCTATACAACGAAAGAATAAAAAAAATGTGACTTGTATGGTGCACGTTAGCAAACTTCAGTTGAGATGTTATAACTCCATGTGGAAATATGATGGTTAAACAAGTGACTTTAACCAATAATTCCATCATACTCCCCCCCCCCCCCTTTCAAGGTGGAGAATGGTAGTCAGCCATTCTCAACTTGAACACTAAGTGAATTGTTCAACAGACAATGACTTAGTGAAGAGATCTACACTTTGATCTTTGGAAGAGATAAGTTAGGGATGAATAAAACCATATTTGTATTAATCTTGCACAATATAGTAGTCAATCTTGAGATGCTTGGTTCATCCGTGAAACACAAGATTGGCTAAAATATCAATTCCAACTTTGTTGTCACACCAGAGGGGGATGGGAAGAGGTATTGTGAATGCAAAATCATGTAGTATGTAATTGATATACTACAATTCACAAATCGTGGCAGTAAGAGACCTATACTCAGCTTCAACTAAAGAGCAAGATAGATAGGTTGTTTTTAGTTTTCCAAGAAATGAGTGATTGACCAAGGTTTATTTAATACCTAGTAAGATTCCTTCTGGTGTCCAGGCATTATGCCCAACTAGCATTACAATACATTTTAAGTTGAAAAGGTTTTGGGACAGTGTAGAAAAGTCCTTTGGAAGGATAACCCTATAAGTATTTGAGAATATGATTTGCAGTAGTCTTGTGGGCTTTACATAGGGTAGTGATGAATTGATTAAGGTGTTGCATTGAATGTGAAATGTTGGGTGTAGTAAAACCCAATTAAAGAAGACCACCAATAAATCTACGATACCCCTTAGGATCAACCAATTTTAGACCTTGATCTTTAGTGAATTTTTATGTTTTAGGTAGTCTAGTCTAAGCTAGCATAGAGCCTAGAAGACCTGAATCATAAAGCAAGTCTAGTATATACTTGCGTTGGTTAGCATATAAGCTAGCATGTGAATGAGCTATTTCCAATCCCAAAGAATACTTAGCATCACCTAAGTCCTTTATTGTAAATAACTAATTTAAGTAGGATTTAACACGCTAAATGGCTAAAGCTGAATTCACTGTCAAAAGTACATCATCTACATAAACTAGTAAGGTAATGAAAACATGATCACAATTATAAATAAACAGACAGTGATCATTATAACATTACTAGAATCCAAATTGTAAAAGTTTAGAAGTTAGCTCATGATTCCACTGGCAAGGTGCTTATTTTAAGCCATAGAGGGATCATTTAATCTTGCAAACTTAACCTGGTTAAGCCTTGGTGTAACTTTCAAGTGGAAGCATATACACATATTCAGTAATGTATCTTTAGGGGAATGCATTATTGATATCTAATGGGGATAGAGGCTTAACAGTAGCTAAGGTAAGAACTATACGGATAATGACTACCTTGGCTACTAAGAAAAGACATCTGTGAAGTCTAACCCTCCACTTGACTGTAACCTTTAGCCACCAATCAGGCTTTATACCTCTTTACTTAACCATCAGCCTTAAGTTTCACTTTATAAACCCAATGACAACCAATTTGTTTCTTCCCTGTAGGGAAGGAGGTGAGCTTCATGTATGATTAAATTCCAAAGCTACAAGTTCTTGATTCATGGCAGCCATATACTTAGAACAATTCTTAGCTTAATTATAGGATGTTGACTCCTAGATTCCAAAAACATGTGTGGGCCAAAAAATCAACATATGCCGGAGAGAGAATATATAAGGTGTGATAGCGATAAGTTGGCGGTGTATGAGGGAAAGAATGAGTAGAACCAATAAGGTAATCTGTCATCCAATTAGGTTCTTTGATGGATCTAGTACTTCTTTGAGGAAGATTAGTATTAGTAGGTGATTAAGTATTAGGTATAAAAGATGGAAGAGATAAAGGAATAATAGGTGGTTGTGTGTTAGTAGTAGGTGTAGGTGAGGAAGTAAGCAAAGGATCAAAATGGACAGAGATGATAGGGATAGGACAATTATTAGCATTGATAACCAATTGTGCTTTATTGGGAAAATGTGTTTATAGAATATAACATCTTAGGAAATTAGGATCTCTTTAGTGTTAAAAGAATATAACCTATAGGCTTTTTTACTAGAAGCATAGCCTAGGAAAAGGCATTTTGCACAAGCAAAAAATTTATTCTTACATAGTAAGGTATTGGTAGCAAAGCAAAGGGATCCAAAAGTTCTGAGATGATCATACGAGGGAATGTGATTGTAGAGCTAATCATAGGGAGTTTTCCATTCTAAAAGGTCAGTGGGAAGCCTATTTATCAAGAATGTGGCAGTAAGAATTGATTCTCCTTAAAATTAAAGAGGGAGTCTAGATTGTAAAATTAATGATCAGGCAACTTGCAATCAGTGACTATGTTTGTGCTCAACTACTCTATTTTATTGAGGAGTGTGAGTACAAGTATGCCGACAAATGATAACACAGGCTGTAAAAAGGGTTTGACAATTTGAATTACAAAATTCAGTTCCACTATATATTCAAATTGCTTTGATGTAAGTGTTAAATTAATTAATGACCATGACATAAAATGTTTTAATGACATAATGAGTTTGTTATTTATTTTGTAACAAAAAAAGTCAAAAGTCATTTTAGAATAATCATCAACAATGGTGAGGAAATATTGAGCTTTTGTAATGGCGATAGTACTGTAAAGACCCCAAAGATCAATATGTAATAATTCAAAGCAAGCAGGGGAAGAAATAATATGAAGACTGAAAGGGATTCTTGTTTCTTTTGCCAGTGGATAAACTTCACAAACATCAAATGGAATTATATATTGCTTTTTTTTTTTTTTTCGTATGATGGGTGACCTAAATGATTGTGCCACAAAGTTAAAGAAGTATTGCCATGTGTAGTTACATTAGAAATAGTACAATCTGTGGCAGGATTTGAAGAAAAAGATTTGTTGTCAAGGATGTATAAACTACCAAATAACATGCCTATAATAATCATAGAATTGGTGTTATGGTCTTGTCAAATACAAGAAGAAAAGGTGAAAACAAGCTTAAAATGAATAACTACTACAAGTTAACTAATGGAAATAAGATTGTAACAAAAAGAAGGTATATAGAAGACATTATGAAGAGCAAGGTGAAAATGTAGGACAACTGTGTCAATACGAGTGATAGGTTGAGAAGAACCATTAGGAAGATGAATGAAACCATTAAGTGTAGTGGTAGTAAAATGAGTGAAAAGAGAGATATTAGAGCATATGTGATTAGTTGCTATTTGCTAAATTTTATATACAGAAGTGCACGTGATCACGAAAAGTAATAAAGAGTAAGTAAGATATCGTTCCCACAAGGACTTGGATTTAATTTTGACTGATACTATTATCAAACTTTTAAATAAGGTAAATGGATAGTGTGTAATTGAATAACTTGATGATAATGTAAAATTGAGTAAACAAACAACTAAATGAATCTAACACCTTGACTTCACCTTCATGTGTAGTTACTTTGTATTGACAATTACTTCTTCCTGAGTTATGAATTAGTTTACTAACCTAGGGATTTAACTGCTTATGAAGTTCTGTTGAATTATTATAAACCTAACTACTTCCCTAAACTCCCTATATTTCTATGAAAGTTCGCTGAAGAGACAGTTGATGTAAAGCACTATCCTAATCTTGGTTATCTAAGACAGTCAAGTACTATCATCTTGATTACTAATTGCTATAATTACTATTATTTAAGCATGCAAACATAGATTATCTTCATCTAGTTCTTCATCTAAGGTTTCTCTTTCGAGTTAGCTTAAATATTAATTCAATTCTAAGGTGATCAAACTCAGAAACCATTAAGGTTAAAGTGAAAATAAGTAAATTGAATTTAGAATATCAATAAGAAAATACTATCATACAAAAGTAACCCTACAAAGGGTTCAACTAAAATACTAGATAAAAGCTACTAGCCTCCAATAGGCATTAGTACAAATTCAGATAACAAAGAAAAACAATAAGAATACATAAAGAATGAGGAGAAGGTGTTTAAAAGGGGAAAAACTTTATACAGAGCCCTCACTCTGAAATCACCCCTCTTCTCAGCAACTCTCAACTTATATTTCTCCTTAAGTAATTTCCACTCCTCTCTATGCTTCCTCTCTACTTAGATGTCATGTTGCTTACCCTTAGGACCCTATATATAGGCCTTAGAACCCTAAAAATGGAGTATGGGTCGAGTATGAAGCCTTCAATCATTACAGCAGATTAAGGTTTTTTGTGGTGAGCTAGGGTGCCAAGTCTCTGGTTTTGGCGCCTGGGCACTAAGATATTAGCACTTGGGCGCCATCTTTCTAGCAAGCGTAGTGCCTGAGTGCTGCCTTTATGGCACATGGGCATTAAGTCTCTAATTCTAGTGCCTGGGTATTATTTTTTAGGAAAATTGCCGCCTGGTGCTGGAACTCTGGTGCCTGGGCGTGGTATTATTTATTGCAAAATTTCAAAGTGCACAATTAGAGCCCAAGCACTATAATCTTTATTTTTCCTCCATTCTTTACTAGTACTTTTTCGAATCCTTTTCTTGTAGATTCATCACACATAATGCTTAAATCTTTGCTTAATGATGGTCAAAGGTTCGTTTCTAAGTTGTAGATGAAATTTTTTTGTAATCACTGAGATTTTATTTATAAATTAAGCGTTTCTACTATCAATATTATTCTAGATAACTTTCTTCCAGAGAGTTATCAGTTGCATCAGTATCTGAAATATAAGAAGAGCTAACATCATTATCAACCAATTGAAAAGCAAAATGGGTTGGTATACTTAAGAAATTAGAGAACTGAGCAATATTAACAAGGCCATCAGAAACCTCCTTGCCTTTCATTTTGGACAACTCAGTTTAAACAATAACGGATATTATGGAAGCAAGATCAAGTTTACTGGAATCATCAGTGCTTAAAGGAGATAAGGTTTCAGTGCAACAATCAGCCATTGATTTATTCTCTTTAACACAAAGCTTCTTATACCAGTTAGAATACCCATGTTTCTTGAAACATGTAATGATAGTGTGCCCTTTTGTATGGTAATTGTTAGCATAAATATAGCAATAATATAATAAAATACAAAATAATATATTTCTTAGTATTTGGCTTCTGAGGAGGTAGAGTCCCACGTAGCTTCTAAAGAAGCGTCAATGCATGAATATAAAAGACAAGGGAAAGAGAATTCAACATTCAAGGATTTATAGTGGTTCGAATCACTGTTGATCCTACGTCCACTCCCTAGCTTACGTAACTAGGAATTTCACTAACTCAAATGAATATCAATTATGATGGTTAACCTCACAACACTAGGCATAGTCACGAGACATTTACACTATTCCCCTAGTAGCCCATAACAAGGCTCAGTCTTATAAACTTTTATAACATAGCACAGACCATTGGAATTATCTTGAATTCCAGAAAACTATTAATATGAAAAAATGAAAAGAACTCTCTTCTTTATACAGAATACACACTATTTCACCCAAAAAAATAAGTGAATCACTAAGATATAGTCACATAGACTAAGTAGTGCACAACTTGTTTCTATGAATGAAATAACCAATCTTGCTCAATGCATCATCTTCTTCTAAATGTTGTATATTTATACTGGAAAAGTCCAATGGCCCTTTCAATAGCTAGTACCTCAATTTGGTAAGTTTTCAACTCGTCCACCGATTATGGAAGCTCCGGTGATGGTGCAATCACCAACTGCAATGATTATGGTATCAATACAGATATACTCCAAATCAGGCAACAATATGGAAAGTGAATTTATCTATTGATCTATGATATTTTTTGTAACTCTTAGGCTAGTTTGAATGACTTTCACTGGGTTGGCCAATTTAACTGGATTTGTCAGACACACACACAATGATCTGGTTAGAAAATATAATATTTGACATAATCATTAAATAACATAACAATAAATATAAGTAAATATATTAATAGTAATAATTGCATTTACAATTATCTTCCTTTACATCTTTCTTTTTCATGGATTATTTATTAGAACTAGTAGTCTTGGAATCATTAGGTGTAAAAGACAATGTGAGCACAACATTATAGTCAATCATTGTAGGTGGGTGGCATTGAAGCCTAATGCTCTTTCACAGCAATAAGTAACACAAACTATGTCTTGTCCAAATTAAGCAGTGAATCCATCATTAGAATTTGGTTTTTCACATGATTTTATGAATTATTTAATCCTATTAAAAATCTTAGCATTTTCAGTGAGCTTAGACATAGCAACAGAAACTCCAAATATACACTTTCTGCCTGAACACTGAGGAGTGGGTAAAATATAGGCAACCTTGTCCCAAAATTTACTAAGCTGAGTGAAATACATAGATAAGGATATATTACTATGTGTAGTGGAAAGAAGGTCATGATTCAACTAATAGATTTATGGTCTATTAAATTCTACAAGGCAACTTAGGCTTGTCAAAAAGGTCCTTGGCAGAGGTAGTGTAGACAAAAGATTGATAGAGTTTTTTGCTCAAGAAGTGTAAGATCCAAGAGGTGACTATATCATTGGCCCCAATCTAGGCTTCATACTTCTCAAAGATTTAGTTGGCACGAGAAGCTTCCCATTAATGAAACCAATTTTATTCTTGGCAGCTAAAGCAATCCTTGTTGATTTGCTCCAAGATCAATAGTTATTCCCATTAAAGGGAGTAGAGACAAGAGAAACACCAGGGTTATTAAACCTATGAGAGTGAGGGGATTTGATCTTACCCATTTTTACCATACCATTTAATATCAATTCATGGGATTTTATGAGGATTAAAGAACTTAAAATGCTTGATTTGGTAATATCTTGTGGTAATTTGGAATTAGAGGCAACTTCTTGGAAAATGTGCTTTTTAAGTATAAAATTGTAATTTTTCACTAATTTGACTAAAAATAATTGAATTGGAGATATTACAATATTTAAATTCTTGCATTACAGGCTAAATTCAAAGACTAAGTTGGAAAAAATACAACCAAGGACCGAAAAAGTTAAAAAATTGCAAAAGGACCAGGATTATAATTGTTGTGTAGTTTGCCATAGCAAAGTCCAATTGTGCAACCTTCTTCTTTGTGTAGTTCATCATGGCAAACTCTACCTAACCTACATCATTTTTTATTTTTGATCCAAATCTGATTAGAAGATCTAACCTAACTCGTCTCCCTTTAAATACTAGGGTTTCTACAGACTTGAATATCTAACAAGTGAAGGAGAGGTAGAGAACTCAACCACATTCACTCCTTTTTTTTATTTTCTTCATCTTTCCATCATTTTTCTATACTTCCATGGGTGTTTATGGTGTTTTGGAGCTTGGTGAAGCATCCCTCTCAACCATGAGCATCTAGATATTACTTGCCCAGAGGAGAATTGAGGAAGCATGAGCTTGGAGCATTAATTAAGGAATTTTCTTAATCTTTTCCATCATTTCCTTCTTGTAATCATTGTGTTTTGGTTAAATCATTTTCGTTAATTGATAGGTTGAATTACTTTGCTGTAAAATTTCATATGTTGGATTGGATTTTGGGATTTATGTGTTAATGTGTGTTTTGTAAAGATTATTGCTACACTTGATTATAAAATTATTGGGTTTGGTATAATCCAATATATTTGATTGATTGAAGTAGCTTGGTAATACTTGGTTAAGTTGCTCAAGTTATTCTCACATCTTTGTATTGATATCTCATTTGTGAATTACAAATGGTAGTTAATGTTATTATAAGCCTTTGGGTTTAAAGGTTCCATAAACAAATTAACTTACCTAGTATTTGAATGGTATTTCAAACCACCTAAGGAATTGGTTTTCAAAAGAAACTTCTATTTATCTTTTAAGAAGCTATGAAGGTCAAATCAAATCTCCAATGGGTATTTCATCATCATTTGTTTTATATTTTCACTCCTTTATTTTGTCATTCTTTTAACTCACATCTCATATCAAAAATCTAAAAAAAAATTATAGATAAATTGCATTTTACCTAATTTTAAAAGACAAAGGCAAAACCTTGGTTTTTTTCCCAATTCTGTACATATTTTGTATTCAAATTACTTGGAATAAATTAGGCTCCTTGAAGTGAACACGGCTTGGATTGCATCACTATAATGCATTCTCATATCTGGTATTAGCTTTTGACACCTTAACGACGAGGGTTCAGTCAGGATCTCTCGATACAGAAGTACATTCCTTAGCCTAGAAAGGAGGAAATAGAGGGTGGGAAAAAAGAAGAAGAGAGGATTGGATCAGTTTTTCTCTAATACCGTGAAGAGAAATAGAAAATTGGGTGTAAAGAATATGAATGTATATATTTCAATGATAATACCAGGTATTTACACTTCTATATATACACATAAAACAAAGGGACTAAGCTAAGATACAAAGTTGAATATTTACAATCTATGATGATTAAACACGTGATTTTAACCAATAGTTCCAACAAAATTGGACTTAAATGTCATAGTGTATGTAATTGTAGAAATTCTAAAAAATGAGGAATGTAGATGATTAATTATAATAATTTTAAATAATAATAAATACATTTAGTAAATTGCTGAATAAAGTTACGTGGGACGGACTAGCCAAACATGAGATTATATCTTTGGCTATGTATTTAAAATTGTTATTGTTGGACATGTACATAAATATGAGACATAAAACTTGATTGACTTATGCCATATTTTAATTGTTTTTTCATTTGGTTTTAGTAGAGGTCAAAGTTTTGAAAGTAGGAAAATGACAAGAATATAATTAAAATAAAATTTAAATCACACACATAAATCAAAATCTCTTAAATCGAAAGGTATTAAAACATCTTCCAACCAAAAATCATTGAGGCTATAGCTGTCCACAATGCACATATGTAAGCGAACACCAACTTTTCTTTAAGGGATGTGCTTCGAATGGATGCCCAAAAAGTTCAACTAGCCCTTCTCTGGAAGATTGATGATGTTTGCAAATTAGGGCCATAGCAATACAAGATTCTGAAGACCTTCTCAAAGAACGATAATGTCTTTTTGCTAAAGTAAGCTAATGTAGAAGCTCATTTGTTACCTAAGACTTTTACTTTCTATGCTAGCTTTTATAATTAGGGTATTAACCCAGATTTTTATCCGTTGATTTAATAATTTTTTTTTCCAAAAAGAAATATATAAGAAAGGTATTACTGTTGAACGATATATGTCATATATTGATGAAATGAAAAATAATTCAATTTTGTCCGTGTATGACAGTAACAAATTAATGGACTGTACTAAAAAGGAAATTGTATATACTGCCATTCATGTTAACATACAGAAAAAATATTAACTAATCCTGATACACTTATGTGACAGTTAATTTGCTATATTAATTCTAATGAAATCATTAAGAAAGAAGAGTTGGGGCCATCAAATGAACAATTTCATTAGGATTGGTACACCAAATCAACTGTTATGTAAGTGTATCAAGACTAGTTAATATTTTGTCTAACATATGATACAAAAGCCTTCTGTCTTATAGTATATTTATATGTTGCCAAATCAGTTGGTGAGGGCTATTTAGGAAAATCAGAATTCTCTCAAGTTTTGTCTATTTTTTATTTTAATATATATTAAAATTTTAAAACATTATTATAATGCATAAAAATATTAATATATTAGATTTTGTTTATAAGATATTATTTTATTAAGAAAAAAATAAATAGTTTCTAATATGAAAAACATTCAAACACTATCAACTAATTTATTTAATCATGATGTGTTTACAAATTCAAAATGTTATTATTAAAAAATTGTTACATTCAACACTTTATAATCTAATTTTTTTTTTTCAAATGAAGACATTCTGATCACATATTGGTACTGTACTAGTTTACATGCTAAAATGACAATAATATGTGTTTAAAAAAATAAAATGTTAGTATTAAAAGAATTTAATAATTTGTTAACATAATTTAATAATAATTGTTTTAAAAAATAATTTGTAATATTTTTTTTCAAAAATAATGCAAACGCTAGGGTGAATTTGGTCAAATACAGGTTTTTGACACATTATATATATTAAGCTTGATCTTATTCATCACTTCTACTTTATAATGAAATTATTACTTTTTGTTATAACTTGAACAACAATTAGAAAACCTATACGACGGATATGGAAAACATGGCAATTTTTAAGTAAATAATTTGTTTTTCATCTTTTTTTGGGCAAATGGAATAATCTACAATAAAACTCAAAAGTTCCAGGCTGAAAAATGACCAAAAAAGAGCTGCGTTTGGATCCTCTCCTAGGCAAGAGAGAATCCTTTGGCAAATTGCCACTTTTTTCAAAATAGTTTTTTTGTAAGAAAATATTACTAAAATATGTTAAAAAATAATAAAATTATTTTATATATAAGAATAATAATATTTAAAATTATAACATATATTAAAAATAAAAAAGGTGGATCCTAGTAAAAAAAAACTACGAAAAGAAACACTAGAAATAGGATAGACACAACTACACAACTACATATAGCAAGACTCAAAATGAAAATAAATTAAAGTGACATAAGGCAATCAATTCACCCTACTCCTTGCCTCGCACCAACTGCATCCCTTTGAATGATTGATACCAAAAAGGATGGGGGTGAAGACCCTTTCTTAGAAGGCTCATCCTCTTATCAATATGCTTTGTAGGCCAATATGCGGCTTGTTTAGTTGATCTAAGGACCTACTTGATTAACCAGCAATTAAAGTGAGCAATGTTGGTTCATGCATCTTCAAGCAACTGGGTACAGGACCACACTGGGTTGACAACATCAAAAGTAATGGCATTAACTAAGCTCTTATTACTAATTTAACGAGCACTATTCTCAAGCCTCGCTTCATTGCCATACTTATTTCCTTCAAAAGAGCTTTGAGTTCTGATAACTCTCTTTTAGAGAGTTATAAAGAACAATTTTTATATCCAAAATACTTGGTTGATGATGGTAATTTACTAGTTTTGAGTTAATTTTACCTTAAATATGATATATCCTAGAAATTGTATTACCAACTTTCACTTTACAAATATTAAAAATTTTTAATGATCAATTTTCAGGGAAATGAAGTTAGAACAACCTCAATGAGAAAGGAGAAGAAAAATCAAAAAATCATTAAGGGACAAGCAACTCCCAGGCACCAAGATTTTAGTGCTTGGGCACTAATTGTAGTAACATAGCACCCAGGCGCCACAAAAGCAGTGCTTGGGTGTCAAAGCAGGGAAAGTCTAAACCCAAGAATTAACACCCAAGCACTAGAGTTCCAACTCCTAGGCACCAATTCCAAAGGTTTAATGCCCATGCACCAAAATTTCAATGCTTGGGAACCAAAAGCACATGTTAAAAAAAAATCAAAGTCAAGAATTCAATGCCCAAATGCCAAAAAAACAATGCCCAGACATTAACAACTATTGATTTGAGCACCCCAAGCATTATGATTCCAGCCCCTTGGCACAAGATCAAGCACTAAGGCGCCAAAATTTTAGTGCTTAGACACAAAAAATAGAGTTGAAGACCAAGCCCCAAAAAGCTAGTGCTTGAGTGTGCCATTAGAAGACTTAAATATGAAATTCAGTTTTTTAAAGATATGGATCATAATCTTATCCTGAGTTTGATCCCTTGGGCTTTTGAAGCTTATAAATAAGACCCCTAGGGGTTTTGCTAAGACATACTAAGCTCGAGAACACTTGAGGCACTATCGAGGACATATTTCTGAGTAGGGTTTTAAGGAAGACTTGGAAAGGGTTCTGCAAAGTAGTAAGTGGCTCGTTTAGAGTTATGCCTTCCCTTAACTTTTCTCTTTTCATTGTTCTTGTATTATTTTTCTATTCATCTTTTTGTTTTAAACTCATACTAATGCTTGGCTAGTAAGTTATCTTTAATTGATTATTGGTTATTTTTATGTATCTTTTACATAATGTTATCTAAGTCTGATTAGCTTAGGTTGTATTTCAAAATTCAGATTAACCTAACAAGGGAAACTGAATGTAAGAACTGGATATGCATTATTATTATTTGCTTTTAATACCACTCGCAGTCAAAACGAAAGTACTTGATTGTCTTTGATAACCAATTATTAAAAATAGAATACATGAGGTTGAATCTCTATTATTTCCCATAGACATATAGTAAACTAGGTGATCCCAACTTAGACCATATGAATTTGATAGAAGGATATAGGCACTAAAGGTTCCTAGGTTAGCAACCTTAATCATTGATTAATCAGAAGTATAACTATAAAAGAAGACAACTTTGTATATGGTAAAGTCAGAATCCTACGTTAGTTAGCTATAGTTTAATCACTCAATCATTATTGCTTTTTGCTTTTACACTTAACCAACTTAATCATCTACATTAAGGGCTTAGTATTAGGTAATTATTTGCAATTAGGTCGAGTCTCTATGGGATTGATACATTGACCATGTATACTTGTGTGTGTTCATTGCATTTACAATCAACAAGTTCTTTGCGTTGTTGCAAGGGAATTGGAACTTAATTCTGTTGAAGTTATTGGTAAGCATTTTTAATCAGAAGTGTTCTTCTTTTTTAGGATTTCATGCATATGTACAAATGGAAAAACAAAGGTTTTATTGGAATGAAGTGATGACAAATTATCCTTCTTTTTCAGGATTTTGTGCATATGTATGTATGGAAAAACCAATTATTTTATTTAGCATATTTTTCTTACCAAGAATCAATGGATATTTGGTATCTTGATAGTGTTTGTTCAAACCACATGACAAGCAATAAAAATTACTTTGTCAATATTGGTGAAAATATAAAAACCCAAGTTATACTTGGTGATGGAAAAATACAAGAAGTTGAAGGCAAATGCATTATTGCTATGAAAAAAAATGGTCAACAAAAATATATTCATGATGTCATCTATGTTTCGAGCCTCACACAAAATTTATTAAGTGTTAGCTAATTAGTTCAAAAAGGCTACAAATTGATTTCTGATGAGGATAAATATATCATATTTGATAAAAAAAAAAAGATAAGTTTATAACTACTTTAAAATGGCCCCTAATAAAATATTTCCTTTAAATTGGCCACATGCAAAAAATATGCCATGAAGTATAAAAACACAGATGAATCAACATTATGGCATTTGAGATATGGCCATCTAAATTTTAATAGCCTCAAATTGCTAAAAAGAAAAAATGGTGATTGAGTTTCCTTCTATGCATTCTAAAAAGAAAATCTATGAAGGGTGCACTTTTGAAAAAATACATAAATTACTATCCCCAAAATCATATTAAAGGGAAAGACTTATCGGAGTTAGTGTACACTAATATTTGGGGTCCTTTAAGAACTCTTACCCCTGGTGGTGAGAGATATTTTTTATTCTTTATTGATGATTATACTCGCATGATTTAGGTTTAATTTATTAAGCAAAAATCATATGCATTCTCATATTTCACTCAATTCAAAGCATTTATGGAAAAGCAAAGTAGATACTCTCTTAAAATCTTGAGAACAGATCATGGGGGAGAATTTACTAATCACAGATTTGTCAAGCACTGCAAAGAACATGACACATTAAGACAAAGCTCACAGTATGACACACACCTCAGCAAAATGATGTTGTAGAAGGAAAAAATAAAACTATTGTTGAGATGGCTCATACCATACTGCAAGGTCAAATTTTGCCAAAAATATATTGTGGTTTGAAGTTGTTAACATAACTATTTATATTATCAATTGATCTTCCACAAAACTTATTCAAAATAGAACACCATTAAAATGGCATTTTACATATTGATACTTAAAATGATAAATCAAGCCACACAACATAACCTTATGATATATATGTCAAAGCTAGTGAATATGCATAGACCTAAATGTTCATACTATATGTATATAAAGCTTGGCTCATAACAAGGAAAAGCATGGAAACAAGTAACACATGAAACATAATTGAAAGATCCTTTATCAAAAATTAGCTTGCAACTATAGAGAAGAATACTAGCTGAGCAACTTGAAGTAATCTTGTGCATCTTAATCATATGTACTCACAACTTCAAACTTCAAACTTCCACAACCATATTCTAACTCTTAAAAACAAGTGTATTACACTGAAAAAAAGAAGAAGCAAAAACTAAAAAAAAAAAAAAAGGAAAGACAAGACAAGGATAACGAAGAAAATAAACAGGGGAACTCACCTCTCAATGCTTTCTTTCTAATTTTTCTTCTTATCTCTCATATTTTTGGCTCTGCTTCTAGCTCGCTCAAACATGGGCATCTTCTTGATATTATCTTTCTTTGTGTGTATGCATTTGTTCCCCTTTAACTCTTATTTTTGGTTCCTCAATGCTCTATTTACACAGCCATAATATGGACACGTTTTAAGTCTCAACTTCATCTCCCCCCTTTTTAAGTCTTCAATGTTTTTCTCTTGGGTTTATTTGAACTCTTCTCTGTTCCCTCTTTCTCATGGTTTCATATTGCAGCTCTCATTTATCTATCTTTTATTCTCTTTTTTTGTTTCTCTTCTCTTTCTTGGTCTCTCAACATCTCTCATTTTCTCTCTCTCAGCCTCTTACTTCTTCAACTTGTGCAACGTTGTGTCTCTATTCTTAATCATCAAAATAGGGGTCTTTTCCCCTTACCTCATTTCTTCTTGCATTTTCACTTACTCTTCTCCCAGCATTCTTACCTATCAATCTACCTTTCTTTTCTTTGCTACAACACGACAATTAAAGAAACACATGTCTAAAAAAGTAAGTAACACAGACCTACTCGTCCTTTTATTATATTATATTATATTTTGTTTTGTTTGTTTATTTGTTTTCCTTTTTATTACTTCCTTCCTTTTTTTTTTCTTAATGGTTTGATTTATTGTTATTTTTCTTTATATATTTTTTAGATTTATTTATAGGGTTCACAACTCCCCATTTTTTTTAAATTAATTAAATTCTAATTATCTTCTATTTGATTCTTCTTTTCCCCCTTTTTAACCATCTAGTTCCTTTAATTTAATATTGCTTTTTTTTTTTTGGTTAATTGAATTACCAATTGATTTTATTTAATTCATCTTTCTTTTTCTTTTTCTTTTTCTTTTTTGTAATGGGGTGTTCACAGAAAGAATACAATATGATCGATCTTGGTCTTATAAGATATTTTCTCAAGTTGTGACTAGCTGAGTAAACAAGTACAGGTATCACAAATATCCTTCTTCACATCAAAAGGCTTGCGACACTTCAGGCAAGACAAAAAGTGCTTAAATAAAAGAGAGAAAAGTAAAGTAAAAGTGTTGGTTAGTTGAGTAACTAGGCGTTGTTATCACCAATATCCACATTCGCATCAAAAGACTCCCAATTCTTTGATCCTTGAATAAAAGAAAGGTAAAAAAAAGAAAAAAAAAGTGTTTGTTATAGCAAATAAGGGAAGGAGAATGGAATGAACTTTAAGTTTAGTCACTTTTTATTAATCTTTTGTTTTTATTATATGCCTGAGGGTGTTGTATTTTGTTTCTTAGTAAGTTTAAAGTTGTTCCTTTGATGTTTGATGTATGGAATGTTGATTCTTTTGGTGCATGTTATTGTTGACTCCTAAACCATATGTTTCATGTTTATATACTTCTTGGAAACTTTCTTCCTTCTTCGTGAATTTATGGAGGTTTATTATTTAAGTTATCTTTTCTGGATAGCTAGTGAAATACATTAAGATGTCATTGATTGGTGGAGTTATTTTAAAATGAGTTTGATTTTATTTTGAGTTATATTATTTTAAAACATGCTTGAGGACTAGCATGATTTGAGTGTGGCGGAATTTGTTAGGTTATAAATTTTGCATGATTTTAATCTTATTTTGGTTTTAATTTTAGTGTTTTAGTGAGAAAATATAGTTATTTATGGTTTTTAAAATTGGTTTCAAGTCTTAGAAACTTTTCATTGAATTTGGAGCTGAAGTAGGTTAAATTGCATTTGAGTTGACAAAAGAAAATAAGTTGTGGCACGTCTTAAGTCACAATTTTTATATAGAAACTGGACAACTCATTATTTCCACCCACTTTCTCTCTCCCTAACATTAGAGCATGAAGAAAAAAGGCATAGGAAGCCTATAGGGGCCACTTTTACACAATTTTTACAATTTTATTTTAGGAAAAAGCTAAAAATTAGTTAGAGACAAGGGATTTGGGGGAATCTAGGTTAGTTTTTGGACACTTTTCAGTGGTTAGGTCATATTTTCTTCTTTTACTTCTCTTTTCTCTCTATTGGTTTTAGTGAGAGAAAGTGTCTAAAATTTGATCTAAACTTTTATAATTTTGGATTTGAATGTTGATTATGGATGTTTATACTCATGAGTAGCTAATTTTGTTAATATAGCTAAAGATTATTATTATGGTTCCTTCAAGTGTTATGAGATATTTCTAACTCTTCTCACTTCTCCGCTTTTTGGTCATTTTGCATTCCTATTTTGATTGTATTATCTTTAGATGAATGACTGATTAGACACTTTGTTTATTTTGCTCAGAGATGATTATATGACATTTGCGTTGGTTAAATTTGTAATTGTTTAGTTAAACTGAAGCCTAATGAAAAATTAGTATATATAGGAGTTGTGAAAGATTGATGGATAGTGAAAGATAACTTGTTAAACTTGCTTCATGCTCTTGATAGGTTAGAAATGTTGACTTCTTAACCTTAATGAAATTAATTAATTAAATTTTCAGTGCTTACTTGAGGTTGCTACAAAATTATCATGTAATAATGAGGAAACATTATAGAGTGTTGACAAAGGAAAATGGCCAATTTAATGCATCACAGATATATGGGATGATAAAGTTATAATGGGTGTTCTAAAAAGAAAAAGCTTATAATCCAATATTTTAAAGTAATTGTTATTGCTTTCATTTTTTTCTTGTTCCTCTTCCATTTTAAATACTGCATTAATTAACCTCTTCTTTCATTTGAGAAAAAAATCATAACATGCATGTTCCTTAAGGGTTTTATTATGCATGAACTCATAAACAAGTATATTGTTCCTTTCTTCTCTATCTAAAGAAATTGTACCAAGTTTTGGTGATGTATCCATGAAAGATGTGTTACCTAGTTCCATCATAAATATAATTTAATTATCATATATTGTGGTTAAATCAAGTACATATGATAAGTTTCATAGTTTCCATTTTCCACTCTTTGTACCCATAGAAGAGAGAGAGTTATGTGTACTTTGTTTGAAAACAAGGTTACTTCATATATATAAGTTTTACTTTAATGATATAATTGAAGGAATAAATGCATACATTTTCAATTGGTTAATGTGTCGCGCTAATTATATAGATAAATTCATATCTCCTTATAATATTAATATCATATCATGGTATAAAAATGGCATCAAATCAAAATAGACATTGATATCTTTAATGTTGGTGTAGAGAAAATAGACACCGGATAAAAGCAAAACTGTAGCAAATAATTTGAGATGACATACAGAATTTTATGTAAAAAATCCCAATAGGGTAAAAACCACAGACAAAGAAGAAATGACTTCACTATGAGAAAAATAAGAGTTACACATTCTCTCTATAGCAAGGATAATACAATATTTTATATCTCTTGCTAATAAGAGAATACTAATCTCACAACTCTCTATATATCTCACAACTTTCTCTCTCTTCCTATATAGGATTGTTCCTTTTCTTGGTTGTGAAAAATGAGGTTTTAAATTTCTCTATTTATAGGGAAGGATGAAGGGCTTTATTGCAATTTTCTAAGTACTAAACTACAATTATAACAAAACTTTTTATTTTCAACGGTTGGCTACCAACCAAGAGAAATATTGCCATATAATATTCATCTAGCATTGGCAATCTCCTACTTGAATATTTGAATGAGAATCAATCAATATTCATACTATTCTTCCTTCCTTGCCATCTCCCGTTGCTCACGTCTTTACTAGGCCAATCAAAAATCTATACCATATGAACTTATTGGTGTTCACTGGCTTTTTCAGTGCATCTGTTAGGTTATCTTTAGTATGGATTTTCCGCATATCCACACTATCTTCTTTCACCTTTTCTTAAACAAAGTGATATTGAACTCATATATATTTAGTCTTAGAATGGAATGTTGGATTCTTCGCCAAGTGAAGAGCACTTTGATTATCACATAATAATGTAATCTTCCCAGAATTGTACCCAATCTCTTTCTACAAAATCTTGTTCATGTGCTTTACTACTTCATTTTACTATGAAGTGTAAACCACCGTGAATTGCCTTTTGATACCTTCTTCTTGATAGAAAGTACGAATTTCATCACAAGTGTATTCTCCTTTATTGTCAGATATCAAGCATTTGATCCTTTTCTCATATTCATGTTCCACACACGCTTTGAAGGTTTTAAAAACTTCAAACATATCTCCCTTTCTTTCGATTAGATACACCCAACATCTCCTAGATTAGTCATTAATGAATGACATAAAATATTTTACTTTTCCTAAGGATAAGACTAGTGCTTGCCAAACATCAAAGTGCATTAGGTCTAAGATAGCTTTACTTCTCTCTTTAGAGCTATTGAACTTCAATACTCACAAAAGGTTGAGAAACCTTTTTGAGTTCGAGAAAAGATTCCATTCTACAAGAACCTTCAATCTATGTTATGATATGTGGCCAAGTTTATGGTGCCACAACATCGTTGATTCCTTAGCTACTAGATCAGTTGATGTAACTAAGACTTCTCCTTGTTGATGTGTTTCTCTTTTAAGCATATATAGGTTGGCTGCTATCTTTTCTACTTTCATAACTACAAGCATGCCTTTAATGACTTTCGAAATGTCATCTCATGTATGAGTTTTATACCCATTGCTATCAAATTATCCGAAAGACAATAGATTTTTCTTAAGACCTTTCACATGCCGAACCTCTTGTGTAGTGCGAGTTGTACCATTATACATCTTTAGTTTGATGGTGCCCATTCCAGCAATTTCTAAGAAACAATCATCTCTTATAAACATATATCCTCCATAGATAGGTTTATAATGGTGGAATCATTCTCTCCATGAGGTCATGTGTCATGTTGCTGCTAAGTCTACAAGTTAGATATACTAAACCTTTTTCTGTCTTTAACAACTGTTGTTGCCTCACTATATAAGACTTCTCCATCATCGGAGGTACTAGCAACACATCCATGAGCACTTGACGACTCAGTATCTTGGCCTTTGCGTTCTTCTTCAAATGCCAACACTCATATTTGTGGTGTCTCCTTTTGTTACACTTAAAACATTTGACATTCTTCTTGCTTTTCAATTTTGATCTACCTCAATTCTGGCTCCCACTTAAGCCATGTTCTGTTGATCTTTCTCTAATCACTGCTAATGCTTTTACTTGTTGTGAACAAATCAACCTGTCTTCCTTATTTTTGCGTCGATTTTCTTCTTCTAGAATAGACGGTGCAATGTCATCGAAAACTAGGTAGTACATAATTAGTCAGTTGATAACAAGTTGGTCATAGGATTTGGGTAAGCTTTAAAGTAGAATTTCAGCACATTCATTTGTCTTTGTGACCCAATGATGTGAGTTAAAAAAATACAATATTCAGAGTGTTGATGTACTCCATCATTGAGATAGTTTCGAACATCATAAAGTGTATAATTTCCTTTTAAGAAAAATTTTGTTGTGTAGTGACTTGGCCTCATATAATTTAGTCAAATAATCCAAAATTTCTTTTGTCATCTTCTTCTCCTTTATGTTGAACAATATCTTATCTGCAAGTGCTGAATGAAGATTTACAACTATATTTCTATCCATCTCATTCCATTTATTTTCATATGTAAATTCTATTGGTCTTTCACTGATAGCTGCAAGACAATTATCTTTTTCAAAATGACATTTATCTTTAGTTTCCACAATGAGAAATTACTACCGTCAAACTTTTGAATATCAAAATTTACTGTCATTGCTTCAATCACAATCTATTTGTGAGTAAAAATAGCTCCCACTATTTTTTATGAATAGTAACTATATGTATGAATACTATATCGTACACTTGAATAATGCTAAGTACCTTATAATGGGTGAAAATAATTTTACTTATTTCCTGATGTGGATGATTGACTATATTAGTGGTAGCTACAGAGCAAATGATAAGTAGATAATAACACGCCCAAATAAATTATGATACTAATTGTAGAGAAAATAAGCACAAGATAAAAGTAAAACTATAACAAATAATTTAAGATGACAAACAGAATTTTATGTGAAAAACCCTAATACGGTAAAAACCACAGATAAAGAAGAAGGTCCTTCACTATGAGAAAAATTGGGGTTACACTTTCTCTCTAAATAGCAAGGATAATACAATATTGTTATATCTCTTACTAATGGGAGAATACTAATCTCACAACTCTCTATATATCTCACTAGTTTCTTTCTCTATATAGGATTGCTTCTTTTCCTTAGTTATGAGAAATGAGGTTTTGTAGCTCTCTATTTATAAGAAAAGATGAATAACTTCAATGCAATTTTTTAATGAATAAACTACAATTTCGACAAAACTTTTTATTTTCAATGATTGGTCACCAATCAAGAGAAATATTACCACCTAATATTCACCTACCATTGCTAGTAATATACAAAGAGGTTTATTAAATGCAGGCTGCCTTCTCATAGAGAGCTCTCTTTTTCCCTGACAGGATTACTGGTTAAAACTTTAACTTCTATCTTGGTGCCATCATAGTATATGTCTCCAAAGCCTCCAGAACCTATTTTCTTCACAAATTTACTCGCGCATTTTGAAGTTCAGAAAAGCTAAAGTAGTTACCATCCTTTGTGTAAGGAGGTGTCCATGACCTTCTTTAAAGGATGCAAACAGAAAAATATGTTTCACCATCTGAAATCTTAATAAACTATATATATATATATATATATATTTGTTTTGATTAGACTCTTCATCCTTCCTTATATTTTCTTCTCTTTCTTTTATGTAGAAAACAGGCCACCTGTAATAATAGCTAAAAGTAGAATGACACTCCCAATAGATGAGCCGATAATAACAGACATAAGGCTCTTTTTTCCTCCTATATGATGACTGATGTTTTCAGAGTAGCCATTAAGGAACAAAATAACTGTTGTGAAGGTTAATGACTGACAGTTCTAAACTTCCAAGTTTAACTCCAACCATGACTTAACTAATGATTGATATAAAACATGAATAATTGATTTTGCCGTGTGAAGCGTGTTCTCAAACTCTTGTACCAATTTTAGTACATAGACCCAACATATTTAAGTAATATATTCATGGCAATAATTTATAATTGAAGGGAAAAAGTCACAACCTTTAAACATTTACTATTGAATAACATAAAACTCATTCTAAATTGCATTGAAAATACGTCAAGTATATAAAAATTTATTGTGTACACCTAATGTATGTACATTAATTCTTATAATTTGATTTGTATGCCAATTTTACATAAATATCATAAGTATAGATCAAATCCTAATCACATATGTACACTTTGTGCATGCAATAATTTCTCTTAATATATATACATATATATTTTGATTTATTTATTTTAATAAACAAAACATAAATAATAAAAAGTACAACTATAATTAACTTGATTACTTTTATACTAAATTTACTAATACAAGCCTTTAAGAAAGTGTTATTCTTCCAGGGTCGAATCAAAGACAAAAAAGCCTTACATGTAGTTTAAGAGTGCAAGAGTTCATTTCAAATCTAAAAATCATCAAGTAATACCAAATAGATAATTACTTCTCTTTCTTATTGTTTTTTGTTTCTCATTGACAAGTAAATGAAAATGTGATGACATGGATGGTTTGGATTGGGGGCTCAAAAGGTCACACCCAAGGTGGTTCAAAGGGGAAAAGGGCATTGTCATTTTATGATGCCACAGGCCAATTTTATTTAGGTTAATTAATAAGATAATATATAACTCATTAAATTAATAAAATTTTTAAAAATACTTACATAATTTTAATAGTAGAGACTAAATTTAAATATTTGTAAATTATAAATATTTAATTACAAAATTTTAAATTATAAAAACTAAATTAAAAATTAAATAAAATTATGGAGATCAAAAGTATAATTTTTATTAAATATTATCCCGCTACATAAGACCCAGCCATAGGATTTCAATCTGATTAGATCTAGATCATTGACAACTGAATGCTTACCTTAGTCCATAATATTGAAATCTGAGTTGGTAATGATCTTTATCATAATAATCAAATCACGATACAAATCGTGAATCGAAAAATTGATTTTTGCATCTTGAATCATAAATTGTATCAAATTGTACGATTCATAAATATATTTAAAAATAATTTAAAATATATTGTATTAAGAATGTATACAGTATACTATAAGTAAGTATTAGACGAACAAATTTTTTACTTTTCTCCATACCAAAAAAATTGAGATGAGAGGCAAATAGCAAATTCTTATTTCTGAAAATTGAAACTTATGGTGGCACTAATTAAAAAAAAAACTAAGGTGATATATATATATATATATATATATATATTGTTGTTATATTAGGTTAAATGTTCAAATTTCAAAGAGTCAAAGTCCAATAAAAAAAGGTTGCTTTTTTTAAAATTAGAAATTCAAAATTTAATTAAAAAAATTGAAATTAGGTTTCCTAAAGCCACAAGGAATCAAGGACACATCTTTTTAACTAGCCACATACATCACTTTTTTATTTATTAGGCTTCTTACTCTGTCATTCACCATCTAAAAAACAAAACTAGCATATAGATAAGTAAAAGTGACATGACACCGTTTAGCTTGCAGTAAACAAGAAAAGAACAAAAAGCATCATCTTCTACTCTTCCTTGCAGACACAAGTAGGCTTGCATGGGTCATTTAAACCTGACCTTAAACCCAATGAACCAGCTAACATGAATCATGTGAATGCCGTGAATCGTCGTTTCGGCATGACTCACACGCCGTGAATCATATCATTTAACTTCTGAATCGAGAAGTTCCATACATCTTGAATCGAAAATCACACAATTTCTACTACTATGCTCTTTACATCATTGCAAGCATCTGTTTCATCATCTGAGAGACAATGACAAATGTTAGATAAACAAGTTACATTAAAAAAACTTGATTCTATCAAGTAAATAGTAAAAAAATACAATTGTAGCCCCAAGGGAAGAAAAACTAAAGAAGTGATATAGGTATAGCTTTCAAAGAAACAAGAACAAGATAATTATGCCTGAATTTTGGAAGTTAATAGTTTAGCAAGGCGTCTAAGTTCAACATCACGGAGTTTGGATTCAGCAAGGTACAATTCAGATTCCATTTCAGCAAGGCGTCTGAGTTCAGCATCCTTTTCTTGGAGTTTGGATTGAGCACGGTACAGTTCCAATTCCAACTCAACAATCTACCTTTCCTATTGTGCTATCAACAATGGGTTTAGTTTTTGGTTCAGTTTGGATGTGAATACTCTGGGGGATTGAGAAAAGTTGAAATTCTGTTCATCCGTTTCATGACACCCTTCATCTGGAACTTCAAGCTGCACAGGAATTTCTCTATCAACCCAATGATTGGCAACTCACATAATTATCTAATCAAAAGCATAAGCAAATGAAGGCTACACAGAAGGCATGTTTTTATGTATAAGACAGATAGAAGAAAAAAAAAAAAGGATATCTAAGAATTTTACCTCATGCAAATTTGGTATCATTTTTTCATAGCAAGGACTATCAATATTTCACCCACAAAACTTTTGGATTTCAAACACAAGTTTTGCTTGTTGTGGATTCATCTTTATAACTCTTCCATCTAGCTCTTCTGTAAGAGTACTACTACCACGTTCACCATCATCACTAGCACGGAGAGTCAAATTACTGGCCTGACAGTTTGTCTTGTCAAGCACTACTTCCAGAGTATAAGATGATTTTCTTCTATGAAGCTCAGATTTTAGCTCCTTAACAACTTTAATTATCTCATCCATGCTCTTATTTAACTTACTAATATCAGCTTTTACAACTAACGTCATAATCATGATTCCATAGCTAAGACCCCATCCAAATAAGAAGCAATCTAAAGGGTATAATAAGATGTTAGACCTTTTTGCAAAATAAATACAAGAAACGCAGCAAATAGTAAGAAAGCTAAAATCTGGCCACATTTAGTATATAGAAATTGAGCAGTGCTTCACAATATTAGTTTACATACTAAGTCACAAAGAATCGAGCAAAGTACAAGCAGGTAAATAGGAAAAAAAATCGCTATGTTCAAAATCATTATTAGAAATCATGTTGGAGGATTAGGATAGACTTTGGGTTTTGGTTTGACCTCTATCTCATTTACACTACAAACATATATAGCATCTGGTTCATGACTGCCGAAGAATTGCACATGTTAAAAGCTATAAATTACAAATTGTTTCTTTGATATTTCAAAATTACACGAGCATAAACAAACACTAACTGATGAGCATTTCCAAAGACCTGTATATTTTTCCTGGGCAGACTGGATCGCTGCATCAGATCCCTGCTACACCTTCCGAATCTTGACAATTTTCTTAGACCCTAGAAGCCTGATCATGGGTTTCTTGCTTGCCCGAGGAGGAATCCCACCATGCCCTTGTAATTCTGAGCTAAAAAATTCAATGATCCTAGCATTTGTCTCAGGAATGCTTTTGAACCCAGGTATATAGGAATTATCTGAAGCCATAAATCACTGGGATCCTCTAAATTCGCATTGTGAATAATGTTCCCGTGATCATCATTATTCAGATTGCTTTGCTTGGTTTCTGGAGAAACCACCGAAGAATCGGTGATATTGGGGTTAAGAAAGTGCCTTGCGACAAACCCAGTTGTTCCCACAACTGCGGCAGCCAAAAAAAACTTCCACATTGAAATTGCTTAAACAAAGAATTAGGGGAAGGAAAGAAAGGAAGAAAACGTAGCTTAAGCCTCGCACTCACATCAAAACCTAATGCAATGACACAATTTAAAGGGAGTAAACTGAAGTGTGAGGGTCGGTGAAACTAGGAATAACGGAGACGATTTAGCATCAAAATGTTTGAAAGCACTACTGCCTTGTCTCTGATGATCCCGTCATGATGTGTTGCCTGTTTCTCCCTTTCTTCCATTATGGTAAGGGTGAGGATAGGGAAAAGCGAGAATCTACTGTAATTTAATTACAAAAAGCTATTCGCACCCATAATAAGGGTGAGGATAGAGAGAAGTAGAAATCTTACTATAATTTATTTACAGGAGGCGATTCGCACCCTTAAACATAAGGGTAAGGATAGGGAGAAGCAGGAATCTCCTGTAATTAAATTCGCACCCATATGTTGACCATTGCATACTAAATTTTAATGGCCAAAATGCATTTTGTAAATTTCTAATTTAATTTTAATAAATATTATTCTTCTAAAAAAATTATTATAATATACTAGGACATATTAATATTTTAAATCATTACTTATAGATATCCTTAAAAAAAAAGAACAAATTATAACCATTTATGATTTATTTTGCTATTTTTTCTTTAACGAAATATATCCTGTATTAAAAAGAATTTAAAAGATCAACATATTTTTTGTATATTATCATAATTTGTCATAAATTTTATTATTCATTAAATTTAATTAAAAATTACATAATATAATTTAAATCATTAATTTTTCTCTAATAAATTAAAATTATTAAAAAAAATCTCCCACTATAGGTGATCTCTCTCAGATTACATGAGAATTTTTATTATTATTATTTGTCTCGGTTCATATACACAGCAAATTTTTTATCTTTTGCCTATTAAGGAACAGATAATCAATGATAACTAAATAGCATAATAATATCATTAAGCAAACAAAATATCCATTCCTAAAACACATTTAACAAATATCTTTCACATCGCATTCTACTTAAAAAAAAATATAATAGTATAAATTGACTAAAATGTAATAGTAGAATGCAGGAAGCCTTGACACTCTGTAAAATTTTGAAACTGGAGTTTTGCATATAGTATTTTTCTAATTAACACTTTAAAAAAAATTTATGTGATCTCTTAAAAAAGAAAGTATACTGGCTCCTAATATCATAAAATAATTAAAATCGGAAATTAAATGAATTTGCAATAATACTTTCAGAATTTTCACAAATTTACCCTATTTCCTAATTAAGCGTTAAATTACACAACTCAAACGAGGTGTATTATATTAGGTCGATTCAAATTTGTTTTTCCTAATTAGAGTAGCTAATAATAATAGTTGTGACATAGGTGTTGATATATTTGAAAACATATATTTACAAATTGAGATGGGCAAATGATTTGTTTTGTAACACAGACATGGAATTATTTACAACGTTGTTGCTCATATTTCACCCTAATTTGATTTTGATATTCATCTCTAGAATATATAACGAGATAGAAAATCAAATTATTAATTTTTGATATTACATATCTTACAGCTATATCACATTAATAATTTTTTTTATCTTTTTTGAAAAGAAGAATCTTTGTTGGACTAGGAGCTTATATGAGATTCTTGTCAATTTTTACTTTGTAATAATATATTTTTCCCAATAAAGTATTATAAAAACACTTTGAGCGAGAAATTATTTATGTTTGATAAAATTATTTGACAAACATTCTTTCAATATTTGAGAAGCCGATCTTATTTGGCAATTTTTTCAAACAAAAAAAATTTTATTGCTAAATTAATGACATGTATTATGTATAACAAGTTAGAATTAGTTATGATAATTGATCAATTTTAGTGAGAATACTATTGTCATTACAAATACAATTTTTCTTTGCTACTGCTTTGATGGAGAAGTTCTAATTTCCCACTTCTATTTCACAGTAGTCAGAAACAGCTTTTCTTTTATAAATAATCAAAATAAAGTTTATACCGAAGAGTTTTTAGTTCGTCTTGGCCTTTTCAATGAGAAACTCAAATGTAATATTGCGAAAAATTCACTAGGACTGGCTCGTAAGTTTAAGCTTAAAGATTGAAGAGTTTTTGCATTATGAAAAGTTTAAATTCTAAAAATTGACAATTAGGTTTGAACTTGTTTCTCTACTTATGCATAAATTTCTATTTCATGAAAAAAAAAAAAAAAAATTCCTTTGTGTGTATGTTTTCTTATTTTTTTCTTAACTCATTCGGTCAAGGAGAAAAAATTGATTTCAAAGTTTATATTGTCTCTGGTAATTCAGTAAAGATAAAAAGTGTCCTTTTTATATATGATGTTTGTCCTGATAAATGATACTGGTTCACTCTCTCCCTTCCTTGGTGTTGGCACCACATTATGGAAGTGGCAGAAAAGGATGGAACTGAGGGCCGCTGTCCTGCTTGCCGTACATCTTATGACAAAGAACGTATTGTGGCGATGGCAGGAAACTGTAGAAGGTTGTTTTGATCAACGGGGAATTTCTTAGTTTCTTTATCCAATTTTATTAATACTAAGTAATAATAAGTACTGTGCTTTGCATGCTTAAGCAGACTGGTGGCTGATATGAATGCACAGTGAAAAAAGAAACTGCAGAAGTTGAAGCCCAGGCCGCTGGAAGGAAGGAAACACCTTTATGATATTAGAGCTATTAAACGCAATTTAGTGTACATAATTGGATTGCCTCTTAACCTTGCAGATGAAGCTGTGAGTTCTTCAATGTTGTTCTGTTTCTAACTGTTGCTTGATGCATCTCAGTGGAGCATGGCATGCTTTATGTTTGTGTATTAAATTATAAATTATCTAATTTCTTCCTTGATTAATAATATTCTCATTTCACTTTTACCAGTTGCTTCGGGGCAGGGAGTTTTTTGGAAGGTATGGCAAAGTTTTGAAAGTGTCCATTTCTCGTACAGTGACCGGTGCAATTCAACATTCTGCAAACAACAGTTGTTGGGTGTAAGTTGTTATAATTGTCTCACAGGCAGTAGCATCAAATTATAGTTGAGGCATTATAGTCTTTCCTTACTTTCTTTCTGTGTCTATGGATCTCTTTATAAATTTTTAGGATAGTTGTAAACTGTCACGTGTATGTCAAGTCTTGAGTATGTGACTTACTCAAAAGAGGGTGAAGCAGCTCGATGTATTCAATCATTGCACTGCTTTGTATTGGAAAGTAGATCCCTAAGGTAAGGGTATGTATGCAATTTTAATTGAATTGTGAGACCATCATGACCATCATCCAAATTAGTATCGTGTCCTAAACTTGTATTCCCATAAATACTATGATTGACTCCGTCATCCAAATTAACAGCATTTGAACAGCATTTAGTGTCATGTCCAATAAGGTAGCAATTGTAATAATAATGTTGCAGCTTCTCGTATTTGGAAGTTAAAAAAAATCTTTTCCATACCTGGCTGGGGCACTAAAGGCCTTTAATCAGTTGCTTATGAATGAATATCCACCAACACCTTAACTTTACCAAAGGACCTAGTAACGCCTCCAAGTGCAACAGGTTCTTCATAAGCCAATATAATCCCTAGCCTTCCTCCAAGCTTCACAAGATTCCTCGCACTCATTCCTTCTTTAGGAAGACCATGGATTTGGATCCAACAAGGGCAAGTAGTTAGTTGTACCTCCTTCAAAGATAACAAACTGGACCATGGACTTAAGACAAATAAAAACCCCAATATAGTTCATAGACAGTTATCCTCTTTCCTTTCATCTTTCCTTTCAAAGTTAATAAGCAACATGTTATTCTCTGCTTCTATGATATCAGCACGTCCTTTCGGTTGCCAACTTCTAATAATAAGGGAACGAACAATGGTTCTATTCAGTCTCTTGCCTGTAATCACTTTTCATACCAATAGACGAGTACCCGCATCCTTATCATTCAAATCATTCCAATCAAGCATTACTGAATCCAATTCATCACTATTTGCAGCATAATGTACGTCATTCTCCATAATTTTTACCTCAACAGCCGATTAATACCAACACATAGGAATTCTAATACGTAATCAAGTTTCAAGCTCTCACGAGGAGATGTTCACTTAAGTTTTTGTACTGATTAATTCTATTGCAAGGTTGGAGTTTCAATCTTGTACCAAAATTTGTTTCCTCTTAAATTGCTGCAATACTTAATCAACTACATAGTGGAAAACTAAACAATTAATATTTATTTATTTTTTATCGATCAGTTGATTAATTATGTATAAATTACAACTAGTTGTCTCTTTAAAATTTTCTAATAAAGACGAAATTTAATTTCACTCTCAATTGTAAGGTTGTCTAATTCCCACTCTAACATGTTTTCTTTAATTATTTTTATACCTTTAACAATATTAGCATCCATTGGGTTGAGATTCTTTCTTCCAAAAAACCAAGTAAATCAATAAGTTGTGTTTAGATTAGTAATAATTAGATTTTAGATCAACTTATCATTATAAAGGAATTGGTTCCTATAGTTTGCAGTGATTTTCAAATTGGTCCCTATAGTTTCATTTTTTTTAAATCACTCCCTATAGTTTGTAATTGAGTGAAAAATAGTCCTTGCCGTCAAACTCTATCAAAATTCCATCAAAATGATGCTAAGTTGACAAATGGAGATGACGTGGAGTAAAGCACGACATCCCACTAAGCACAAAAAGGCCATATAAGCCCAAGGGAGGTGAAGTACGTGAAGAAGGTGAAACCTAAAACTAAAGTGGGAAATGTGAGGAACACATCGGAGCCTCTCCACCACTTTACCACCTGCGACTTCCCATCTCACTGGTAATTTCCCATCTCATCATACCCTTTCACTGAGTACTTATATCACTGAAAGGCAAAATCCGCTCTTGTCACTGTTGTTGTATCCATTGGTGTCAAAAATTCGGTAAGTTTGAACATCTACTCCGCATCACTGATTTCGTCCTCTAGTCTTTAGAGATTGATTCAATCCATTAAGAGATTGATTTGAATTCTTCGAAGTTTGATTCAGTCACCATTATTTATGCGATTAGGTATCGGTAGCTTTTGCTGGTCGTTCAAGCTTGTTTAATTTTGTCCTTTCATTCCTGATGTGCAACAAACTCTCTTATCAAACTATGACTATCATCAAAATGTAATTCATCGGAATTGAGCCCACATCCACATTAAGTGTGACGAATGAAGGAACAATATTATATGCAACTTGGCTATTAAACATTGTATCATTTGCATGACGATCTCAACTAACTTGTTCAGTCACATCTTTGTCAATATATTGGTCAAAGTATTCATCATCTGTTTCATCTTCGGTGTCATCATACCGGATACTCCTTTGCTCTCATATGTATCTGTCTCGCCATGAAACAACATCCCTTCATCAATGTTGTTATTAATGGTATAGAATTATTGTAGTGTACCTTAAAAGATTTTTCCTGAAACACATAAAAGTAAATGTTAGTGTATTCTTTAAACTACAAGTAACATGTGATTCCCATTTAAATATATTCAAAATCTCACTCTACCAATATCTAATATATTTATATGTTAACATTGTTATCTTAATCTAATAATCATTTTATAAACTGGATATATTTAAAAATTTTTAGGACTGGTGAGATTGAAAGGACATAAGAAAGAAAAAAAAAAAGGAAGGAATTACATAAGAAGAGAATTGAATGTTTTGGATTACTTTGTAAGTAAACTCTATGTAGGATATAACTACTAGAAACATATAGGAGAATTTAATGCACGAAAAGTTATTGTGACAATACACATAGTCCATATGGAAGGTTCACCATTGAACAGATAGTCCATATTGGTCAAAAAGGAGAAACCTACTACGCCACACACATAGTCCATACGAAGAGAATTTAATGTACAATCTTTAATTGATTACAAACAAAGAAGGTTTGAACTGAACACATAGTCCATATTGGTCAAAAAGGAGAAACCCACCATATTACACACATTAAGGCCTAAATTAATGACTTAAAAAAAAACATCCCTTAGTATCTTTTATAAAGAACCCATTGAAGCAAAAATAACAGCTTTAGATAAGCATGTGGATATGGTAGGTTCAGCATTGAAGCATAAACAAATCAATACCAAAATCAAACCCATTCCAAATATTACACAGTTTACCAAAGGAAAAATAATATACATATGCAGCAAAAGTAAGGGAGAGGCTCACGTGTAGTACAGAGGTAAGGGATCGCAACTCCAACCCAGTGACTTCTCGTGCTCCACCGTGTCAATGTCCTCCAAGTGCAGCTTAGTGTGACATCAGGTTTCAGCCTTGTTGTGTATATTCTCACGTGCTTAAATCTTTCATCGGGCTTATGTGGACGACAAGGGGTGAATAAGATGGCAACAAAGCACTCTATTAGCTAGATTAATTTTTGTTTCATGGCGTCATCACGGTGACTAACAACAGGACCTAACTCTCAAACATTTTGAAACTATAGGGACTGATTTGAAAACAAAATGAAACTATAGGGACCAATTTGAAAATCACTGCAAAGTATAAGGACCAATAGTTTGATTTTCCCTATTATAAATTTGAGGTTATTTGAAAGGAAATTTGGATCAATGTAATTTGACGTTGTTTTCATGAATTTGATAAAATATGAATCGTGAGATAAAAATTTAGTAGTTCAATTTCAAATTTTAAAAAATTGTTAAAAATTATTTTATATTAATTAAAATCTAAATTATTTAATAAAAAATTAATAATTTAGATCCCCTCAAACACAATGAAAAAAAATTTTTAATTCTCAAATGCACATAATATAAATTATTTTCCAAAACAGTTGTGGCAGCAAATTATAGCAAAGAGCGATCTTCAGGAAGCAGATGTGGGCCAGTTGGCTATATATTCGGCCTTAATCACATAATTGAACTTTTTATATATTTATATATTTGAAACGCTCAAGTCAATATTACAAATTCGGCTAGATATTATAACCCATTTTCATTTATATTTTTTTATCATTAGTAAAATATTATTTTCATATATTTATATAATTAAAGTATTCATTTGTTTTCCTCAACACTATGTTTTACAGTTAGAAAGAGAAGAAATTTTATTCCAAAATTCCTTAAATAAGGAAATGTAACAATTTTGAAAGAAGGGTAACTTTGGAAGATTATGTAAGGAGTAAAATACATTTTTGGTTATTCATTTATTATAAAATTACTATTTTTGTCTATTACTCATTGAAATGTTTAAAATAATCCTTCACTGATTAGAAAATATCACATTTAGTCCCTCATTTAAAAAAAAAAATACTAAATTTAATCTTTTAGATTTAGGTTTATAGTTTGGTAAAGAGATTAAATTGGATAATTTTTTGAAAAGTTGAGAACCAAGTGTGACTTTTTCTAATAAGTAAAAGATTATTTTAAATATTACAATAAGTAATAAACTAAAATAATAATTTTATAATAAGTGAGAGATCAAATGTATATTTTTTTCATCATGTAAGATTATTTAAAAATTTTTAGTCCAAATTTTGTAGGTACAATAAAATGTAAAAAATGACCGCACAGTCAAATTTCAAATTAATTAGTGTAAATTGATTGAAGGTGCAATCCATTTTAAAAATTTCTTATTCTCGTCATTTTATTTATAAATAACACACTTTCAACGAAAAGAAAGGCTTAAACAAAACATTCCCTACCATTTCCCTCTTATAAACCAAGTCTTGAATAGAGTTGATCATGATAAACAAAAAGCATTATGATGTGGGAACGTAAGTATGCTTGTTATTACACCCGTTTAGCTCAGCACGTATCCATTCTGCTTAGCCCAACGTTGCAGGTTGAACTACGGAAGGATGGGCCGGAAATGGGGTAAAATTATATGTGAAGGGTTTATTCAACCCTAATTGCTCAAAAGATATTGAGAAAAAGTTTGCATGGATTGAGATTAGTTATATTAACTGTATATTATTTTTTCTTTTTCTTGTTCATTTTCGGTTTCTTCTATCTTTCCTTTTCAATTAAATAAGAGTAACATTTAAAATTTTATTTTTCATACTCATTAAATTGATGACATGTTTAAGAGTAAAAGAAGAAGATGAAAAAAAGAGTCTTGAAAAACTGAAGAGGATGAAAGAGAAAAGAAAGGATGATTAAATAATAAATTCTCTTCCTAAACTTTTATTCTAAAATTCCTTTAAATCAGATAATCTTAAAATTAAACAGCAAGTAGGATTTAAAAGATATTAAAGAATTAATTAAAACTTCTTCATTCAACCTCTCCACCTTGTAACAGGCTCCAAAATAACGAAAAATTTTGTTAGCCAGTGCCCTTAAAAATTAATGGTTTTTCACTACTTTATATTGTACTAATTAATGATTTCTTTAGTTTTATTTTTTATAACAACATTACCCTTCAGTTTTTCAAGAGGTAGAATCAATTTTTTTTATTTTTATAAATTTATAATTAATCTATAATGAATTTTTATATCTTCATACATTTCAGTCATATTTCCATATTATTCTTAATATCTCATAAAACGTCATTTTAAAAAATTAGTTCTAAAATAAATAAAAAAATTTTAAAATATTATTTAGATGTACAAAGATATAAAAATTTATTAGAGATTGATTATAAATTTTAAAATATAAAAAAGATTGATTATGTTTTTCGAACAAGATAAAGGACGTTATTGTCGTAAAAACAAAACTGAAGAAATTATTAATTGAATGCAATCAATGCTAAAATAACATATATATATATATATATATATGTTCAGAATTAAAATGATATAAGAGGGTAAATAATTTGAAGGAGTAACAAACATTTTGTGAATTTTCAAGGTAGAAGATGAGGAGAAAATAACAAGCCACGTGCCCCTAATTCATTAGAGTTGTATGCACATACGAGAGACACTTTTTATTAGTTTTAAATAATTTTAAAATCCTTTAACCACATTTTATTTAATTAAAAGATATATTTTAATCCTTTTAATAAAACAAGTTCATTAGCAAAAGTCATTTCCATGAGTCTATTTAATTTCTCTCAATCATCAATTCTCAATTAATAATCGAATAATTATTAATCAATTTAGATTATAATTTGAAATCTCTATTTAATGAACTAGTAAATAATGTAATTCATAACTGATTATTTACAATTAATATAAATTTAATTTATTTTAAGTTTACACTAATAATATTAATTATCTAATTATTAACCACAAAAAGTTAATCTAATAATTAAATCTATAAAATAATTTAAAATATTCTCTCAATGAAAAATAGTGAAAAATCATTAACTATTACCGTTAATGGGTGCAATAAATGAGGCACTGGTTAGCAAACCAAGAAAGATTTCAAAACTTTGCAATTCCTTTCATTCTCGCCAATCAAGCCAGCCGTTCATATTGTTTAGGCTTGTGAACTTGTCGAATTGTTTTCGGTGATAATTATAACTCTATGCATATTAGATCATTCTAAAATGTTAATTTCGAGAACTAAATGTGTTTGTTATACAGTTGTGGAAAAATAATAATTTAAAGCGAGAAGAAAAGAGGCTGACAGCATTGAGAATCCCTTTGTCTGCACAGCTTAAACGATGAAGAGTAACCAGATCTATCATTTACAGATTTCCTCAACGCTCATCTTGCCTCTCCAGTCTCCACATCCTGTATTTCCAATGGTTCAGGGAAAATTTCATTGGATAACCTCTTATGGGAAGAAGAGTGATCATTTCCACCACTACCCTGAGACCCTACTCTTCCTGTTTGTTTAAAGCCACTCACTGTACCACCCTCTTTATTTGCAGTAGTAGTAGCACTGTCCGATGAGCTCTGTCTCCAGCTTCCAAAGAATGCTGTGCTCCAAGATCTCCTTGATGAAGTCGTTCTCAATCTGGCCGAGCTATTATACTCTTCTCTCACTATCTTCAATGGATTTTCCAGTGCTTTTAGGACATACCCCATTGGAGGGCGTTTAAAAGGCTTGGGGTTGAGGCATGATCTGGCCACAATTGCCATAGCCCATACTTCTTCCAATAGGTCCTCATCCACTATCAGAGATGGGTCTACTATCCTTGTAACCTGCTCCTTGTCATATATGCTTATGTAAGACAAGGTTAGCTCTATCCATTCTCTTGTGGTGGCATCGTCTGTTTTGCTAACACCAAGCTTACCTGTAACAAGCTCCAGTAGGACCTTCCCAAAACAGTACACATCATAAGCGCAAGTCACAGATGATGAACCTGTTCATTACCAGCGCAAGAAGAAAAAACCCCACTAAGTTCCATAATTATACACCAAATAAAGACAAATTATGCAAAACACCTAAATACGTGCCGTTTCCTTTTAAATCAACAATTATATTAGAAAAAAGTAAGCATGCAGATTATGTTTGTGTGGATGAGCTGGTGTGGAATCCACTGAGAATGTGTGCGAAGTAATAACAGGGTAAAGCAATATACTCACCAGAATTGTTTTGATCGAAAGATCTGCATGTCACAAAGAAAAAAAACGAAATGATTACAATGAACTATAAAGTAGTTTGAACGTCAATAGTGGATATAGGTTACTAAATTAGCAGGCATTGACAATTCTAGTTGCCTGCACTTTGACAGACTTAATTACTAGATATATTTCGTTAATGAGAACCAAATTATGCTAACTGCATTAATCAATCACACTAAGTATGCTGATTTTCATTGACTTTTAAATAAAATACATCGCGAGTTCAAATTAAGTAGGGTCAAATGGCAAGGACGATATAATTTTCATCTCTACAATAACAAGTGCCAGCAAATTAGCCTTAACTTTACACTCGTCCAAACATAGACAAGTAACTGATCTACGAAGCCATTCCAGGTTTGCAGGTACGTTCAAACTGTGTTTTGGTCGTTGTGTTCAAACCATTCAAGGCTTTAGAAAGTTTAGAAGTCATTATAGCCTTCTCGTCTGTTTTAATATTCATTCAATTTTATAAGACAGCTATGCTTTACAAATATGCCATACTATATTGTTAATGAATTGAGCACTTACTGTGACTTGCGAAATAACCTTGTGATGACACTCTGATGAAGATCTCCTTGGGCAGTAACCTCACTCAAACTTCCAAGTCTCACTTCAAATTTATCATCAAGAAGTATACTGCTTGCCTGGACATCTCTTCAAAAACCAAAAGTAAAATTCATTTCCATGACATAGTCATATTCTGCATAATGAAGAGAAGAGAGAACCATAAAACAGTCTATAATAGATTACATGTGGTAGTACCTGTGGACAAGGGGAGGGCTACACTCATGCAGGTGATATAGGCCTTCAGCAGCTCCTATTGCAATTTTCAATCTGGTGATCCAATCCAGGGACTGCACTTTATCATCCGGGCCACTCACTTTGTGCAAACAAGTAGCCAAATCTCTATTTGGCATGTACTTGTAAACTAAAAATTTCTCATTCTCACTCTCCAAGCAGTGCCCTAATAGCGGCACCAATCTTGTATGTGAAACCTTGCTAAATAGTTCCAATTCCAACATGTATGATTCTCTCTTGACAAAGTTCAAATCTACCTTTTTCACAACTACACTTACTTCACCTTCCAAGATTCCCCTGAATAGGTCCCCAGAGTGACCATGCTTGATGATATTAGCTTCAGCAAAATTGCCCGTCAAATGGAGAACTTGCTCATAACTAAATGATTCTCCTTTACCAGTTTCTAAGACAGGATCCTCAGGAGGCGCAGGACTTTCTCCCTCTGGGACGGGTCCCACATTCGCTGTTTTTCTTTGGTTTTCTGTGCTATGATCAAATTTTCCTAGAAGCAGTACGACGACCAAAACTAGAATCACAGTAAACACAAGCCCACCAAATGTACCAGCCAAAATGAATATCACTCGTTTGTTGTTTCTGGACTCTAATTCGGCCAACGGCGATGGTGCTGGTTCTTGGGCACCAATGTAGATTAGCCTTCTCTGAGCATAAAACAGTCTACAATCTGTAGAACTCTTTTGTTCCGGACTCATCGTAAGGCAGTTGCTAGCTAGAGTAACATTACCTAAGCCATGATCAGGTACCTCGCCTTGGAAATAATTACTGGACAAATCAATGATCGAAAAGTTTTTAAAGGAAGTATTAAGAAATCCATAGAATAAATTGTTTGAGAGATTGAATATAGCACCAGCAGAATAAACACTTGAGCCAAGTTTTGGCAGGGTACCAGTGAGGTTGTTACTGGATACATCAAGGAAGGACAAGTTGCTCATTGACCACAATGTAGCAGGAAGATCGCCATCAACATCATTCCCACTGAGGGATAAAGCTCGTAGAAGAGAAAGATTAGAAAATAAACCATCTGGCAATGACCCAGACAAAGAATTGCTGCTCAGATCAAGTTGAACTAACTGAGAAAGATTACCCAGTTGATAAGGTACTGAAGCAGAGAAGTCATTGTCGGAAAGATTCAAGGTCTGAAGTCTAAAAAGGGTACCAAGATAGACTGGAATGGACCCAAATAAAGAATTAGAAGAAAGGTCAAGACTTGTGAGATTGACCAGAGACGAGAAAGAGCTGGGCATTGATCCACTAAGCAAATTTCTTGAGAGATCAAGACCTGATAAACTCGATAATTGTCCCAATGTGGAAGGTATTCTACCAGTGAGACGATTATCCGATAGATTCAGGGACTTCAACTCCCTCAAATTCCCGAGCGATGAGGGAATGAGACCCATAAGCGAGCAAGAACTTAGATCGAGAACTTGGAGTGTATTAAGGCGCTGTCCGAACCAGTCAGGAATAGACCCATTAAGCAAGAACCCAGAAGCTTCGAATGACACTAAGAGTGTGAAATTGGCGAGAGAATCCACTGCAAAACGGGGTTGGAGACGCCCGACTCGAGTTCGTCTTAAACCGGATATGTTGATCCCTACTACCCGCCCGTCCTGGCACCGAACCCCGGTCCATTTCCTGCACGGCTCGGCTTTTATGGGCCAGTCCTTGCCCCGAATCCCCAACGACGAGCGAAGCTGACGCAACGCAAGCCATTCTATTCTGGAGTTCAAAGATATTCCTTGAGCTAAACCAAACTGAACAAAAAGCAAGATTAAAGCTGTCTTCAGTAACACTCGCTGTAATTCCATCACAATGTTTGGGAAACTTAAGTTTCGTTTAATCATCTTCTTGTTGCTCTACGGAGTTTTCATCTTCTTCCTCCTCGGCAACTTGACCTGTTGGTGAAGTTAGCGTCTGTATGCATTTCTAACTGTTAATTTGAATTGGTCAAAGTTGGTATATATCCCAGGAAAGAATAATGAAAGAAATCATACTAGTTTTGTAGCTATTTAAATTCTTACATCCAATCACGAGCTCTGATTCTGCATTGTTGCTGCTGTGCTGCCTCTTGTAAACTCTGATCCAATCCACGAAAAGAATCTATTTTACTAAAAAAATTCAAAAGGAAAACTACACCACTTGAAGAAGTAGAAAACTGTAATTAAAGCGTTATCTGCCTCTTTTCTCTGCCCTATAAACAGAGAATGGGTAGGAAGAGCATTAATGATAGATAGGAGTGGGTGTGCCCAACCGCCAGAAGGCATATGAAGCACTGGGCGTGTGTGGGTCACTTTCAAACTCACCGGACTTATTAATGTGCTTGGGCTCCGGTGAAGGGTGTTTGGCTAGCTTTTCAAGCTCTTTGAAAGTTGTGGTGTAGTTATGGCGACTCTGGCTTTTGCTTCTTCTGGCTTTGCAGAGAGGTTCAGTTTGGCTCACCTCATTGAGGCAGAAAGGCTCGGGCTAGCTTAGTGAGATTCCAAAGATATATAACTAATCGACAATAAACTGTTTGATTTCCCGGGAAATTTCGCAGAATTAGACCATCAGCTGAAGTTTGAATTTTCTTTCTGTGTCGGGATCACCACCTGATACCGATTACGGAATTCTCTCTTCACTCAGTAACAATCCTCTTTTCCACGTAGAATTTTCAATGTGGAAATGAAGTTTCAAATTATCATGCTTCAGCACAAACAAAATTCAGAACAGCAGCCTTGAGCTCGGTCCAAGCCTTGGATGTATATGTATGTCTTCATGCATAGTGTTGAGACAACTTTATTGTATTTCCACGGAACCTTGTTATCCATTTATCTGGCGGTAAATTCATCAGTAATAATGCATAGGTTGGACATAATACTAACAGCTGTTGTTAAAAAATGTTTGTAAATATTTGTTCGTAATTAAGTTTTATATGATAATACGTAATAACTCACACTTTGAGATTTAAAAGTCATGACGACTACACAACATTAATGTTATAATTAATTATTAGTTGATCATCAATACATGAACAAACTATTGTTAACATCATGTCCCTTATCAATATGCACCAATACACTTTATTTGTTGGCGTCTGTCGTAAAATCTGCCTTTTTAATATATTATAGAAGATCAGCAACTGATGCCGAATGAGAACTAAACAACTAAGCATTTGGCGATGGCATTAAAGCTCTTCAAATGGATTGTCTTTTAGGTTTACTTATTCAACTCTAAGAAACGCAGCATCAGAGTGAGAAAATATTAGTGTGTACTTAACATCTTATTTATCAGAATTAGATAGTGTATTATTCTAATCAAATTATTTTAAAAAATAAAAATATTGAAAGACCTTAGTTAAAAGAGTGATTTGATTATATTAATATAATACATTAACTTTACAGAAATATTTATATTCGTAGTACTCAGTATTTTCTACATCATAGTCTATATAGTGTAATAAATAAAAGTGGTCACCTTTTTTATGGTTCCATTGGTCAAATATCACGCAGTTCCCATCTAACAATTAATCATCGTAATAAAGGCACGAGATATTTTGTTCCAAACAGTAACGGTAAGATTAAGAATTTAAGATACACGTACATATGACCAAAGCCACGTGGCTAATTCCTTACGCGTAATCCTACGTGGACCGACAGCACCCGCGTCCATTATTAGATTTTAGCCCCGGTTCTCTCTCATCACTGATTATCAATCAGTCAACACTTAAGTCTCTCTTATCTGATCGTGTACAATGCCAACGGAAATGCTAATAATGTCCTAACTGAACAAAATGTATTCTCTTTAACCCATTTAAGAGATAAGTTCGTCTCAATTTCAGAAAAAAAAAAAAGAATTGTTTTTTGCATCTGTGTTGTGGCGCTTTCTTTTTCGAAGACGTAAAAGTAAAAGTTATCTATTCTTCAAAGAATAGTCTAAGATAACTAGCTGTAAAATAAACAAGTGAATGCAGAAGATGCTCCTGGTACGATGCACGTCATTGTTCTAAACTGCTCGAGTTTGCCTCAGTTTATACGGTATAATTAAAATAAGATTAGATACGATAAAATTTCATAAAATAAAGTCTAATCATAGTAAAAGACTCAATAGTACAAGGCCTAATAAAATAAAATTTTATCAAATTTTAATATTATGTACAAATAATGTTAAGAGAGAGAAGACGATATGATATATGACTAAAATATGTTTTTTCAGTAAGTTTGATCAATGTAAGGAAAACTTGAAAATACCAGCCCTACAAGCTTGACGGAGTTCAGTCTGAAATCATTTTTTCTCAATCAATCATGCTTCAAGCGGGTAAATTCACCTATTTTACACAATTGTTTTAGTCATGTCTTTTCCTCTTTACTTTCTACATTCCCATATGCAATTATAGAGATGAAGTACTTTGATCAGCAGAATTTTAAAACTACGAAACCAACAGGTTTCAAACCGGGAAAACAACATTCGGAGCAACGACCCCAACAGTTTGACGAATATTTGATTAATGATATAATAATAAGCTATATTAAATGAAGTTGAATAGAACTGACTGTACAATATAATATATGTATTAAGTGGATAAATTATATTGTATAATTTTATATAATCTCATTTTATATAATGTGTTAAATCAGACCTTAGTGTCATCTATTTTGTTTATTCTCGTTGATCCCTATTCTCATCAATATATCGGTATCTTTTTCTTTATGACAAGAGATAAAAGAAAAACGCTCTTTAAATCTTTAGCCCCAAGTGTGCCAAGAACTACATGAAAATTCTTAAAGAAATAAATGCAAAGAAAGAAGGTCACGTTGTAATTAATAATATAATAGGCCCAAAAAATATGAAAAGTGGTAATTATATAATAAACAAAATGAAAACAAGAAGAGTTCAAAATTGTAAATTAAAAAATTAATAATAAAAGTAGACATGACAGGGGAATATATAAATTATGATTCTGGGAAAAGAATATTCAGCATGGAACGCCCACTGATTGCTCGTGTAAATGGGCAAAAAGATGAGATAAAAACGTGTGGAATCTGGATTATGTGGATGTCGGCTGCTGCTTGTGTGGGCGCGATAAGACGATGGAAAGACCGGAGAGCAAAACGACGTTCTTGACTCAGTCTTGCTTCTACGTAGAACGGTAGATTCAACGTAGGATTCTGACTCTGCTATGACCATTTGCTTCTACGTTAAAATCATGAAGAGACTGAGATGACGCTTTGTTTTCATGCTTCAATTATTTTGGTCTTGAAAACCACCTCTGCTTTTTACCCCCTCGCTTTAATTTGTCCTATTGCTCTCTCTTTCCATTGCACGGACCACCTCTTGCGTCCTTTATCCCTCCTCATTCGTCTTCATCAATAACCCCCTATCCGATTTTGATAATTGCACCTTAACTAATGGAGAAGACATTTCTTCATGGTCCCCCCTCCCTTTCATTTTTTTTTTTAACTTTTATTTATTATTTTATTTATTTGGAGATTGACAAATCTTCACATGCATTTGTTTTGTTTATCAATGTTCACAAGCATACCAACTTGGACTCTTCGCAGTTTGGGCGATTACACTACACAGCAAATAGTTGGAGATAGACCAAGAGAAAAAAATATAAGTGACTAAAGAATATAAGGCCGATTAAATGAAAGAGTTCCCTTAACACATACTTTTTTCCAAAACATGAACTGAGCCCAATGTTGTCATCCTTTATGCTAAAATAACTTTATGGCTGTAATGATCCTTCATTTAACATTTATTATATCTTGACGTTACGCTTCTTACCATCTGTCACACCAAGCTTATCATGTATATGTAATGGACGGTAGCTAATAACAACTTGCTCGTTTCCGTTCTTTTCTAAAGACGCTTTACATGAACAAATATAAAAGACATATCATATACATGGACATAATTGTTAAAGTGGGTTAACTCGATTCACATGAGTTGGTGGGTTAAACGAGTCAACTTGTTTAATCCACCATAAAATGGTATGTTAAAAATCTCAACTCACTCCATCTGGTGGGTTAAGCGAGCTGACTCATTTAACTAACTCAAAAATTTTAAAAAAATAAAAAATCATAAAAATTTAAATGGACTTTTTTTAAATATATGTCTTGTTTAATCAATCAATTTCTATATCAATATAAATAAACAAAAAAATAACTAGATAAAAAATAAGTTTAAACGAATTAAAACAAGTAGAATAATCTAATAATTCAATGATTCATTAATAATAAAAATATGATTATGAGCAGAATATTCAAATTTAAAAAATTAAAAAATAATAGAGACAACACAATACATACATTATGATTAATCTTTTTAAATAAAAAAGTACAGTGGGTTAGAGTATTAAATTGAGTGAGTGAAAAATTTAAAAAAAAAAATATGGGTAACTCATTTAACCCGTTTAACCAACGAGCTGACTCGTTTAACTTGCAGGTTAAACAGAGCAAATTGATAAAAGTATGATAAACAGGTTCTTAAAAAAATCTCTCAACTCAACCCACTTCTTAGGTGGGTTAAACGAGGTCAACCCGGTGGGTCAAACCCGTTTTGACAGTTTTAGACATGGTCAACCAAAAACCTTAGTTTTGCTAATGATCCTTCACTTAACATATATTATATCTTGACGTTACGCTTCTTACCATGTGTCACACCAAGCTTATCATGTATATATAATGGACGGTAGCTAATGACAACTTGCTCGTTTCCGTTCTTTTCTAAAGACGCTTTACATGAACAAATATAAAAGACACATCATTGACATAGTCAACCGAAAACCTTAGCCACAGCATGAATCATCTACGAATTGGATAACAAGTGTAGTCCTTGTTTATATGTCATCACTGACACAACGGCAGCGCCAATTTTTCTTTCTGGGCTCATTATAAGGAGGCCCTGAACATGTTCAATTTGAAAGAGTTTCTATCAGTACAAGGCCCATCATATGGACTGGGCATTTATAATGCCGCCAGACAGAGACAAAGCCCAATAAGCTGAGACTACTAAGCTTGCCTCCATCTGTTTGATACTCCTATATATGATTGCCGTTTGGGCAGTAGTGGTACATATATGTAGCAAAAAATTACATCCAATGAATTGATTAGTGAACAAAGTTGTAATTGAATATGTTATCTGAGTCTCCCATGTTTCAAACTTATCAGCTCCGATCAGAATTTAAGATTCTGGTCGTCCCATACAGCCTGGCAGAATTTGACACTTTCATGGCTGATGTGATGTGAAAGTTAGAAACTCAGGATAGGGTGCTTTAATACTTACCAAAATAAGTAGTGGAAGAGAAACTATGAATTGCTAAATTTATCTGCTCAACTTATTTAATATACCAAATCAATGTGCGACAGCCGAATTTCTAAAGAAACAACAAATTTGAGAATATCAACTTAACTCGAGTTATAGACTATATATTTATACGCTTATTTTCTATAACAGTACAGAAGATAGTATATGTCGCCGTTGGATACTTTCCTTCACCTTGAGCGAGAATCAATGAGTCAACATCCGAATCTTCCTTCTGGGATTGAGACTCTGGTTGCTTTCTTTATGAGATCATATATTCTTCCAAGAACTTTGTCATTTGCTAAAACTTTGGTAATGGCAGTCCCAAGTACAATTGACTGAAACTTTTCAAGAGCAGCATCTACGTGAGGCCAAGGTAGCCCAGAATAGATAGATGTGTTCAACTTGTAAGCAACGATTCCAAAAGAATATAAAGCACTAGTGGAAGAACAAACTTGGACGATAAGGATTCCAAGTTTCTACATCGGGATACAATTATATCTTCCTCCTGGATGCTAAAGTTGAACGCCTATCTTTCATCACTTTATAAAAGGATTCTTGCCCAGCTAACATCTAATAGCTAGGGCTCGAAATTGCAAATCTATACTGTATAAGCTAACTTATTAATTAATGCCAAGACAGTCTTTGAAGGTTATAAAACCAGCTTGCCCTTGCACTATTAATTATTGCAGTGCTGAGTCTGTGAATGAAGAAGTTATTTTGGTTTGCTGACATTGGTTTTGTATACACACCGCAGAGAACCTATAGCTGTAAAAGCATGGATGTCACAGCCCCTGGGAAGAAATGGTTGGCCCCAATTCCCACTTGTATTGGCAATGGAGTGATCATAAAGCTTCTGAAATAGAAAGCGAAGCTATACTCAGATAAATTCGCCTCAGGAAATACGTGGAAGATAAGGATTTGGAATGTATCAGCATCACTGCCTTACTGTAGACGTGTTACTTCATGGACCAATTTAAATAATATCTGGTGCGAAATACTTTCAAACATTGGTTTTTTGTTCATCTCTGTCGGAGAAGAGATAAAATAGTCCATGTCTAGAGATGCCGGGGATTAGTATGTCTGGCCACATAACTTTCTTTAGTCGTCGTATTCATTCAATGTGAACATATGTCAAAACCATTTATCTTTGGGTGCTTTCGTTAGTAAGATAAGATCAGTAGACAACTTTTACTCTATATAGAGAAAGAATAAAACAAACAGGAAACAAACCATTGAAGTAATCAGAAATTTATGAACCCGCCCTGTCCCTGGTAACACTACAAGTTCAAATATCAGAATGCGCGCAGCACAACATAACCAATTAAGTTTTTTGTACTTTATTCTGAATGAAACATGAGATGCATTAACGTTCATATTGATGCTACTATGCTAGAAATTTCAAGTTATTAGGTGATATAATCAAACCTGAAGAAGTTTTCTTTGATGGGGAGAGGATTTTTTTTTTTGGGGGGGTTACATATTGCCATCAGTTGGTGGTGTCAGTGGTGTGTAGTGTGTTACAAGAATATCAGCTTGCGAGTTGCGATATCTATGGCAGGACTAGTGTGAGGGTATTGATGCAATAAACAATGCAATTCTAGGAGGATATTCTGAGTTGATAGAAACAACCTCTGAAGATATCTAAAAGGCAATAGGAAGGCATACATGTGAGAAGCAATTAGAATAATGACCCAGAAAATAACGAGGCAATAACTTTCTCGGACAAGGGAAAGTCGGCGTGAATCAAGTTGGATATCTTAGGGCTTAAGCGTTAACTTAGTTGGCAAATTAAAACCCACGGGGATTTGTAGAATTACTCTTGTACCTGGAAAGCAACAACTAGCATGAGCGGCAAGTAGTTCACTAATATATAAAGGGTATCAGTGGCAGTCTGTAACTATAACATCCTAGTATCATCGTATCGTAAGTAATTCTACAATGACGACAAGCTCGAGTTGGACAGCGAAGCAAAACAAAATGTTTGAGAATGCTTTGGCAATCTACGACGAGGACACCCCAGATCGGTGGCAGAAACTGGCAAGGGCCGTTGGAGGGAAGACAGTGGAGGAAGTGAAGAGGCATTATGACAGCCTTGTGGAAGACCTCAGGCAGATCGAGGAAGGCCAAGTGCCCTTGCCCAATTACACTAACCATAATCCCTACAATTACATGGATGAACAACAAAGGTCAGTGATATTCTACTTTATTCAATTAATCTCCATTTGCATTACGCGCATTACAAATCTTTTGCTGTATAGAAGCTGTTTTCAGTGCTTTCATTTGCACAGAAAGTATATATACTTGGAGCCTGGAGGTTGAGTTTAATAGTGAATCTTTTTATTCTTTCCATGATGGTCCAATGCGTACTTGTTTCTTACATTCCCACTCTTCCAAAACATCAAAGCTAGCTGTTACGCAATAGCCAGTTTATTTATGTGTATTATTATTTCTTTGATTGAACAGGAAAATTGGTCGTGATCTGATGAAAGTATTTCTTGATGCAGGATGAAGACTCTGAAACTGCAGTGAAGTATTAGCAGAACTGGCGGTGGAGACAGATAACCAAAATGCATGCACCTAGCTTGCTCCTAAATTAAAGATAATCAAATGTAATTTGGTTTCCTTTTACATTTTCTATATTATTTTATATACATATATAGATGTGTGTGTGTGTGGGTGAAGTTTCGATGCCTTGGGATTCCCATGAATGTAAAGATCAGTTAATGATATATATATGAACATGCTAGCTGGTTGAAGGCATGAGATTACTTTCTGTCTGGTCAAGTTTTTTTTTTTTTTTTTTTTTCCCCTTCGATCTAGATGTATATAAATGATAGTGACTAATTAAAAACGGCACTTGTAGAAAGAATCGTAGATCGCATTTAATAGAAGAGGTAGGGAAGACAGACTTGTGCGTGAACGTGATTTGGAATTTATATGTTTATTAATTATGAACGTGCACAATAGGAGTTACTGTTGAACATGTACATAAATATCAGACATAAAACTTGCTTGACTTTATTTAATTATTTGGTTTTAAAAGAGGCCGGAAATCATGAGGTCATAGCTGCCCGTAATGCACTAATGACATGAGCGAATACCAACTTCTTTAGGATGAGCTTGACGATGATTCAGAATTTGAGCCTGATTACAAGACTCCAAGGAACTTCAACTTCCCTAAGGAAGATAACGTCTTCTCCAATCATAAATTTATCAGATTATCAGGTCCATCATTTAAAAATTAGGTCACCATTTAAGCTTTAAAAAAGCCCCACTTTTATCAGGTTTAATAGAATTTTTTTTATTCAAATTTTTATTTATATTTTTTGGGTTATGCTTATATGATGAAATAAATTTTTTAAAATTATAATCAAATATATTTATTATTTTTAGATTTGAAATAAATAATGTATTTAGTTATTATTATAGTTATTTATAAAATTATGTATAAAGAAGTTATAAACATAAATAAATTATTGTATTGATATAAATTTTTTGAACAATGAGTATTAATTTTTATTTATTTAGCTAGATATTATGCTATACTAATTTTTTTAAATTAAAAAATATTGATTTGAGTTTTTTAAACTTAGGTTGAATTTTTAAAAATATTTGAATCTAATTTATTTTATAAATTGAACATTTTTAATAGAGTATTTTGTTCAAGTTTTATTTTAATTTAATTAGACAAACTTTTCAAATTATAATTAAATATATTAATAAAAAAGGCTACCGTAATAACTCATTTGTTAGCTGGAGTTTTTACTTTTATGCAATTGGGATGTGTTCCCATATTTCGATCATTTGATTTAATTCAGTTTCTTATTTATAAATTTAATTTCAATTTAGTTTATTATTTATAAATTTATTCTTAATTTAATTTTAAAAAACTAAATTTATAAATGAGAAACCAAATTAAAACTATAATTAATAAAAGATTAAATTAAAGCAACAACTAATATTTATTTTATTAATTATTGATTGGTTAATTAAAGTAAAATCTTTAGTGTATTCATAATTTTAAATGTACTATTAAGTTATAATGCAGTAATATTATAATTAAACGTAATAGTACACTCAAAATTGTGAATGCATAAAAAATGACACAATTATAATGTAATAATATTATAATTGAGTGTATTGGTACATTCAAAATTGTGAGTGTACAAAAAATAATATTATTAATTAATTGTTTTCATAGCTTTAATAATAGTAGCATCTATCGGTTTTAGATTCTTTCTAAAATGATAAAATGATTGATAAGTTGTGCGTTTAGATTGAAATTATAAACACTTGATTTTGTAAATTTGAATTCACTCAAGAACAAGTTTATTAGTCAAAAAGAAAAAAGAACTAGTTTAGATTACAGTATCTATGTTTAAAAATAGAACATTTAGCCATCAATGTAATTTATCAATTATAAAATAAGTCTTTTATTACTTATATGTAAGTAAAAGTTTGTAGGAGATAAGTAATTTAAAAAAATTAGCATTAAACAAAATTAATTATAAGATAAATTATTAATGTGTAATATACCAAAGTTTAATGATTATATTGCATGAGGTTAGTGATAATACCATAGCAGTTATACAAATTGAATTTAGCACATAATTTGTTTATGCCAGGAAAATGTACAATATCAATCATTTAATCAATAACTAACAATATTCAGACCAAGAAAAAAAAATCAATAACTAACAATAATAAATTCAGTCCAAAAAATAAACAACAATAAATTTAATTAATTTAGGACGGAGAGTCACTAGGGATTAGAAATTTGAAGACGTTTTCTCCCAGAGTTGGGAAACCAGACGAAAACTAGAGTACAACTCACAAGTCACAACGTTCTACTTGGGGTCCGAGTACAACTCACAAGTCACAACGTTCTACTTGGGGTCCGCTTCTAGTTGCAGCGTTTCTCTGCCTCTCTGCTTCTGTTCACGCTTAGTTGTTACTTCGCTTTTCAACTCTGTGGAGACTTGAGAGCTTGCAATGGAAGCTAACGCTTCTCCTCCATTCAAGGTACTGAAATTAAAATCTAGGGTTCCTTGCCTTTCTATCAATCTAATTGTTAGTGTATTTGTATCTTTTTTTCCTAGAAGAACCAGATTATTGCCATTTGTCCTCCTTACTTTTTTAGTTCAGCTTCTTTACTTTATAGTTAGTTGTTAAAGAATTCATATTTCATCGAACCTTCTAAGTTGGAATGAAATTACTAGCGGCCATTGTTAAGTTAATAGATGTTTGCTATTTGCAGATTATATTGGGCTCATCCTCTATAGCACGCCGGAAGATATTAGCTGAAATGGGATACCAATTCACGACAATGGTATATGCCTGGTCGGCTAGTTTATGGACGAAATCTCTCTGATTTTCTGATTGTGTTAATCTTCTTTCACTTAGACTGCAGATATTGATGAGAAAAGCATCCGAAAGGAAACCCCTGAAGAGTTAGTTATGGCTCTAGCCGAAGCCAAGGTTCGTGTAATGTACAAATATTCTTTATTTGCATTTGAAAATGAAATTACTGATAGTATCTGGTTCATTTCTTTGGTTGATATGTAGAGCTCCATTGACCTGCAGAGGTTTTCTTTTCCTGACTAGTCAAAAAATAAAGTGAGATTGTCATTGAAGCACCAGTAAAGGAATCTTATGAATGTCTGATACTGGATACTGTTTTTTTTTTCTTTGTATATGAGACTTTAAGGAGATATGTTATCTCTGCTTCATGGAGTCACCTAAATTACTGTTTGTTCCGTTTCTGCCTTCCTTGTTTGTCTGTTGGTTGGTTTAATTTTTATTTTCCGGACTCTGATGGAAAAATGTATTCAGACAAAGTATCATCTGATTTTGGGTGTGAATTACATGTCAGGCTGATGCCATCATCTCAAAACTCCAAACAACCAGTAGTCAAGACGGTGTTGATGAATCAACAATTTTAATTGCAGCAGACACAGTATGTGTTGCTTCCTTCTCATTGATGACCTTGGATTTAGTGTCACAGGCTACTAGGTTGGTTGTCGCCTAGGCCATTTATTAATCAAGGATCTATAGTTTCTTTTCGCAAAATGCATTGCCTTCCAGTTTTCTACTTAACAGATCTTGCTTCTTTGGAAATCCAACAACGAGACACAAGTAACTCATTCCCCTTTGCATAATTATACAATTGTCAGATGCGTGATGGGAATGATACAATTGTCACCCAAAATTCAGAATTGTATTACTATCACTATGCTACTTATCTAACTTGGAGAATACATATTGCAATGGTTGTCCTTGACAATGGACTGCAAATGGAAGATTATGCAGTTGATCCTTAATATTTTGGTTCTGATACGTTATGTTGTTCTGTCCGGTCTAAAACAATGTCATTTAAGACTAATATGTGAGACTTTTTATACTGTTTTGGTGCTTACTTGCGTTCACTTCTATGTCTTCTCTGCCTAAAGCACTTATCTGGTGATTTCATATAATCATTTAGTTCTTGCAAAATGCTACTCTTAGCTGGTTGCTGTGCAGCCAATAGTCAGGTACTTACTTTAGCTGATCCTAATTTTTCCTTAGGCAGAAGCCATATTACAGAGGCTCCCTGTTGATGACTACATAAAGGATGCTGAGCCAACGTTATTAATTACTTCTGATCAAGTACACATCATATCTTCTGATTAACTCTTTTCTGGATCGTTGTTATATGTCTTCTGCTTATCAATATGCATAAAGTGTCATATCCTTGGGAATGTAATTTACTTTTACGGGCAGAATTGCAATAATGCTATCATGAAATACCAGTCAGCTATGTCATTGCTCTGTTTGCTTGCTTTTTGGTATCTTATATCTCTCTTTCTATGCTTCTTATGCTATTAAGCTGTATCATAAAATACTATTAACAGCTCAAAAATATGTCCACTGTTCAAACAATTTGTAAATCCTGTTATTTTGGCTGCAAGCGTAAATAACCTCCATCCACTAAGTGCCTGAACTTGTACGTCTATGGTCTATATCCCTAGGAAATAAATGGCCTACTGGTGACGACCTGTTTGCAACAAAGGAATTATTAAATTTCTTTTCTTTCTCTGGGACAAAGTTTGCATATGTCTGACATTTTTGTCAAATGATTTGGAGGTGGTGGTCTATGAAGGTGTCATAAGGGAAAAGCCATCTAGCAAAGAAGAAGCTCGGCAATTCTTGAAAGGTTTGCACAATATTATCTTTCCATTTATTAACAAGAAAAAAAACTACTGTTCCTTTTAACCCTCTCTCTCACTGACGTCCTCCTATAGTTGTCATTTGGACTTCTGATCGCCTCCTATATATCTATGTTTTAATGGCTCTGTAAATGTCTCAAGATTATTCTGGAAGGCATGCAGCAACTGTGGGATCTGTACTAGTTACAAACCTCAAAACAAGATTTAGAAAAGGAGGATGGGATCGTGTGGAGGTATTATTGGCTTCCAAATTCGCTTGTTCTTTTTGCTTTTGGTTAGTTATTGTTCTGTTTGCCCCCTAGATTTATATTTTCAGAAACAGATCCATTCTTTTATATTTATGAGGCTAATTCCTGCCCAAAAGTAACATGAAAGTTTTTTTTTCCCAAATAACTTGCAGCTAATGATTCTTTGTTGGGATCACAATGAACATAAAGTTACTCGTTATTAATTTCATCACATTTGAATAAATCTAAGATGAGATATGCACTCCACGTCGTTACTTTTTAGGATACAACTTTACAGAGATAGGTTGAACTTGAAAGCGTGAAGTATGACACAGGTGGCTTTGGCTGCTACTCATTTGCTCAAGCCAAGAAAGTTTTGGAGTTCTATTTGTTTTAATTGTCTTTAAGAGAAAGACAGATATTTATTTACTGATGTAATCTGGTGGCTAAAGAATAATATTAACTTTTATTAAGAAACATCAGTAATACCCTCTAGCATTTGTTTTCCCTGATTCCTAAATCCAAAACTGTATCAAATTTTCTAAATAAAATTCTTCATGATTCTGATTTCAATATCCTTTTGAAACTGTGTACCAATGTGAGGAACCTCATCAGTTGAAACTCTGTACTAGTGGATCATCCGTTCTTCTTTTTCTGGCAAATAATAATATGCATTGAAGGGCCACATAGATGTGCCCTTTTTCATATTTGCGCCCTCCCTAATATTTTGGTTTTAGCCCATAGGACAATTGGATATTGATTTCGTCATGTGATTTACAGATCTATTTCAATGAAATACCAGATGAGATCATTGAGAAGCTGGTAATAGTTTTTTTTCAATTGATTGTTTAGATATCTTAAATCGCCGAACTAGGTGACTGATATGCTTTTGTTCTTTTCTCTCTCTCTCTCTCTCTCTCTCTCTCTCTCTTTCTTTTTTCTTTAAAATAAAGGTTGACGAGGGAATTACACTCAACGTTGCTGGGGGCCTGATAATTGAGCATCCCTTAATATTGCCATTAGTCAAAGAAGTGGTAGGTTGACTCATCTTATATGCTTAGCAAGCGATGCAACTTATAAATAATTGCTGTAGGACTAGGATTACGTTTCCTGGGCCTTATGGGACAGGCAAGGTCAGCCTCATGGCTAAGTGAATTGCGCTGTCTGCAACCCAACAGATTGGTTTGAAGTAGTTGCCATCCAATATTTGGGATCTAACGAATGTGTCTGTTAGGGCTTAACTAAAACTAGCAGTTCTTTATATGGACTATGGAGTGGCCATCTTTCATTATTGACGACTAGAACTGTTTAATTTATTAATTAATTTTAAAAGAAGTTAAAAATTGCCAGAAAATAATTTGAAAATCCATATATAGCTTCAGATTTCGTTTTAGCCCTGGAATTTGAATGCAACTTCTATGCATACCTGAAGTGATAGTTTTGGTCATTGATATTTACATCCTGATGGCCTGCACAACAGCACAAATGTTGTGGCTCTGCTCTTTCGCTTTGTTCATGAGCCAGATGGTTGATTTCTTGTGAGGATATAGATTGTTGGGATTCTTGTTTTTCTAATCCTATTGTTGGCAGGTAAATTCTAAACGACGGTATATTTGCAGGTCGGGACAACTGATAGTGTGATGGGACTTCCTAAAGCTCTGACTGAAAATCTCTTAAAGCAGGCCCTGTAGCTGGTGCTACTCTGTCACCTTGTAGTTGTAGGACCCCCTTGGTAATTAATTATCCATATGATCCAAACTCAATGCCGTATTTTATAGTAACAAGCATACTCAGCCGGAATGTAGGGGCAATTATTTCTGGGATTGTTTTTGGCAAGCTATCCCGTTTACACAATTTTATTTGTTGGGGACGTATTGACATTCATTCCTAATTTATCATATATGCGTATTTGTAGCAATTCAGTCATTTGTTCATTAGAATTATCGCAGATTGGCGTGTCAGTTGAGTTTTCGGAATTCTGATCCCAGTACTGGACATACTATCAACTTATAAGTAAGGGTTAAATGGGAACGAAGGTCGCATGTTTTTTTTGGCTTGTAGGAATGTAAAATTCTGAACTGTTTAATTATTTTATCCTACAAAATTTAGATGATGATTTGGTGATCGGAGTATATTCTTTTAATTTACAAACAACACTGATAATTTGGATAAGAGGAGGACTGTAGGGAAAATGGAGGGAATTTTTTTGAAATTTTTTATATGTACAGAAACCCTTGCCGTAAATTGTATAATGGATAATCTGATCCTGGCGTTCGGTAAAAAAGTCTTGTCATCAATAGTACAATACATGATGGATGCATTTAAAAATTTTATAAAATTGTCACTCAAATCCTAATTTGTATTGGTTTCCAACAATATCCCAAGGGCATCTACCACAAGTGGTCTGCATTTTTGGCCAAAAAAAAGAAATCCTCATTTTCGTTGATTGCCAATAAAGATGTGAACGTTTATTATTTATAGAAAAACGAAGATATTTGTCTCTTTCATGTCCGCATCTACTCCTCATTTTTCGATACCACTAATTTTTTTAATTAAAAAAGTTAAAAAAATTTATGAACCGTACACATTCTATGTGAACAAGATTATTATTGTCCCAAAAATATATTATTATTATTATTATTTTGTGATCAAATTCAAAGGGGCAAAGAGCGCAAGGGGCCCAACTAGACGACCAAACACCCAGTCTAAACAGACACCAAGGTTACATCGTCAGAATTATGTCCTAATAACAAAGATGAAATATATATGGTATAATTTCAAATTTTGAAAGTGCGCAAGTCTATCGTCATCCCTTCTTACTTTTATTGTTTGTTGACAAATATTGCGTTGAAAGCTCTTTCCCTCTCTTTCTAGAAGCATATCAAGCATACATTTTATAACGTGTTTGCCGTTGGTTAATTCCAAAATAAATAGTTAATTTATAAGATTACTTTTTAAAAAAATTTTGTAGTGTTCGGTGACTTTCTAAACCTTCTTATTAATTATAACCAAAATAGTTTCTCTACTATTGAAAGAAAGTAGAAATTTGTTGCTTCTCATTTGACCCAAAAACAGAAGCATAAAATCATTTTTTCCAAGACAAAAATACTTCAACACAAAATTATTATTTTATTTTATTTTTATTCTCCTTTCTTCTCTTAGCATTATATTTATTTTGATACGTTTGTTTTACATTTCATGCCATATTCATTTACTTTGATTGCAGTATTATATATATATATATATATATATATATATACAAGTGATTTTAATTTTTCTATTTTAATCAAATGAAAAAATAAAAAAAAATCAAAATTAATTATAATAAATATTTTAAAAATATTACCGATACAAAATGATATTAATTATAAAATAAAATCTATACATGTTAATTAATAATTTTGACAGTAAAAATATTTAATTTGTCAAATATAATAATATTGATAAAATTTATTATTAAATAATATTGCACAACACAAATTGCTACTTTCTTATAATTTTTTTTATGAAATCCTATATTAGGAAAATAATTTCAAAGTAAATAAAAACTCAGAACAATTGTAAATGAACTAAAGCTTGCTCTAAGATTGGTGGATCGCAATGAACTCCAAGGAATAATAATAGTTTATATAGTTTTTGGAAATGTAAAATTTTCTCGACAAATAAATTTAAACTAAACTATAAGTTTTTGAATTCTTAGGTAATAATTAATATGATTATAATTTTTTTATTAAGGATATAATTATTACCCAAGGCTAAGATGTTAGAATACGTTAGCATATCTAGGGGGACACAGCCATATAATCCTAACCTTCCTTCCTCAATGTCGTCATCCTAGTTGGCGCTCAATGCACGGAACCGTTATATCAACGTTTTTATAAAATAAATTATAATAATGTAAAATTACAATAATCTCCCGAGTCCCCTGCTCATGAATCACGGGTTTTCGACTCTTCTCTTCACTCTGTTATTCAGTTTTTCCCATAATCGCAATACTCAGCAGAAAACGTTTAAATAAACCCAATCACGTTCAGCTCACACATCCAAACTAAGATCAAAACCAGCTCTTCGCGAGGCAGCCACCGCCATGGACCAGGGCGGCGCGACCCATGTCGCCACCGCCGTCGGGGTTCAGATCCAGCACAACCGCAGGGTGCTCCCTGATTTCCTTCAGAGCGTCAATCTCAAGTACGTAAAATTAGGGTACCACTACTTAATCACCAATCTCTTCACCCTATGTATCATCCCCTTGATTATCATTACGTTAATCGAGGTCTCACAGATGGAGCTCGACGATTTAGCCCAATTGTGGCTTCATCTCAAGTGCAATCTCCTCAGTATTCTCATTTGCTCCGCTTTCTTGGTCTTTGGTCTCACCGCCTATATCATGACTCGCCCTCGCCCTGTTTATCTCGTTGATTTCGCATGTTATCGCGCTCCTGATCATCTCAAGGCTCCCTTTGACCGATTCATGGAGCATTCCAGGCTCACCGGCGACTTCGATGATTCGTCCCTCGAGTTTCAGCGCAAAATCTTGGAGCGTTCTGGGCTTGGTGATGAGACTTACGTTCCTGAGGCGATGCATTTTATCCCTCCCAGACCCACCATGGCCGCCGCCAGGGAGGAGGCTGAGCTGGTCATGTTTGGTGCCTTGGATAATCTTTTCCTTAATACCCATGTAAAGACTAAGGATATTGGGATCCTTGTTGTCAATTGTAGTCTGTTTAATCCTACACCTTCGCTTTCCGCGATGATTGTTAACAAATATAAATTGAGGGGTAATATTAACAGCTTCAACTTGGGGGGAATGGGCTGTAGTGCTGGGGTTATAGCGGTGGATCTTGCCAAGGATTTGTTGCAAGTTCATAGGAATACATACGCTGTTGTTGTGAGCACAGAGAACATTACTCAGAATTGGTACTTTGGGAATAAGAAATCTATGCTGATACCCAATTGCTTGTTTCGAGTTGGGTGTTCTGCTGTTCTGCTTACCAATAAATCTGCGGATAGAAGGAGGGCAAAGTATAAGCTTGTTCATACTGTAAGGACCCATCGCGGGGCAGATGATAAGGCTTTTAGATGTGTTTATCAAGAACAGGACGATGCTGGGAAGACTGGTGTTTCCTTATCTAAAGATTTGATGGCAATAGCCGGTGGGGCACTTAAAACCAACATCACTACGCTTGGTCCTCTGGTGCTGCCAATTAGTGAGCAGCTTCTGTTTTTTGCAACTTTGATAATGAAGAAACTGTTCAAGGCAGATGTGAAGCCATACATACCGGATTTCAAACTTGCATTTGATCATTTCTGCATACATGCTGGGGGGAGGGCAGTGATTGATGAGCTGGAGAAGAACTTGCAGCTACTTCCAGAGCATGTAGAGGCTTCCAGGATGACCCTTCACCGTTTTGGGAACACTTCATCTAGCTCCATTTGGTATGAGTTGGCATATACAGAAGCAAAAGGTAGGATGCGAAAGGGCAATCGGGTCTGGCAAATTGCATTTGGGAGTGGTTTTAAATGTAATAGTGCAGTGTGGGAGGCACTCCGTAATGTGAGGCCGTCTCCTAATGGACCATGGGAAGACTGCATTGATAAGTATCCTGTGAAATTAATCAACTAGTTAGGTATACATTGGTTAGAGTTGGATTCAGGGTAGTGTTCATCGATGTCTTTCTCTGTTGTTAATTTCTTATTGTAATTTACGGGGTCTAGTGTTAGATAGTTGTGGTTTCGCTTGTCTCTCTCTTTTTTCCCCCTTTTTGATCCACCTCGTGTCTAGAGTTTTATGATGTGGGGTTCTCTTGATTCTTTGCTTTTAATGATCTAGCATTTATCCACTTATAATGGAATTCTAACCATAAGCTTCAATTTTTCTGCTTCGTTGAGTCTCTGCAAAAATGATTTAGTTTGATGTGAATGATGTTGGTTGAGGGTAACTTTGGCGAATTGAAGCAGTAGTCTTAAACACATGTAAGTTGCACTTGGCTGAAACAAAGAAAACGGCACAAGATTAAATTAACACTTACTTCAAACATAATCTGTTTTTTTATTGAAAAATTTGCCTTCTATTTTGTATAAGGTGCGAATTCATTGAATTCTCGAGTAAATTTCAAGTTCAATGGTTTCAGAAGTCTTCCTACTAGCTTTTTCTCATCTTAAATTTATGCGTTGCCTGTCGGCTGAAGAAAACCACTCATTCGTTGGCCTCATAGCTCCGCTATATTTTGGAAGCTATAGGGGCTTCAAATTTATCAGGCCAAAGTTTTTCCGAAGTTGAATGAACTGACAGAGTGAAGAGAGGTGGAAATACGGGAAGTACAAGAAGTTTATTTCTTTTTTTTTTTTTTCTTCTTCTTCTTCTTCTTTGATTATGCGCATTTAAAAAGTACGGATGTTACTGTATTCAATGTGAGATCTTCTAAATCAGATAATGTCATTAACTTATTTGCTTTAGTTAACTAGTGTGTAACACGTACTCTTTAAGCCGAGGACACGTTTGCTTGCATGACCTTGGAGGTCTATTTTCCACTAGTCCATTAGCAAAGGACAAAATAACCAAAAATTCACTTGGCAACTGTATCAAAAGCACGTTTGATATATCATTTTGCTTTTAAAAAACAAACCAATATCTTTTGGTCTTTTCAAAATCTATTTTAATACATTTCTTAAATAGAAATGCGTTTATTGAAAAGGACATTGTCGGCTTCACTTGGTAGGCATGAACGAGTGGTTTGTGAGGCCATCAGTTCACTTGTTTTTCGTAAACTTTCTATTCAGGGTTTTGGACGGACTGGAGGTTTCGTCCACAAAACTGATTAAACAAAATGAGTAATCACAACAATAAAAAACCAACTACGTTATTATAAACATACAAAGTAATAATACTATTAAAGGTCGCAAGTTAGTTCGTTTAACCTATTAGATAAATGGGATGGATAAAAAAACTCAGTTGTTCTGAAAACATGCATGAATGATTTGATTTGTTTAATCCATAAACTGAATTGACTTGAATGGACCAACTCAAAAAAGAAGTTCGGAATAGATAAAGTAATGATCCAAACCAAATAATAATATGAACGCATGTTGCCCTCAGATGAACAGTAATGCTGACTCTTAATACATAGTAAATAATACAAATGAAAAAAGTTAAAGTGAATATTTCAAAAAAAGGTGGCATTGGCAATTTGAGATCATGGAAGAGAATTGTCAATTTGTCACGCATGTCACCCATTGCATGCAATAAATTGCAAAAAATACAAATGCTTGTGCGCACAGAGGCATCGTAATAGAATTGCATTTCATCTTGCATATCGCCATGCTATCGTTGTAAATTAATACTTTCGTACTTTATTATTTATTGATAAGATATAATAAATAAAAAATTTTAAAAATTAAGATTTTCCTTAAAAAAAAAAAATCAATATAGGCGGGCATGGACTTCTAATAAGAGGACTCTTGAATGAACGAGCTGAACCCATCCTTTTCGGTTATATACATTGGATGTCAAACACAGAAGAGCATAGGTATTCCCTTTTAGGAAAATTAATTGTTTGGTCCTTATAGTTTACCTTTATTTTCAATGTGATCCTTATAGTTTTTTGTTTTTAATGATCCCTCTAGTTTCCAAACCTTCAAAATCAGCCCTTACCGTCTTTCTTCTGTTATGATGCTGTTAGTTTATTGTTGAGGTGGATGGAAGAGCCAAAAAAAAAAAAAAATGTCAAGATGAGACTTGTCAAAGCTCTATTGCATAGCATGAACTAGCTAAAAAGCTCTGCGTTAGAGAATTATTGCAAGGCTTTAAGAATCACCCTTTCCCTTTCCACTCATTTTATTTCTTTTCTTTTTTTTCTCTCTCTATTCAAAAACTTAAGAAAAAAAAAAAAGGCCCGTGAGATGGTTGTAGTAGCACTATAAAGAAGCTCTCTACATTTTAAAGTGCATCTTGCAGTAATTCAACCTTAATTTTTGAAGAGCACAAATTACTCATTCAGAATACAACAACGTTAATTTACCAGAGAATGACTATATTCCTTGCCGATCATTCCTTACTCCCCCTGTGTTGATGTCTTTCTGATAATCTTTTTCTTCAAACAGGAAGGGGCATTCCGAACTAATTCAGTTGTTTTTCAACCATAATTTTTCCAAGTAAAAACCACAAAGTCGGTAAGAAATAATCTAGAAAATTGGAAAAAGTCACAGAGTCCAACCCAGTTGGGGCATAATTAAACTGATGACGCACTATTGCCTCTACGCATGCACAGACATAAAAGAAAACATCAAAGATAGAACTGGTCATCAGAATGCAAGATTTAATTAACAGTTAAGAACTAATTTTAACCTAATCATAAAAAAAATTATAAAAAATATGACTGTCTTTTTAATATACACAAGGTGTAAGATTTTGCAGAAACATGCCATAATTACAGCTACTTACAAAACAAGGCATGCTTTAGATATATCAAACTAAATCGATCCAAACTTTGTTCATTAATGACCTAGGCAGACTCCATGTGTAAAATTTCACCATGTTTAAAATCACGATAACTCAGTAGTCCCAATGGCTCAAATATCAGGGAAGATGAAATGATACTTGTATCTTCGAAATATAATATTGCAGGGAAAATACAGGGCAAGAAGCAGAGAAATAGGTTGTCGTAGATGTGGTTCGAAGTATCATTTTAAAGTTGTATTAATGGGTGTTAACTCTTGGCAAGTATACTGAATCGCATAAGTAGTATAGAATGAGAGAGTATCGTCTCACAAGGAATTTGGTTACAAAATACCAATTTCACTAATTTGATACTATCTAAATTATAGAAAATCAGGATTAAAAGAAGCTCAATGAAGTTAAAAAGAAACATCAATAATAAAAAATAATTCGTTTGTATTTTTAGATTTTTAACAACAAGAGCAATTAAAACTATGAATAAGTACAAATATTCAAAAAGGGCTAGGGATCCGACTTCACTTGATCTATTAATGTATTCTAGAATCCTTACTTAACCAAGTTTTATTCCATAATTGATGGTTAAATTTTCAAAATTAACTAATACCTAATTCCTTGGAATATTAGTATTCCTTTAACTAAATGAGATTTTCCAATCCTTTAGATAAATCCCAATTAGGAAGGGCTTTACACAAAAACAATGAAATTCTATAACAACCACACAATCAACATCATTTATCCCTAGATAAAGTCAAATTATGGTGTCTATCACGTGAGCAAACTCATATATAAATTTCTCAATTCTATACATGAACCTTAAATCAGTCCATGAGTGGCCAAGTCAAAGAAAGCATTAAAACCATGATAAACACTCAATCAATGGAAATAAAAACTTGTATTAAGCAAGAAAGCTAACAAAACATCATCCAAGTCAAGTTACATCTTCACCCTAGCTAAAAGAGTTTAGCTATGCATAGTTAAAGAGCAAAAATAGAGGTAGAAGAAGATAAAGTAAGTAAACTCCATGGTTTTCTTAGTCCCAAAATGATCTTGATGCTCTAAAACCCCTTGGAATCATTATTCTTATTTCTTCTTCTTTTTCCCAGCTTACTTTCAGCCTCCCTCTTGCAGAAGTTGCCCTAGATGGTTAAAAGAGTCTATTTATAGGTGAATTTTGACACATGTTAAAAAAACAACAAATGCTTAGACATTACTTTGGATGCCTGAGCATTGAGTAACTAAAATAAAAAATAAAGGCTACAATGGATGCTTAGGCATAAGATTGAATGTTTGGGCAGTGGGTGGGTAGAATGCATATAAAAAGAGTATCAGTGAATGCTCGGGCATTGGTTTGGATGCTCAGGCATTTGACCAACATAATACATTTCTTCAAAATTTTAGAATCCAAGTCTTCTCTTACGCTTCCAAACTTGAAATTTGTTAGTAAAACACTTAGATTTAGTGCACACAAGTCATGATAAAAAAGTTTACTAACTTGAAATTAAAATTACAATGCTAAGGGTGAAAACTTGGAATTTAGAAGCACTTTTCTATATGCACAACTGCTTTTGAATAGGGAAATTAAGATTAAAATCAAAGTTATCAACTCCCTTAAATTTAAGTCTTTGCTTGTCCTTAAGCAAAACTCAAAACTAGACTTATAGTGCACAAGAGAGAATTCAAGGGAACACAAACTTGACAAATCCTAACTTTAAAATTAGAACAACAAAACAATAAAGTGACAAAGATACACATCTTCTAATGGTTCCTCAAGAATGTTGAGTCAATAAGCAAAGAGCACAATTAAACATGATAGGGTCTTCAAGGATTCTCAACTAAAAGTAAATTACTTTTCACTTCTTAAAGTGCAAGCAAATAAGGTAGTTTAACTTAATTTACAAAGATTAAGCATAAAGGACCTCACAAGGTGGTGTTTTCAAATAATCTCAACTCTCAAATGTTTAAGGTTAAGTGTTTCACTCAAATCCATTCAATAGGAATTTCACTACCATAAGCTTGCTAAATTTCTACTTCTCCACTACATGAATCAAATGCAAACACAAATCAAAAGGTCTTTATTAAAGGTTGTAATGGGGCTATGGAAATGGAATGGATGGCAAAGGAAATAACCAAGTGGGCTAAAGAGAGTAAAAGAACATAGAATTTTGTTCTTGCTCAGGCCTTGGAAGGAAGAAATGATAGTATTGGCATCAAGTAAGTGAACACCCAACTTTGAGGTAATTTTTGCACCCATAGATGTCAGAATTTGGAGATGACTATTTCATGGAAGTCTACAGCTGTTCAAGACCTTTCCAATGACTAGTGGTTCATCAAACTTTGACATTAGAGCAAAAATTTATGGGTGAAACATTTAAACTGATATTGAAGGCAGTGTTTCAGCACCAAGGTGCCAAAATGAGCATAAGGCCAAAGACTTGGCGCCAAGGCTCTTGGGTGCAGAAAATGAAGGATAAACTTGTCTTTCACAATTTGGAGTGATATAAGTGAGATTTCCTAGGTTTTTTTTTTTTTTTAAAAAGGATATTCTAAGGCAAAAGAGGCTAAAACTTGGGATTTTAGGGATAGAATTCATTAAAGGGAGACATTTCAAAAGGATATTCAAGGGAGGAAGCTGATTAAAACTTCATAAATGGAGTTCTTCTTATATTATTCTTTTTTATTCTTCTTTTTGGTTATGTTTTGTGATATGGATTGGATTGTATATAGATTTGCTAGGCTAAACTCTTATTTCTCTAGGATTATTGTGATTTGGCATGTAATTTATTGACTATTGTTACTTTCTTTCTTGAATTTTATTATGAATGAGTTTATTCAGTTTAATTTTACATTGTGCCCTTGTTGCTTAGCCATAACTTAGGGTTTATGTTGAGAATTTGGGGATTCTTGAAAGAGAAGCCTAAATTTAGTCATAGAATAGAATACCACATGATTAATATTAATTAATTACTTGAATTAACTCAATTAGCATTTAGGATAGGTATATATCTATATGACTTACAGAGTCATAATTAGTCGAACTTAATGCGTCGTTCTAATTGATTCTATAGAAATATGGGGAATTAATTTAGAGTAATAGAATTTATTAGGAAATGGCAAATCTATTATATATAAGTAAAGTAGGCTCTCTTTAATGTGGGAGTTTAGTTGATCGATAAGAAGCTTCGATTGATCAAATTCTCAACTCCTAGTATGATGACTCTTCACCTTTCTGATACATGTTTCAAAAATTTTTTGAAGTATGTAAATTTTTTATCGTCAATGAGAAAAATCATGAAGTAATTAATTAATGAATTAATTAATCACTTTTTAGATCAAGAATTTTTTGAATTTTTTTAAAATTAATGAGAAAATTAATGAATTTTTTCTGTTCAATGAGAAAAATTATAATGTAATTAATTAATTGTCCCTTAAATTGAGAAGACATTTATGAAGTTTTTAAAGTGAACAAAAAATTATGGATTAATTAATTAATTGTCTCTTAAACTTTATAATAAGGGACTATAAATATAACTTGACATAGTCTAAAATTAAACCAAAAGAAAGTGATATATGATTGAGTGATTTATTTAACAATTTAGATATTTCATCATCATGCATTAGCCAAAATTAAAAACAGAGTCAAATGTCACTCCATCAATTTCTGATATTTCCGAGTTCTTCAGGAAGAGCAACAACAAGAGCTACTTCATACATCAAAGATGATAGCTACTTCATACGTCAAAGAAGATCTTTTATAATTGTGCACTCCCAATGAGCTCATTAATTTCAAGTTAGAAAACTAGCTAAATCACAATTGAGTCCCTTGGTAAAACATAATTCTAAGGAAGTCTTTTGCACTTGTTACATCTTTCTTGAAGTTTTGCGTTTAGTGATGTAATTGCAATTTTTTTACTTTTATCTTGAGAATTTGATCGCTTGAATTAGGTAACTATAAAAGCATTAGTAATTAATAGTAATTAAGATTAGAATTCCGTGAGCATGATACTTTTCTCACTTTTTACTACTTGTTGGTGGTGTATACTTGCACCATGGCAGTTTACTTATAATATGTTTTTGAACACAAACAACATGATAAGTAATTTCTATATGTTTTGTGAGCTCATGGAAAATAGGTTGGCAGTAATATATAGAGCAGTTCTATTATTACACCACAAGGAGATTGGAGTTAGGATGAGAATTAACAGATCATTGAGGACATATGACATCCATTTGAGCTAGCAAACTATGGTTGCTTAAGCCCAATACTCTGCTTTTGCAGAGGATTGAGAAATAGTGTTTTGATTTTTGGTTTTCTATGAAATGTGAGCATCACCAAGATAAATGCATTAACCACTCAAGCTTTGACATGCATCCAAACAAGATACCCAATTAACATCGACAAAGGCTTTAAGATGTATAGATTACTGAAGTGCATAGTAAATACTGTTAGAAGGAGTACCTTTTACTTTAGTAGATGCATAATTGCATCATAATGAGATTGACAAATAGAGTGAATAAATTGACTTAGCTGTTGGATAGCATGAGTTATGTCATGTTGAGTATAACTAAGGTTTAACAAGCGACCAATCACTCGATGGTATTGTTTAGAGTTAGGAAGTTTTGCATCAAGATCAAATAAAAGTTTTAGTCTTCAAAAGTGTAGTTGGAGCCAATTTAGCAGCTAAAAGCCTGCGTTTAAAAAATGTTAAAGAACATATTTTTGCTGAGTAATATACATCCCAGCAAGGGAATGGGCAATCTTCACTCTTAGTAAATACTTAGGATGTCTGATGTCCTTAATGGTAAACAGGCAATGCATAAATTGTTTGATTGTATTAATAGCATGTAAATAAGTTCCTGTGAGTAAAACATCATTGAGGTACACCAAAAGGATGAGAAAATGCATAGAGGTCTGTAATGTAAATCATGTGTGGAATAACAAAAGCTAAATAAAATTAATTTCAGCGTTAATTCCTGATTCCATTGACAGGAGGCTTGCTTAAAGCCATAGAAATATCTCTTTAATTTGCAAACCAGGAGTAGCTTTATCATAGCTCTATGGTGGAATCATGCATATTTCTTCATCTATAAAACCATGGGGAAAAGCATTATTGATGTCCAATTTATGTAAATCCTCCTTTCTCGCAGCAACAAGAGCAAACACCAAGTGTATAATTACCACCTTTGCCATCGGAGAGAATCTGTTTATGTAATCAATGCCTTTGACTTGTGTATACCCCTTGGCCACCAAATGAGCTTTATAGCGATCAACAATGCCATCAGGTTTTAGTTTAGTCATGTAGACCTACTTACAGCCAATGGGTCTCTTTTCAGGTGGCAAAGTAGTCAATTCTAAGTTTCATTTCGTTCTAAAGCTTTAAGCTTATTCTACATGGCATCTACTCATTCCCTGCAATTTTTAGCTTGATAAAAAAATGAAGGTTCTTGAAAAGAAGATACATTAGCCAAAAAATCAATATACAAGGAGGAAAAAATAGAAGAGATATGGAAAGGATATGTAAAAGGTTTATATGGTGGAAGTAATGTAGTCATTAAACCATAAAGGTTGTTGTATACTTCTTTAAAAGTTAGAAACAACACTAGTATTAAAGGTAAAAGGAATGAGGTGAGATGAATTAGAAGGTTCAAATGTAGTAATGGGTTCAAATATGGGAGCAGGCTCAGAAGAAGAGGATGTATGATCAGAAGAAAATGTAGTGGAAGGAGATGCAATGAAAGGGAATCGAGTTGAGAAATAGGAATGGATGGTAAAGGTGTGTCATTAGTTATTGGAATCACTTGACTTTTATATAGAAATATATATATTAATGGAATACTACATATGTTGATGTAAATAATGTGTTAGTATGAATATCTAATTCCATATAGGTTTTAAACCTGGAATCATATCATAAAAATACATATTTGTGGCATGTGGAGAAAACTTATATTTGTGAGGTTGAGTACTAGTAGCTAAACAAAGATATCCAAAGTTTTTAAGATGAGAATAAGATGGTGGTTTATGATGGAGAATTTCATAAGGAATTTTCTAATGATCAGTTTAAGAGGGCAGCCTATTAATGATATATGCAGTAGTAAGTACAAATTCTCCCTAAAACTAATTTAGCAAATTGAATTAAAGAAGCAAAGATTGAGCCACTTGTATTAAATGGCAATGTTTGTACTCTACAACACCGATGTGCTAAGGTGTGTAAGGTCAAGAGTGTTAGTGAAGCAAAACAAAACATTTAGTTATAGTAATTGAACTAGTAGGAAAAGGGAGACATGTTTGTTTAGCCAATAGACATATATCATTATTATGCTATAAAGAAAAAAGAGTAGGAATATAGTTCATGGTGTTTAAAGACGGATGTCTCAAATGTTTATGCCAGATAACTTGAGAAGAAATATTAAAAGTGGCATGGGAAAGAGAGTCGATGATAGTAGTGGGAATAGTTGGAAAAGAAACAGTGAACAAGTGTCAATTAAGGAGATAAAGTCTGCCATGGAGCTTACTAACAACTAAGATACTATTAGTCATGAGGTCTTATAATACAGAGGAAAAATTAATGAAAGTAAAAGTCAAGTAAGTATCAGCAAGTAATTGACTTAAACTAAGCAAATTGTAACGAAAATTAGGATATGAAAAACATTATGGAAAGTTAATTGAGAATGTATAAGTATGGAACCAATGTAAGCAGCTTGTTGGCAAGTCCTATTAGGTAAGTGAATGAATCTAAGCTTAGAATTAACAATACAATTAGAAAAAAAAGTCTAAGATCAAAAGATATATGATTAATGGTGCCCATATCAACAATTCAAGAAGTAGCAGTAATTGTGTCAAGTGTTTGAAAAGCATAAGCATGGGATATACCTAAGAAATCAATTAACTGAGCAGTTTTGACTTGAGCCATGGATAAGCCTTTGCTAGTTAAGATCTTAAAAACCTCTTGTTGCACTAACTCAACTTCGTGGAGTGAAGATTAAGAGGTTTAATAGCAGGTAAATCCAGAGGTGTAGACAACTCATCAATGCAGACATTGGCAACAGATTGATTCTGCTTAGCCTTGATATGGCGTGACCGGCATAGGGATGAAGTGTCCTTCATTCTCGTGAACCCATCAAAACCTTCATAACGACATAATTTATATAAATTCAAATTAAAAAGCATAAGTCTCATAACTTTCCATATAAACATTTTCTGACATATCATAGTAATACATCAAACATTTAGCCTATATACAAGGAATGACTGAATGAAATCATAATAATAATAAAAGACATAGCTCTAACAATAGGCTATGCTCACCAAGAAATTAATCATCAAGATAAAAATTCTAAATATGGACATTCTGGAGTGGCGTTAAGATCTAAAAAATGTTAAATAATGGGATGAGTGGAAACTCAGTGAACAGGTAATTCTAATATTGCAGAAATTAAGGCGGACTTGTGGTGGTACATCTTTTGAAATTTAAAACCAAATATCATACAAACATAATTCAGTAATATTAAAGAGAGAATAATCATCAACAAAATGCATTTGGTAATTTCCTATAGAACCAGTCATAATTTCATAATATAGAGTTAGCCCAAGGCTAGTGATGATAGATCAGAACTTATACTCATTTGGCCATATGTTCTGAGTAAATATCATAATTGCCCTAGGTCTCAAATAGAATATGGCAGTAAGGGTATCATATCAAACCTTATCAAAATACTAATCGCAATGCACTATGACTAACATCAATTGTCGTTGGCTACATGGTTATGTTTTGGATATATTCCTAATATTTCATAGATAAATAATTATCCATATACAAATATCAGAAATTTCAAAATTGTACCACTTCAGAATTCAGATTTCAATATTTTTAATAAATTTACTATAATATTCTGCATAATTAGGATTTTCTACTCACCTAAGAGGAGTATACTAAACTCCTCCTATTCTTGACTATAATTCCTTTGCTGACAGTATTCTAACCACTTAAAAACATTCAATAAAATACTTTTAACATCTAATCCTCATAATTAATTGAATTATTTACCTTTATCTATTTTACCTATTTCTTTACTAAATATTTGAAAAATTAAATTTATGGGTCACTTAAATAATACTTTAAAATTCTTATAACATATATTTTATTTTATTATTCTTATTATCATTATTATTACTATTATTACTATTATTATTATTATTATTATTATTATTATTATTATTATTATTATTATTATTATTATTATTATTATTTATTCAATTATTCCATTATGCACTTATTAAATTTCTAACACCTACCATAACACAAATTTCACTTAAGGGTCATCTAATAAATTCCAGAAAAAATTTCATTTAACCTTAAACAATATTTATTGTTATACAATCAAGCCATTTTTATTTTTCCTTCTAATTTCCTTCTTTTTTCTTCATGAAAAATCTAGAAAAATTATTAAAAATTTGAATTTTGTTCTAAAATTCAAACTAAAATTTTAAAAAATTCTAAATCACTCCTTATATACATAACAAAATTTAAGAAGTCCTAAGAACACAATTTTCAATAAATTTCCAAATTACCCCTATATCCCTAAATTGGGGTTTTTCAAACCAAAAGCCAGATTTCACAATTGATCAATCATTTCAAGGGAGAAAGGTGTGAAATTCACCTATGAAGTGTAATTTTAACTCAATTTGAAGCAAATGACCCGAATTGAGTTCAAATTTGTATCTTTTTTTTATGAATAGTGCAAAAATTTGGGTTCTTCGATTCTTAACAAATTAGACCAAATTGATCAGTGTAAATGAGGGAGAAAAATGCGAAATCACTATAGAAAGTGAAGCCCTATACTTAATTGGATTAAAAATGCACCAATTTCACGTTAAAAGAGCTCAGATTTTGCCCTTCAAACCGTCACCAAAAAAATCATGAAATTCTGACCAACCAGTGACCATTGCTAGTGGGGAATGTGACGATGGAGCCACTAACGTTGAGAGGAGACACCGGTAACCCTTTATGGTGGCGGAGCGGCCTCGGTTTGCCGGCAAGAAGCTTGCACAGTGAAGGTAACGAGTTACGTGATTTTCTAGCAGTTTTTGTTAGTGGGGAGGCTGACAGTAGTCGGGGATAGGCCGGTGATGTCGCTGAAGGGTTGTTAGTGCTCGCCGACGGTGGTGACGATGATTGCCTAAGGGAGAAGCATGAGTTGTATGAGGAAGGGTCTAGCAAAAGTGATATGAATAGCATTTGATGAATAATTTTGTAGATAATTTGAGGATATTAGGTGAAAGTTAGTTGCATAATAACGCAATAATATGGGTTAGGTGGAGTTAGTAGAAATAATTGAAAATTTTAAAATATTTTAAATGAAATATATATATATTTATCAAATCAAAATTTCCCTCACAGATACTTGGTTACCATACTTAGTTGAGTTACAAGTGCTAAAAATGCACAAGGTGAGGCTTAAAAACTGACTTTGGTTACAATTTTAGACAAAATTTTATCTGCATATATATTTGTTTTTTACTAAATTCCCTGTTTGAGCATAAATTTTATGGGTATTACAATTTCCAAGTGTACTTGATCTTATTGGATTGATTTCCTAGCGTACTTGATTTAGGAGTAGGAAAAGATGCAGACACATCACACTACTATTAGTGACTTTAGGAACATGTATTACAAGCTGACGTTGTTTCTTAATGTTGAGTAACATTGAGTAGACTTTATCAAGTGAGGGTGGAGGGTTCATCATGAGAATTTAATGATAGACATAGTCATATGACATATTGAGCCCTATAAGAAAATACATGAGTTTGTCAATGTTATGAATTTAAATAATCTCAGAGTTAACATCACAGGATCATCGTGGCAAATGAACAATACAAGTGAGCTCATCCCAATGTTTGCTTAATTTGGTCAAGTACATAGACAATGAAGAGTTACCTTGGTAATTGAAATGATTTCCCTCTTAATTTGGTGCTCTTATGGGCCACTAGAACCACCAAATTGCTTATCAATAGTGTCTCATAACTCCTTGGTAGAAGTGGCATAAAGAAAGGAATCATAAAGTTCTTTTGATAGGGAATTCAAAATCCATGAATCTATCCATTGCAATAGCCACAACCAAGTCTTCATATATGGGAAGCTTGCCAGTGATAAATCCTAACTTATGCCTAGTAGTGAGAGCCATACACATAGATTTGCTCTAAGTGTTGTAGTTGTTGCTAATGAAAAGGACAAAGATGAGAGCTACACTAAGATTGTTAGAACTGCACAAAACCAAATGACATTTAGTAGTTCATTGGCATTCAATATTTTTGGCTATAGCAAAAACAAAAAAGAGAAAGGTAGAAGATTGAGATAAGAAGAAAGAGAAATACAGAGTCCAGATTTTGGCTCTAATACCATGTAAATAATGGTAATTGTATTAACTTTGATAATTTTACATATGAGAGTACAACCTTATATACACATTCAGAAGAGAAGAAAAGAATAATCCTATTGCTAAGTAAAAGAATTCATGTGCTACCTATACATGTGTGTCCTAATTCCTATGGCTCGATAGTGTACAATCAATAAGCATAATAACAAGTAGATTAAAAGGAGTTATAACAAACTCAATGCAAGAATAACTTATGCTCATGTGTTAAACAAATCATATTGAATACACTTAAAATGATGACAAAAGAAAGACGGTAGGGGCTGATTTTAAAGGTTTGAAAACTATATAGATCATCTTTAAAAAAAAAAACAAACTATAAGGATCAAATTGAATATTAGGTAATCTATAGGGAGTAAACAATTTTCCCTTCTCTTTTTTAAGTATTTGATGATAGAAGATATGTTCTAATTATTTAATCTTTGAGTAAAAATATATGATTTTTTAAAACTTTCGAGTCAATATTTATTAGTATTTCATTAGCAAAAAAAGTGACAAAAATAAAAGGAAACAATAATTAATTGGTTCCTATAATTTACATCAATTTTCAAATTTTTCCTTACATTTTATTTTCCTTTAAATCACTTTTTACACTTTCTAAAAGTTATAACATCAATGCTTACCATTACATCTATTCTTAACACCCTTAGAACTAATCTGATGTGGCGTTCAACAAATGAGGTGAAACTTGTGGGTTTCAAGTCAACTACTACTGGGACTTCACTGTTGTAGAAAATCCATTATTCATAGAGCACAAAACTCATTGCAGATTGTAACAGTGGTTGTGCCTTCCATTGGAAGCAAGAAAACAGTCTGTAAGAATTTTGACCGTGACGTTCTTTCCTTTAAAAGGTCTAAGTTATCAGAAGAATTGGTGAAAGCCTATGAGTAATATGATTTCTTTAAGGTAATTAACCATGGCGTGCCAAAGCAGGTCATAATTTCATGAATGGAAGAGGAAGGCATTCAATTCTTTGCCAAACCTATCTCTGAGAATGGAGAAGTTAGCTCTGTTATTTTAGAAACATTGGCGCTCACTGCGGCATGGGTGCATGAGCTTACGTATCCTCTCTTTATCTTATATCCATCTTTAACTGCCATGTGTCACAACAAAATGTCAACTTGCTCCTAACTACATCAACTAGATAGTTTTTATCTTCTAGTTATTTCTATAAAATTCAATGGCATTTGGACATACTATAGAATCAAACTACATACTTGATACTATTATTTTATTATTTGTTTGTTTATTTTGCAAAAGGCATTGCTTTGTAAAAGTGAAGGAGGTAAGCATTTGGACAAGGGCATCTCATGGATTAAGCTTGCCAACATTGTATATTCCTTTTCCTTTCAAAAGACTCATCTTGAATTTGTTAGTTTTGATTCAAAGATTTTTTTATGTGGTCTTCTTTGTGACTTCTTGGCAAACTCACAAAAGTTTTTTCGTTAATTCGGGCAATGGGGTCATCAACTTCTTTCCAAAAAGCTGATAACATCTAATGTAATTGATTACTAATATGGGTTCTCTTGAATTTGTTTCTCTTTTTTCCTTTTTAAAATTGAAAATGGGTTCTCTAAAATAGCAAAGATATAGAAAAAGCAACAATGAAGCCTTATGAACCATCTTTTCACTTGAACTAGAATATAAGAAGACCTTTGATCAGGATGCTTTAGCTTATATGGACACTTTGTCTTCTGTGAATGACATGACATGGTTCATGGATAGTGGAGCTAATATTCATGTTACTGGTGATTCCACATATCTTGTAGATTCTGTTGACACCAAGGATAAGGTTCAAATTACAGTTGGTAATGATGATAAACTAACAGTTACTAAGATAGGTAACTCAATTTTACCTTGTTCTAAGGCCAATACTCTTGCTATGAATGACATATTTTATGCTCCTCATGTTGCCAAAAACTTGCTCAATGTTTCAAAATTAGTTTGTGATTCTAACTCGTTTGGGTGTTTCATTCAGGATTAGCTGACAAGGGATACATTGCTTGAGGGAAGACTGTATGATGGATTAAACAAGATGAAAGATCCAGTTTACTCGACTTCACATACTAAATCCTATAATTGCTTTTCAAGTCAGAGTTCTAGCTTATTGGCGTAAAAAATATATTGGCATAGAAGATTAGGACATCCTTCTGGCATAGTGTTACATTAGATACTTAAATAATGTAATTTGCAGCATAATAATAATGAATGGCTTGACTTTTATGAAGCATGCCAATATGGCAAATTACATGCTCTTCCTTTTCCTAATTCTTAATCTCATGCTTCTACACCAATTGACCTGATTCATACAAATGTTTAGGGACCTTCCCTTATTATATCCATTAATGGTTAATAGATACTATGTTCACTTTCTTGACGATTTCTGTAGGTATATATGAGTTGATCCCCTTAAAACCAAAGTTGAAGCTCTAAGTGCCTTCAAGCAATTCAAAAACTTAGCTGAAACCTAATTTGAGAAAAATGTTAAGGTCTTCCAAAGTGATTAGGGAGAAGAGTACAAAAGTTTTGTTGATCTTGTACAATCTTTAGGCATTTTTTTTTGCCACTAATGTCCTTATACCTCTCCTTAAAATGGTAGAGCAGAGAGAAAACATAGGCATCTGGTTGAAATGGGACTCACTCTACTTTCTCAAGCCTCTATGCCTTTAAGGTTTTGGTGGGAAGCTTTCAGCACTACTACCCACTTAATAAATCAACTGCCTACTTCTATTCTTAAAGGGAAGTCACCCTTTGAATTTTGAAGCATTGTTTAATTAAAAAAAAAATACTGATTATAATAAGCTAAAGATTTTTAGGTGTGCTTGTTTTTCCGTGTTTACGTCCTTTTAACAAACATAAGATGCAGTTCCACTCAACCAAGTGCGCGTTCTTGGGTTATAGTAGTTTGCATGAAGGCTTCAAATGCCTTAGTTCCACTGGAAAAATCTACTTGTCTTGGCATGTGGTGTTTAATGAAAATGACTTTCCATTTTAATCAGGTTTTATCAATACTAACGAAGCTTCAAGAGTTGCTTCTAATGATGCATTCTATCCTTTACAGCTTCCTCAACTTGACGTTAGCACTAATGTGACTTCTTCTAATACAGTCTCTCCACACACAGCACCTACAAGAATTGAAATTGTTAAAGCATGTCTTACTATGTCTTCAATACCTGAAGTTAGTATTTTTGATCCTTTACCACCATGAGACCATGGTGTAAGAGCAGAATCAATTTCATCATCATCACAGTAGGAGGAAATTGTATTGACAAATGATCAACCTTTAGCTGAATCTAATACAGACATTCAAATTGCAATAGATACAACTTCTGAAGTTGTTGTCTCTATTAATCAGGCCCTTAATGGTGCCAAAGACACACTCTATGGTAACAAAAAGTCAATGAGGCATTTTTAAAACTAAGCACCCCTTTGTTGGTTTGACTCAGAAATAAATGAATGAAGAACTAGAACCTACAGATGCAGATAAAGCATTACAATGCCTCACTGGAAGAAGGCAATGGAGATTGAATGTGCAGCTCTCATCAGAAATAAAACATGGGTTTTGATGCTAGATTCAGGGCAGAGTAATATAATGGATAGTTAGTGGGTATTTAATAAGAAATTCATTACGAATGGAACTTTACAAAGACATAAAGCAAGGCTAGTGGTTAAGGGTTTCCAATAAAGCCCAAAGATAGATTTTGGAGAAACTTTTAGTCCTTTGGTGAAAGCTCTTATAGTTCACTTAATTCTTACCTTAGTTGTCTCTTTGCATTAAGATATTAGACAAATTGACATTAATAATGCCTTTTTAAATGGAGAGTTGCAAGAAATAGTATTCATGAGACAACCAAGAGATTTTGAAGATGCAACACTGCCTAATCATGTTTGCAAGCTAGTTAAAGCAATCTATGGTCCGAGGCAAGCTCATCAGGCATGGTTTGATCCACTTCAAACCACTCTACTGAGCTAGGGTTTTGTGAATGCTAAAGGTGACAGTTCTCTGTTCTTCTCTGATGCAAATTCCAATATCATTTTTGTTGTTATCTACATGGATGACATCATTGTAATCGAAAATGATGCTGTGAATCTATATAAGTTTATAGAAAGACTAGACTCAACCCTTTCAATGAAAGATCTTAGTTTTCTTCATTTCTTTTTAGGAATTGAAGTCTTTCGAGATGATACTAGCCTGTATTTGAATCAAGGCAAATACATTCTGGACTTACTAAAGAAATTTGAGATGATCAATGCTAGGCCATGTCCAACACCCATGGCTGTAGGGAGAACACTGTCACAACAGGATGGAGAAGCCTTAAAAGATCCTTATATCTATCGCTGTCTAGTTAGTGGCTTATAGTATCTAACTAACTCCAGGCTTGATATATCCTACTTAGTTAACAAACTGAACCAATTCCTAAGTGCTCCCACTACTGTACACTGGCAAGCAGCTAAGAGAGTGCTAGGATATCTCAAAGGGACGGTTAACCATGGTTTACACATAAAACCATCTTAGCATCTCTACCTAATAGGTTTCTCTTATGCAAATTGGGCTGTATGTCGTGATGACAAAAGGTCCATAGTTGGATACTATGTATTCTTAGGAGATTCATTGGTTTCCTGGTGTTCTAAGAAACAAAGAGTGGTGTCAAGAAGCAGTACAAAGTCTGAATGTAAAGCATTAGCTCAACTTGCTAATGAAATAGCTTGGGTAAAGTCTATGCTCCAAGCGATTGGTTTTCCAGTTACACAAGTCCCTGTTGCTTGGTGCGATAGCATGAGAGTAGGAGCCCTACCTGCAAATTCAGTTTTTCACGCTAGAACAAAGCACATCGAAGTGGATGTACATTATGTCAGAGAACAAGTTCAAGGTGGAACACTGATAGTAAATTATGTTCCCTCCATTGAGCAAATAGCATACTGTTTGACTAAACCTTTAGCTCACCTTTTTTTGGTTGATTCGAGACAAGCTTGGTGTGATTGAATTGTCCACAAGCTTGAGAGGGGGAGTTAGAGCATTATCATTTACGTGCAACTGTATAGTATAGCTGTATATTCCGTTAGTTTCTCATTTCCTTCGTTTGTTACCAGCAGTAATTTAGTTATATACATGAATGATTTATACTGGTTGCTTTGTAACCACCAACCACCTCAATTATAAATTCAACTATAGTCTAAGCTCAGAAACCAAGCTGAACTAATTTCTTAAAGATTCATTTTCTTGATTTCTGACTTTTTCCAAATGATTTATGGTGTCATGTTCTCTATACCCATCATCTTCGTCTTCAATGGTGGCTCCCGGCAATGACCCCTGGTATTGTAAGTTGAATCTTATGCTTGGCAAATAAAGCATAAGGACCCAAAGCATCTATCACGGTACCAGGTGGCCATTCTACATCACCTACCGCCAAATCAAATTATTTGTAACGGTGTTAAAAGAAGCATATTCACAACAATGACCAATAGTGTAATATTTGGAAAATATAAAGAGTGATTTAAAAAAAATAAATATAAAGACCAATTTAAAAACTGACCTAAATTATAGGGACTAATTGATTATTATTTTTTAAAAAAAAACAACTATACATGCACAATAGTGCATACAAAATTACAAAAAAAAATTACATATTTAAAATTAAAAAGCTAAATAATTGAGGTTTAGGACCAATAAACTTTGTTTCTTATAACTACCTTTATTACATGAGATTTTCACTTATATGCAATTTTTTATATTTTGTTATAATATTCTCTAATTACAACAGGACAAGTGTAAAATTAAATAAAAGTTATATTATAACATTTTTAAATTTCTTAAAATAACGAAAAGAAATAGTTTACTTGATTTCTAAAGTCTTCCCCAGGGGTCTGCAGACACTAGTCAACAGTAATGGCTACAGGGTAAGAAGCTTTATCATCTGGTCATTTCTAATCCTTCATGCATTAACGCTAATACACTGCTGTTTATCTGCCATTTGTTCACACGCTATAGCTCCATTACTAAATGTAACAAGCCACACCTTTATCAATATCCTCTCACATTTTGCAATAACTTAAGAATTGGTATTATTCAAACACAGCGCTTAAGTGCAAGTGGATGATCTAATTGATTTCCATATTGAACAGACCCAGAAATAAATTGAATTGAATCAATGGGGGACGATTATTAAGATCCAATCCAGGTTTCCCGCTTTCAAGCAAATAAATAAAAAATAAGTACTTGCATCACTCCAAAACTTCAGAAATGTTGGGAACTTGGATTCCTGAAATCGGTTTCTGACAAAATGAAACAGAAGCTCCCTGAGAAGAAAGTTCATCTGAAAGACCATTGGATTTCTTCAAGTGTTTTCCCTTTTGTCTCCGGGACCCAAATGGTAACAAATAATACAGTGAAAGCACACACAAGCGCATATATGGTGAAGGTTCCTGCCAACAACACAAGTTCCTTTTGGTTAATACAAAAAAATTTAACCACAAATAAAATTGAGATAGAAGGGAAAGTCCACACACCTCCAGAGCTCCAGTCCAAGAGCATATTTGCCGTCAATGTAACTAACCAGGAACACAACCAGTTGGCAAGTGTTGCAATACTTCCGGCAAGACCCTTGATGTTAAGTGGAAGAATCTACAATAGCAATTTTACATTGCATTAGATCTCAAGTGCAACCAATAGTACAGACTATAATTCTATTACTAACAATAAGTTACATGCAATCAATGATGCACCATCCCAGAAGTAAAATAAAACACGTCAGTTCTCAAGATTCCAGTATTGGAGTAAGTAGAAGCATAATTTGGACTTTTATTACTTCAAAAGAGGTACTAAATGTAGGTTCACAGAGATTCTATTCCAGTATCTAAAATACTTATGGAAAAACTAGAAGTGTGGGAAACAAAAATATCCGCTTGGGAGAGAGTCACCGTGCGTATTATCTATAAGGGAAAATTACAAAATGTAGTACCTCAGACATTATAATCCATGGAATGGCTCCCATTCCCACAGAGAATGCAATAACCATGGCCTGAAATAATAAGAAGTTTAAAATAACATACTTGAGGGATTAAGCATCCAAAAGGTTTTCTGTATAACGCACGTTCATATTTCACATACCACAACTCCAACCACTGAAAGGATGCTCAATATCCCATATAAAGAAGACTCATCTGATGTGAAATCCTGAGAACAATTAAGGAAAAATTACCAGTTAGAGAAAAAAAAATCAGCAACATAAAGGACATGATCTAAGCTGTTAATGGTGCAGTTGTAATTCCATTCTCTGAATTAATAACACATTCGTAGACATACGTGCATGTTCACATACTTGAAGTAGATAATGTATGTTATATATGTCAGAACAAAATCAATTATATTATCACCTTTATATAGAAAGAGATAGCAACAACTAAGAGACTAAAACTCATTCCAGCTGAGGAGACCTGCAATTGAGACATGATTAATTTAAATCTTATAAACTGACCAGATACAAATTAGATTAAATTAATAATATAATCCTTAAAAGATCACTCTTCTTCCCATTTGGTCCACCAAAGACAAAGCCTCTCAATTTCAGCCAGAGAGATTACTCACCTTTCAATTTGCTCCTCCAAAGATAAAGTCTCTCAATTTAGTCTCCAAACAAAAATGGTCCTTCTGAGAAGCATTTGTGGCTATCTTTTGGGGACCATTTTGATTGGGAGAAAAATGTGGAAGACTAAATTGAGAGACCTTATCTTTGGAGGACTAAAGTGAAAGAAGAGTATTTTTTAGAGACAAAATTGAGAGGATTTATCTCTACAGGACCAAATTGACAGGAGAGAATTCCTTCAGGAACTATGTACTCCATATGTTAATACAATGATAAAAAAGCTCAGACTCACAATCAGCAGCAGCCTGCGACCAGATTTGTCTGCCAACCACAAAGTTACAGTGGTGGCAAGAACCTGGATGACATATAATAATATCAGATTATGATTTGAGGGAAAAATAAAAAACCAAATGGAAAACCACGTTACAAGTTCCCTTTCAGCCAAACCTGAACAGCACCAACTCCAAATGTGGCTACGTTACTGGAGCTAACCCCTGTTTAAAATGTGTAATTTGTAAAAATGATGAGTAAAAAAGCATTTTATATTGAGCAGAATTGGAAAAGAAAATACAAGTCATCTAAAAAAGGTAACAATGCTTTTAGCTCTGTTTAAAATCAACATCAATAACTGACATGAGAATATCATGATGCAGTGAATATGTAGAACAAGTCAAGTTGTTTGTCTTAAAACTAGAAAAACATTTTGATTATTGGAGGGGATTAGCTATTACCAGACAATTCATGGGAGCATTAAATTATTTTTCTAAAAATTGAATTAAGCTGTTCACTGAATTGTAGTTGTCTCAAGGTCAAACAAACATGAGTTATCTCCAGTCAAAATATGTCATGGTTTTCTTAAATTGCACCTCCTGTGTTAGATCAGATCACAACAAAAAAAAAAAATCGGTTTAGCATACCAGCGCTCTGAAAGATGGTACTGGAATAGAACAGAACACCATTAATTCCAGAAAGCTGTTGCAGAATGAGCAGTCCATTTCCAATCTACATTAGATGAGTTAGTAGAAGATGTTTAGTCTCTACTAAATTATCCTCATGCAATCTAATCCTGTGAGGCAGATGGATGGAAACCAATGCTTTAGAGAGATAATAAATACCATTAAGGGAAGCCAATATCTTCTCTGTTTGAGCTCTGCAAATCGAACTGTAGTTCTTCTGCCCGTAGATGCAACAGCCCTCTATAAAATGACTCCCAAGTAAAGTTTAACCTTATGACTCAGTAAATGCTGATAAAAATATATTGGACATGTGGAAATGTAAGGATCATTCAGTGCAACCAGATTGATAAATTCTTATTACCTTAATTTCACTAACTTCAATAGAAATATCAGTATCAAAACCTCGGAGCACTTGCAACGATGTTTCAAATTCCTCTGTCATGCCCATTTTTGCCTGTGCTTGGAAAACAAATTTCAGATTAAGAATCTTTAATATTGTTTGTCAGATGACACTAAGAGAACACTGACTGTAAAGCTTACCAGCCATCTAGGAGATTCAGGAATAAAAAATAGACCAGGTATTAATATTGTGCATGGCAGAATTCCTGCAAGAGCAAGGGCATAGAATTCCGTAATATGAATTTTCTTACTTTTTGTTTTTTTAACAAGAAGGGCCAGAGTCCAAGGAATATTCTTACTATATAAACAAGTCAGCATTATGTAGTAATGCCATTCCCTTTTTGGAGGAATGAGTGGGGAAATTTAATTGTCCTAAACTGAGTAACATTCTACAACAGCATGAATATGCTAATCTACATGGGCTCGTTTTCGCCCTTTCCAACAGCCCAAGCTTGGACTGAATCTGAGAATCAATCAGATTGTGATACACCAGTGCGAAAGAAGTTCAAGTTATACAGTTAAACTTGAAATACAGAACATAGAGAATAACTGCTCCTCAATTTTCAAACATATTTTGGGAGAAGTATCTTATATGAAAAAATTAGTAATACACTTATTAATGGAGAATAAATGCTCCTCAATTTTCATCATTTTATGCTAGTAAACCAATGAAGAGAAGAGATGAGGAAACATCCAGTGTATTGAAGATCAGCAATCACTGTTTCTCACTATCCAGTTGGCAAAGCATATTAGATCTTTTAGACCTCAGCAACTTTTATGTATCACAATTGTAGTTACACGAAAATATCCATTCCAATGAGGCAGATAATTTACCGACACACTAAATCTTTTAGGGGATTACCTAGTACTGCAAGTATTCTCCATTGAACAAAGAGCCCCAGCAAATAAGCCAGCATAATTCCAATGGTGACAGAGAGCTATGCAGAAAAGAGAATAGCATTTACTAATGTACAACCTATTACCAAACTATTAATATGATAACTCTCCGGTGATATGAACCAACCTGGTTAACTGAACCCAGACCTCCCCTCAAGTTTTGAGGTGCTATTTCAGCTATATATACCGGCACCTGTGATTTTTGAGCAAGGAAAGACACTCAAAGATTCTGTCGGACATAATGCCACACTAGAGAGAAAAACACTTGAATTACCGTATAAGATATTATTCCCACGCCAAATCCTTCTAACAACCTTCCCAGATAGAGAAAAGAAGAATCCTGCAGGACAATAAACAATTGAAGAAGACAAACTCACTTCTGCAGTTTTATTAGCTTTGGACTGGCTAACTAAAATAAAACCGGGAAAATTAGATGATAAATACTTACTTTTGCGAATGAGATTATCAACCAACCAATAACATTAGGGATCGAAGCAATCATTAAAGACTGTGATTTAATACAACAAAGTACAAGTGGTCATTATTAGCCCAATATGAATGTAAGGTAGCCGTCAAAATGTGAAAGGAAATGTACACCATAAGGATAATTCCTACCCCTTTTCGCCCTATGTACTCAGCAATCTGACCACTAGCTATTGCTCCGACCATGGCACCCACATTGGATAAAGAACCAAACAAAGAGAACTGCAAAAGAAATACAAGTTAGGAGCTAGAAAGCTAATATTCTAAAGACCCAGATGGAATGGAATCAATCAACAGAGATGCAAACCTGCGAGACTGAAAGCCCAAGATCACTGATGATAGCAGACTGGGTAGGGGATGTGTACCCGCACTGAAAAAAGTACCAAAATTGTAAGCAAGCATCGATGAATTTAAACATTCGTGTTGGGAATGGACAAAAAGCAGGAAACGGGTCAAACCAAAATCAATCAACATTTTCAGCGCTCTCTTAGTTCTTATAAATCCAAAACAGAACAGCGCTAAGCTCAGTTTTATGAGTTACCAGTTACTTTTCTGACTTGAAATTCAAATACAGCGAAGTAAGTTATGGGAATAGTAATCCATACTGTAAAACCAAACTGGATAGGACCCAAAGCGACGATGAGAACGCAGGCCACAACAGAGATAGCGCTTTCGCGAAAGGCCTGAGAAGAGCCCATCAAACTGGATTGCCTCGAACTCATTCGATACCAGCTTCCCGTGTGGAGGAATGGTTTCTTGAGATCCCTTGCCTCGTCAGAGTCACTCATGTTTGTATCTGTAAACTCCTGGATCAGAGGGTGAACGGATTTGCTGAAATCAAATTCGCTCAAAGGGCTGAAAGAAAGAGTATATGTGGATGAGTAGGGTGATGGAAGAAGCAGTCAAACACTGGTTTCAGTCTCTGGCAAAAGAATGGCATAAAAGGGACTGTACCCCTCGATATGTTAGCTGCCTTTGCCTCTGTGGGTGAAATATCTCGTGCCCGCCGGTTATCCTTTTACTTCTGTAAAATCCACTTCTATTCAACAACTATGCTCTTATGAGTTTGATCTTTAACATTTTTTATTATTATTATTTTTTAACCAAGAAAAAAAAGCAAGACAATTCATATAGCGTACTACAAAGTTTTGCCGTTACTCCGGCATCAGAACTTCGTCTTCTCAGTTCAAATCTTACAATTTGTCGAAGAAAGAAAAAACCCATGCTCCCATTTCAAATAACCCACCTCTCACCTCTGAACATAATATGTTTTTTTGAAAAGAAAATAAAAGAAAACTGTCTCTTGAGCCTCCTTTCCCATTTTCTCTTGTTTTGTTTTTCCTTTTTCCAGTAAAATCATTGACCATGATTCCCATTAGGCTTTAGTCTAATACTCAAATCAACACGTGATTCCGTCCTTAATAAAATTTGTGGAGATCATTTAGAATATATATATAATTTTTAGTATTCTCAATAATTTTATCAACAAGTGGCCAACTCACTAATCGCGTGGATTCATATCTGAACTATTTAGCCACATAAATAAACCTTGTTTTGACATTTTGGGGATTCAGATATGCCAACCGAGAGTTTTATATCTTTGTTCGGTGGAAGAGTAGTTTTGGGAATAGGGAGACGTAACGTATAATTAATTATAAAGACAGGGAGGACAACAGAAAAAACAATAAGAGTGATGGAAAATGAATGAAATGATAATTACTCTTTCTAATGAAATAAATATTTAGATATTCCGCACAATATAATTAGATTACTAGTACTTTTTTATTTAGACAAATTATAATGACAGTTGTAATATTTAAATATGCTTATTTAATAAATGACTTGACTATAATGGAATTTTTATACCAGTTCATTTAATTTCTGGCATGTGCTTCATCGAAACCTTTTTAAGTGTTTAAAGCTCATTAAATATGAATGGAAGGCGTTTTTGAATATTGAGTTTTGTTAACGAGTGATTTAAGGATATTGATTAAGAATAATTTATTATACATAATAAATAAATTTTAATTAATGATATTTATTATTATTAGTAAAATGTACAATAAATAATTATTAACTAATTATATTGGTTAAAAGTATTTATTTTATGTAATAAATATTCCTTAATTAATCTTTTAAGGATACTTTTTAATAAAATCTTGAATATATTATTTCTTTCAAACGGATTTATATAAGTTATAAATTAAATTCAATCATTAATGCTTATCTCTCGCTGATTGTGACCTGGAGTGCTAATCCAAATGATAAAGACCCCACATTATCCATTTGTGTTCGATGTGAATTAATTGTACAAATTATAATATATTATTATATATTTATTAAATTAACAAACAACACATTCAACGTACGATTTGCATATTTCTGCAAGGTGTATGTGAGATGACTTACTCATCTTTTTGTGTCTCACAAAAATCTAAATATTGCGCGACTGGTTATTTTCGGAATCTTGGTGAGGTTGTTTAAATTAGGATTCTCTATATCTTTTAAAAAATTTTAAAGACACTAAGAGGGTGGACATTTTAAAATAAAAATAAAACGTAATGGATGCATTTGCCGGTTGTTTAATTTTGCACTATGGAGATCAAGTTATTGCACTTGGCTATCCATCTTACTGAAAGGGCAAATAATATAAACAAGGAATTGAAGGCTTTTTTGACTTCCTTCCTACAGCACAAATATTTAATAACTCACACCTGTTGTCTTTTTTGTTATTATCTCAAATGCTTAAAGTAGTTTTTTGGTCAATTGTTTTTAAGAATTGCATAAATACAAAACTCGCGATTAGATTTGTCTCTACCTAAACAAGGAAAGCATACATACGTGACAGAAGAAACTTTTATCATCTTTTCATAAACTGTGCACACTATTTGCACATCAAGCTTTTGATAAAATCAAATCTTCTGGTTATCCATATAGTTGTGGTTCTGATTCTCTAGGAAAATGTGGTGGCCTCTTGTTAGTTTGGAATCATTTATTTTGCTGTCAAATTATTGATGCACTAGTCACTGGATTCATGTTAAATTGTAGCATGAAAATAAGCTTCCATGTTATACTTCTCTCATTTATGGATTTCCAAAGATGAATCATAGGTTTATTTCGTGGGACTGGATCAAACTAACTGCGCAGAATATGGATTCCCCATGGATGTTAATTGGGGACTTTAATCAATCTGCTTCTTTGCAAGATAAGTTAAGCAAAAATACATTTATCCCAAGGGTTATGGAATTTAAATCAGTTTTGGAAACCTGCGAGCTTATTGATCTTCACCTAAAGGGGCAATGGTTCACTTGGTCTAATAATAGGCAAGGTGAGGATTGGGTTTGGGAAAGACTTTACAAATGAATTTGTAATCATATCTGGTTCTTTTCTTTTCCTTACTCCTCGCTTCAGGTTTTGCCGCTTGCTGCCTTGGACCATTCTCCTTTATTGTTCTTGACTCAGGAAGCTCTTTCATTTCAGGCTCATTTTTCCTTGTTGTAGAGAGATTATTTCTCGACATTGGAATGCATCTAGAAATTATTCTTGTAGTTTTAATCTTCATTGTAAGCTTTCCTCTACTATGACTGATTTGGCCCACTAGAACAAGCATGATATTGGGAGAATCTCTTATAGTATTAAAGCTTTAGAATCTCACCTATCCTTTTTACAATGCAATGTCGTTTCCTTAGCTGATCTTTCAAAAGGAAAGAGACGTTAGGAATGAATTAGAATTTTATTATGATTGTAATGAATTGCTTTAGGCTCAAAAGTGTAGGCAATTATGATTGCTATGTGGAGATCTAATAATTTTCTCGTATTAAAAATGACTATAGGGAGTGGATTGAAAATCTTGGTGATGTTGAAAACCATGCAATTTCTTTCTTTAAAGGAATCTATACAACCCCAAGTATTCAATCAGTCAATGACTCTTTATGATTACTGAATAACCTTGACCTCCCATCTCTCACTGATGTCCATATGGAGATTCTTAATAAGCAATTCACTGCCTAAGAAATTAAAGATGTCATCTTTAATCTCAAACCTGAAAGTGCTCTAGGTCAAGATGGTTTTCATGCAAAATGTTTTTAGAACTTTTAAGACATAATGGGGGATGATTTATTCGAATGGTTCTCTCCTTTACTAGCATCGGCTTTCTCTTAAAGAATTTCAACAAAAAATTCCCTGTCTTAATTCTAAAATCAGGCTATCCCCAAACCTTTAAAGATTTTAAGCCAATTAGCTTGTGTAATATGTCTTACAAAATCATTTCAAAAGTCCTAGCGAATCGATTAAAGGAGATTCTCAAAGACTTAATTTCTCCTTGACAAAGTGCTTTCCTTAAAGATAAACAGGATAATATTATGGTGGTTGCAAAACTTATTCATAAAATCCATCTTACTAAAGGGAATCAACCAAAAAATGTGCTCTTAAATTGGATATCACTAAAGCCTTTGATAAGATATCCTGGCAATTTGTTGAAGCAATGCTCAATAAGATGAATTTCCCAAGAATATGTATTCAAATGATAATGCAATGTATAAGCACAGTTAAATATCAAGTGATCATTAATAGTCAACCTTTTGAACCTTATACTCCAAATTGTGGCATTTGACAGGGTGATCCTCTCTCTCCTTATATTTTCATTATATGTGCAAATGTTCATTCTTGCAAGATTGAAAAGGCTAAACACAAAGGGGAAATTAGAGGTGTTAAGATATACAAATCTGTTAACCCTGTTACACATCTAATGTATGCAGATGATACCCTTATTTTCTTTGACAATGATATGGCAAGCTATAGCAGGGTAAAGTTGATCTTAGATTATTTGCTTTTACGTCCAGGCTGCATATGAATAAATTAAAATCTACCATGCTTTTTAGTCCTAATACCCTTCATAAAATTAAAAATCACTATCTGGGACCTTTGGCATTAAATATGTAAATCACTTTGGTAAATACTTGGGGATCTATATTTATTCTAGAAGTATCAAATCCCACATTTATACAAGCATGGTTGATCAGATTAACTCCAAATGTCAATCTTGGAAAGCTAAGTTACTATTTTAAGCAGACAGAATGACCTTGATTAAATCGGTCATCAATTCATCTATAGTTTACTAACTTAACTACCTTAAACTCTCTAAGAAACACTGCACTCTAATTAACTCTTGAATTGCTAATTTTTATTGGGGACGAAAAAATCAAAAGCTATACTTACATATGGCTAGATGGACTAAATTATTTAAATTCCCAAATTTTGGGGGTCTTGGTTTTAGATCAATCCACCATTTTAATGTGCCTTTATTGGGTAAAAATCTCTAGCGCCTCATTGACATGAAAAATGACAACCGCTTAATTGAGATTTTGAGGAAAATATTTGTTTCTCAACCAAGCACAAATCTCTTTAAGTGATCAAACAATGTCTCATGGATATGGAAAGGTATCTTTAGCTATCAAGAGCTTATCACTTCCAACCTCAATTGGCAAATTGGTTTAAGGAATGCTATTCCTATCAACCACCCTCTTTGGTAGCCTATGTAGTTTGATGGAAACTCTTATTACTTAAGAGTTTTGAATCTCCTTACGCGTAACTCAAATTCATGGAATGTGCAGTTGCTTTCTTCGTTATACCCCCAAGCCATATGCCAATCAATCTTCTCTCTAGACATTCCACTTACAAATTCTCCGTACCTCAGTCTAAAAGGGGAATGATGTTGAAGTGTATAGGGCTAAGGATGGCTTTAGGATTGTTGTTAAAGAAAATATGAGTACCATTAGTTGTAGATTTTTTGCTTTGACTGAATTATTGTGACTTAGAATTCCATTAAAGGCTATCATCTTCTTATAGAAATTGGTTTCAAAGGCGTTTCTTTTGGATTATAATCTTTTGAAGCTTGCCCACTTTGCTTGGATAATCCAAAAACCGCTACGCATATGTTGATGAGTTTCCCTTTTGCTTGCTCTCTATGGTTTACATCCCCATTTGATATAAGGATAGAGTTCTTCTATGAGGACAACATAATAAGTTGGATTTAGGAATGGCTTACCAAGGTTCCCTTTCCTTTTCATTCCATGGCCATCTATACGAACTAGTTAGATTTTACTCCATATGTTCTCTGAAAAATAAGGAATTCAATGGTCCATAAGGGCATCAAACTAACTCTAACCATATACAAAATTAGGCGAATGATTGGGAAAAATTCATGCTTTCATGAAAATTAAGTAAATGTTAAAGTTGTTCTTGCCTTAATTCCTCTCTTTGCCTAGATATCATGTCTAATGGTTAGATCATCATAGTCTAGTATCAGGGAAAGCACAAGAACTTCAAATTCAATTTTATAATTCTCCTTGATAGTGATCGCATTCGAAATTGGGGATGGGAAGAGTGCAAGAATATAATTAAAAGTTGGCACTTGCTTGATGCTCTTAGAGAAGTTCATAATTGGATTTTTTCCAAAACATTTGGAGTAATCTTAATCAAAGAATTTTGCAAATTTTGATCTTTGATAAGAAATATTGGTCTACTATTCATCACAAATATAAACAAGACCTCAAGCTTCAAATTGTTGATTCAAATGTTAATAATTTCCCCTCCTAGTTTAAGAATGTTTAGATAGACCTCATTCCTAGGCATCAAGAGCACTTTGTGGCAACTCAATTTCATAAAGACTCCTTATCCTTGAGCAGGCATAGTTATAATTGTATCTTTTAATGTTGCTTGTTGTTTCTTGCCTTGTATCTAAAATATATATATATATACTTTTTTAACTTTTACACATTTAAGTTCACTTGCTTATATTTTTATATTCTAATTTACACTAATCTAACAAATAATAGGAGAACCTATATGAAATATGGCTGATTATTAATAAATTAATTAATAATCATATTAGCAATAGTATTCTAAAAATATATTAATTAATATAATTATTTTAATCTTTAATAAACTTATATTAGCAAGCTAATCCTTAACTTCAAAAATTTAGAAATAAAATAATTAACCATAACATAATCCTTAATAACATTAATACTTGTTTGACAATCCATAACTTATACAAGAAATACATTAAACTTGCCTTCTATTTCACTATTAACCACCACGCTGAATACGAAGTATGATATAGATATGCTAGGATATGCATAATAAGAGATTAAATCAATATTTTTGAAGAAAACCTTAATATCATGTATAAGCTACAGATTGTCAAACATAAATGAAAAGATCATTTCAAAACAAACTACTACTTTTTGAAATATAATGTTACAACCATAAGTCCAAAGGGAGAGTCTATCCCAAAAGACAAATCCATTATGTAGGAGAACCCTTTGGTCTTATAAGCCTATTTCTTTAGGGTTTTTATCTACTCCTTAGCGTACCTTCTTCATTTATGCTTATTCTAAAAAAAATTACTTTCTTTATACATCTTCCTTAAATTTAGAATATGAAAAATACTCTCACAGCTAATAATGTTGTTAAAGATTATGTTATGGTTAATTCTTATATTTATCATATAATTGACTCACGTTTATCTAAAAAACAAAAACAACCAAAGTGAATTGGTTTAAATTTTTAAAGATCAAAATTAACAATAAAAAAGTATCTCTCAATTTTTGAAGTTGAGGATTAGTTTGCTTATGTAAGTTAATTAAAAATGAAAATAATCATAGTAATTACTATATTTTTAGAATAATATTTCTGATATGATTATTAATTAATTTGTTAATAATCAGCCATATTCTATATATGTTCTTCTATTATTTGCTGAATTAGTGCAAATCAGAATATAAAAGTATAAGCAAGTGAAGTTAAACGTGTAAAAGTTAAAAAAATATAAAAGTTTAAAAATGTGTAAAAATTAATTGTGAGAATAGATAGTTATATTAATTAACAATCAATTATTTTGATTATTAATATTATTTTAAAGATATTTATATTTGAGAAGTTTAATAATTAAACATAAAATTAATTAAAATGTATTAAATATATTTATTTAAAATATATTTTTAAATTAATAAAATTTATTTTAATATATATATATATATATATTTATATTATTAATCATTAAAAAATTAATTTAAAAAAAAACTGCAAGACACCCATCAAATTTCAAATGATGACTCCCTTATCATATGTAAAAATGAGCGAAATGGTTATGCAGATGGTGTGCACAGTTTTTGGAAAAATGATAAAAGTTTCTTTAGTTGCATATGTGTGATTTCCATGATCAATTGATGACAAGTGTGATTGCAAATTTTGTACTTACGAGATTCTAAAAAGCAACTGACAAAAAAGCCACTTTAAGCATTTAGGAGAATAACAAAAATAGCAGTGGATGTGAGTTATTAAATATTTGTTCGCTTGGAAGCAAGTCAAAAAACCCATGTCTAATGTGTTAATGAATAATAATGATGAGAACTGTTAATATATATAGCCTAATAAGGGCGTAGGCTCAACATATTTGCTATGTTTATTAATTTCATAAGCATAGTGTGGAGAAATGCCTATGAGAAATGAGGTTGCCAAAGGCCTAGCTGTCATTTAGGACTTTCTCCAATTTACTGGGCCTATTAAGCCCTAATGAATTAGGCCCAACAAGTACATCTCATGCACATCATGCAATTTTATGTGGGGATCTCTTACGGCAATTTGGATCATGGAATGCTACCAGTGGAATGGGAGAGAGAGACCTTTTTTCTTGCTTTTGGTTTGCAGAACTAATAGGGGATTCCCTCTCTCATAGGGTACTACTCTCCTTCATCCATAGAAGAGTGGTCTCCTTCCAAAAAGCAACGGAAACGAGCTCTTTTCAAGGGAAAGGAAAATTTTATGGTTGAAAATACCTTGTCTTCATTCCCAAAAGTCTTGCTTAGAGTTAGCTGTGCAGAGTAATTAGAAGGATGAAGTTAAATGACCTATATTTTAATTATTAATTTATCTTCTCTTCAATTTTTTTTTTTTTACCTTTATTAGGTTGTCAAGTATGATAGTTTAGTCACTTTATTGGGGATAGTTTGAAAGTCAAGCCTATTTAATTAGTCAAGAAAAGTGATATGCCCATCTTTTACTTTGATTGCCAATTCCGATTGTTTTGTTAGTTAATTTCTTTTGTATTTAATTTCTTTGTTATAGGTTGTATAGCATGTTTATTGTTCTTATATACATATATATATATATATATATATATTCTCCATTGTTGTTGCCTAATATGCCTTTGGTTCTTGTTTCCTATTATTATCTATCATTGATATATGTATTAGGATAGATAACTTATGGAATAAAACCATAGGGGAAATGACTCATATCTGTTTGTTGTTTGCTCTTGGTTTCTTTTTCAACTAATCTGTTAGGTAGATAAGTGTTAGGTAGACCTTAAGTTAACAGGTTTGTATGCTTTCCTCACACACTAAGCACTTGCACATCCTGTTTCACTCATACACTTATTAGGCCTTATACCCAAGTCCTTTCTTACCCTAGGTCATTAGAGGCTTATATTTGTTTTTTTGTAGAGCTTTATGCTTATGGAGATTACCATGAAGACCTTGCTCAGATTTTGCATCGTTATGGTAGGACTTCCCTTTCTTTTAGTTTGATTCAGATTATAAGATTCTCACTCTCTTAGTAAGGGCAGTATGGGAACCACCATTCCATTAAGATGTTAGACATATCCTTAACACCTTCCACATTCTTTGGCAGAGCTTAGTAACTAACCTTGCTTGAGCCTACCATTTTTAGGGCTACATCTCCCTACCCAAGGTTGACATGAGACACAACACCATGGGAGCATATTTTGGTCTTATACAATATGTTATCACATTATTCATTACATAATAACCCTTTTATTGCTTTTTCCTTATGTTTAAAAGAAATCCCTTGAAAAATTCCTTCAATATGAATTTTATAAGTGAATAAAAGATTGTCACTATGCTGCCATTATATATATCATTAGGTTAAATATATAATTTTAAACTAAACAAGCTATTTTGCACAAATTGATTTAGCCTAATATTGAATGGGGCTTATATCATCAAGAATGGTGTCAACTTTTGAAAATGGTGAGTTAATGGATTATTTAGTTAGCTCATTGGAAAAATGTTTTAAGCATTACTAGTGTAAGGACTCTTTCTCTCTCAAGTTGATTGGTAAACCCTAGTTCTCAATGGATCTAAGACTATGCATGGGCCAGGTCAGGCCAATTTTTTATCCGACCTAAGACCTAGCCCAGTATTTATAGGGGTTAAATTTTTTAGACTCACATTTTTTGCCCAACTCAAGAAGACTTGGTATATACCAAGCCTAATCAGGCTATAATGGGTTATCGAGTTTAGAAGAAGGAAATAAAATAGTGAAGTGTTTGAAAGAGGTGATGTGTGGCCATGCCAAGATCGAGAAAGAAGATAAGTTGCAATGAGGGAAATGAAGAGCAATAGTACAAGGTTCATACTAAAATCCATCAACCAGATATGAAACTTAGAGAGATAAAGATTGTGAGATCGAGATCCAGATCTAGAATGTTATTCTTCACCTTTTTGTCTTCTTCTTTAAGAGACAAGCATGCTGAATTTTCTCCTTCCTCAGATTTGGAACATAGAGATGTAGATGGACACACTACTGGCTGCGTAAGGTGGTGCTGGGGTGCTGTTCAAAAAGTGATAGATTGAAAAAGCTTGGGTGGTGTTTTAGAGTAAGAAAGAGAAAGGGCATAAGTGTGTGGACAATGTTTTGAAAGTAAAAGAGAGAGAGAGATGAGTGCGTGGTCCTTCATGAGATGCAAAGAGTCAAAGGAGAGGGTATGTTTCTTTTTGTCATTTAGTGAGTAGGTATATTAAATGTATATAATAATATATAATATCATATAATATAATGATATAATACATTATTTATTGGGCTAGGCAGGGTATGAGTGTTTGTTTAAAAGTTTGACCCGATACTCGTCTTAACCTGACTCAAAACCTTATTCTTGTTATGAACACCAATCCTTTTTTTGTTTTTTAACTTAACGCAAACATACTGGGTCGGTCTGGATTTTCTAGTTTTTAGGTTGGATGATTAGCCCTAGATGGATCAATAGGGTCCTTGATGAATGCTAAGAAATATAGCGTTAATATAAATAATCTACCGCTAGTCACCAAAAGATTTTCTTCTTTTCCCAAATTGGGACATAAGAGAATATTCTTCCTTTTTTCCCAATCTATATCATACATTGCAATAAAGCCCAAAAAGGAAGCAACCCATTGTTGCTATTTACTTGAATGGTTAAGGCAATGCCATTACGCATTTGAATATATGATAACCACGACAATATATGTAGAATATATTCAAAAAAATAATTAATAAAAGGAATTGGGATTGTTGTACATGCTTAAAATAAAATATTTCCTCATCAATTAAAGGTTTTCAAATGAAATGTCTCATATTTTGAACTAAGGTACCCTTTAATGACATATCCCTTTCATTGCTTCACCATGATTCATTAAGCATGCTCGTGTGCTTAATCATTTCTCACACTGCTTTAAATTAAGGCAATCCATTTTCTTCCAAATTTATAATATTGCATTTCTAATTACACTAATCATACCTCTAATGTAGAATTGAGACTTCTTTTATTCCAGCATATTCTTTCCATTGGCATCTTTTCACCATAAATCATGAAGCTTGTTTGTGCATTCTATCACTCCTTTAATCCCATCAAACTAAGACAAGCTATCTCCTTCAAAGGTCCGTAACCTTGTACCTTTTAACACATGACTGCATTGAGAGTGTTAAATAAAATGAGAACAGATCTTATTAGAACATAGGAGGCGCATTAACGATAGTTCTTATATGTTGAACTTGCCAACAGAGCCCACCTTAAAAGCTTGGTGTACCATAGTCATACCATATGCATCAACCAATTAAGAATGTATAAGGGGACCTCTGATAGATTATGTGTTATGCTTGGCACTATAGATGGGCTAGAACCCACGAGACACATATTAGTACATGAGCAATTGCATCGTTTTTAAATTGCATAAATAAATATTTCAATATAGTGTTGACTACGATGATGTAATTAGATATAGTTGCAAAAGAGGCTGGAACTAGTGGCAGTTGACTTGAGCAATGAGTGATAAAAGTAGTTCAAGGTAAGTTGTTTAATATTTCCTTTGTTTTTATGACAATAATTAACATTAATATGCTCATTGTTCTTTAGACATGCATAGCGATGCCTTAATGCACTTGATGACACACATGTCAAGATTAAGGTTTCTTTGGAAGACAAACCCTGGTATAAGAATAATAAAGGAAAAGTGACCACAGATATGTTAGGGATGTATAATCTGAATACATAGTTCATCTATGTGTTATTCAGTTGGGAAGAGTCAGATGTAGATGGACGAATATTACACAATGCAATTACTAAGGTGTATAGCCTATAAGTGCCTTAAGGTAAGTTTAAAATTGCATATCCCTTATTGAAAAATTAGTGACATAATTATTAGCGTATATCATACGGACACTATAGGGTGTTATTATCTAGTAGATCTAGTGTACACCAATTGTGATGGCTTTGATCGAACCCTTATTGCTAGGGTGTCAAAAACTAATGTTGGATATGAGAATACACTATAGTGATACAATTCGAATCGTGTTCACTTCAAGGAGCCTAATTTATTCTTAAGTAATTTGAATGCAAAATCGAGGTTTTGCTTATGCCTTTTGAAATTAGGTAAAATGCAATTTATCTATAATTGTTTTTGAGATTTTTGATATGAGATGTGAGTTAACAAAATGACTGAATGAGGGAGTAAAAATATAATGCAAATGATGATGAAATGGCCATTGGAGATTTGATTTGGCCTTCGTAGCTTCTTAAAAGATAAATAGGAGTTTCTTTTGAAAACCAATTCCTTATGTGGTTTGAAATATCATTCAAACACTAGATAAGTTAATTTGTTTATGAAACCTTTAAACCCAAAAGCTTACAACAACATCAATTACCCTTCTTAATGCATAAATGAGAGATCAATGCAAAGATGTGAGAATAACTTGAGCAACTTAACAAAGTATTACTAAGCTACCACAATCAATTATAAGATATCTTAGATTATACTAAACCCAATAATTCTATAATCAAATGCAGCAATAATCCTTACAAAACACACATCAACACATAAATCCCAAAATTCCAATCTAACATATGAAATTTTACAGCAAAGTAATTCAACCTATCAATGTAAATAAAATGATTTAACCAAAATACAATGATTACAAGCAGGAAATGATGAAAAATATTAAGAAAACTCCCTAATTGATGCTCCAAGCTCAGACCTCCGTAATTTTCCTCTGGGCAAGTGATATATAGATGATCATGGTTAAGAGGGATGCTTCACCAAGATCCAAAACACCAAGAACATCCATAGAAGTGTAGAAAAATTATGGAAAGATGAAGAAAATGAAGAAATGAGTGAATGTGGATGAGTTCTCAACCTCTTCTTCACTTACTGGATGCCTTCACTCTATAAAAACCCTAGTATTTAATGGCAGGTGAGTTGGGTCAGACCTCACAATAGAATTTCATATTTAAATTAAAAATTGTGCAAGTTAGATAAAGTTCGCCACAATGAACTACACAACAATCACAATCCTAGTCCTTTATGTAATTTTCTGACTTTTCTGGTCCTCAATTATGATTTCTTCCAACTTAGTCTATGAATTTGGCCTGTAATGCAAGAATTCAAATATTGTAATATCTCCAATTCAATTAATATAAGTCAAATTAGTGGAAAAATTACAATTTTACACTTAAAAAGCACATTTTCCAAGAAGTTGCCTCTAACCCTAAATTACCACAAGATATGACCAATTCATGCATTTTAAGTTCTTTAATCCTCATAAAATCTCATGAATTGATATTATATAGTATGGTAAAAATAGGTAAGATCAGGCTTCCTTACACCCTATAAAGGACAACGCTATCATTTGAGAAAATGGAAGGGGGTAATCGAACACTAACAAACCCCTATGACTACTTCAATATAAAGCACACAACTACATAAAATATGATTGAGCATTGTTTTAGCATGTTGAAGATTCATTAAGAAAATTTGAAGAGCTTCACCTTCTATCTTATTATAACTCACACAGGGTTATTATGACATATTGCTTATTGTATAACCTAATCTGAAAGGAAAATGCATCCAACCCATTAGATGTCTAACTAGATAACCCAGTAGCAGATGCACCACAAGGAGATGAGAACCCTATTGCTACCATGTAACCCACTTATAAGTAAAGTACTTAACGATATAACTTAGCCACATAAATTTTTTTGTGGAATATAAGGGACATCAACATGTTGTTTAAGGTAATGGTTGTGTTGTAAACTTGACTAATTAGATGTTAAGTTTGGATATTATGAGTGGTTATGTAACACCAAATGCATTATTTACTCCTACCTCAAATATGTCATTATTGTATTTGATTTTTCTACCATATACATTGTGACTGTCATGTATTGATGGATATTTTGCTGCGTTGATGACATGAAGATATTTACATACTCTATTATGTTAATGTGTTGTATATAGGTTCTTATGCATAGTTGGTTGAATGCGTCTAGAAACCTAACATGACTCTATCTTATTGTGGAACAATGGAGCAATCATCCGATGGATAACCTTTAAGTGGACAACCATCCAATGGAAAGCATGATTGGACTATAGATAAAGACAAGGTTTTGGTTGACTTCTTGGTTAAGTTGAATGCAAAACAAAAATAGATGCAAAATTGTCATTTCACACTAAGATACCTATAAGCTATTGAGATCATAATGGAGTAGTGTTGCCCGGGTGGGGGGATTAAATGGAATCCTCACATCCAATCACAAATTAAAACACTAAAGACAAGTTAACAAATGATCAATGATATAGTCTGTGGTATGAGCACCCATGGATTTAGGTGGGATGACGAGAAGAAATGTGTCACTGTGGATAAGCACTTGATCTAAAGTTAAGACGTATGCCTAAACTGATTAAGTTAAATGATAGGAAAACCTGCATATTATTTGCAAAGCTCTACTGATTCTTTAATTTTTTCTAAGTTACTACCTTATTGGTTATCCATTAAATGAAGTTAAATCTGACCAATATATGACCTTGAATGACCACACACCTTATTGTGGAAATATGTGTTGTTATTAGTGCCTATGCCATTAGATATACATTTTATATTCTTTATGTGTAGATTCCTTCTCTTACATGCTAATAGTCGCGATCTATTGTAAAAATAGTATAATTTGTGTTTTACAATAGTTATTAGATTAAGTTAAATGATAAGCAAACCTGCACATTATGTTTCAAGCTTTGCCATCTTTTTTTCCTTATATTATTGTTCGTTTAGTTTTCCATTAAATGTAGTTAAATCTAATCAATATATTACTAAAATATATGTTGTTATTAGTGCTTATGCCATAGGATATATATATATATATATATATATATATTTATATGCTTCATATATAGTTTATATCTCATACATATTGAAAGTTGTATTATGTTGTAAAGATGGTAGAGTTTGTGCTTTATAACAATTAACATATTAAGTTAAAAGAAGCTTGATGTGAGAGTTATGTAATTTTTCTACCTCATTATTTTAGTGCTTTAATGGTAAAAGTTGTGTTTTATAATAGTTAACAAATTAAGTTAAACGAAGCCTGATGTGACAGTTAAGTAATTTTTCTTCCTCATTTTTTTAGTGCTTCAATAGTAGAAGTTGTGTTTTATAACAATTGATATATTAAGTTAAAAGAAGCATAATGTGAAAGTTATGTAATTTTTCTTCCTCATTATTTTAGAGCTTCAATGATAGGATTTTTGTTTTATACCAGTTAATAGATTAAGTTAAAAGAAGCTTGACGTTAGAGTTATATAATTTTTCCTCCTCATTATTTAAGTGCATCAATGGTAAAAGTTATGTTTTATAACAGTTTACAAATTAAGATAGAAGAAGCCTGATGTAAGAGTTATGTAATTTTTCTTTCTTATTATTTTAGTGCTTCATTAATAAAATTTCTATTTTATACCATATAGAATGCAATACTCTTGTTATTTTTTAAGCATTTATAGGTAACTAATTCATTTTTTCAGTGATCATGTTTTCACTCTCTAATAGTGCACTTGCAGGTGAACAAGAAAGCAAGGCAATTCAGGAACAAGTCTTTCCCTCATTATGATCAGTTGACATCTGTGTAAGAGAAAAATAGAGCCATTGGAGATGATTCCTAATCAAATTATGATGTCAACAAGGAGATTGAGGGGGATAATGTCAATTAGGTGCCTAACTTGTTTGAAACTAAACAAGAAAATAAGATTAACCCTTCACATGCATTTATTGAGCAACCCCCTTACATGGGAGTAAAGCATAATCTAGGTCATGCAAGAGGCATTACCACAGTGGTGATGATGGTTTCATTGCTACCATTTAGGAAATGAGTAGCCACTTAGAGGTTGGGTTAAGCACAATATGCATAGCCATAGACATGTTGGCATACGAGTTCAACATGGACCTAAAAAGGGAAGATCTTATCCATGTGTTGTATCATGTTCCTAGACTGACCACTTGCAAGTTTATATATGCATTCATAAAGCTCTCTAAGAACAACAAGCTCATAGTTGCCTTTGGCTTAGTCCCTATTGAAATGAAATGGAAGTGGCTGATGGAGCTCTTGAATTGATGCACTGACTTAAGTTATAAGTGACTTTTTGTAAGTTTATGATGTATATATTAGCCTAGAAGGAATACCTAGTGGTGAGTGCCCTATGTAAATTTTTTATAGGCCTATAGTTGTAGGTTAATTATTTGGGAAGCTTGAATGTATGGCAATGTGCCCTTAATGGCACTAGATGTAGTAGACTATTTGAACATAATGGACGTAGTATAGGAAGGAAATGGTTGCCACCCAATTAGTTACTTTGACTTATGCTTGTGAATCCACTGGGTAACTGATGAAATGTAATGCTATTGGTGTCATATGTGGCTTGTAATAGGTTTATTTAAACCATGCCTGTATATATTTTATTCTTATATTGTGATGTCTTCAAGGAGCCTAAGTTTTACAGGATCCTATTTACCTAATATGTATTATGGTTGGAGATATATTTAAACTTTTTTTTTTAATCAATCTCACACAGGTGAATACTATTGATTTTGCAACATAGTAATACATGGGTGTCTGAGACTGTTACAAAATATAGATTAGTAAATATGTATGTATATATTATGGTGATGAGAAAATAACTAGTGTTGGAATTATGAGTGGAGGAACTACCATTTGGTGTTAATATTGTAATCATTTTTTTAATAAACATAAATTATGTGTGCCTAGAATTTTGTGTACTGAATTTTACAAATAAATAATTCTATTATGCCACATGTTTGATTATATATTCATTTCCTATTGACATTAATAATATGTGAATGTTAAAATTCACACTTATGTAATGTTATCAATAAAATTTCATGCCAATCTCATATAATTTTAAAAAGATGAATTCAAGAAAAAATAGTCAAAATCATAAAATCTTATTTATAAATATTTGAATAATAATGACTAAATAAAAACTTCATCCATTTATAATGCCAAAAGTACAACATTACTAGTATCAAGTATAAAAAAAAATTTATGTTTCTTACTAATACAAAGTATAAGAACAGGGTGTGTTATTTAGTTATCCATTTATTTATTCATAAAAATGAATAGTGAAATTAAATACTTTCGACTAAGGGAAGTAGTAATAGGTTTAATTAATATATTGACAAATGTGAGACTCATAGCCAATAAACATTAATAAAAAAATCCACATAGCACATAAACTAAACACAAGCAAACAGAAGGACATTGATTTGTAAAACAAAATGCTAAATACTTTATATTACTTGTTGCAATATTTCAGAGGCCCTACAAACCATCATATACCATAAAATCAACACAAAATTTTAGGAAAAGTTTTCCATGGAACTGCATCCTCCATAAACAAGTATAGAAGAAACAGCCATCAAATGCCTAAAATCTCTTCCCAATACCTAGGGTCCATATACGATACACCATGCCCCATTCAACCTCAATTTATACTAATCATAGTAAGGTGAAGAGATTTAACTCCTCTTACAAAGCATAACTAGTATCACAACCAAAACAAAGGTCAAACCAATATTAAAACCCCCAGGTCTCCTTTCAACTCGTTCCATCCTCTACCTAAGCTTTACCACTTCATTTCTTAGTGCATGCATTTCCTCCAAGTTGTCACATGCAAAAGCTTTAATTAGTTGGTCATTAGGATTCTTAGAAAGCCATTCAAAGAACCTAAACAGGTTGTACTTGCATTTTGCATATAGACGATTCAAATTCTTAACCAATTTATAAAGCTTAATAACTGCTATTTAGCCATAGATGTAATTCTTGTTTCATAACACACAAGTCCTTCCTTCAAAACTATCACTAATACATGAGTTTGACATGTGATTTGCAACCAAATAACAATTTTGTACAAACTATCATTGTACTATATATCCAATAACCCTACAAATGCCCATCCTCTCCATTTAATAGTCACCAAACTTTTAATGTTAGTAGCAATTTAAGTTAAGCTATTAACAGGAAGCAAATGTACATTGTTTACAAATTATAGAAGCAATACACAATGTGATTAGGCCTTTACCAACTAGGATGTAGTTTGAACAATATTAGGTTATAGAAAATGTGAATGGTAGATGAAAGTACACATTTGCTACACCAAAAAACTACACTATAATGGCTAAACCATGGTGAATGGCAATAATGTCCATGCCCACACCACATGATTTATCACCCAACCTAAATAATGCAAAATGGCATGGTAAATATTACAAATGTTAGAAAGGCCATCATAATCCACATTTCCATAATAGATATAAAGGTATTATACAAAGAAATTAGCACTAAAAAAAACCCACCACTCCTTGTTTACACCCCAACAGAGATATAAACCTTAATCAATAATATTCTTTGATTAAACTTTAACCAAATAATAGAGCTCCCTAATTAGATCTTCAATCTCCCACTTAATTGTGACAATGTTTGTTTCTAAGACAAACAAAGGGTAAATAGCGACAAGGCTTTAATTGAGACTATGATGTAAAAGAAACACATATTAAAATGGGCTAGATTTGTGGCATGCTAGGTTTTTTCAAACATTATTTCATTAATTTTTTATGGGGGTATAATTGTAACTTCCACTTTAATGCTTTCCATTCCTTTCCCTAATCAACATACCAAACAAAGCAATCTAGTATTCATTCCATTCGTTTTCATGTGCAACCAAACTTACTATCTTTATTTCTTTTCTCATTCCTATTGCCTTTCTTCTAGAGACATTTCTATGAACCCAACGTGCCATAAACTTTTTTGTTCTTAATGCTTTAGATTTTTTCTACTTCTTGTAGAATTGCAACCAAATACTTTGGCTTTCTGCTTCATTGACAAATATATCATTTTTCAATAATAGCATAATACGTGTATGATAAATGAAAAAAATTAATAGCAAAGATATAAAGAACTATACTAAAATATAATCACTTGATACTTTCGGCCAAGGATGGATCTAAAGAGGGCATCTGAGGCAGTAGTTCTTTTGATTTTTAAAATTCCAACATTTATATGTAATTTTACCATATATTTTTATTCAGCTTTGTAATTTATAAAAGCTCTCCCCTTTAATTGTATGATTTTGCTTTCCTTTGTTCAAATATTTAATCTGAAGACTTTCACTCCCTTAGAGACAAATTCTAAATCTATTCATAATTTTGGCCATACAAGTCTTGTATGATCATTTCATCAAGAACCTACAAGTGTGTTCAACTACAAAGTTATCATAACATTTTGTTAAAATCAACAAATAATAATAATAATTACTTCAAACATTAAGAGTAGAACTATGAGAAATTGCCCATTATTTTGTATAATATATTATTTCCTTCAATATTTGTATAAATATCAAGTTCAACTTGTTTCAAAGATTTTTTTTTATGCCTACATTCTATCAAGTTCAAGTGTAAATGGAAGTTAAAAAGAGTCTCACATTTGACAAAATTGTAATAGAAAATAAAAATGCAAGTATAAATGATTTGAAAACTTATTGTCTTAAAGTTCTAGGTCAAGATTTAACATTAAGGCTATAAAAATACACTCTTATTTTAAATGTGAAGTCGTGTGACAAAGAGACTCATCTAAGGTATACTTCTTCATATTACTAAACTTTTTGTTGTCTTAACTTGTTAGGCATAAGCTTTAGCTTAGAAAAGGTTGGCATAAGCCATTAAGTTAGTAGGTTTGCATAATATAAAGAAAATTTAGAGTATCAATAACTATAATTTTAGGAAATCCATTTTTAAGATCATTTAAGTAAGAATATAATCTTAAGTAAAGTGCAATTTTGAAGAACTTGCTTTTTGTTAATGACAAATTTCAAACTGAAATCAATTAATAACAAAATAAAAATAAAAGTTCCCAACAAAAAAAGCTCATCTAAAAGACCAATGGATTTCTTCAAGATGTTTCCTTTTTGTTTTAGGGATCCAATCGATAACAAATACTATAGTTAAAGCAATTTAAAAGATGGTTCTAGAATAGTGTAGAATGTTGTTAATTCAATAAAGTTGTTGCAGAATAAGCAATCTAATTCGACTATATTAGTTATGCAATCTAATTGTTAGGCAGATGGATGGAAACATATGAAATTAGGAAGATAACTAATATCACCAAGGGAAACCAATACCTTCTTTATTTGAGTTTTGTTAAATCAAATTTTACTTCTTTTGCTTATAGATGCAGCAACCCTTTATAAAAGGATGCTAATAACTCAGCAAATATTGTAAGAAAAAATTTTGGACATGGGGAAATGTAGAGATCATTTAGTGCAACTAGAATGATGAATTCTTATTACCTTAATTTCATGTACTTCAAAGGAAAAGTTAGTATTATAACCTTAGAGGACTTGCAAAGAAGTTTCAAATTCTTCTGTCATGCCTTATTTTTGTCTATACATGGAAAATAAAATTCAGATCAAGAATCTAAATGGTATGTGTAATGATACAAATAGAACACTAGTTTGTGAAGCTTACTAACCATCTTGGAGACTCTAAATGAATAATAGACCAAGTATTAATATTGTATGTCATACTTGACATTGGGGTAGATAGGTGAGAGAAAATAAAGGAAGAAACATAAATTAGTTCCAAAAACTAATTTTGAAAACCAATTCACTTAGAGTTGCCACCAAAGTTTTTAAATAGAAAATTTTAGTAAACCAAACGAAAAGGAAAGATGGTATATGTAACTAGATATGGGTTCAGGAGCTTATTTGAGTGTGGGGAAGGTATTAGATACCCCATAACACTCGTATGTGAAGATGGTTACCCAAAATGAGTCAAGCAAAATAAAGGATAGGCCTTAAGTTTATTTGACCTTGTCCACATTAAACACGCACAAAAATGATAAAGAAAAAAATAAAATGAAGTTAATGTAAACAAAAAAAAAATACATATTTATAAAGGGTGGACTTAACTAAGGATGAGAACTTAAGGCTTACATATCCTACGATAAAGATTAAAGTCCACGTAGTTTGTCTAAAAAGGCGTGTTAGTGGGTTGATATTTTTAATTTTATGAAAAGAGCAAAACAATTGAAATCAAACTAATTTTCTTAAACAAAATGAATTAGAGATTGGTTAATGTGTTTCAAATTTATGAGATCAATTTAATTTCCCTTTTTTTTTTTTTCCTTATTTTACCTTTTTTTTTTAAAAAAAATTAAACTGATTTATTGGCACTTACATTGAAATATCTATTAAAAAAAAATGAACACCTATTTTTAGTTTTTTTATTATTTACAAAATGATTTTTCAAAACTAAAGAAACTTTGAATCCAATACTTTGTTTGAAAATATTCAAATAAAAAGACATTTCTTTTTAAAATTGCTTTATTTAAATTTCAAAATAGCAAAAATAAAAATAAAACAAGATAAGAAATTGACCAAAGGAGTTTTACTAAATAGATGATTTTATTCACATTTGAACTTCTTGTAAAAACATTGATCAGACATGGGTCCTTGAAACCCAACTTTATTTTTAGAAAATGCATGTAATAGGATATGGGTAATTGGAGCCCAAAATATATTTTTAACATACACATCTAGTATTAGGTAATGTTAATGGATTCATTGGATCTCACATGACCCCATTGGTGAACCATTAGGTGCTTATGAAGATATTGATCTAACACAACAACACCAATGTTGAAAACCATAAATGTTAATAGGAAGTACCTGTGGAAGCGTTGGACCTCACATGACACTATAAGTAAAAGCATACATTGATGTTTGTGTATGTGTTAATATTTCAATTAGGTACTTATGGGTGTTTGGGTGTGTTGGTGTCTAACTAAATACTCATCATTACATAATATTAAAAAAATACTAAAAGTACACCAATCACAGTTAAATTCGAATCAATTAAACTACTTGGTCTTACTAGCTTGCCACCGACATGTCATCCTCACTTATGTGTTTCTTTGAACCTTGACTTTGGACGCAACTTATATATGGATTCCCAAATTGAATCACCAAATTCTCACATGCATTCACAACCATATTTGAGCAACATAAAAAGTTAACTGTGTAATGAATTTATGGGACCAAGCGAATGAATTAAGCATACTTATATTTGACCCAACTTAGGTAATAAAAAAAAAGATTCAAGTGCAATGACTTAATAATAACATATGGAGGATAAACACATAAAATTCTAACACTCATTAACATATTTACAACTCCATTAATTTCTCAACAAACACCTTGCAAACATATTCAATAACATACAAAAATTTCCAATATACTAACCATAACAACGAGGCAACATTTAAACATAAAATTAAGAGCATAATACACCCTAAATGATGCCTATAGCATGTCAAATTTTTTATAGGAAAAAAGGGCAGTAAAATCATTCCAATTAGACATAAAATTAAAGCACAACTCCAAAGAATAAGATGAAGCTTGTTGGTATTAGTCAGAATTTCAACACTAGCATTTATTGGTCTCATTCACCTACATTAATTGGTCTTACTCGCCTACAATAACAATTAGTCTCACTACATCATTAATTAGCCTACATTCTTAGTGAATATTATGTATGTAAAAACCTGTAGATGAAGTATTGAGTAAGTGGAAGAAATAACTTTTTTCCTTCACTACTTGGTATCAGAGCATTCTCTATTCCCTTTTCTCAGTTCTCTTCATTATTTTAGATTCTGTGTTGCCTGAATCACAATCCTAGGTGATCAGTTTTGTCTCAATGCCGACATAAAAAAGGATCAGTGTGTCAAGATTAGCCAGACCCAAGAATCTGGTGGCCTAAATCCAAGCATGAGTCCCATGCACTACTGATAAATTTGTGTTCTATATCATATGCCCGTGTGTGGAGGCTTGTGGCTACATTGTTTCCTTCTATTATTTGTTTCAATTGATCAACTACTCCTTTTTGACATAGCCTAGGTATGCTACCAATGATTGGTGGAGTGCAATTGATTGTTTATGAGTCTATTTTCACTTCTATTTGGTGCATTTTCATTCTAACTGTGGTGTAACAATAAAGCTCTCTGTTTGTCCTCTTTCACTATTTTTTTTCAAAAAAATTTAGATCTTGGTTCTATTGTTGTTTACCTTAGATCTTAGCATTACTTTGTTTTATAATCTTAGTTATTGTGTTCTTGCATTTGGGCTCATTCTTCCTTAGAAATTTTGCTGCCTCTATTATTTGTCCTAAATCAGTTTGAAAGGATTTAGTTAAAAGTTGTCGATCATTACAGTGGAAGTATAGTCAATATGATCAATATCGTGCTAAATCATACCCAGCAAGTTTAGAATACTAATGTGGCTATTTCGATTGGGGAATTTGCTAAGTTTTGCCAATTTCAAGAATTCTTAAAGAGCCTAACTCCTGTTACTACTATTGTTGCGTGAGGTATATCCACTACATGTCTTATGTCCACATCATCCAAATAGGTCATTGATTCTGGTGCCATAGATCATATGATAGGTAATCCTGATCCCTTATCTATTCTTTTTTCATACAAATCACCCTCTCCTGTAACACTAGCTAATGGTTCCACGTATAACATTATTGTCTCTAGGACCATTAATCTTACCTCTACTATTACTCTATCATTTGTCTTATACCTTTCAAAGCTTGCCTTTAACTTGACTTCTGTGAGTAAGCTAACGTGTGATCTTAACTATTATATCTCATTTTTTCCTAAGCATTATCTTTTTTAAGATCTTATGATGAAGCATATTCTTAGTAAAGGACATATTTCTGATGGTCTCTATATTATTAATAATTGGATACCTTGGTCCCTAGCTTGAGCTAATATCGCTTCTCCATTTGAAGCTCATTGTCAGTTAGGTCATCCTTCTTTACCTTTTTTAAAGAAATTATACCCACAATTTCATAATGTGTCCTCTTTAGATTATGAGTCATGTCATTTTGCTAAGCATCATCGTAGTTTGTCCAATCCTCGAGTCAATAAATAAGCAAATTTTGTTTTTAAATTAGTACAGTCTGATGTTTGGGGGCCAAGTCCAGTTGTATCTAAATCAGAGTTTAAGTACTTTATTACTTTTGTGGATGACTATTCCCGTATGACCTGGATATATTTTATGAAAAGCCGCTCTGAGGTGTTCTCTTATTTTTGTGCATTTTATGCTTAGATTAAAACTCAATTCCATACATCTATCAAGACATTATTAATAAGTGATAATGAAAAAGAATATATCTCGAACTCCTTCCAACCTATATAACCCAACAAGGGATACTCCATCAAACTTCCTGTATAGATACTCCCTCTTAGAATGGAGTGGTCGAATGAAAGAACAGACATATACCTAAGATAACATGAGCCATGTTATTCTAAATAAAGGTTCATAAAGAATTTTGGGCTGATGTTGTGGCCACTGCATGTTTCCTAATTAATCGCATGCCCTCATTTGTGCTCCATTAAAATAGCCCTCATAGTGTCCTATTTCCAGATAAACTATTGTTTCCTATATAACCTAAGATATTTAGGAGTACTTATTTTGTTCGAGATGTTTATCTCACCAAATTTGATCCTAAGTCCTTAAAATACATTTTCTTGGGCTACTCTCGTGTACAAAAAGGCTTTTGATGCTTCTCTCCTTATCTCAATCAATACCTAGTATTTATAGGTGTCACTTTTGTCGAAACCACACCATTTTTTGGTAGTTTTTCTATTTTTACCAATCAAAGGGAGGAAGATGATTAGTTAATGTACAATGTCCCAATACCAGGTGCTTCTTCTACTGAGCAATCAAGTGCTCCAATTTCTTTACCACCTTTTCAAAACCTTCAACCTTCGATCATTCAAGTCAACTCTAGAGGAAAGGAGACTCACGATACATGTCCTAAACCACCTTCTTTGTCATCAAATTCAACACCAAGTGACCTTGTTCTTCTCATTGCTCTTCGTAGAGGTAAATTGTTCATGCAGTTATCCTATTGCCAATTTGTTTCTTATTACCATTTGTCTCTTCCATTTTATTCTTTTATGGCCTCTTTAGACTCGATCTCCATCCCTAAAACTCTTTAAGAAGCCTTAAGCCATCCTGGTTGGTGTAATGTCATGATAAAAAGGGATGGATGCCACGAATAAGAATAGAACCTAGGACTTAGTAGCTTTACCCACTAGAAAGAAGGCAATTAGATGTAAATAGTGTTTACTATAAAAGTTAATCTTGATGGTTCAGTGGCCCATCTTAAAGCACGCCTTGTTGCTTAAGGCTATGCTCAGACTTATGGTGTTGATTATTCTGACACCTTTTCCCCTATTGCTAAGATGACCTCAATTCACTTATTCATCTCTCTAATTGTTATACATGTTTAGCCCTTACATAAGTTGGACATCAAGAATATGTTCCTCCATAGTTATCTTTAGGAGGAGGTTTACATGGAGCAACCACATAGGTTTGTTACTCCATGGGAGTTTGGGAAAGTCTATTGTTTGAAAAAGTCCTTGTATGGTTTAAAACAAAGTCCTTATCCCTAGTTTAGAAAGTTTAGTAAGGTAGTTCAACAATTTGATTTGAAGTAAAGTATGTTTGATCACTCAATGTTCCATAGACAATTAGAAGTAGGTATTATCCTTTATGTGGTGTATGTTGAATACATTATTATCACAAGCGACATCCTTTTTACATGTTACGTTTCATACTAAAGACTTGGGGCATCTAAAATATTTTCTAGGAATGGAGGTGACAAGGAGCATGAAAGGAATCTTCTTATCACAACGGAAGTATGTGCTTGATTTATTAACATAAATTGGTAAAATAAGAGCAAAACCATGTAGCACACCTATGACTCCTAATTTAGGTCTCACAAAAAAAGATAATGAATTATTTGAAGATCCAAAAAAGTACAGAAGGTTAGTTGGAAGGCTAAATTATCTCATAGTGATGAGACCAGATATTGGGTATACTATTAATACTGTTGGCCAATTTATGTCTTGATCCACAGTTAATCATTAGGCAACTCTAGAAAAAATTTTATGCTACTTGAAAAGAGCCTATAGACGAGGTTTACTATAAAAAAAATCATGGCCATACTAAGATTGAGTGCTTCACTGATACTAATTGGACAATATTGAAGATAGATAAGGGATTTACTACTAGCTATTGTGTATTTATTGGAGGAAATTTAGTGTCTTCGAAGAGTAAGAAGTAGAATGTGATATTTAAATCTAGCACTGAATCAAAATATAGAGCTATGACACAATCTACATGTAAAATTATATGGATACAACTCCTTATAAAGGAAGTTAGATTAAAATTATCACTACTAGTAACACTTTAATGCGATAATCAGGCTACTTTTCATATTCCATCAAACCCAGTTTTCCATGAACAAACTAAACACATAAAGGTTGATTGTCATTTTGTTCATGAAAAAATATAAGAAAATTTGGTCTCTACAGGATATGTGAAAACAGGAGATCAGTTAAGTGATATTTTCACAAAATCTCTTAATGGGAATTAGATTGAATATCTTTGTAACAAGCTAGGCATGACTAAAATCTATACACCTGCTTGAAGGGGAGTGTTGGAATAAGTCAAAATTTCAACACTAGCATTTATTAGTCTCACTCACCTACATTATTTGGTCTCACTCATTTACACTTACTTACAATAATAATTAGTCTCACTATATCATTAATTAGCCTATATTCTTAGTGAATATTATGTATATAAATACCCATGTAAACAAAGTATTGAGTAAGTGGAAGAAACAATTTTTCCTTTCACTACAAAGCTAAAGTGTAGAAAATTACCTACCAAAATACCTCAAGGACCTTTTATCAAACTCCTTAATAACATATCCTAAACACCTTACAATTTTTAGCATATGACAAAGACCAATTGGAGCACACTTTCATCAACATTTGCCAATCACTAAAGAGGGGAAAACACATCAAAATACCATTCAAGAGTAATGCCTACATTTACCAAAATTTCAACAAGAAAACGAAACAAATAACCTCTCATTCCTAGCACTATACATGCCACATTGCATCAAATTTTGTTATGATGAACACGCCATATAAGAGGAGATATACACACCATATTTCTAGCACTTAATAAAAAATATTGGACACTAAATTTGCAACCCAATTCATATAAATAAAATGAAACTAAGGTGTAGAAAATTTTCATACAATACCTCAGACATTTTATCAAATACCTTAATAACATAGCCCAAACACTTCACAATTTTCAACATATAACTAAGACCAATTAGAGCACACTTTCATCCAAATTTGGCATCCAATAAAAAGGAAAAATGCACCAAAAAATTATGACTCTTCATAAGTTTTTATAGCCTAAAAAGTGCAGCAAATAACTCCACTCATCTAGCACTATACATTCCACATTGCATTAACTCTTTACTAGGATAAACATGTACACTAAAGGATAAATACCCATCAAATTTCTAGTAATTAATCACAATTAAAAGAGATTAAAGAGACCATTATTTCAGCATTTTGATAGCAACCCAAGATGTAGAAAAATAGTAGTGAATGATTACCTTTTTCTTTTTGACTCTTAGCTTCAATTCTTCAACCTCCTTTTCCCTTTTTTCTCTTTTTTTTTTTCCTCAGCCTCGTCTCTCATGTTTATGCTCTCCAAAACCCTCAAAATTCAAATGCCTTATCTCTCTCTAGTCATTTCTATTTTTTGCTAACTCGCCTCTCCTTTCTTTTTTTCTCTTTCACGTTCTCTCTCCTTTCATTTCTCTCATGTTTTCTTTTGTTATTGTTATTATTAATTCTGTATTTCTCATCTTATTTTCAGATGTAATGTTGACCCTCCATGTATCCTAAGTTAGAGATATTTTAATTTCTATTATTTTTCAGCCCACTCAACATGTCACTCCCTTCAAAAGAAATCTTACATTTTAGTCTTTTAGCTTTTTCCTTTTTGGGCCAACTCACCCCTTTTTCATTTTATTTGATTTTTTATATGCAATCTTAGCCCTCCATGTGTCCCTCTTATTTTAAATTTAAATTTCTTTAATTCTCTAAATCTGTTTATATATTTTCATTTTCTCTTTTAAGCTCAATTTCCAAATGAATTGCTTATATCTTTTTTTTTTTTTAGAAACCCAGTTTCATTTTTAATTTTTTAAACCCCTTTGTATTTTTTTCATTTTCTTTTGAGTCTAATTTTCAGATGAATTATTTGCATCTTTTTACTTGATGCTTTATTACTTTAAATGTCATTTTTTCTTTTTTCTTTTTTTCTTTTTTGAATTTTCAAATAACTCATTCTTTTTTATTTTTTATTTTTGTAAATTAAGTTATTTTTATTATTTTTTAGAATTAAATTATTTAAAATTTCCTTAATTATTGTTATTTCTAAAAGTTATTCGAATAAATTACAATATTTTCATTGTACGGAAGATAATTTCTGCAAGAATAAGAGCGTGAATTATTAATTTAAAAGCCATTCTTTTCTTCGGTGACAAGATGGGCCAGGAGGCCCCAGAGCTCTCTCACTTTTCATACAGGTTAACATTATGTAGTAATGGCGTTCCCTATTTGAAGGTACAAGTGAAATTTGTCCTGAACTGGAATCACATTCTGAACAGCACGAAAATGTTAGTCTACTTAGGCTCATCTTCAGCCTTTCCCACTGTTCAAACTTGGACTGAATCCTAGACTAGTCAAATTGTGATATAATTACATAATGCCAATTGGAGCCGAAATTTATGATAATAACAAAAATTAGAAATCACAATAGTGCGATAAAAGAAAAAACCAAGGTTGAAGTTAACTAGTTAAACCAGAAATCTAGAACATAAATATACAGAATTTATCAGCATAGAAATAGATGAAACATGACTTTTTAATTAGATTGCTAAGTATAGTTAAATACAGATAAGGAACAAGTATCTTTTATGAGAAAATTAGTAAAACACTTTATAACGGAGAATAAATGTTCCTCAATTTTCCCAATATTATTTGCAAAAATCTTTTGGAGCGAAAATTAAGTTGTTTTACTCTGCATTATTTTGAAGGACAAATAAAATAAATAAGTAGATGAAGTCGTTAATGACTTTGAGGTTTCTTGGACAAGAATATAAAAATCATATTTAAATAATGTGGAATGTTAAATAAAAATTTAATAATTTAGATTTTATATTAATAATCGCATACCATTAGACTTTTTAGTTTGTAAATTTATATTATGAAAGCTGAAAATGTTGAAATTATACTATGAAGTGTACTTTGGAGTTTGGAATGACAGCATATATACACCCTAGGGCGTGGGCTTAACAGATAGCGAGGACTGACGAGCTTTCGTGCCCAAACAGAGCCCAAGGCCCAGCCGTCAAGGACGACTGTCTCCAAGTGATTGTGCCTCTGAAGCCTGATGATTAAGGCCCAACAGGAAGAACTCACGTGCAACGTGCGCTGCGAGGTGGCGTAGTAGACTGTCGGAGAAGAGACCAACAATTGGTGAGGAATTTGGTGCTGGGCGAAATGCCGTACACCGAGCTACATTCAAGGCTTCAAGCTAGTGAGACGAAAGAAAGGGTCGGAAGAACTTGATTGGAATCGATTACACGCACGAGGGATTTCATCAAACTTACAGAAATTGTGTCTTCTCATATTTCTCGTACTCTGAATTCAATCACTTTATCATCCCGCATATCCGTTTATTTATTTATTTTTCTTGTATCGGTAACCCTGGTCTTTGTTTTGGCGTCGCCGCCGTCGACGTCGCCGTCACCGTCTTTAGCCTATCTGTCGCTGCTGCCTCTTACCGAGTCTTGAAGGTTTTGATTGAATTCCCTGCAAATGGGCGAACAAACCCAAGGTCAAGGACAGACCCAGACCCAAACCCGAACCCAGAGTCAGCCTCAGCCTAACCAGGATTCTTCCAGCACCTCCATTACCCCCACCGATTCCACTGCCACAACAACCCCCACCGTCGCCACCGCTACCATTGCTCAGGCTACGCTAACGGAGTCCGAACTTAGTAATGCTCCTTCGCAAACCTATTCCCCACCTTCCAAAATCCCCTTACGCCCCCGAAAGATCCGGAAGCTCTCTCCGGACCCGACGAACTCTCAAATCGTCGCCATAGAAAACCCGAAACCTATATCGGCAACCCCCTCCACCGCTAAGACGACTGGCGGCCGGAACAATAAGAATGTTTTACAACGAACCCAAATGGTTCCTAGGATTGTTGCAAGGTCACTTTCGTGTGAAGGCGAGGTCGAGATCGCCTTGCGCTACCTCCGAAACGCCGATCCACTCCTTGCTCCTTTAATTGACCTTCACCCGCCCCCCACCTTCGACAATTTCCACACTCCATTCTTGGCTCTAACACGTAGTATTTTGTATCAGCAACTCGCTTATAAAGCCGGTACTTCAATCTATACCCGCTTCATCGCTCTATGTGGGGGCGAGGCTGGTGTTCTTCCAGAAACAGTTCTTGCCCTAACTCCCCAACAGCTTCGCCAGATTGGGGTTTCGGGCCGGAAAGCTAGTTATCTTCATGATTTGGCCAGGAAATACCAGAATGGGATATTATCAGATTCAGCCATTGTAAATATGGATGATAAATCTCTTTTCACGATGCTCACGATGGTTAATGGGATTGGATCTTGGTCTGTTCATATGTTCATGATTTTCTCTCTCCATAGACCGGATGTTCTTCCAATTAACGATCTTGGTGTTCGCAAAGGGGTGCAGCTTCTTTACAACCTGGACGAGTTGCCACGACCATCTCAGATGGACCAGTTGTGCGATAAATGGAGGCCTTACCGTTCAGTTGCGTCCTGGTATATGTGGAGATTTGTCGAAGCAAAGGGAACTCCTTCAAGTGCCGTGGCTGTGGCTACTGGTGCCAGCTTGCAGCACCACCAACAGGAGCAGCAACAACCGCAGCACCCGTCACAGCCACAGCTTCTGGATCCCATAAACAGCATGTTTAATCTTGGGTAAGACTATAAATCATACCATGTCTCATATTGATTTTGTGCGCACTCTTTTATGCATCTTTTAATATAGTGGCTTAATATTGTGGCTTAAGTAAGGATAACAAAGTTGCAAGTAGATTTTCATGCCATTTGAATAGGGAGAATAGCTTCAGAATTCTCTTTATTACTACCCTGTGGATGAGGAAAATAACTTGTTTTGGATGATCAATTGTTCTAAAAGCTTAAGTTATAACCTACAAGAAACAGGTATTGAACCTATACTTACATTCTCTTGCATAACTAGTACGTGGAACATGTAATGAATAATATTTTTAGTATAATTTGATGAACTTAATGCTAAATAGATGGCATGCTATGAAGCACAGACACACAAAATGATTCTACACTGACATGTTGAGGCATAAAACCTACACGAAACGACATGTGAATCACAGACATGCAACATGATTCAGACACTTCAAACAGTATAGAACACTACATGACGCAGCGTATGTGCTATATTCATATCTTACTTCTTCAAACTTCCCATTTAATTATTGAAGCACCTTACACTATCTTTTTCAAAATAAAACCTGCTTGAGAAGATGTGAAACTATATCATTCTAATTGTTCATGTGCAATAGAACTATTAGGAAAGAGCTATATTATTCAGATTTTCCTTTTTTGGGGCCGGCTGTATTATTAAAATTTGACATTTTGGTGTGTGTATTGGACACATGCTAGCTGGCAATATGCCGTGTCGTGGAAGTGATTGCCCAACACTCCTTAAAAAATAGATGTGTCCATGCTTTAAAGATGGCATGTAATGCTAGAGTTGAAGGAAATGCCAAGGGAATCAAGTTATCAAGCAATCCTCTCATGTAAGAACAAATTTAAAGGAGTTGGGTTAAGTGTTTCTGCTACGTCCATCTTGAAGAGTGAGTTGTGACACCCACAAGTACTGACCAGAACATGATGATGGATATAATCTGCTGTCGTTACATTATGGCAAGAAATTACAAGAGAAGGGTATGGTTAAACTAATAGTAGGTCAGGACAATGAAGTTTTCTGTGGAGGAGTACATTGTCATATGAAGATTTTTCTGAGTGGGGTTGATATTTTCTATTTTTCTTAATAAAAGAGTATTTGGATTTATCAGTCAAGATTGGATGCCAATATTTCTTTTTGTTAGGCTTTGATTTGAATTTAAAGCAAGACTGACTGCAATGGTTGCTTAGAAATTTGGAACATGTGGTTTAAAAGAAAACCTTGGTGAGATATGTTATGTTCATAACTTCAGGGTAAATAAAATGTGGATGCAAGTTATGAGAAATTGATGCGTGAGCTCTCTTGCCCTAGTCTTTCTCTATTGCAAGAATAGTGATTTGAATTAAAAGCATCTGATTTTCAAAGCTTTAACTTTGGTCCAGGTCCAGCTAAAAATAAAATCTCTCATGAATAAATAAGTTTTTAAAAAAATGATTATGGTCTTGATTGTTTTACTGCTTAAATCCTTTTGAAAGAGTTTTGATTTATTAGATCAGCACGGTCTATTCAGTAGTTGATCCAACTGAATTTAGTGACTGTACACACCCCCCCCCCCCTCTTTTTTTCCCCACTTATTGAGCTGATTTAATTGTTAGGGCTCCATGCAATTGTTTGGGTGGTTTGGCTTCAGTTCTTTACCTTATTAAGGAGATTCGCTATTCTTATTGTTATAACATGTTTTGTTGCACACTGAGTGAGCAAATTGTGAAGAGTGTAACTGTAAACTGGTTTTCAGGGGATTGCATAACTCGTGTTTATGAAGTTGTGAGGAGTTTTGCTTCTAGCTCTAATGTGGTCCATTACCTATATTGTAGTTATTGTGTTATTGAAGGATTTTCCATAATTATTTATATATCAAGACAATTAATGTTCTCTTTTCTATAGTTTTTATTAGTTTGCTCTGTTGAAGTGATCCTAATCATAGGGAATATGGTGGTCGTTTTGGTTCACTGCAGGCTAGTGAACCTACTCTCTGTCTCCTTATTTCTTTTTCTTCGTGTATCACTACTTGTTTTCCAGCAGACACCACAGTCATCTCCGATAGCTGTCTCTGCATTCCATTCTTGTAATTTCCTCTGTCTGACCCCATCTCTCTTTCTCTCAAAAGTTTGCAAGCAATGCAAAGCTTGACAACAATGCAGAAACAAACTCAAAAAGAATGACCCGCTCCTTTGTAATCTACTGTTTAGTATTTAAGAACATTATTTTTCACACTCCCAACATTTCCTGTAGTCATCAGGTTCAGTTCCTTCCATTTATGGTTATATCTATGTTTCCTGCAACGATCTTGATGCAGTGCTTCAATTTCTTCAATGGATAGAATGGCCTATGTGTGATTAAGCTGTTCAGAATAAGAGTAATCGCAACAGTGAATAAGGAATAGTAAAGAAGGGAAGAAAAAATCATAAGAATAATGAAAGAAAGGAAAACAAGAAGTTATATGGAACGGTGAGCATCAGTTTTGCTCTTTGGGTACTTTCTTTACCCTTGATGTATTTTTGTTAGTGAAAACAAAGTTTTATGATTTCCTCACATGAGATGGTAATGTGATCCTCTCATATGAGAGGATTCAGAACTCGTGGTCGTGGTTGTTCCTCTAGTTGTCTAGTCTGTGTTTCTCATCGCAGAAGTCCACATCTACTAAAACTGCTCTTCATGCACATATATATTTTGCCTAATCCATGTCACCCTCTTTCTGAAATGAAAAAGAAACTTATGTTAGTCATTTCAACTTCTGAAATCCTATGATCAAGAACCATTAACTTTTCTGCTCCACCAGCTGCTGGTCCCTAAAATTTAATTGTTTCTTTGCCATCAAATCCTGATGTTTCCAAATGAGAAATTATATACAACTACCTAAGCTAATTTTTCGTTAGTTCCTGTTGGAGATTACATATAATCATGCGTCTATTTTAATGACTGTACTTTAAAGTTATTTGTTTTGTTTTGATTAAGGCATATTTGGTTTTTCAGTTATTTTTGGGTAAGTCTTCTATGCCTTTAGGACTAGTATAGGTGTAGGCTTTGATTAGCACAATATTAGTCTTCTATGTCTATAATGTACACAGCTTCTATCTTATAAAATAAGTTCAGAGGATCAAATACCCTGAATTTCTACAGTTTAAGATGTTAATATCTCTACCTTTGGGCCACCTGGGCAATGGTTAGGTAAGGTGGGAATTTGGCTAGAGGTCTTAGGCTGTTGGTAACAACCTTTAAATGTACCAGAAAAGAATCTAATATTTAGAATTCTCAGAACTTATGCAGGCATGCTAAATAAATTATAAGGATCTTAATGGGCCCTTCAGCGTAATAAACAAAATGAAGAGAGGCTTCATTCAGAATTGCAAACTGTTGGTCAATTCTAGCTAAAGAAATCTGATGCAAGGATCATGAATAATGTTGAAGGCTGTTCCAGGAGAGAGTTTTGTGTTTTTTTTTTTGGGGGGGGGGGGGGGGGTTGGGTTGCAGCGGGTTAGGGAAGATAATGTAGTAGAGGTGGAATGAATTAGACCTGCATCTTTTCAAAATGATACCTCTTTTCTATAGTAAGATTTCTGGACCTACTTATACGAGATTGGTTGAAATCCCTAGTTCCTGACATATTAGGATTTCCCTTTGACATAAATGAAGGGCTTAGATATTTAGTTTCATTATATATTATGAAGATGCGTAGCAATGCTCCTTTATTTACCGAATTCTTACTCTAAATGCAGTTTTTTTCCCTCTGATTTTTTATGCTTTATCATTATATATATTTCTATGGCATGTTGCCCCATCACCCCCACTTTTTCTCCTTTTGTCTTGCTTTATGGCTCTGTTTGTGTCATGGATGTATAGTATTTCTTTTTAACTTTATTTGTCCCTGTATATTTTGGGTCTAATTTCACCTGGTTTTCTTACCACAAAGACAGGGCTGATTGGAGTGCAGTTTCTTCCTCAGATGTTCGATGCTTTATTATTTATACATAATTGATGTTGTTGTTTCCTCTCTGTTGATTTTGGATGTTTGTATTTAGGTTAAAAGAATAACCTGGTCCTTACTTTTATTTATCAATTTAAATTAGTCTCTTAAATTTAAAACATTTCAAAACATTGCTTCAAGTTTTAATTGTCTCATAAAAACTTTTAAATGAAATCCGTTAAGTCCCTAGTTTCAAACATTGGATCAGACCAGACCATTCTGTCGGACTGGAAACCAATGAACTGGTTGTGGTTCTGGTCCATTTGAGCCATAAAACCAGCACAACCAGTAAAAACCGGGCAGTCAAACAACTGATCTGGTTTTTTCTGGTGGATCCCAAATCAAGGTCAAGAAAGGGATTTAGATAAGAAAGAACAGAGCTACCAAAAATTGGAGAAGGATGGTGCTGGACGGAGTTTGGTGTATATTCCTAAGAATGATAAGCTGGTGATGAATGATGGGAACATGATAATCAATTGTGTCTTGGCCAGTGAGAGAGCCAAGCATCTGAATCTGCTCATATTGCAGAGAATGATAAGAGAAAAACTGGTTTGGCAAAACGTTTGAGAATGATGACTACTGAACAACTTTGTTGCTTGAAACGCTTCAGTCTAATTTTTTTTTTTTTGGAACAAATGATGATCAGGTGTTACTTCATCATTTAAAACAAAAAATATACAGTGACTTTTATGTCAGCAGATAAATAAATATTAGTTAATGACTTAACGGATTTTTCTTAAAATGGGTTTTTATATTCAAATTTGACATATTATTTTGAAATATTTCAAATTTAGAAGACTAATTTGAAATAATAAATGAAGTTAAGGGACTAAGTTGATATATAAATTTTATATTTACAGTTTGTCAACAAATAATGTACTCATGCATGTTTCTCATCTTCGGTGTCATGTGATATATAGGGCTGCCTGTGCTTGGGGACAATGATTGCTGGGTGGAAATGAGAAGTTTGTCATCAGGCTTCATTAGCAGTCTTTGGTCACAGCAGAATTGCAGAGCCAAGCCATGGGATGTACTTAATTAAAAATCTTGGTGCTATATCAGCTTGGATAATCTGGGCATTGAAGGATTTGTGTATGATTGCTCTGTTCAGTAAATGTGGTGCACGATTAAATAAAAAACAACCCTTAAGTTAGGTCTGTTCTGTTATCAAAGTTGTAGGACGCCTACTTTAAGTTGTGAAGTCGTCTTTCATAAGACAGGACTAATTGGAGTGCAGTGCTACTTTGCGTCTGCCCCTTGGTGATGTGATTCGGACTTTGTTGTGAGTAATTCTTGAGTCCTTGTACGTGGTCCTGCAAGTGGTAGTGGATGCCCTTTTTCTGCATATTGTTTAAAAAGATTCTGGGGACCCCTTTTCCTCGCCCCTTTTTCTGGCGATCAACAGCGTTAATGCTATATGATAATTTACATAAATTTAAAGAAGAAAAATAGACTTGTATGTAATTTTTTATTATATTTTTGCTATATTGTTTTATAATTAAAACATGATAAATATATAATTTTTCAATAATAATATGACATTTGTATGGTTATTGTAGTTTATTGTATAACTTTTGAATTTAAGTATACATTTTTATAATATTATTAGTTAATCATATGCTTATTATATATTAATTAAAAATTTTGATAGCAAAAATATTTAAAAAATTACTTAAATCTAATTCTTTAAAGAATATAACACGATAGTAACATTTTATAAATTACACAATAAACAGTTTTTAACATAAACTGTTTATACTAAATTGAGTTTTCAATTATAACTTATTATTATTATTAAAAAAATTACTAAATTATCAAAACTTAGATGTCGAAATTTTGTATTTCAGCACGTGACATTATTCTTGCATATAAAGTACTTTCAGACATATATCAAACAATACTTCTCTCATAAGCTGATTTCCTTGAAGATAATTCTTCTAATACGTTATAATCTTAGAAGCCATTCGGAAGTGGGAAATATCAATGATGCAGTTGGAGTTGTAACTTTGTTGAGATAGACAAGCTCAATAAATTGAACATCAAAGTAGAGCTAATAAAAGTGATGTTTTTAGTCCAAGAATAAGAATATCACTCGAGACAAGTGGTGTATACTCACTTTTTATTAATGCGGGATTCAAAAGTCACTACAAGAATTCGTTTCAATCAAGGCGTTAAAACAAAAGTTATGTTTAAGTGAAAGCAAATGTAAGGTTCATTATCCTCCTTCAAAGTAGAAAAAATAATTTATTCACAAAGTTAAACTGTGTCAATGACCTAACAAAGTTGAATGACTTCAATTTTTTGTTAAAAGTTTTTTTTTTGTCTTTTATTTATTATAAAATTATTATTTTGATTCTTTATTCATTGAAATATTTAAAATGGTCATTTATTTATTAAAAAAATATTACATTTGATTCTTTAATTTTTATATAATTACCTAATTTAATCTTTATATTAAAACTTAAACCTTAAGTTTAAGGGTCTAAATGTATTTTTTTTTTAATTAAGGACTAAGTGTGATATGTTCCCATTAATGGGAGAATATTTTGGATATTTAGATGACTAAGATTAAAATAATAATTTTATGATAATTAAAAGACTAAAAAATATTTTACTCATTTTTTATTAAAAAATTACATGAAATCACTTGAATTAGTAGTTTTTTCCTTTGAACAAACACTTTGGAATATATTTTGTAAGAAGTGATTGGTTTAATAAGCACATTTCTTGTAATACACGTACACATTCTTAAACAAACAAGAAAAAACTTCTAACAATTGGCATGTATAGCTGTTCTGGCCCTGTCATAAAACACTCCAAAATTCCCTGCCTTTGAAACTATCTGCGCAGTGCGCAGTGATAGTTTCAAATGCAAACCATCTCTTATATTTAAAAAACTTAACATTTAATAAATTTTTTTAAAAAATAAAGCGAACTGCGTTAACTGCGCTACGTCAGAAATGGAGAGAATCCATTTCCCTCCAAAACCAGGTATTTACCCTATATCTGTAAGAGAAAAATAGGGTATCTTTTCCTGTTCATCAAAAGTCATAACAAGTCACAATAGTGGGCGGCTAGCTACGGAGACAGATTCGTTTTAAACAGTCGTATAGGAAATTTTAAATATTAGATCACGTAATTAATTCTTTTAAATATTCGAAATTTATCAATGAATTTCTTATAGTCCAGCCTCCCATTGGTAAAATCTGTGAGTTTTCTAATGAAAGGGTGGCACATTGGATTAAATACATTTTAATACATTTTTTGGTGCAAATAATTTTTTTTTAATTTTAAACTATGTGTATGTAACCTTACTAAATTTTAAGTCCGTGTCTAAATAACTCTCTAAGGTATTATATTTTGATTAGTGAAATAATATACTAACGGCAATGATTGCTTGTATATAATATTCATGTTTAAGAAATTCATTATCAAAATGTGAAATTCAAAAAATTATTCACACATAATCTAAAATTAACAAATTACGGACAAATTAACCGTTTAAATACCAGTGGTGGACGGCACGAGAGATTGCAAACGCACATAATAAAACATCAACAATGCGACGCGATTGTGTGAGCGTACAAGGCCCCAGTGGAATATTCTCATGGAATATCTTTTTATTCCTTCTAGATTTCTCAAGTTTGTTGCGACCTTATCCAACCGCATAGCATGCATGCAATGAAGCCAAAAAGTTAAAATCTAAAATAACTTGACTATAAAATGACGCTCACAAGGCTCCCTGTCTTGCACTTCGCAAGCACACACAGCAAAATGCACTACGAGAATTACGATCTTTCATTCCCTGACCAGCCTGTGGTCGATCTGTACCTCCCAGTGTGGGCTAACCTACCCTCCTTCCGCTCCAAACCGGCCTTCATTTGGTCCGAAGGAAAATCCACCACCCCCAGTACTCTCCTCACCTACTCTCAACTTAACTCCTCAGTGAACCTCCTTTCTTCAAAGCTCCTCATTCCATTACGAAGACGAGACACTGTCATCATCTTGTGCCCTCCTGGACTCCTATTAGTCAAGCTCATCTTTGCGTGTCAAAGGGCTGGCCTTTTGAGCGTCCCTATCATCCCTCCTCATCCCTCTTTTGCTCATGACAATTATCACCACCTTATCAGAGCCCTTTCACAGACAAAACCCCGTGCTGCCTTGGCTAGTTCTGACTACATCGCTAGTGTTCAACACTACGTGTCTTCTTGCCCCCATAAGAATGAGAACCTGGCTCGCATGTTACAAAACATCCGTTGGATCTCTATTGATGACGACGACGACGACGTCAAAGATGGTAATTTTGTAAATTTGAATAACTCTAATGATTCTGTGGCATACAATGGCTGCAAAGCAGACGAGTTGTATTTGGTTCAGTACACGTCGGGTTCCACTGGGATTTCAAAACCCGTGCTTGTCACAGCTGGATCAGCAGCTCACAATGTTAGGACTGCAAGGACAGCCTATGATCTCCACCCAAACAGCGTGATTGTTTCATGGCTGCCTCAATACCATGATTGTGGTCTCATGTTTCTATTATTGACCGTTGTATCCGGTGCCACGTGCATCCTCACCTCCCCAGCTGCATTCATCAACCGCCCAAGACTCTGGCTTGAATTGATGTCGGAGTTCAAGGCCACATGTACTCCTGTTCCGTCATTCGCGTTGCCACTCGTCGTCAAGCGAGGTGGGATACACCAAGGACCTATTCTTATAAATCTTTCGAGCTTAAAAAACCTTATAATCATCAATGAGCCCATTTACAGAGCTTCGGTTGAAGAATTCGTTCGTGTTTTTATTCCATTTGGGTTGAATCCCTCCTCCATCTCTCCTTCTTATGGATTAGCAGAGAATGGTACTTTTGTTTCAACTGCTTGGAGAGGTAATGATAACTATTCTAGCTTTCTAGAGTTTCCAACTCATAGCAAGCTTTTGCCAGTTGCGAGGCTTGCTTATAATTCCTCTCAAGAGGACATGGACATCGTAGTTGTAAACGAAGAAACATGTGAGGCGGTTGAGGATGGGATTGAAGGAGAGATATGGGTTTCATCACCAAGCAATGCATCTGGCTACCTCGGACATCCTTCCTTAACGAGGGAGGTCTTTCATGGAAGACTAAGAAACATGGTTGGAAGGTGTTTTGTTCGAACTGGCGATACAGGGGTCGTTAAAGGAGAACAGAGGTTTCTGTTTGTGACTGGTCGTTGCCAAGACGTTATATATCTCCAAGGTGGTCGAAAGGTTCATCCTCATTACATTGAGACTGCGGCATACAAGACGAGTCCAAAGTTACTTAGAGGGGGTTGTATTGCGGCATTTAAGATTTCAACGACAATTGCGGTTGTGGCAGAGATGCAGAGGATTGAAAAAGACACGAGGATTTTGAAGAGAATTTGTGAAGAGATTAGAGAGGGTGTTGCGAATGAAGAGAAGGTTGAGGTTGGATTGGTGGCTTTGGTTAAGAGTGAGAGTGTTCCAAAAACAACTTCTGGGAAAATAAAGAGATGGGCGGCTAAGGAGAAGTTTATTGCAGGAAAAATGACAGTTATGATGGAGATGAAGTTCGGAAATGATGTTGACCATTTGGCTCAGTATGGAGGTGAGCTCGTTAGAGGAAGCCAAGAGGTAAGAGCAGGACCTCGTACGCCATTAATGTCATTTATGTGAGAGCATGACTGGCTGTCCACATGATTTTTATTTTATTGGCAGATTTTTGTTTTGTTTGCCTGTTTTTTGTATGGATTAGCATTGATTCACTTATTAATGTCATTTCAGTGTTTCAATTATTTCAGATTATTTTATGTATTAACATTAATTTACTTATTAGAACAATTTTAGGTAATTATTATTAAGTAATTAATATTAAACTAAATTAAGAATAGATTGAGTTTTTGTTAAAGCTGTGAATAATCCATGATGGGTTGGATTACTCTCAGACCTATTTAGGTAAAAACTCTTACCTACAATCTATTGTTAATAAGTGATTATCTCATTAGATCACTGATAAAGAGCCTATAGAGAGAAATTAAAGCTTATTTAATAAACTAATTGGAGAACTTATATTTTATTTAATAAAAAACCTAATTTATTAATGTTTTAAAGCTACTATAAAAGGGAAGGATACATGTCACATGTGGGAGTAACCTAGAGCTCTCTTTCTGGAAGTCTTTCCTCTCTTTGCTCTTTTGAGTTCTGAACATTAGGCACTGTGGGTTATTTGTCCCTACCGATCAGAGAACTATGGGCGGCACTGCGTTGAATTCATGTTAGTGATGCTAACATGCAATCTCCTATTTTGGATGTTATAATTGTATAATGTCAATTCAACAAATGGTAATAGAGCATTTAGGATTGTAAATATGTTGGCTGAGCTAGATGAATCAGTGCTGGAAAATTGTGTGAACAAGTATGAACCCTAGGCTTTTTCCAAATGAAATTTGCTGCAAACCTTAAGGATTCTTTCGAAATGGAGTTAGGGCTTTTATAGATCAGAGGATTTCGAGTAGATTGATGTCCACTATGTGCTTTGAAATATGATAAACACATTTGACCCCATTAACACCTAAGACCCAAGATCTTCTAATGAAATTACTTGAAATATAAATCAAATCTCTTGCAAAGAGTTTAAGGGTTTGATTCCCTAGGTAATTTCAAACAAAACGAGACCTATATCAAAGTTCAACATTCGCAAAGGACAGATTGCCATTAGAGCTCGAGGTTGTTCAAAAACCCCAAACCTTTCAAGTTGAAATCATTAACGCTGCTTCGCTTTTTAACAAAATAATCATAGAGGATTTGTAGATCATTGAACAACAATTATTTTGACACCAAAATCAACCCCTAAAGCCTCGGATAACATCAGATTGGGTCCTGGGTTGTGAAACAAGCCAGGTTGACCTATTTAGAGGAAGAAGACGATGCACAGTGCCAGGAGACAAAGCCTACACGCATCTTAGGAGAATGGTGGCACATGCAGCTCACTCACTCATCGTTTGGCCACTAAACTTTCATAGTTCTACTCCATGCACCATTTCCTATTTTTGGAAATTTTTCCAAAATTTTTTGAGCCTTGGAAGTATGATTTTTTGAAATTTCTTGAAGATTTAGTACCTTAAAATGCAGTGTAATAACCATAGTTGTTGTCACACCCCGAAATCCCTGGAGTGGGACCAGCACAGATCACGAGAAAATTCCCTTGACCTATAAGCCTAACACTAGAGGAACAATCATTATCCTGTCATTCCAATCCCTATGAATACTGTTTGCCTTAATATATATATATATAAAGTGATACTTTCAATACAAAACGAGGACACTTGTAGAAATTTCGGCAGCACCTCCCCAGTAAGTAGGACGTCCTGAAATTTCTACAAGTCTTGCAAGACAATACATAAATAGGGGAGCTCTGCTCCCACCAGCCCAGTCCAATAATTTACAACGTGCGACAAAAATGTGGTGGGTTCAGCTGTGGTCACAAAATAATCCCAATATATATCAATGGCTACCAATCTAGATATATATACATCCCAAAAGAAAAAGATCGCCATCAATAACATCTAACAAAAGAGTACGCCTCGCACCCAAACCAAGCGGCTCACCACGGCTCCCCGTCAGTGCTCCGCCGGCTCCGGAAGGTCATCGATCTCCCTATCTGGGACCAAAAATTTTTCGACAGATAGCACCCCAAGTCAATAAACAATTTCATATATAAACAGAAATTTAACATAATCAAGAATTGAATACAATACAATAATGTTTAAATCTGTTTTCTTGCAATTTAACAGTTGAGCTAAATAACCCAATTTTCTAAAACATTAAATCAAGAAGCCATTCACAGGGAAACAATCAACTTATGAAAATCATTCGGGGAAAAGACTGCTAAGAACTAACAGGCGATGATACACAATCCTCGAGGGCGACTAACCAACAGGCGAAGATACACAATCCTCGAGGATAACTAACCAACAGGCTATGATACTTAATTCTCGAGGGTAACTAACCAACAAGCGAGGATACACAATCCTCGAGGGTAACTAACCAACAGGCATGAGTATATCTCACGAAAGTTATCATCTATCAGTACTCCCAACGATCAAGGATTTAAGTCAAACATGTATACAAAGATGGAAATATGCGGAAAATCATCTGTCTTTCTGATCATAACTATTTAGTGATCACCTCTAAACATATCACGAGTCTAATACTGTGGTTCAGGTCATTCAACATATACAGAAGGTCCCTTACTTCTAACCCCTAATTTGGTGAGGCATAATCACAACGAAATTGATTATATTTTGAAAGCAATTGAAGCAAGAACAACCCAAGTATAATAAGAGTTTTAGGGGGTGTTATCTGCGTCCCTGGACTCCGATTGTCACGAGCGATACACTGCCCTCTTGGGGTGTCGGAATCGCTCCTACAATTCACCTGCACCAATGTTCACGCAGAAATTAATCGTCTTCCGGTTTATTATCCTAATTTAGGACCTAACCCCCATCTCCTTAACTCCATCCCTATCTTTCCCAAAATAGTGGCAAATTTACACTTTTTGCCCCACATATTTTCTAGATTTTCATTTTAGTCCCTTATTTCGAACCCTAGCCTCCATTCTAATGCAATTCAAGACAAGTCATAGTTCTCATGCCCACCAACTTAAAAGTGTTAATGTAGAACCAATTTGAATATATTACAAGTCAACATTTTTCCATTTTCTCAAGAACCCAAAATTTTTGAAAATTTTCATTTTGGTCCCTGTCAGCCATTCTTCTTCTAAGCAACCAAAATTCATGGTTTTAGAGCTCAAATTCATTGTATAAGTGCCAAAAATGCTACTTCTAACCTCAATCTCAAGAGAAAACCGGTAAAAATGTACCAAATTCGTCCAAAATTGCCACTATTCGAGCTCCTCTAATCCCATCGGAAAAACAGCCCCACCGACAGCCAACCGAGCTCGAACCCAGGTGGAAATGGCTGGCTAACAAGCAAGGTACAAAACCTGTCCAAGACTCACCGGAAAATCAGCTCACCAACAGCCAACCAAGGCTGCGATTTTTACTGCTTCCCGCGACGGCAATGACGGTTTCCAGCCGAAAAAATGGCGGGGTTTCACCAGTGACCGGCTAACGGTGCTTGGGGAAACGCGGCTCAGCTCCGGCGAGGTTGAGGCACGGTCACGGTGGCTCCTCGGTGCTGCATAACTCTCAACTCTTCCTTCCTGCAGGCCTCGGCTGGGAGAAGGAGAAAGGGAGAAGTAAAACTCTGAGGGGCAGTTCCGTTATTTCACTGTAGGAGGGGACACGTGGCAGCTTAAAAAAAAAAAGATAAGGGAGGTTAGCTTCCCAATCTCGAACCCACGACCTGAGGAATGAAGCTTGGAGCCTGACCATTAAGCCAGCCTCAATCTCGTTGTACTAATACACATAACAAAATAATATGCCATTAGTTAAATTATTAATCCTAATTATTTGGGTTATTACAGTTGTCAAAATCATGAATCAACTCATTAAATTCGCCAATTCTATGTTTTTAGGTGGAAAAATCGATCTAACTCAGTTTTAGAATTAGAATCGAAGTAGACTCGGTCAAACTCGGGTAGAATCGGTCCAACTCGTATAGAATCAATTAAATTGGGTTGACTCATCGAGTTTGATCAAAGTCAATCAAATTAATTTTTTTTTTTTTTAAGTTTTTGGCCCAAATATGGATAATCCAACATTCCAATAAAATTTTTTTAAGAAAAATTAACTAACGTTAAGCTCAACTCAATTATTTCAACCATTAAACATAAAAGAACAAACTTATATTACAAATATAATTACATTATTATGACTCTAATACATTCTACTTGCAATTAATAGCAAAAAACGTATTACATTGTGATTAAATGGTTAACTCTTCTTTCAATTTTTTTTTTTAAAAAAAATTCCATTGCATAGTTTAAATACATTACTATATATATATATATATATATATATGTATATATATTTAATATTTACTCTAACTTGTTTACATTATTATTACTATAAAAATTGCTATTATTTTAAATTTTAATTACTTTGAATTTCTATATTAGTAAGTATTATAGTGACAAAGTTTGCCTTTAATTTTCTTTTAATGGATTTAATCTCAACAATTCTAAAAAATATTTTAAACACAATCTCTACCTAATTAATTATAATTAAAAGTTCTATGATTCAAGTATATTTTTCTAAAACTTATTTTTATCATTCTCTCGTTCTATAATTTGGGTTATTACAATAGTATTTTGTATATATATATGAATTTTTATTTGTATTTTTGAAATTTAGTTATGTTTAATAGCTATTTATTAATATAGATAAACTCTTACGATTCTATGTTACGAGTCTATACCCTCCTTTCCAATTCTACCTAAACTCGTGAGTTTAACAACATTAATGACACTATTTTAATGTGAAAAAATTCATAAATAATGAATACTTTATTCCTAATTCTACACGTAAAATAATAGAATGAGTAAATAGACTCTGTTTTGGGCCATATTGGGTCATCTATACCTAATAGTTGTATGTTCACCTATCGTAGGCCTATCATAATGGTGTTGGTCCTGCGAACCACCATTGTTTTAGTTATTGTTTATTTACTTTTGAAAGCACACACTGAATCATTGAAGGAGAGGTTACTGTTGAGGCAACCAGTAGAAAAGAGTATGATTGTGTTGGCAATGGACATGTCCTATCAATGTGACATTGTTAACATAATTTTGTGAATAAGGCATGTTTGCAACCGGTTAGTTACGATTCATTGATTGATATATTCATAGTTTCTCGTATCCACTCAATATAAAGACTGTGGGTGCATTTTGTGTTATTTATCTTGATAATATGCTTCCTTGGTATGTATGAATTTTCTTGGTTTGTTATAGTCTGAGCCCTTAGGTAGAATTATGATGAACATTTTTTTACACAGTTGCTGAAAAATGAGTCTTGTTATGGAAACCTTGTTCAATAATTATGTGTCCAGAACATAATTAATGTTTCATATTTGTTTTCCCTCAACTTCTCTGTTCCAACAACTATCTGTGGTGAAAACTTTGAACAAGATAAATTATGATGATTAGATTGAGTCCCTTGATATGTATTTGATGATCACCAAGAAAGATTTGGCTATGAGAGAACTTAAGTTAGCAGACCTCACAATTGAGTCTAGTGTTGCTGATAAGGCTTATCATAAATAGCGGTATGAGTCCAATGGGGTTTGTCTTATTGTTATAAAGTACAAAATTGATAAGACAATCAAATAAAGCATTTTTGATAAGGACACTACAATTGAGTACCTGAAAGCAATCAGTGAGAAATTCAAGAAATTTGATAAGACTCAAAAGGCTTATTACCTCTCTTTGCTGGATGATACTCGCTATGACAAAGTATTATGAGTACGTGATCACATAATGAAGCTTGTTAACTACTACAAAAAGCTGAAATCCTACAATATGGATTTAGGTGAGAGCTACCAAGTTTATAGAGTTCTCCAATCACTTCCAGCTAAATATGAGGTCTTGAGAACCACTTACAATTCCTAAGAGGCAAAGTGGACTCTTAATAAGATGATCTCTATAGTGATTCAAGAGGAAGAGTTAATAAATAAGGCGAATTCTCACGTGCAATCAGTAAACTACATTTCATATGGTGCTTCTAACAAGGTTAAAAATATAAAGCTGAAAGGAAAGAAAAGTAAAGGCAAGGCTTATGACAAGACACCATTTGGACCCAAGAAGAGCAATAAGAATAATAAAGGTCATAAGGAGATATCATTCAAAAGTGAATGTCATTACTATAAAAGACATGGCCATAAAATCTTTTATTGCTTTAGGCTGAAGATCAAGTGTTAGAAAGAAAATGTTTCCTTTTATGTTGCCCCTTAGCTCTAGTTTGTTTTGAATCCAATAGTTTTGAAATCTGTTCAGATTCTTGGTACTTGGATTATGGAGTAATTGTTCATGAAGTTAATTTCATGCGCGAGCTTAGAGATAAGAGAAGCCTAAAATGAAAGAAAGAGGACCATCCATAGAGTGGAAGGGAGTTCAACTGCAAGTAGTTGTGTAGAAATTGTAACTTAAACTTATATTTTGGACATTGTTTGACCCTAAATAATGTAGTTTATACACCTTCATCAAGGAAGAATTTGATTTCCTGTTATGTATTAGACAAATGTGGTTATCCAGCTTTGACAAAGAAATGCAAGAATTGATATCCTCTTTGTTTTTATGTATTGTTTGATATGTTTCCGTGATGAATGGATTATGTTATTTGAATATGAATGTTGGTCCAGATTCTCCAGATGATGCACCTATTAATGTCGTAATGGGACATAAATGCTAAAGAATTAATTAAAATTCTTCTATGTTATAACATTGGCATTAGGGTCACATCTCCTTATGGCTAGGAATATTACATGAATTAGATTTCTTAGATTTTGAGTCTTGTGTTGCTTGTATAAAGGAAAAACTTCCTGTTATGCCTAAGAATAAGATGATGAGTATATCTGAAAACATTTTGGATTTGATCCATATGAATATTGGTGGATTTGCAAAACATGTTGCTATAAGTGGACTTGTTGTATGAAACGTTTGAATCTCTAGATTCCTTCAAGGCATTGAAAGCTGTTGTTGAGTTAAAACTTGGAAGGCCAATCAAATGTGTCAAATTGAATAGAGGAAGTGAATATTGTGGTAGGTATATAGAGATAAGTAAACGTCTTAAATTATTTACCCTATTTTTACAAGAACATGAGATTTAAGCCCAGTATACTATACTTGACGTTCCACAATAAAATGAAGCTGCTGGAAGGAGGAATCGAATTTTAATGGACATGGTCAAAAGCATGACCAGTCACTCCTCCTTGCTAGAGTTTGTGTGGAGTTAATGCCCTTAAAGCAGTGGCTCATATCTTGAATCAAGTTCTCAGTTAATCAGTTAAAAATGCCTTATATGAACTTTTCATTAAAAGAATCCTAGTTTGAGGCATTTTCATATATGGGGTTGTAAAGTGAAGGTGAGACTTTATAATTTGCATCTTAAGCAACTTGATTAAAGGACCGTAAGTGGATTCTTTATTAGGTACCGTTCCGAATCTTGAAGATGTAAATTCTATTACCTTACTCACACTACCAGAGTCATTGAGTTTGATAAAGTTTTTCATTTTGAGGATGACTTGGATACTGGGAGTGGTATTTCTAAGGCTACAAACTGCATATTGAGGATGTCATGTTGCCCTTTCTGGCTTTGTCATTTCTTGTGTCTAATATTTATACTAGCAGAGATAACATTCTGATTGAGAATCTCGTTGATCTAGTCTTGGAACCTCTTATAATTGGTGTGAAGGAACCAATTATTGAATTGAGACGATCAAGGAGGATACGTGGGCCTGTAATTTCAAATGATTATATATATTTCATAATTGTAGGAATTTAAGTCAGACATTGTTGATAACACAGATCTTGTCTCCTTTTGATAAAGTTGTGTCAGATCCTCATTTATCTAAGTGGTTGGAGCTTATGAATAATAAAATTACCTCTAAACACTATAATAATAAGCAGGAACTTGTTGTGTTACAAAATGGATGTTGGAAACAACATCTCTAGATAAAGACTTGCATAAGGATATTTGTATGAAGTAGCCTAATAGATTTATTAAATCTAGTAAATAAACAATTTTTTGATCCATATGTTGTATATGTGTATGACATCCTGTTGGCCAGTAACTCAATGTACTTATTAAATGAGACGAAACACATCTTGTCATGCCACTTTAATATGAAAGATCTAGGTGAAACTTCTTTTATTTTGGGAATTTAGATTCACAATGATTGATCTTGTGACATTCTTGGTTTGTCTCAGGGAACCTATATTGAGCGAGTATTGAAGAATTTTGATATGTGTTCATGCACTCCTTGTGCTGCACCTATGCAGAGTGGTGATAGGTTGTTTAAATCATTGTGTTTGAAAATGATGATGAAAGGACTTTCATGGACAAAGTTCTATGTGCATCTATTGTTAGTAGCCTAATATAAGCCCAGGTGTACACACATTTGGACATTGCTTTTTTTTTTTTTTGGTGCTTGGTAGACATTTCTTCTGGGTATAATCATTGGAAGGCAACAAAGAAAGTCATGAGGTACCTTCAGGTACAAAACATTACATGTTGACTTTCAAGAAATCTGAATCATTTGAGATAGTGAGATATTTTGATTTAAATTATACTTCATGTGTTGATGATCGTAAATCTACTTCTAATTACATCTATACAATGTTTTGAAGGAGTTATTTTGTTGAGAAGTGTTAAATAGACACTTACAGCTACCTTATATATAAGTGAAGAGTATCACCTATTTTGTGATTGCCACTTGTCAGGGAATATGGTCAAGGAAATGAATTTCCATTATGTGCATATATTGAGTCTTGACCATTTTGTTGTAACATGACTTTGTTGTGAGCTTCTCTAATAATAATAATAATAACAACAAAATTACAGGAATTTTAGTTGTATTAAATTTTGATGCTTAATTCTTATTTGTTGGAAAGAAGATATGTGAATCTCATACTCATTTTAGGTGATCCGTTTACCAAGATAAACCCATTGGAGTTTTCCAAACATGTAACTCTTGGGTTTATTGAAATTTTGGTGTCTTGGTATAGTGGGAGTCTAATTTGTGCTCTTAAGGAATACTTTGGTATATTTAGGCATTTATAACATTTGTTTTCCTATCAGATTCAATGTTCTTGGTTGTGCTAAATTTTGTATATGATTCATAATTGAAATTTTATCGGCATTAATAACATTGTTTTCCTTGTCGAATTCAATGTACTTGATTCATAGTTTCACTTCTAAATTTTCATTATCTTAGACTTGTATGATTCACATTTATGGTGAACGCATGGTTACGGATTAGTTAACTAAAGGCCTACCCTAGAAGTAATTCAAATCATGTAATTCATATAGGTCTTGTTGAATTTTGATATAGCTTTGGTCCAGGGCGTGTATGAGTTGAGTCCTTAAAGGACTTTTATGGTGTAATATGACACCAAATTATCATTCTATAATACATACTGTTCAGATATTAAAACTAAATCTGTGATAATGTTAATGTCACTTGTTTCCTTATCGGATTCAGTGATCTTATGTAGTTTCATTTCTAAACTTGGTATGGTTTAGAGTATACAAAAATCTATGTGTCTTGGTGAACTTTGATTGCTTAGTTTTGTTGTTCAAATGATTGTTCTAATAATTGATTAATGCTATATAAGTGTGAGATTGTTGCAATTATTTCAAATTATTTTGTGGATTAGTATTGATCCACTTATTTGAACAATTTTACATAATTATTATTAAACAATTAATATTAAATTAAACCAAGAATAGATTGGGTCCTTGTTGATACTGTGGATAATCCGTGATTGATTGAATTACTCACAGACCCATTTAGATAGAGACCCCACCTATAGTCCACTGTTAATTAGTGATTATTCCATCAGATCACTAACAAAGAGCCGATGGAGAGAAATTAAAACTTATTTATTAAGCTAATTGGAGAGCTTAAATAAAAACTATTATAGAAGGGAAGGACCCATGTCACATGTGGGGGTAACCTTCCTATTTTATACAAGAACTCTCTTTCTTGAAGTCTCACTTCTTTCTGCTCTCTTGAATTTAGAATATTGGGCACCGTAGGTTGTTCATCCCTACTAATCATAGAGCTAGGGTCGATGCTACATCGAATCTAGGTTAGTGATGCTAACATGCAATCTTCCGTTTTGGATATTATCATTGTATAATGTCAACTCAGCAATCAGTTGTAACTCTAAACCTATGCATAAAGGAAGCATATATAGGGAGATCGAGCATGCAAATTTCTTCCAGTTTTGTTGTGGAGGTTAAAAGTACCTAGCCATTAGTTTGAAAGAAGAAAACACAAGCCTCATCAAAGAATGTTTTGGTGCATTAGTTTCATGAGTCTGGTTTTTGCAAAAGGAAACATGGTTCATTTTTTCTTCCTATTCCTACTTGTTTTTTTCAAAACTAAGCTTTAAAATAGACATATCTCCTACATACTTCTCTTGATTTTTGGTTTGTCATTAAAAAAAGTAATAATGTTTAGATTGAAAGGTAAACTCTATGTTAATCCCGTCCAGAAGCTTGTCAAAAACTTTATTAATTTATTGTTTGAAAAATTATTTTGAGTCATATTAATTAAGAAATGTCTATTTTAATTATTCATTTTTTTAACCTAATTACTTAGAAGAAAACTAAGATTTGAAGAAAACCAGAGACTACCTTCAGATCTCGAGTACATAAATTCTCAAACCAAACATCAAGGACTTGACATTTTAACTACGCTATTATATATAGCTTCTGCCGTAATTATGAGATTATTTAATTATAAAAACATAAGACGTCGTCGACCGCCGCATAGGAATATAATGACTGTCGCATGGGACTTATATATACAAATTAAGAAGAAAATATTAAACACACCAAAGTTAAGCGTTGAAAGGAAAAGCGTTCGAATGGTTACACGCTGAAACGACGTCGTAAAGAGACATATTCCAATAGAATAAGTTAGCTTTTCGTATTCAGGCAGTTGAATCCGAGTTGCGCAATGTTTCTCATGCAAAGCAATTCAACAAACAAAGAAGAAACTGAAAATGAGAAAGTATCATTCTATATCAATGTTGGTATTCACGAAGACACAGTCATTGGTGAAACATAGAGGGGAGGGCATGTCGTATAGACCGAATGCAATTCTCTGATCGTCACCTCACCCTCCAAATAATTATATACGTTGATTGAATCAGTGTGCGTTAAGATTATACATATAAATCCTATGCTGCTTCAGGCGCTGCCGCTCCAGGAGCTCGTGCTTGGGGTGCGGCTGCTCCAGGTGCTTCAACCTCAGGTGCATCTGCTGTGGGTGTGACGGCACCGGGAGCTTCAGCCTCCGGGGCGTCCGCCCCGGGTGCTTCAGCCTCCGGTGTAGGTGCACCTGGTGCTTCGGCCTCCGATGTGGATGCACCTGGTGCTTGAGCCTGTGGTGTGGGCGCGCCGGGGACTTGAGCCTGGGGAGTGGGGGCTCCTCTAGATTGTGCTTGGGGTGTTGCTGCAGCCGGAGCTTGTGACTGGGGTGCATAAGTAGGGGAATCTGTGGGAGCTTCGTCTGTGTAAGAATCTGCTTCTGGTGCGTCTGCAGGTGAAGATACATCTACATCTATGTCTGCAAAGCCTGCTCCTTCTGGTGCCTCGGCAGGTGATCCCCCGTCTGAATAATCTGATGACTGATCCGTGGATGAATTTTCATCGGTGTACAAATTGCTAAATTCCACAACATTAATACTTACAGTTATTTTCTTCTTACAAAAGTGACACAAGGTCTTGAAATGAAAATGGAGAAAGAAACGACATTTGAATCAAAATTTGACAATGAGCGTGAAAAGCAAAAAAAAAACTTACTTGGCGTTGCCTTTAATCCAGTCGGTCCAAACCGATGAGTGGCTATCACCACTGCCACGCAGAGCCGCCTGTGCATCGTCTATAGATTGTTGAGAGATGCCCTGCGACGCTGCCCGATCTGCCAGACTCTGCCATGAATCGTCGCCCAGAACTGAACGCAATGGCAGAGCCACCACTAATGAAAGTACCAACACCAACGATAATTTTGCCATTCCCTTCGTTAGACTCTGAATTATGGACGACGGAAATGTCTTCACTATTTGTAAATGAACCAATGGTTGCAAAAATGCAACGCTTAATGGTAAAATATTACCAGTATTTATAGAGCAACTAGATTATCGGGTTGGCTAAGTTGGGGGCTAATTGAGGGGCTCATGCGGCTGTTAACTAACAGCCTCTCGCGTACTTGCTTGTTATTTTTGGAACAATTTATCTGTTTTTATTGCGGAAGGCTAGGATTTATTCTGATCAGCACCTAATTAAACTGTTATATTGTAATTTTATTTTTTTTTATTGAAGAACCTTCTTTTGCGCCTTTACTAGTTATAGCCACGGGGTGGCACTTTTTCGCCCATTACTTTTATATTTAGTCATTCATATTCAGTTACACATGATATTATTCTTTTTTTTAACATCTCCCAATCTCCGATCATCTTTTCTTTCTTTGGTTGCTAGGAATAATGTATCCCTCTCGTTTTTTTTTTTTTTTCTCCTTTTACTTTATATGTATTCGCACTGTTTAATTTACTTTCTCGCCATGCAAAGTATTTCGAAAAGCTTCCTACATTTACGCGATGTGGAGGAGGCAGATAAAAGGAAAAGAGAAAAACTTCTGAGTTATTACGTATATACTGACGTAGTTCTTATAGAAAACGTAAGGCTAAAAGATGAAACAATCTTAATTTTCTCTGACGGTGTTGTGGTGTACATGATGTTACCTTTCAGTTAAATTGATTCTGTTTGTCGGTTGCATATTGGGTTTGAAAATTGAAAAAAGAGAACCAAGTGTAAGAGACAGCATCACCAATTGCACGCTATATATTTCTTCATAATGCTTACAATGAGTACAGATGAAGGGAACACAATTACAGAGCGCGTAAACACGAAATCACAAACAAGAAAGACGACTAGTGAAACGACGCAGTTGGGTTGTCATAGTGCATATACTTTTTACGTGAGGCGACGTACAATAGTAGTAAGCCAGTAACTACGTAGCTCAATAATAGTCTTGCTTCACCGGAGATTTAGATTCCTCATCATCCCGCTGAACAATTAAACAAGATGATGCTACAGAATAAGTAAATGACAAATTCGAATCAAAGAGAAACCATGTGAAGGTTTTATAGTTAATATAACATGAGTGGAACGTGCATACACTCGCATGCACTACTAATGGAATTAATAAATCAACAACTCCCTGTGCCAAAATGAGCAATTAGTAGGTCATTGAACATCTTGACCCTTGTGCTGCTTGGAAATTTAACTATATCCAAGAATTACGTATGATTTGCAGAAAAAATCCAGCGATTTTTTTTCCAAGAAAAAGAAAATCTGGATACAAGCTGTGCAGTGATTGTCAAGCAGGCCAGATCGGCCGGTTCGTAATAATTTACGCATTACGATGGACAGTACCCAAACTAAAAGGACCATGTGCTTCTGATCCGAAATTCGAAGGATTAGATTTCATGTGGGCATTCTGTTCGGAAGTTCAATAGTTTATTTATATCATATATATATATATATATATTATACTCTATATAAAATAGGTGATAATCCAATAAGAAAGTGGCATGTGAAGAGTATCGCAGCCTCTTTTAATATTGTAGGGTTTAAAGTATGAATAAAAGTGTTGTACTGAAAGTGGATGAATCGAATGAGATTGACCAATAAATTTGATGTCGGAAGATTTGAGTAAAATGTGGTTTAAAACCCACACATATGTTATCCGATTAAAAAGAAGTTGCAACAAATATTCGAAGCTGCATCTCTTTTTAACCAATGCACACCCCATAAGTTTTTATCATTCTAAGACAAACAGATTTATTGCGGATTACTGGGATGATGAGGCAACACAAGAGAAGATATTACAGAGGCATTGAAATGATGAATAAATTACCTAGCGTCCCGGCTAGTTTGCCTTGAGTTCGTAGTGTATCTGGGTAATGGGACTTGATCGCGCTCAATTCGATTGACATCCTCCATGAGGATCTCATAGTGCCTTCTCACTTCTTGTGCCGATTTTCCACCAACGGCGTTCGCTACATGTTGCCACCTATCTGGGTCTTCGGGCCCGTACACTGCAAGTGCATCCTCAAACCTTCTGTTCTCTTCTTTCGTCCAACCCATAATCAAGGACAGTAATATGAGTAGGGGTTACAGAAAACAGAGGAAGATGGCGATAATGGAAGATAGAAGAATGTGATTCGGTGAGATGCCTGAGTTGGGGGCAAAGATTGCCATTCCAGCTCCTTAAATAAGCGAGGAGAGTGTAGTGGGATTTGTGCAAGTTGGGGAATACTTTATAAGATGTGATTCGCAGACATAGAGCGTCAAGTAGTCGCCCTTTTCATTCCCTTCTGTGACATTTCATTCACTACTCCATTGAGTGTATTATTCACTAGCTAGTAGGTTTTCTTCAAATTTTTACGGCCTATAGTGGGGATTAGATCCCCAATTCCCATTGATATAGATTCCCTAACAATATTAACCTCCAGCCCTAACTTTCAACCCCACCAAAAAAGCAAGCTAAGAAATTCTGTGTTGTCTCTTTTATTTGGGAGAATACTAGAATTTTCTTTCCTCCTTCACTTGTGTTGCAACATGCCGTAATATACTATATATCTTCCTATAGAGTAATATTCTTGCATGAAGCACCACGAATAATATTGTCAAGTTCGGGTTCTGTTCATCTTTTGTTCGCTTTGCTTCACTGCAAGAGGAAACTATTTGATTATAGTCCATTTGATCAAAATGGGGTTGATATTCCTGCAATGACCCTTTGAATTTTATTATTTTGCGAATCATATTATAGTTTGCATTGCCAGCGTCATATATAACCTATTATTATGGATCCTTGTTTTTCAGAGTTTGTACTATATTCTGATAGTTTAGAGTTATGATGATTTTGGCATATTAGTAAGCCAGTTAAATTATTAATTTTAAAGATATAATTTGTGAGACTTGGGTGGAGTGGCACTGAGGATGAAATGGGAAGCAACTACAATGATCTTTTTTTATCTTGAAAGATATGAATATATATCTATCCACCAAAAGATGGAAAGAGGATTTAGATTCCATGAGTGAGAATTGAGATGGGATGCCCATCTTCTCCAACGTCTGCGGAATGAACCTGAGTGGTGAATTCCAAAAAAATTGTCTCCTGTCAAATGAGGATGACTTATTACACCCAAAGTATAGGATCACACATCATATTTTGATGGACAGTTTTAGAATCCTTATCGCTTACAGTAACTCCACCTCCACCTCCACCATTACTAACGCAGTGAAAATATGCGAAAATTACAGAAAACCAAGTAAAATGTTCAATTGAACAATACATGATTGATTTTTTAAAATAAAATAAAAATAAAGCAATAAATGCCGAAAATAAGAAAAATTCTAAATTGATCTCAAAACTCATGTAAAATGACCATATGTAACTGTCCAATTGATCTCAAAAACTGGATCCATTTGGATTTTCATAGACATAATATAAAGCCAAAAATTCATTTTACATGCAGTTTTATTCTCTTGTCAAAATAGGTTACTCAATTTTATTTTTTTTAATTTTAATGATCAATTCACTTTATAAGCTATCATATTACACGTTCTAGGCCAATTACCTCAAATTGTTGATTTTGGATTCGGATCTCCTACACTCTTCTTTTCTCTAAATATTGATTATTACCCAAAAAAAAAAAAATTCAACAACTTGCATTAAAAAATGAGTTACTAAATCCGTAATTTTAAAATATTGAAATCGGTAACCTTTTAAAATTTGATATGACTACTATAAATAATTTAAGAGAAAAATACCATTTTGCTTTTTCAATTTTGGCTAAAGTATCTATTTGGTTCTTCAAAGATAAAAAAACATTAAAATAGTTTTATAAAAAACTTTTGAAAAAAAGACAAATTCTCTTTAAATTATCAAATTAATTTTTGATTGACAATATAATAAAAAACTTATCTTTAATAAATTGTCTACTTTACAAATATCAGACAAGTGCTGAGTAGCTCAGTTGTTTAGAGCGTGTGGCTGTCAACCACAAATTTGAAGGTTTCAAGCCCTTCTTCTGGCATGCTCGAAGATCTTTTAGCTTTTTTGGTTCGACGACTTCATCAAAAGGGGGACACATTAGGACAGACAACGTACGAGTATGGATTCCCATTTCTCCAGTAGATAATGGGTTTGGGGTTAATGGGGCCATTGGATTTTCAATTTTTTTATAAAATATATTTTTAAAAAATAAAAAATAGTTATTTTTATAAATAAATACATATTAATATTTTAGAATATTTTTTTTATACATAATAATATTTAGTTAAAAAATAATAAATTTTAAAATATACAAAACAAACTATAAAATGTTAAAAACAGTTCAATCTTTTTTATTTTTTTAATTATATTTTTTTTTTATTAAAAAAATTAAATATTAATGCATATTTATTTATAAAAATAATTTTTTAAAAAATATATTTTATAAAAAAATTGAGGGCCATTCGACAAATCCAACCAAATAAAACAAAACGCACTCGGCCAACATACAGGAATGCAAGTTACGTCCATCCTGCCAAATACCCATTTCATACGTGTTGGATTAGCAGAGCGTGGGCGAGATTTGTTTTGCTTGGGATTGACGGTATTTTTCCGGCTAAAGGGCTGGGCTGGATAAAGGCCCAAAAAGCCCAAAGCAACTGAAGTTTGACAACACTTGCCGTTATGCTTCGCTTCGTTGCCTGCCTGTCTCTGCCTAAACCCTAAACGGTGGCCTATCACTCGGACATGGGGTGGAGGAGTGTACTCTGCGGGCATACGACCAAGAAACTATCTAGGCTTAATGGAACTTCACTATCTCCTTACTCGAATTTCTGTAAAATTAGTTCCACTGTCATACTTCCTACATGTCCTTCAACTCATTCTTCTGATCACAGTTATTGCTTCACTAACTTCCAATCACGTCAATGCCGAAACTCCATTTCCCCCTTCTCTAGGCATTATCATTCTACTAGACTAAATAGACTCAGCAATTTGGTCTATGACCCGAAAGCTATTTCGGAGGGGGAGGAGGAGGATGGGACGATGAACGAGTTCTTGTCACGATTTGTCTGGTTTATGCGTAAGAAGATCGTCGAAGCATATCCGACTTCTGATAAACAAACAATTGATGGCATGCTACTGATCATCGTGAGCAAGGTTGTATCTGAATTGGAAAAGGGTGGGCTTGAGCAGGTAATTAATGCGCCGGTCGGTCCTTCACCAGATTTTAGTGAGGATTTGTGGAAGACGGTATGGGAGGTGAGCAATATGGTATTGGATGATATGAGTAAGGAACGGAAGAAGGAAAAAATGAAGGGTTTTTTGCACTATGAAGAAGTGAAGGAGATGTGCAGGTTTGCCGGCGAAGTTGGTGTTCGTGGGGATTTGCTCAGAGAGCTTAGATTCAAGTGGGCGCGCGAGAAAATGGAGGAACATGAGTTCTACGAGAGTTTGGAACGCCTGAGGAAAGAGGCGCAAGCTGAAGAAAAAGCAAAATCAGAGAGCCAGAAGGTTGATGCTGTTGAGGAGAAATCTAAGACTGTTACACTTCCCAAGAGACGAGGAAAGATAAATTATAAGATATATGGGCTAAATCTCTCTGATCCTAAGTGGGCAGAAGTTGCTGACAGAATCCATGAGACAGGGGAACTCATTTGGCCGCAGGAGCCAAAACCCATATCTGGGAAATGCAAACTTGTCACTGAGAAAATTCTGTCATTAAATGAGAGGGATGACCCGTCTACGCTGATAGCTGAGTGGGTAGAGCTTCTCCAACCTAGCAGGGTAGACTGGATTAGTTTTCTTGACAAATTGAAGGAGCGGAATACTCCTTTGTACTTAAAGGTACGCAAGCAGTTTTACATCAGTAACTTTATAGCCAGATTAGTCTGCAAGGTAAATGGAGTGTATGTATCTATTCTGAAACTTAAGCTGATTATTTGAAAATGCCAATGTTCAATTTGAATAGTCGATCTCTTCGTTTTTTGAGGGAAATTTGGCATAGTCATTGTATTATTGACTTTATACCTTTTATTTTTTCCCCCCTGTATTTTTTGACGGAGCGGAGGATATGTTCTCAAACTATACGCTTCAATTCGTTCATTGCCATTGACACAAGAAAGAAATAAAAATGCATATAGTTGTTATAATGCATCTTATGTCTTCATTCTCTTACAATTCATGACTTTAGTTCCATTTATATATTCTATTTGTAATTTTGCCTTTCAATCTTCAATATGCTCCTGTTTAGTCTTTCATGGAAGAGATGCTTGAACTGTGAGTTAAACTAGTACAAAACATGTTTTCTATTTTTCTAGGTCTTAACCAAAACTAGGGTCTTTTTAATAGAATCTTATCGTCAGGATCAAAAGATATTTAGGCTAGTTCTTTACTTTCCAAGCTGGTATTAGTAGTGGTATTGCCGTAGGCTCTTTCATCTTTATCCTTCTCCCTAGCTAACAGCCTAATACGTTTGGTATGTTTTTAGTAGGAGATATGTTTTGTTTATTCCATTCATTTCTGGTTAACATGGTTAGTTTTAGAGTGACCAAGAAAGCCCCTGAATCATGTTTCATGTATTCTTGGAGTTTTGTTAAATTCCTTGCCACATGGAATTCATTTTTTGGAGAATGATCCAGACAGCTATAATACATGGTGAATTATCTATTAATATGAAAATATTAAGCCTCCCACTAACTTCTTAGGTTTTATGCTTATATGAATTACTTATTCGTTAACTCAGATGAACCTATGAAGATATCTGTATTGGCAGCTTATGAAATTTAAGAACCTTCATGTATTACTTACATATTTATTAAAGTAAACACAAAACAAGGGATGAAGCGAGGCTATTCTGGTTTCTGGGTTTAATTATTTATCAAATTTTATACTTGTAGGTAGCAGAAATTGCATTGACAGAAAAGTCTTTCCAAACAAATATCCGTGACTATTCTAAGCTTATTAGTATCTATGCTGGAGAGAATAAGGTTGGTGATGCTGAGAGGATTCTGAAGAAGATGAATGAAAATGGTTATCTCCCAGATGCTATAATAGCCAGTGCATTGGTTGACATGTACGCAAGGGCAAGCAATTTTGATCGTGCAAAAGAAGCATTTGAAGGCTTGAGAAGCCAGGGTGTCCAACCAGACATAAAAATCTATAACTCAATGATCATGGCATATGTAAATGCTGGCCAACCTAAGATGGGTGAGGCTCTAATGAGGGAACTGGAGACAGGAGACATCAAACCCACTTACGACATATACATTGCATTGCTCCGGTCTTTTGCTCAACTTGGTGATGTTAGTGGAGCTGTACGAATTTCAACATCAATGCAGTTTGCAGGGTTTGAGCCGACAATGGAGACTTGTACATTGCTTGTTGAGGCATATGGGCAGGCAGACAACCCTGATATGGCGAGAAACAGCTTTGACTACATGATCAAACTTGGATATAAGCCTGACGATAGGGTCACTGCTAGCATGATTGCAGCTTACGAGAAGAAAAATTTATTGGATAAAGCATTGAATCTTCTTTTAAAGTTAGAGAAGGATGGGTTTGAGCCTGGGATTGCCACTTACACTGTTCTTGTGGACTGGTTAGCAAAGATGCAGCTTGTTGATGAGGCTGAGCAGCTTTTAGGGAAAATTGCTCAGCAGGGTGAGGCTCCTCCTCTGAAGATTCAAGTGAGTCTTTGTGATATGTATGCAAGGGCTGGAGTTGATAAAAAAGCCCTTCAGGCTCTGGGAGTTCTTGAGGCTAGGAAGGAACAATTAAGACCAGATGAATTTGAGAGAATCATAAGAAGTCTTGTTTCTGGTGGATTTGTGCAGGATGCCCGAAGAATACGAGGGATAATGGAGGCTCAGGGTTTTACTCCATCAGAGCCACTTGAAATGGCCCTTAGTGGGACTGATACGGTTCGTGGCAGAAGACCAAGTATGAGATCCCTTTCTGGTCTCCCTGCCAGGTGATCAACTTATGCAATGGCTTGTCAAGGAAGTGGTGGTATGCTGGATCAGCCGTAGCATGTAAACAATAAATTTTTGAGTTTTTATTTATTATGAAATTATAAGTTTCTTAACTGTATTACGTTGATCTTGCCATTGTTAGTGGTTACATGCCTTAAAATGTCTAGAGGAGTTTTTTTGTCTTCTTCTCTTCATTTTTCTCCTGTTCAGTATTTTCGAAGTACACTAATTTGACAAGCGGAATTTCCTCAAATAAGCCTCTTTTTTTTTTTGGCATGTTTGGTGCTGGTTTGGCATTGGTTACACGAAGTCCCTTTTTAGCTTGCACGCCTGAACAGAAAATTGCATTTAGAAACTTCTGAAAGCACCCATATCCTGTTTAAGAGGATCTGATGGTTTTTTTTTTTTTGAAAATATACAAGGTACTGGCACTTGTCATAGGACACTATTATGGTTCAAGGTATGATATTAGTATATATTGCGAAGCGATTTGGCACACTAATATTTTGTTTTTGTATATTATATGCTGTGAGCATCCGAAATACCTATACTTGGTTTATTAGTATTAAGGATGCCTAATAGCAACTAATATATCGTAGATTTTTTTAATTTATTAATTTTTATACAATATTAGTTGTATTTATATATTTTTAAACTACCACATTAAAATGAAGATAATATGAAATTCTACATTTTATATCTTAGGATCTTATTTAAATTATTCATAATATTGAACTGTTACTTAATATAAATCCTTGTAATATAACATGTTCAAAGAAAATTCTTATGTCTTAAGAAATTGTCAATAAACAGTTAATTGACATACAAACACAAAGTATTTCTACAATTTGGCTCACCTTATTGTGATCGAAATTTAATTGTCATATTTAATTATGATAAATTATTAAATAAAAATTCAATTATCAAAAATTGTTGGACATGTAAGTACTTGACAATAATATTATATCGTCTGTCAACCCTGACAGTAATGACTAATGACAAATGTTGAATATCCTCACGGGCTGCCACAAAAGATGCGTAATTTTGACAAAGCTTCGTATTACTTTCTCTTGCACGCTCGTGGAAATGAACAAAGCAATATACTCTTACGAACATCCAGTGATACACTTGTTCATGGATTACATTAGATCGGGTTTTGGCCTTGACACGGCAATTTTTTACGTGTTACATCTAGGTATAAGCTCAAATTTAACTTCATTTAGATTCATAAGTATAGAATTGGGTAATGTTCCAAGCCTTAATGTAATTTTTGTTTAATTTAAATTGTCTTTCACGTTGTGCTTGTACCACCGCAGTCATGTTATAAATATCAGGATTTGGCTTAATAGAAAATTATACTAAACTTGACGAAGTAGATGATTAGAATTGAATTTATTTCTTTCGTTAATCAAAGAAGGGGCATTTGAGTATAAGGTGATGAACTAATAAACACCGGGTGTAACCTTAACTTGTGTCAAGTTGTTTCATTAATAGTATTTTCCTTTGATGTAATCATCGAGCCGCTTCAATTCTCCGCCTTGCTGCTCCATCACTGCTTTCACCACATCAACGATGGAAATCATACCCACTACCTTCCCATCTATTACTGGAACATGCCTGATGTGATTCTCTGCAAGCAAAGTGTTAAGACTCGTTTCATATCTTCCATCCTGTGTTAATTCAACTACAAGGATGGAGAAAAAAATTACCTGTCATAATTCGCATTGCTTTTAGAATGTTCATGTCAGAGGTCACCGTCAGTAGTTTATTCTGTTTAAGGTAAATCATTAGGACGAAGGTTTAAAAAGGAAAGAAATGGTGGATTGCATTGTTCAAAGAAAATTCAAGTGCGCAAGGGATGTCATGAAATAACCTCATCAGTCATAATTTCATCAACTCGTGTGTAAACTGGAGATCTTCCTTGTGCAACTATTTTCTTCAAGCAGTCTATCAACTCATTCATGCGACCAAACACAATTAATCACAATATTAATTAGTTCAGCTTATAGAGTCTAAAGTTTGTTTCAACGGGGTTGAATTTTCTATCCAAAGATTACCTCTCTCTGTGACAATTCCTGCTATATGACCTTCTGGCTTTAGCACCACCAGTGATCCAATATTGTTGTCAGCCATCTGAAATCTTTGATAAAGTAGGTTGAGACTTGAGATAGATACATAACAGAAACGAAGGTATTACTACGAACAACTTGAACTATCTTACGTTCTTCATTGCATTAATAACAGCATCATCAACTCGGCACCAGAGCCATGATCCGACCTTTTCTTCTCCCTTTGTCAATAGCACATCTGAAACTGTAACATTCTCCAACCCTTTCTGCTGCATGGTGGGAGACGACGTGACACATCCAAAGCCTGAATACATGCCTTCCATGTTGATGATTCCATTCCCATGGAAGTGTTGTAAAATTGCAGCTCTCGGGGGGTTTTGGCGAAACCGTACTCCCCGCCAAATTCCTTGCATCTTTTGTATTCTAGACTTTTGTAGAAATCAAAATAAAAGTCAATGCAGAGAAATAGAAGAAGTATAAGATGTTAGCGTACCCTGCTGTGACTTCAAAGAATACTTGGAAGTTGGAAATGATATTTACTACTGGACAAGGCATGTGGGACTCTACCACGATAGGTATTTGATATCATCATAAAGGTAAAAAGAATATCTTGCTGTGCTGCCATTGTTTACTTTGTGAATGAATCTTCTCTCAGAATTCTTTTCTTCGTTGTGTGTATGAAGGAAGGCACTTTATTTGCTAATTGAACATATGACAGATTAGCCCTTTCAGTGAGGCCCTTCATTCACACAACATACCAAGCAAAAGAAGTAACTAAATACGTAGATGGCAAAATATGCGAAATTATGTTCCACTTCGGTTCAACGATACGAGGTTTATTTTCTGGCAGCATGGAAAATAATTCAGTATCCAAGTCTAGCTCAATGGTATAAAGCTACAAGGCATTTTACTGGATTTAGAATTAAGTGATTTCCTAAAGAAAAGGCATAACAATTGTCATCAAGGAGACAAGCACTCAAGGGACTCATTGGAGAATTTATGATGGTCTCTTTGAAGGTTTTCCGAATACAGTAATTGCCTCATGTGGCTCAATTCAATGTTCTCTCTTCTTCTACACAATATGTTCTGGAACTAAGAAAAGATTAAATGAGTTTGCAACACGTGGACGAAAGGTAAAAACAAACCGTCCCGAAAGCTTACAATAAGGCAAAGTATATACTTCCTTCCGTGAGAGGTAAACAAAATTTCTTTTCTCTCGCTTCACAAGATTAGAATAGCTTGGACACACTTGATTGATAGATAAAGCCAAACAAAGCACAAAAGGACAACCTTCCAAGGGAATTAATGCGAAATGCTCCGGACGAAGCAATAAGAACTCATGAGTTGAAGCCAAAAATCTAACGAAAGTCTTATATAGCATCTAACGTGTTGTATCCATAGTTCTGCACATACAAATTACCAGTGCAACCTTCAGAATTACCTTGAGCCAAAATTTCAGCAAAACATCATCCTCTTGTTCATCGGATATCTCTGCCCCTAACCGTCCATGGCAAAGAAAAGAAAGCCATTTCGATTTCGGCTCCCTTGGTTCTCAGAAGCACGTCCAGTCACTCGTCCAAAAGTTGAATCAAAATCCCGAGAGCAACCAGAGAAAACCATCCACATTCAGGAGCCACCTGGGAATGCCCCAGCAGAGTCTCCTCCTACCCAGGCTCAGGAGGTCCCAATAGCTGATCCTCAAAAACACTCACCATCTCGTTCACTCCAGCCAGAAAAAACATTTTCAGTTACCATTGGATCGCCAACGTCTTTCCAGTCAAAACCTGAATCACTGACTTCTATGTCCTCATTTCCAACTTTTAAAACTCAGTCAGATTCTCAACCTCGGTCTCCGACTCATTTGGCCTCAGAGCGCACCAGCCACGAGTCAAGTTCCGCTGCCAAAGAAAGCACTAGTCTGGCAACATCTCCCTCTCAACAAGAAAAAGAAAAAATGGCAGTGCTTGAGCGAGAGCCACAACCAGAGATGTCACCATTAAAAACCATCGCCAAGTCTCAAGATCTAACCCAACCAAAGACATCTTTCCAAGCATCTGAGCCACTGCCAAAGACCTCTCCTCATGTGCCAGAGCTACTGCCACAACCGAAGGATTCATCCTTGAAATCTATCTCCAAGTCTCAAGAACAAACCCAACCGGAGTCCTCCCCTCATGTGTCTGAACCAATGCCACAACCAAAGGATTCACCATTGAAATCCATCCACAAATCTCAAGAACTAACCCAACTAGAGATCCCTCCTCATGTGTCAGAGCCAATGCCACATCCGAAAGAGTCACCATCAAAAGTCATCCCTAAGTCTCAAGATCTAACCCAACTAGAGACGTCTTCTCATGTGTCTGAGCCACTGCCAAAGACCTCTCCTCATGTGCCAGAGCTACTGCCACAACCGAAGGATTCACCCTTGAAATCTATCTCCAAGTCTCAAGAACAAACCCAACCGGAGTCCTCCCCTCACGTGTCCGAACCAATGCCACAACCAAAGGATTCACCATTGAAATCCATCCACAAATCTCAAGAACTAACCCAACCAGAGATCCCTCCTCATGTGTCAGAGCCAATGCCACATCCGAAAGAGTCACCATCAAAAGTCATCCCTCAAGATCTAACCCAACTAGAGACGTCTTCCCATGTGTCTGAGCCACTGCCAAAGACCTCTCCTCATGTGCCAGAGCTACTGCCACAACCGAAGGATTCACCCTTGAAATCTATCTCCAAGTCTCAAGAACAAACCCAACCGGAGTCCTCCCCTCATGTGTCCGAACCAATGCCACAACCAAAGGATTCACCATTGAAATCCATCCACAAATCTCAAGAACTAACCCAACTAGAGATCCCTCCTCATGTGTCAGAGCCAATGCCACATCCGAAAGAGTCACCATCAAAAGTCATCCCTAAGTCTCAAGATCTAACCCAACTAGAGACGTCTTCCCATGTGTCTGAGCCACTGCCAAAGACCTCTCCTCATGTGCCAGAGCTACTGCCACAACCGAAGGATTCACCCTTGAAATCTATCTCCAAGTCTCAAGAACAAACCCAACCGGAGTCCTCCCCTCATGTGTCCGAACCAATGCCACAACCAAAGGATTCACCATTGAAATCCATCCACAAATCTCAAGAACTAACCCAACCAGAGATCCCTCCTCATGTGTCAGAGCCAATGCCACATCCGAAAGAGTCACCATCAAAAGTCATCCCTAAGTCTCAAGATCTAACTTCCCATGTGTCTGAGTCAGTGGCACAAACGAAGAAATCACCATTGAAAGCCACCCCTAAGTCTCAAGAAGTAATCCAATCAGAGACCTCTTCTCATGAGTTTGAGCCAGTGCCACAACTAAAAGATTCACCACTTAAATCCATCTCCAAACCCCGAGAACTAATCCAGTCAGAAACCTCTTCTAAACCTAAGAGGATGTCCTCAAGGTCTACTGGAATGTTGGGTGACGAGGAAGGTTCAACAAGTCCAAAAACACCACCTACCGAAAAGAAATATGAGTTGGATAGCAAAAGGGGGGATGCCGAATCCGTTTTGGAAACACAAAGCAAGTTCCACCGAAATGAAGAAAATGAGAAAGTGGTGCATGAACTCACTCAAGAAGGAAAAGCCGAAGATCCAGTGACTGGACAGACAAAAGCCGAGCTCCATACGAAGGCATCTACTTCAGGTATCCAGAGTAGAGACCCATTTAACAGGGTCGTTCTAGCAGAAAGGAAAAAACAGGACATACAAGAAAGTGTAAAAACAAAAGCCACGTTAGCTGCGTCTGATTCCACCGAAAAAGACATCGAAGTTGTCAGTTCAATAGATCCGACGACCAAGAGTGTGTCAAGCACTTCCCTTCAAAAGGATGTTATATCCAGTAGGGAAAAAACTCCCTTGAAAAAAGGAATCAAAGAAGATATTTCTAAGTTTGTTCGGAAACTAGCAACTGGGCAACTGACGGACCCTGTGGAAGACAAACCAGTAATTGCCATTACTCTGGCTGGTGAAAACAGAGGAGCAACAATGCAGATAAGCTCAGAGTCAACCAAGAAAGAGGGGTCAGTTCACATACACCAGGCCTTTAGGATCAATCAAGAAGAGAAGCCTGAGGTGACTACCGAATCCGATGGGGAGGAAGGGTCCAACAATTTGGTTGAGCAAGATCAAATGAGACAGGCGTACGTCAACAGTAATATACAGAGTATCAATAACTCTCTGATGTATCATGGTTCCATCACCGAAAAAGACCCTGGTGTTCAGCTAATTCTACCCCAGAAGGCAGCAGAGTTCATCAAGTCTGATGATGAAGATTCAAAAGGATAAATCAAGATCATGTACGTATCTTCCCTTTAACACCCAAAATATATTGTATAGGAGATAGGAGATTTGTAACACTCTTTACAACAAGAGTAAAATAAGGATGTGGTCTCATCCACTTCAAACGATGATACGTAGATTTAGATATCAACCTCGGCCATCTACGCTTGGCTGATTGTTTGGGGGCTTTTACTACCTGTCATTTTCACTCAAGTTTTCTGATCTCTTTAAGAATCGGTCCCGATCGTTCACCCGAATTGCAAAAGGTTAGCGTTTATATTTAAATAGAGGTGGTTCATTTACAAAATAAAATTTAGATACAATGCGCGGCACTTTGCAAACTATAAAACTTTGGAAGAATATTTTCTCATACGCGATTAGCCACAATATGCATGGGGAAATCAATCACTTGATAGATTTGTCGATTAAACACCAAGCCCAACAGCAGGCGTCAAACAAACATGTGCCTGCAGAATGAAGGCACTTCATTGGCGTGAGAGTTGTAACCCAACTGCTTTTTTTTCCCAAGAAAATATTTACACGTATAGGAAGGAAGAGTAGCAAGACCTTTAGCCTATTATGAAATAAGGCCTACGATCACTCGCAAGCTGGTTTAGTGTCGAAGCTGCTCAAACAGATTGCAAAGGCTTGAAACGCAGAAAGGGGATAACGGTAATCCATGGTGAATATGTCCTTCCCGATTTTCCCAAATTGTAGTATCACTCTATCTTGTTCAGCCACTGAAACATTTTGGTGAGGTTCTGCAGCTGCTACGAGCTGGAAGTTCTTCACAGAAGCCACTGTAACACGTCCCTTGAAATTCAAGCACCAACATTGCAGTTGTTCATGCCATCTAGGAGCTTTATTTTTCATAATCAGTGGTTCCCTTGCATTGTGGTTTGATTCGGGGGGATTGTCCATGCTACTTGAGCCATGCTCAGCTTCTGGCTTTCTTCCTTTTGAAATGAGTGAGGTAGATAAAAGGTCATCAGGACAATTATTAAACCTCAAAGGAGTAGGAGCAGTGCCCCCTTCTTGGATGGCAGATACGGGAATTGAATGCATAGTACACCGCATTCTCCTAGGACCTCTTGTGCGAAGAACATTGAGCTCATACGATATGGTGGCCACATTATAGTTTGCAGCACCAGCCCTTGCAAGAACCTGCTTCGAATAGATTCTTTGCTGCAATGTGCTATTCAATGGAAGGGAAGAATCAAGTGGGAGCTGACTATCCAAGATCATGAACTTGGTGCCCAGAAAATTAGACCTGTTAGTGTTCATTACTTACAGATCAATGAAACAGCAGAAGAATGCAGTAACCAAGATCAGGACCTTGCAGAGGTGTGACTAACCTCAGCTTTCCAACGTAAGTATTGCTTGCTTTAGAGAAATCATCTGCTACCAAGGATATCAAAAATTCTGTACATGTTGTCCTTCTAATCTTCTTTGCTGCCAGAAGCAGTTTACTCATATCCCCTGAGAGAGCTGCAAAACAATAAAAACAATTCAGTCAAACATATCCTGGTAGTAACAATGCATAGAGTACTAAATGAATCACTTCCAAAGTGCTAGAGAGATTTTTTCCAAAAATGAAAATAAAATGAGACGTGGAAATCAAAATGAGATTCAAAACTTCGCATTTAAAAACTGGTCTTCATCACAGTTGCTGCAGTCACATTAGACCAAGCAGCATCATTCATCAAATCAAAGTACTTTTCGGTGGGCAACTTAAGGGGAAACCATTGTTTTTCCAAGAAATAAGTTTTTCCATACCTAGAATTTTTACCGCGAGACCAGGAGATAAAAAAAAATAGTCTACTACAGTTTTACTAACATTAGTGAAACTGCATGCTCACTTAGACCAGACGATCAAAAGAATTTGCTCAGGTAGGAAATTGCAACAAAGTGAAGATCCGCAAGGATGGTCATTCAACAATTTCAATACCAATGTTTCTTCAACTCTTCACGATAGAAATATGAAGTAACAGAGGTATATAAACTATGAGAGAACAACATTATTACCTGGGCTCAAACCAAGATATAAATGATATGTCGAAGTCACCCTTTCTCTCTTTATAAAACACTGTATTGGAGACTCTCTTGGACCAGGCTAATAGACATAGAAGCGTTCAGCACAGATTAATAGGGATGAACACAAATTAGTACTATTCGCTCCCGAATATAAGATAAATAACGACCTATATAAATTGCATGAGTGATGTTACCTGCTTCAGTGATATGGGAAAGGTAAGCCACCCACACTGTTCTGGTGTCTTGACAACCTCCTCTGTTACCTTCCTCCATGACCTACAAACTGAGGCACAAGCTACGACCACCCTCCGGGCAGGCCAGGAAGTTTCACTTGCTTCCACCCTTTGGATTATGTCTAATAGCAACTCAGGGGGTAAGTTAGCCCAGCTGCTCTGCTGAGTCACTAACGAAGCCGACGACGATGACGAGGCTGGTGAGGACAATTCAGGTGCAATAAGAGATTTTCCACGGCAATGGATAAGCTTGGCCTTCACCCCTCTTTTAGATTTGTACCCCATACCATCTCGAATTTCCCTTAGCTCACGAACAATATTTCTGAATGGCATTATGATTGGACTAGCACTGGAATGAAGTTTGTGAAAAAGAATCAAACAGAAGAATTTGGTGAGTTTACAGAGCTTTCTTACATATCTATATAAGTTCAGTGGATCTGCCATTTAAGTGGTTAATCACTACTTGATCAAGGATTGCTATTAAGTAACTCAGTTGACATTGTCATTGTCGAAATTGAAATACAGAATAATTCTGGAATATCGAGAAAAAAAATGAAATTTCAAATTACACAGGAAAGAAACATTAAACGAAGTCATAAGAGCTGGCAACAAGAACTTTACGGAAGTTTTCAAAGGCAATGTAACATTATTACCAAGGAAGGAAACTCTATTATCTCGACTGAAAAGGCCATACTATAATATTTACAGGTCCCATGCGTTGCCCAGCTAACCGGTTGATGTAAAATAACGAATGCAGGACAACAACGGGATGAGCACATATATGGTAGACTAACATGAAAAGAAAAGTCGGTACATGATTCGAATCCTAGATCCAAAATCTTTCGCATTTGAAATTCTAGCACAAATGAAATTGAAAACTAAAATAAAAGAAAAGAAAATAGAAGAGGCTCAAGAATTAAGAGGGAAATTCCTGTACCGTGAGACAAATGCTTAGAAAACCACAAAATATTGCAGAGAAGTTGGAAGACACAAAGGATGGCGGATCGGGGCGAGGATATGTGGAGAATGCTTCCAAAAACTCTACCACTTATCGAGGCCAATGTCTCGGAGAAAACAAAAGCTAAGGTAAGAGCGAAGGACGAGGATACAAAACTAGAAAATGCCGATCATATCCTGGAGCCTTTTTCTCTATAGCGGTGGCTCTGCGACCACCCTCACCGCCTCAGCAGCCGCGCGCACAGCCACCTGCTTCACCCAGAAATTGCTATTCGTTGGGTCTCAAATTCCGAATCCTCTCCATCGTTGTATTTAATAAAATCCAAATCCCATTTTCCAAAACGCTAGTTTTCATTTCTCTTTCTTCTTTTTTTTATAATAATTTTCCCTTTAATTTCTTTGTTGGCTTTGGAGGAGTGGGGGAGAGGGTCAGCGATCGTGTGCATTCAGTCACACGCGAACATTTGGGGCTTTGGTTATTTAAGTGGGGCCCACCCTGGATAATCTTATAATTCATCTTACCGTGAAATGCGTCAATGCCCAGCAACGCATGGTCGTTGGTCAAAGCGTCAAACTCTCCTTCTACATCTTGTCATCTTCTGGCTGTTCACCCCAAATTACGTGTACTTTGGTTTTCACCTTCTCGTTTACACTCTATTACATTTACAGGTTACACAGCTTTGCCTACTAGGCTTCTAGTACTCATGGGCTCCATTTTGATCTAAAGTTCAATTGAACCCGACATATGAAAAAGGAAAAAAAATAACCTATTTGATTTGGTTGTTTATAAAAAAGTTATAAGTATATTAATAATAATAATAATGGATAATAGAATCGAATTATTTGGTCTTAGCAACTTTAAAATGTATGTAGATTTATTTTTTCAATTTTATTTGTGTTTTACTGATTCAGTTTTGTTTAAGTCAATTTAATCGGTTTCAATCAGTTCTGTACAACTATTATTGTTCATTTGTTTTTTCCTTTCTAAAAATATTTTCTCATACCCCTATTCATAATAACAGCTAAAATTTTTATTTCAACAGCTCTTAGATCTTAAATTTAAATAATATATGAAGTTCGAACAATACTAATTAAAATGAAGTGAACCAGATTGCTCCGTACGAAGAGATTAACGTGATAACTCATTCGTTTTCCCGGTCGTAGACTTGGTTTCAAGAGCAAATCTAAGATCTTACTTTTACATATATAATTTTACTTTTCTTATGCCATTTTCTTTCTAAATGCATGGCTTTACATATTTATGATGCATTAAACGTATAATTACATTTGACTTTGGACGTACACCGTACTTACACCATGTATAGCCCTAATTATCTAGTACTGTGTCGAATCTGTTGGTCGTAGTTTTAATCTGTAATGCACCTGTACGTGGCCAAAAGAGGGACTAGGATATCTGTACGAGAACAAGTTAAGAGTGGGTATGGACTTTGAAGTTTGAATGTAGAAAAATGAAGAGAAGGGGTAGGCGATGATAGATATAGTTGATGCCTCTTTCCCCACTATAACCTCTATCATTCTCAAAACTTCTTGTTGAATGTGGTATTGCTGGGAATTCACTTAAATCTTAATCTTGTAGCAGCAGATTCATCTTGGAGTTGGAGGACGACACATTATCTAATTTCTACTCATGATGAAGCCACGATCTCACGTCACTAGTCACTCTCAGTACACCCAAAGGTTTCGAAACGAGGCCAAAGCACACGTGCCCATGCCATACCCCACTTTTGGTTCAAAGAAACAACAGAGATAGAGAGAGAGAGAGAGAGAGAGAGATCCTTATCGATAAGTTTGCTAAGATAGCTGACAGATAGATCAGTTATCGTGATTGTACCACATGGTCCACTCACCAACTTGCGCACTACAAATAATAGTACACCTCTAATTCAATGGTCAAGCACTTGATTAATTCACTACTTATGGGCTTATACCTCCCCACGCGCCTCTAAACTATATATGGTACGTCCCTTAGTTTCCATATATATTTAGCTTTTAATGGGTGTCCCTTATATAATCTGGTACAGAGTTAAGGTATTAATTATTGCCTTCAAGTTTGGTTTCATATTCTTATCGCCCTTTTTTCATTGGCATTTACATATCTTACTTTCTTTCTTTTCTCCTGTTCCAATGAATTTTCGAGCTTAAAGATGATTGAACCGTGAGGGGGGCTTCATTATCACAGTTCATTAAAGTTAGATACTGATATTAGAGTCCATTCAATCACCAACTTGCATAGCTAAATCGATCATTTCTGCTGATAGAAGAATAAAACCCACATTACTGGTTCAGTCAAAAAGTCGAAACCAGCTAGAAACACTATCCAATTTTAGTCAATGACCACCTTTTTTCCTTATTTTATTTTTATCTTGAATTTACCGTAAGATACAATTTTCCTACTGCTGTTGGCTGACGAAAAGTTTGGAATCTGCGTCCGGAAACAGCTGTCATGAAATTGAGTATTAGCAAGTTGCAATCAGCAGAAAAAACCAGAGCAACTATCATTGATGCAAGTCTGAAGTACAATTGACATAAATACGAGTAAAGAACATAACACCATAATACCTATTAAATTGTTGATAATCAGCGTTAATTTATGTACGGTCGGCACAAACTGAATTGCAATATTAGTTATTCCTAAGATATTTTACTGACTGATACCAACCAAGGGTTCAGTGAGAGGTCTTCTTTAGGGACAATGATATAAGTTAGAAATGTTGAAAGAGAAGGATGATCAGTGCATGTGTTGGAGCAAAACTGCTTTATTAGGTGCCTCTTGTTCAGCAGATGCATGGTTGAGGTTGTTTTGCTCCCTTGTTATAGCATTATCTTATCACAGGGAAGGTCCTATCACTTCCATATTTCTGAGTAAATGGAAACAAACAGATAGATGGTAAAGAACTTTATTGCAGCATCTGAAGCCACGACGCCATTTGCCTAACCTAAAATTCTTGAGGATCCGTTAACTTTTATGTTAGTGTCCCACGCTCGTGTAGTGGATGATATAATTGTGCTCTGAGTTGTATGTTTATAAAAAGCCAACAAGGACACAGACGGATTCCTGGGCCCTTGCTGAGTATACATGAATATATATTTGACTGCCATTTTGATTTTGAACATGATTGATTGGGCTGCTAAACTTTCTCGTTAGTTTCGTTGCAGAACTTTGTGTGCCAGTTCCACAAACTTTTTATAAGTTTCACCTACTCATATGAATCATTGCATGCATAACCTGCACCCCACTCCAATCTCAACTCAATCGTTACTTTATTTATCTTCCCTACGTTTACTTTCTCCTCCATTTTCTTCTTATGCCAGCCATGTTCTACGATTTCCGAAAAAAACATATCAGTAATATTACAAAATAGTAAACACTGCATTGTAGGAGTGTTCAAATGAGCAGGTGGCATGATAAATCCAGTCTGACCCAATTATATCATATTAAAATAATATAAAATAAAAATTTATAAAATTATCAGACCGGATCCTGAATTGATTCACTACTAAGTCCAATCTCACCTATTTATATTTTTATTTATTAAAATATTATTTTTTTATAAATTATTCCTTTTTATAATGAGTTTTTAAAATATTAATTTATTTCCAATCTTAATTATTTTTCATTCTAAATCTTAATTTTTTTGGTCATTCTATTATTTTACCTTTAAATCTTAATTTTTTTTATTTTTTGATTTTTTAAAAAATATTTTTTATTAAATAAAAAAAATTTTACAAATTTTTAAAAAGTAATAAAAATAATAATAAACCTCACTTGACTCAATTAAACCCGATTTTGTTCAATCACTTGTCATACTTAATTAGACCAGGTCTTCGAACAAAACTTTCAGTCAATTTTTAATCGGACCAGATTCTAAGTCATATTCAAATCCAGTGCCTGACGTTTGATGACCCCTATTGGATTGTGCTATTGGATTGTGATGTCAATTAGCGGTTAAAACAGTAAAGATCTTGGAAGTCCAATCTAACCTATTTATATTTTTAATTATTAAAATATTATTTTTTATAATCTATTTTTATTTATAATAAGTTTTTTAAAATATTAATTTATTTCCAATCTTAATTATTTTTATTCTAAATCTTAATTTTGTTGTCATTCTGTTATTTTACCTTTAAATCTTAATTTTTTTTCTATTTTTGGTTTTTTAAAAAACAGTTTTTATTAATTAAAAATGTTTTTTTACAAATTTTAAAAAATTAATAAAAATAATAATAAACCTGACTTAACTCAATTAAACCCGATTTTGCTCATGCCATACTTGATTAGCTAGGTCTTTGAACAAAACTTTGACTTAATTTTTAATCATACCAGATTTTAAGTCATATTCAAATCCAGTGCCCAACGTTTGATAACCCCTTATTGCGTTGTGGTGTCAATTAGCGGTTAAAACAGTTAAGATCTTGGAAGTTGGACGGTGAGGAATTGTTGGGTGGAAAGAAAACAAATTCTTCATATATGAAGAAAGTGAGCATATATACTGTAGCGATGAAGTAAATAATTTTCTTTAATTTTACATTTTCTCAGTTTATAATATCGACAAAAGCAAAAGCAAAGCCCGATTCATGCAAGCTAAATTACTTTTATGGACATGTTATTGTGGGCCACTATGTGGGCCTTGTGGGGGTGGGTTTCTGCGGAATCACAGCCCAAAGCAGGGGTATATGGGCTTCCACCTTATTTGGTTGCCATTAGTGCTAAGACTCATCCTGAGAGAGATAATGACTATCCACCAAAAGAATAATAATAGAGATAATAGACTTCGTCAGTTGAACAAAACAAACAGATAAAATAAATCAAATGAACTAATTTAGCAATTCAAGCCGCTTTTTAATGGTCATATTTATAGATTAAATTTTAAAAATGATGCATAGTTATTAAAATTAATTTAAATTATATGATTGTGTATTCCTTTTAATTTCAACCGTTAATTTTTAAATACATTGAATTTAAATCACACGTTTTGATAAGAATATGAAATTATATAATAAATTATTAAATAAAAATTTAATAATTTATATTTATAAAAAAAATTTAGCTGTATATAATTATATTAATTTAATATCAATTTAAATTATTAAATTTTTATTAAATGATATACTATAATTAAATATAATTTTATATCCTTGTAATGGAATCCAAATTACTAATTTAGTTGTGCACTATTGTCCCACGTTTATATGTGCTCGAAATGTTATAGCAATCGAAACACCAAGAGAATCTAAAATAATAATCCAACATCTAGTTTAGAAATAATATCAGTTGAAGCGTGAATGAATTTACTTTTTATAATATTCCTTTTTTGTATAACAATTTCTTAGATAATTGTAGAGGATAGGGAGTTATTCTTATGTATGTTTCCAGATTTATTACTTACCAAACATTAATTGGACAAAGCAACGTCTAATCTGGGAATAGATAGTCATTATCCTTCTAATCGTTCGAATTTTATTAGTTACCCAAACATTAATTCGTATAAAATTAGTTACTTAATTGGGCAAAGTAACGTCAAATATGCTTTAGGCGGTTGGTGGATCGAAGAGTGATGATGGTCAAGTTGACATTTGACAAAGACCCAAAGTGAGGCACAGTAAACAAAAGCAAATTTAGGTGGCGATATTTTGTTCAAGATAACATTTTATGGATGATGTGGACCCCATTTGCTACCCATAAACGAGGAAAAGAAAAGACGTTATTTTTTTTTGTCCAAAACATGATATTATTTATTTGCCTATGTTACAGGAAAATATTAATTTATTTTTTAACATTTATATATTTTAATTAACGATATTTGTAAATGAAAACAAATTAATATATTGTTATATAAAGAAAATATAATAACTTAAACAAATACAAAAAGTTAGTTATATAAAATTGGTAAATAATAAATAATAACCATGAGATTACAATAAGGGTTTAGGAATTAGAATTTTGTTTTGTTATTGGAATAGACTCTATTATTACTTTTTTTAAAAATTTTGAAGTTTTAAAAGTTGATAAAATTATATTTTATTTTATTTTTTAACTCGAAATGATATATGATAATAAATTATTAAATAAATTATTCAATCATATATCATTTTATTTAATTTTAATTTTAGAATATGTCAAGATATATTTATAATCACTTATTAAAAAATTTATAAAGTAGTTAATTATTTTATTATTTTTTTAGTTGACTTCAAAAAAATATTTTAATTTAAAAGGTGGTTAATTAACTTATTATTTTACTGTTTACTTTAAATAATTATTGGACTTTAAAATATTTTTAACTTAAAAAACAATTAATTAATGTATTATTTTTTTTATTAATTATAAAAAAGACTTTTAAAGTTCAAAGAATTTTATGCATGGGAAAGGAAATGAGTAATGTACAAAAAGTTAAAAGAATAATCAAAGAGAACTCTAATCAATCAAGTGACACTCTCATAAGAATCTATTTTAAACATATATAATGAATGAAAGAAAGAGACTAATATAATACCACACATATTTTTTTGTATACAATACAACATTTTGATTTTAATAAATATATTAAAATTTTTATTTTTATTTTTTATATAAAATAGTATTTTGTTAAAGAAAAAATAGACTAAAATGTGAGTAATAAACTATAAACTATTGGAAATGTTTTTCTTTTGAATAGGATAAAAAATTATCTAAAATATCAATATATCTTTGTGTTATGATAATCTTTTCATAACATTTACTAAAATAAAATTTAAAAAATTGTATAACATATTGTAAATTATTGAATAAAAATTTAATATTTTATAGTTGGACCAAAAAATATTTGATAGACATTCTTCCGTGAACTCAAACTTGCTACTATTTCTTAAAAAATTATTCATTATCTGATTGTACTATTCTTTATATATAAATTGTTACATTAAAATTTTAGAACACGTGCAATCAAAATTTAAAAATTTTGACCACATTCGATTACCTAATCTAATTTGAACTATTATATCATACAATTTTTTTAATATTAATAGTTAAATCCTAAGTTTTTCTTAAATACAACATATTCAAATTAATCCTTCTGCAATGATTTGTGATCCATATAAAAGCAAAAATAAATAAATATTTTATTTTTTTTACTTTTTACTTATTTTCTTATTTATTATAACTAAATGTGACGTTGTTGATCAAATGATTGTAAAACATATCCCGGGAAATAATGATCAATCAACGTAAAACAATTTTATGATACTTATGTCTTTATTATCTCTTTTCAAATGTTTAAACACAATATCTATTTTAAATTACTCATTTTTTAATATGAATTATAATTAATATGTGATATTCATATTTTCAGAATAATTTTAACATAAAATATCATACATGAAAAGCTACATTATAAAATTATAAATATGTTAGGGATGTATTAAAAGTTGAAAATTAAAGAGTGAAACAAGCGGTAATGTCGCCGCGTTGTTTTGTAAATCTGTGGGCAGCCTGAAGCCTAGAATATTCAGTTTATCCAAATTGCCCGAACTAACCGCATCTGCATCATGACCGTTGGATCCTACCCCATCACAAGCAAACCTTTTAAACGGGTCCCATCTCGTCCTTTTTATGGCGACTAAAACATTACCCAGAGGATAAGAACCAAACCACAGAGCTCCCTCATTGTAGCAATTATATAATAACACAACATCACAAACCCATCAAAACTTGAGCATTCGAAGTGCCCTTAATTAACAGCACAAATGGGTTCTCTTATGGCAGGATGGGACTCTCCCACCATTGATCCTAAATCAGGTACCATACTAACTCTTTCTAATATGATTTGTTTGAGTTTAATTTGCAAGTGATTTGAGTTCTTAGGAGTCACATCGATCTGTTCTCTGTTTCAGCCACGCTCAAACGGAATCGCTCCCTCACCAAAGAGGAAATTGATGCTTACTGGAGAGCAAGGAAGAAGATAGAAGAAGAACACCTCAGAGCCATTTCCAACTTGTCAGAAACCATTCAGGTTTGAGAGATACAGACCAGTCTGATCTCTGCCAAAAAGATTAACTTCTAGTAATTAATAGTTTCTATTTTGTAACATTGATGTGTACAGGCCAGCAAATTTGAGGAGTCTGAGAATAAGTTGCAGAAGTCAAAGAGTATGCCCCTAACCCGCATGAAGGAGTCCTTAGAAATGACTGCAGACGCAAGTCTGGAGCAGCTTATCAAGAAAAATGGCTGGTAATTTTACAATATAGTTTCTTGCGTTTAATGTATTCCACAATCTAAGTCGGTGTGGATTATAGTCTGAGTTACAATTTGAGTGCAGGTGGACTAAGAGTAACTGGGCATTTCTGAATGAACCTCCCGTGATCGAGGCTGCTTCCAACAAGTATGCGTCACAGTTCCACGTAGCCACCTTGTCAGCACCAAAATTTAACCCTGGACATGGAATCAGTGCTTAACACCAGATTCCCAAAATTACCACTCTCTCTCTCTCTCTCTCTCTCTCTCTCTCTCTCTCTCTCTCTCTCTCTCTATATATATATATATATATATATTATGCTTGTATGGTGGGGTTTGGACTTCGTGTCCTTATGACGAGCTTGTATGTTATATAGATCCCCTTCTAGCTTCTTTCTGCTAGTTGGTTTGACATTGAATGCTGAGAAGGGTACTGAAAAATCCCAGCTTGTTAATTTAGAAGAGAGTTACAAGATAGTTAATATATCTATATGGTTTGTTAATGTGCTGGAGGATTAATTTTACTCTTCACTCGCTTACCTCAATGCTGCATGCCTTATCTACATCTTCTGCTGCATGATTTGAGCACATTTGTCTGGTTGCGTGCTTCTGGTCAGATAATGTTTTAAATTTCCTCCTTTACATTTTGGGGAATATTAAATTAGTTGGTGTGGATGATCATCATAATGCGTCGACACGTTAGAGGATAACCTTGAAACTGACGCATGCTTTGGTTGACGGCTTCTCTAGATATTTTTAGGTCCCTTGCACGTCTCTGTCTGAACAATCTCGGATGCCTAGTGCCTAGTGGTCCCATCCACTTTTATCTATGGGTGTAGGGCTGGTGGTCCGAAAATGCCATATGGTTTTGGGCTTTGTCCAAGTAACCCAGCGAATTCTAACTTGGGCTATCGATGAGGCCCATATCATTTGTAATTAACCCAGCTACTTAAAGCCAGAGGTAAGCATAAGAATCCACACGATTGAATTTTTTTGGGGTCAAATTTGGAGAATGAGTGATATATTGAGTGTAAAGTATGACTGTCACTTAGTCTCTCTTCTTCTTCATCTTCTTCTTCTTCTTCTTCTTCTTTTTTACCTTTTCAAAATTTGCAAAAAAGATTATATGAAAAAATATATTTAAAACCCACGCCAATGTAGACTATTACGTGAGCCATGGACATTGAACTAGTTTTTCTACCTCAGGCATACCCTTTTGTTTTGTTTTGCAATACCCTGGGGAAAATATGGTTATATATAACTGATTATCCGTATTTACATATCCCTTTGCTAGCACTTGCATATGGCTCCATCATTTTTTACTAAAATTTTGAATTTCAGTAATATATTTGTTGTCATTAGTTCCTATCAATTAGCTTCTTGTTTTCTATGATTTTTTCAGGGGAGTATATGGGTTGGTGTTAAAAAGAGATTTGAGACCCATTTCGATCATTGACTGAGCCAATTTTTTTACACTTGGGACCTGATTAGTAATTGTATTGAACCAATCTAGGCCTTCTCTTTTATTAAGAAATAAATAAGTTTACAAAAAATATTTTTATTAATAAAAAATTTGTAAAAAAAAAAAAAAGAAAGAAAGGGGAAATCAAGATTTGAAATTAAAAAGATATAATAGAAAATTAAGATTTGGAGTAAAAATAATTAAAATTTGAAAAGAATTAACATTTTAAAAATTTATCATAAATAAAATAAAAATCAACAAATAATTAAAAAATAAATCTAAAATCATACAAGACTGCCTTGGTGTAGTGAATTATCTTTCCTATAAATTTTCGCTCATATGTATATACTTTATACTTCCTAAGATGCACGTGCCACACACATAATGCCTATACATTGACATTAAAACATGCAGATGATCCAGTTCAATGGTTAATGCTACTTTACTAATAAGATATGCAAGTTTCTAGTAATTGACAAGTTTAATTGTGATAACAAAGTTAAGCTCCTTCCAAACTCGGTATCCTTATTAACCCTAGAGAAGGAAAGCTAATTGGAAGAACAAGAACGTTATAAGGTAAATTTCAAACAGATGGAACATAATACATGACTGAACTCTATCATCGTAACATAATGACAATTAATTACTTGAGTGATGCAACTGATACAGTCCCTTTCTAATGACCAAGAATTAAAGAGGAATTTGTAAATTGATCGTAATCAATAAGTGAATTCATTATCAGTAACACATACGATTTATTGTTACAAGTCAGTTAAACATATGTTAACGTTATTTTAATCTATTAAAAGAAAACATAGCCGACGCTAATCGTGATTAAGGACAAAATAAATTAATCATTTTCACACCAACTGAATATAGAGATGATCGGTTCATTTGTTATTTCATAACATGGCATTATTTGTGCAATTATACATATAGTAGGTACAAATTTGCTGACACTCCTTCAGTCCAATTGTCTTACCAGCTTTGTGTTCCTTCTCTTTCTATTTTCACACCCACAACCGAAAAGAAATATCGCTTGGCCAAAAAACCATGCCAAACCATGGTTTACTGTATAAACTTATATTTTGGAAAATATCATGTACTTAAACACAAAAGTTTAACGAAAAAATTCTTATTATGTACTTTAAAGTTAATTATAATTACATCATAATTATTAAAACATGTATTTTCAAAAATATAAAATCATCACTCAAACTAATTAATAAATCGACGTCTTATCTCACCAATTTATATCGTTCCTCCACGTGGAGAGAGCAGTCTGAAATCCAAAGCCGGAGAGCATTCTTATGAGCTGCTTGTCAATCGGAGTTTTGTCCGATTGAGGTGCTTTCTGGGAAACACTAGCGTAAGTCCATCGTCACTTGTATTGCTTCTAAGAGTATGATTATGGTATGACGCCGTCAAGTTAGCTCCGGTTCCAGGTGATGCAGTTGGTGCTAGTGCTGGTGCAGGGGTCAATTCCTCTGCTGCTACAACCTTCACGGATGGTGTTGCTTTTGTGATATGGTTCTCAATATGACCCATCATTCTTCTATCCTTCCCTCCCTCTGTTGTATTTCCTGCAAGTTTGAGTGGGAGAGAGAAAAAGAAAATTACAGGTCTTGATGACAATAAGGCTGCAAGAAGAGAAATAGCAAGTTCTTGATGGTCTTTACCATATAAATCCAAGTTCAGCTTTGAATTCTCTGACAAGAGAACGAGTGTCGGTGTGATGATTGTAAGGAAAGCCCAGAAGACGAATATTGGAACTAAGGTTCTCTCACTCATTTGCTGGAATAAAAAGAACAAGGAAAAAGGAAAAAGAGAAAAACTAGAGCAATTTCATGTAGTTTTGTGGTTTATAAGACAAGAATTTTGCGTTTCACACGAGGAGAGAGAAGAGAGGAGAGACGTGGAAGATGATGTTCTTGGCTTCAAGAATTTAGCTGGCCATGTATAAACAACACTCGTATTATAAAATGTTATACTAGTACTCAATTTGATAGTTATATAATTATTATATTAAGTAGAGTCAAGGCTTGACAACTAAACTAGCGATTTGTTTTTGCGGTTGTTGGATGGTTGTTATTGACATCGCTGGTTTAATTAGACACCCATCTGGCAAATTCTTGAGTCAGAATCTACTAATCCACCCTCTCTTTAGTAACATTTAATGATATAATTTGTACCATGTGACCTACTAATTTATTATTTTTTTTAAAAAAGAGAAATTTGATTAAAGCTCCATTGAAGTAGGATATAAAAAAAACAAAAGATAAATCATAATGTTTTCAAATACAATATAGCAAAATAGACTCTTATTTTTCTCTAAATTCTTCTAGGTCAGAAAATGCCAATCCCACCCTATCTTTTGTAACATTCAATGATAAAACTAGTATGTGTCACCCATTGATTTATTTACCAAAAAAGAGAAATTTAATGACTATTAAGAAAAGTCATCAAAAGATAAAACAAGCAATTTTTTCCAATAAAATACAGCATGATAGACACTTAATTTTTCTCTAAATTAATCTCCCCCAACTAACATACCATTCACGTACATGCTATGGTAAAGTTCACTTGATACCATTCAAGCTTCGAAAAGCAGAAGCCCAGAATATGCGCCCAAACGATTTTAGAATTCTACAAATTCAAATTTAATGTCAGCCACATCTGGGAGATTATTAAGGAATGTCCATTGTGTTATGATGCATGCAGTATCGGCAATTTTAACTCAGCACACAGAAACTTATAGCACTTTCGAAATAATTAGTCTCTACCAGTCCGCCAGTCCCACTTGCAGCGGAAAAACATATTTTGGAGTGAGATTTTTCCTTCTTTCATTCTTCTTTTTTTTTTCCCCGCTATCCTGCCAACATATAAATGTTCCAATATCCACACTCTCGAACCCTGTCAATGTACATGCGTCCAAAACCTTGAACCATGGAAAATCAAGACAGGCAGGTTACTTAGACAAACCAAGAGACCGTGTCAGAAAAGTTTAAAAGAAAGAAAAAGCAAGAGAAAATCATTCTTGGAATCACAAAGTAAAGAAAATAAGAAACCAGCTGTAACTTCCAACAAAAGATTGATCTATTTATATATTGAACAACTAAAGGCACACAAACTAAACTGCAATTCCCCGTCCAGACCTAAGGAAATTCTTCGATGTTTCAGTCCCTAGAAATGCCAGACTTCTTTCCTGAGTACCTCTGTCAAAATTCAATGAAACAGAAATCACTAAATTAGGTAGACAAAGGAGAATAAGTATTTGCCCAAAATTGAGTAGTTGATAAAAGAGTATCAAATGGAGATCAAGGTTGATTGTGGCTAGAAATGCCAAAGCTCTCACCTGCTTTCCAACGCTGAACGGGACGTATTTGTACTTGATCATGTGCATAATTTGGCGCTTCATTGTGAGGATGAACAGGACAATCCAATAGCAGAGAAGGATGGGCCAGAAAACCGGGACATCAAGCACAGATATGAATGTCATAAGGAAGGCAACACAGAAAGCCTTCGTGATGGAATACCTAGAATAAGAAGTAATTCAAAGTCAACAGCAGAAATCAGAGTAATCGTATCTTCTAATTAAAAAAATTATAAAAACCAATTCGAAAATCATAAAAAGTCCATTAAAAAATACAAGTGATATGTCACCCCCACCAGAAAAGATTAGTGACAGTGACAACTACTGAATCAATGCAACCTTTTCTTAGCCGTGAAGTTCTTTCTTTAACTAACCCATGCACTAGAATTTTTCTACACATTTAACTATGTATTCCTTATTTGCCACTTGAACATCAAAAAAAGCTTCCGAATAGATATAGTTTAAACTGCTTTTATGAAAAAAAACAAGATTACCAAATATGAAGAGTATCAAAACCTTTTGGCAGGCAACTTATCCCTAGGTCCAAGAACCTCGATTCTGAATAATAAATGCAATATCAAGAAGAGAAGAGATACAATCATACAGACTTCACAGTTACTGTCTTAAACTGTATGTTTATGTAGGAACCAAAACTAGAAATTAACAACATTCATAAATAATCAAGTTTTCTATTCCAACCTGGAAAATCCAAAGCCAATAATTGCAAGAAAAAAAATTAAAAGAAAGCACATCCGGGTTTGCAGAACTTAAAATAGACTTCGTTATTCCTTAATGATAAGGGCATACTGGGGCATGTCAATTTTAATACAAGATAAACAATAGTCTCCAAGGTGCATGAGTAAACCTCTATCTAGTCTGTATAAATAGACAACTTATAATCAACATGCTTATCAGTCAGGTCCAGTTTGCTCAACTCTATATGTATAGAAACTCCACAAACTGGTTTGTATTTTGCAATTATCAAAAATAAGCGAAAGGAATTGAATTGTCTAAGAAAATAAAGGAAACCTCATGATTATATGTATCATCTACTCTAAACATACGAACGTATAAAACATATATAGTGGGCTGGGCTGTGAAGGGAAAAGGTTTTATCAGTGTGAAGATTAAATGTTTCATAACTGTCCTGTACAAAATTACAATGATTTTTATTTCCATCACCAACATGCTCTGATCACATTAGCACATCGGATTCAACATGAAATCAAACATCCCAAGATTTAGTCACATCATCTTGGTTATCAAGCACAAAAGGAAAAATCTAGCAGATGGGTTTCAAAAAAACAAAAAAAGAAAAACCATCCATGAGAAAAATTAGAGTCTCTTACAGCTCCATCAACTAGCATTCAATTATAGCCATGGAAGGTGCACGATCATTCTCTCCTCGATGATTTGATAAAATAATTAGCACTTACACTGTGTGTAACAATATCTATTAGGTACCTCTTTGTTAGCAGATTGCCCTTGAAGAAATTTGTAAGGCGATCACCCATTGGGTTCTTACAAACTAAATTTAAGTATGAACTGAACTTCGCAAAATTTTTCATATCCTCAACTTAAATACTGAAAAACTCAATTTTATAAAGTATAATACAACTTGACGGTCAACCAACATTTTTACTAATTAAATAATCAAGTATTTAGGTGTACTTCATGAGAGTCCTAGAGGTGGGAACAGAACATTCCTTACCCCTGATCAGAACCAACATTTAACCAAAGCATCCTCACTGCCCAGTTTATTGCCCCCAAATACATAAGCATTAGCAAAGGAAACATGCAAGCTAAATGTTTCATAATAACCTCACAAGAAGTGTCATGTTACCAGAACTTGAACTCTGGAAGGCGACGAACAAATGGTTTAAATTCATCTGAATCCTTAGTTGGCAATGAAGCCCCATCCAAGACTTCGAGCTCTGGATCAACTTTTGGCGACATAAAACCAATCAACAGATTCAAAATATAGATGCCTAGGCCATAGGACACAATGTAGAAACCCCGAACATAGTAAACCCTTAGGACATAAATAGCAGCCGCAGCAAGGGTTCCCAGCCACCTCTGAACTGTGTGAGGAGTAGAACGATCCAAATAGTACTGAAACGCCCTGGAAAAGTCATTCCTCCACTGGGCAAGAGATGCCACCGTGGAGGGGCCATCGCTCCCAGCTCCTTCCATGAAACACTAGTCTCGTAACCTCCTGCAGGTATATACCATGCAAAACTTAATTGTCGTCAAAAAACCAGGATCACAATAAAGGTGACAAAACCGTCCGCCATGCATATAGGTCATAACCGCATAATCAAAGCATTCCCGGGAAGAGAAATTTTGCTCAGATTAGGAAGGCAAAGGATAGAAACTAAAGCTATAAATATTTAAAAGGAAAAAAAAAATTCATACTATTTCTGAGCGATTCAGGCAGGAAAGTAACTGTAAGTTTGAACACCACCGACAAGTTTACATCCTTTTGCGCATGAAGCAGAGTTCAAATTTACGCAAGCCCTACAATCAATCAACGGAAGAGAAAAAAATTACAATTTCTATAAGATTTCTGATTTCTTCACACAATCTTGATAGAAGTCCATCACGGTCCAAGGATCAATAAGAGCGAAGTGAAAACTTGACCGTCAGAAATTTTTGGGTTCGAAGCAAACTAAACATCAAGTTTTGGGTAAATAAACCAAGGGTCGTTTTATTCTATTTCCGTCTACCGTTTTAGGACGGAACCTCGATTTACTGCATCATTGGGGAAACCGAAACGCACCGTTTTCCCGTTTAAGTCACTCCAACTATATATATTTTTATGGAGTTTGTTTGAAGGAAATGCAAGCAATTTCGGTAATTTATCTATGTCGAAACCCCATTTTGCCCTCCCATTTTTGAGGAATATACTACCCTACCACTAGGAACTAGGAAGAAGCCCTCTGGCCCTCAGCGCTCTTCTCCATTTCCTTCTTTGATTACGCATCACACACGCCGAACGCGAACAGAGCTTGAGCTTGCAGAAGCTTGAAACCTCTGGCGACTCCACTGACAGCTAAAGGTGAGAATTGCGAATGGGAACCCTAGGGAAAGCCATATACACTGTTGGATTCTGGATTCGTGAGACTGGGCAGGCTATTGATCGGCTCGGTTGTCGCCTCCAGGGCAACTACTACTTCCAAGAACAGCGTAAGCCCTTTGTTAATCCTCTCTTTCTGAGCTTGTAGGTCCAATTTCCTGTTCAATTCATTTATGAACATTAAATTCTTTGAATCCCCTTTCATGGTTGGACTTTTTTGTTTGGGGTTGATATTTAAAAATGCTATCTTCGTTTTGGTTACGTCATCTTACAGAAGTTGATCCTTATTTTAATTAGATCAATGCTGGTTGAATTACATGTTGAATGGCGTAGCTGAAAAAACTTTGCAAGGATGAGGGGTGTTAATTCTAAATATAAATGAAAGAGAATGTCATATCTTAATGCCGTTCAGTCGAATTGTTAGCGCTAGTAGTTTCTGTGTCGCCAAGGTTGAATTGAAATGAATAGAGGTTAACGAGTGAATGTGAAATAGATTTAATTGTGGGGGGGAAAACGCCAAAAAATAAGTAAAATTAAAAAAAAAAAAAAAAAAAAAAAAAAAAGGCTTAACTACGATATATATATGATGAAGGAGTATCTGCTATGTATTAGCAGTTTTATTTCATTGTATATATAATAACTTTATGGAGGTTGAAAAACAAATTAGAGATAGTGGCTGCCAGTGTGATGTTTCTGATTTCTGAGTAATCTGTAGCATTTAATTCAAGTTAAAGAACATATTGAGATGTCGGGGAAAGATAAGCTATGCTAAAAGTGTTTGGGACGTCTACTGAGATGAACAGTTTTGTGTAATGAATACATCAAGTCAACCAAGGATATTTTCTGGAATCTGAAGTTTCCAGTTAGCTTTCATGACTAAGATTATGTTATGAATATTGATGATTGACGATGGATTGCTTTAATATACTTTTCTTTTTCATTTTAAATAGTATATTCACAGGCTTACAGTGCTTAAAGTTACATTGACTGATGCAATGCGGCAAGTACATAATTCCTTTCGGTTGAAGTATCTCGAATCTGAAAAATTGTTACTAGTAATGCATTATCTTGCTTGTACCTGTTAGTATTCTTAATTCATTACTTTGCTCTTTTTTTCTTTATGAATTTTTTCCTCTATTTTATTTATTTATTTTTTGTGTCAAGAAGTTGAAAGAATTATGAAACATAAAAATGGTGAAATGTGCTATCTTTTTTTTTTTTTCAATTTAACTTGAACACCTCCTTTTTCTGGTATAGATTTATGGTTTTGATTTCATTTACTGGCTTTGCATTATACCATGACACATATAAAGTAATCCCCTGCTTTCTTGTGTTTAGTATGTAGGCATCGAACCCTGATGAACATATTTGATAAAGCTCCCATTGTTGATAAGGACGCATTTGTTGCCCCAAGTGCCTCCGTCATTGGAGACGTTCAAGTTGGAAGAGGATCATCAATTTGGTATGGATGTGTCTTGAGAGGTAAGGTTGTTTGCTTGACCACTCAAAAGTAGGAGCACTTTAAAGATTTCATGCCTCAATAGCTAATGAGATCTATTTCAATAACTTGTGCGCAATTTTCTATTGGGTAAACAAAGCTCTAATTCCACAGCTTTCCTCTACTTCCCTAAGATAATTTTTAGTGGAAGTTGCATATCTTTGATTGTCTAATGAAAATCAAGCCATGAAATTTTTATCAGGTCTCTGTTTTATGACATACATGGTAATGATGTTTGATGTTCAATTCATGTACAGGCGATGTGAACAGCATCAGTGTTGGAACTGGAACTAACATACAGGATAACTCGTTGGTGCATGTTGCAAAGTCAAATTTAGCTGGGAAGGTGTTGCCAACTATTATTGGGGATAATGTGACTGTTGGTGAGTAATATTCTTTTGCAATGAATGATCACAACTGCTGCTGCATTGTGACCTTCGTGGGATTTTACATTTTGCACTGTGCAGGTCATAGTGCAGTTTTACATGGCTGTACTGTTGAGGATGAGGCTTTTGTTGGTATGGGTGCAACGCTACTTGATGGTGTCTATGTTGAGAAACATGCCATGGTTGCTGCTGGAGCCCTTGTGAGACAGAATACAAGGATTCCCTGCGGAGAGGTATGCAGTGGGCACATGCTGTCTGTTTATCAGTAGATTAAGGAGAACTAGGATTAAGTTCATGTTAGAGTGTGCTAGCATGTGCTTGGTGATTAGAAATCATTATTGAGTTAACGTACTGTTTCCCTAATCTAGGTCAAAGGAAGATCAATTTTAATTATGTTGTACTTTTTTCTGGGTAATATTTGTTGGGATATTATATAGTTATTTTAGATAGTTTCTATGCCATTTTCGCATGCCTTAATTTCTACCATGGGGTTTAGTTAAGGCTTTAAATTCTCACTCTTCTGGACCAGACACTAAATCCAGCATCTTAGATCACTTCCTTTAGCTGTTTGCTTATGAAATTTTAAGTAAATTACACAGACCTCTCTTAAGTTTTGCTCAAATTATGCAAATCTTCCATCTGCTTTCAAAATATACACTTTAGAACCATTTTAATTTTTTTTTTTACTTAAATACCCTTTTTTTTAGGATAAAGGGAGTATTTTAGTAAAAGAATTTCAAATTGGACATAATTGTAGGGCAATTTCTTGTTTCAACATTTTAGGGGAGGTCTATGTATATTTTGAAAATAAAAAGGAATTTATGTATTTTTAATATAATTCATGGAAGATCTGTGTAATTTACTCTAAATTTTATGATGATTATTATATCCTCACACAGATAAACATATTGCCTGACTACTTAGTAGAGCTCTGCCTCTTACTATATGCATATGGATTTTATCACATTTTAAAGTAAACTCGTTATAATGTTTATATTTCTATTTTAACCTTGTATAAGGTTTCCAAGCTGAAAAGTATGTCATATAATTTCCATATTATTGTTAACCTCGTAGACCTACTTTGAATGCCCTATGATCTGCAGCATTATTACATAGTTGGATAGAGTGGAAGACTGAATTAGCATCTATCCTAACATGTGCTTGTGATGCTGTTTCAAATATGGTGGTCTTTAGACATTAGTCATCAATATTTGTTACGGGATGAAAAACACTCCTTAATTGTGCTTCTTTCTTAGCACAAGCTTGCATTTGTTGCAGGTATGGGGAGGTAATCCAGCGAAGTTCTTGAGGAAGCTCACAGATGAAGAGATAGCGTTTATCTCTCAGTCTGCCACCAATTATACTAACCTTGCACAGGTCCATGCAGCCGAAAATGCAAAGTCCTTTGACGAAATTGAGTTTGAGAAGGTGCTGAGGAAGAAGTTTGCCCGTAGAGATGAAGAGTACGACTCAATGCTGGGTGTTGTTCGTGAAACCCCTCCAGAGCTTATTCTTCCGGATAATGTTCTTCCTGATAAAGCACAAAAGGCTTCTTTAAAATGAGTTCTCCGCAGAGAATGTTTCTTTTAATTCCAATCTTGAAATGGCATCAAAGCCAAGGGATATTCTTGTTTTCTTCAAATTTATGGAGGAGGGGTTACTGTGATTCCCAATAATGCCACACATGTTTTAGGCTAGACTTACGGCTCCTTTCCAGACCTGGGGATTTGTTGTTCCACAATATTTAAAATTCTGTTTTCTACTTTGGAAACGGAAGTCATTTGAAGTTTGAAGGAGCTTGTATGTTGATCTTTAGTGTTGAATGTATCCAATTCAAGTGATCACATGCCTATTCTTGATTTTTCATGTTCAAGTGATTGCTATAGGGCGTGACCTGACTTATAAGTTCTCTTTGAAATAATAGTGATATGATTACGCTTGTGTTGTTGTCTGGATTATGGAGTCGCGCATCTTCTATTCTGAATTCAACGTTACACATCATATGGAAGAAGCATACTGCAATTTGATTCCAAGTGATATTGTCTATATGCCCAAAGCTATCACATGATTAGATTCCCCAAAAAAAAAAAAAAAACTCTGACAAACAATATTTTTTGCATGAAAAGGATGAAATGATTCTATCAAGACGTTGAAGCATATGGAGGGGAAGACCAAGCTGGTATGCAGTAGAGCTTTTCACATTCTCTACTCAAAGTGTTAGTCAAGAATTGTTCAGGAGTACGTGGACTGGGACTTAGACTTCGTCCTCAATGATATTGAGATCAATTTCTCGCAGCTCTGTAATGCAGAAATTACAGGAGCAAATGCCTATGATGCCCGAACACATGTGAAACCTTCCAACTCCAGATGGTAATTGTGAACCTCACCTAAAATTATCCACATCCAAAATAGAAGTATCAAATTGTTAATTAAATGAGATTAATATATTAATCAAACTAATTTATTTTTATAAGTAAATCAAATTAAATTTAAACAAATTGAATCTGAATAATTGAGGAATACCCAAGTCATTATGTAGAGTACGAGTAGCACGATATAATAAAACTAACATTTGCTGGTGCGTTAAAAATTAAATACACTGATTAATTGAAGTCCTCTCTTTAAGCTTAAGCATATAGACATTTAGAATCAAATTGTTGAATTGAATGATGAATGAAGATTCTTGGCCGTTCATTTTGAGTTTAGTAAATACCTTCTTTACTCCCAACTTGCTGAAGCAGATACCCAACCATGTGCCAATGCTCTTAGTCTACAACCTACGAACTTGAGACGGTTTTAGGACTTTGTTCCTTGTTATATTATGCTTTTAAAATTCAATTAAAACGATCACGACAAACAAATATGTCGATGTCGTATGAAAGTTCAGTTTTGCAAAAGTCTTAGTTTATTTTTAAAAGAAATGTTTTTAACATTTTATTTTTAAATGATCTTATTTATAAGTATGTCTCATAATTCATTTAAATTTGAATGTAAATTTAACAATATATTGATTTAGATATCAAGTTTATATACAAATTAAGGATATTAAATAAATAAATATCTAAGTGATAAGTCATTAAATTTGATTTTAAATGTTGTATGAATTATAAAACAAAGAAATAAAATGTCATCAATTTAAGAAATAGGAGAATAATATTCGTTGAAAGGTTATTATTAGGATTTAGATGTACGGCTTATTCAAATGGGAACAAAAACCAAAAGCAAGGAAAAGACTGGTCCATGGATTAATTATATCGATAATAAATTAATAATGAAATATGATTTAAGTTGGTTAGACATAATAATAATAATTATTTGAGTTTTAAGAATAGGCAATAATTCAATGGTTAGAAATACTAATCTAAGAAAGAATCTATTGAGTTATGCTTAATCAATTAAAAAATAAACTAATCTTTCATCTAAAATGATGAAAACATAGTTGGAAAATTCAGAAACATAGTTTATAAAAATATGAATGGCGTTGTTCAGTGTATATCTTGGATGGAGGGTGATGGGAATCTTAGAAAGTGTCATCAAAGGATTCTCCGCGATTTCAGCTATTTTCTATCAACACAAACAAAAGAAGCCTCTGCCACCCACCAACTTCTCGATCATCATTCCTGATTATTAAATGTATTTACCTCAATTTAGTCATTCTACGCTTTATCACGAACCATCCATTAAATATAATTTTAGGATTCATCCCTTGATACTATTAACATTCATTGCTTCTCAATTGGTCTTCCCAAGTACATCAGATGGATCATAGACTTATAAATTAACATGAAGTCGCTTGGAATATCATTGATCCTCCGATTAATATTCATAACAACAAGAGGCCCTTGATTATCTGTCTGATAATCCATCTTTGATTAATTATTGGTTACTTTTTAATTCGCCTCTTTGAGTCATGTCCCATTATATTGATTCCACGCCTTGTCAGCAATCATCAGCCATACTTGTTCAATTCTAAATCCACTTGCTAGTATGAGGCTCTTGTCTTTTGGCTTTTGAATCCATGTGTGTATCACGGGATAGTGGGTAAGACAAGGTTCTCCATTGCTTTTAGGAGAAAGAACATAAAGGGGTCAAACTTCTTTATATCATTACGCACTATGAAGAGATAGCGGATAATATATTATATACCTATCAATCCACCAATCATGTTGGGAAGAATTTCAAGGTTTTATTCTTTTGAAATAAAGAATTGCAAATGAGTGGCGCATAGGCACGAGGCATCTTTAGAGAGAGGCTTGGCCTCTGAAAGAAGAATGAGAATATAAATTAATTCAGATTTTTATTGTTGCTCATTTCATGGTTGATATTTAAAATTTGAAAATTAAAATTAATAATTTTAAAAAATTAAAATGGATAACTTTTAAAAGTTTTATCATACTATTAGTCATAGTGGTCCTTGGCTACGAAATCGGACTGTGAATTTGAGGTATAAGTGATCCATCATCCTTTCCGTCAACTTCATTGGAAAGTTTCAGAGGCAATTCATCAATAATGGAAAATACCATAAAATGGCGTCGTTCTTCATATATCATTTTAATATAATTTACGCTATTTCCCCCTTAAGTTTGATAATGTTTTTGTTCCGAAATTATACTTAACTTTCATAATATTTTAATACATATTGCATAAATTTTATTTTAATTAAATTTTTAAAAATTGATTTCTTTCACAACATGAAATTATACTTTTTATTGCAATATAAAAATAAAAAAGATTATGTAATTTTAATTTTAGAAAGACAAAGAATGTAAATTATAAAACAAAGTTATTTTATTGATAGTAAAATAAATTAAAGAAAATTCGGGTATAATTTTTTAATAAACAAAAAAAGTATCAAATAATTTGACTGTATAAAATATAATTTTAGTTCACTAATTTGTATGGGATGACATGATGATGTATCTATATAATTCTTTTATTTTAAAGTTAAATATTAATTGAGTGTCAACTCATCATTTATATTATAAGAGGAAAAAATTAATATTACATCAATATTAAAATTAATGGTGCTAACATATTTAACAGATTTTATATAATTTTAATCTTTTATAAGATGGTTTGAAGTTTTAAAAGAAAATTTAAAAAATTTTAAATTTGAGGAATCATTTTGAAATGAAAGATGCTGTTAAGGAAGTAAATCACTATTTTAACCTAAAATGTAGTTGAGTATAATCAATTACACCATGCAAGTATAGTACTGTTAAATGTTTAATAGTAAAATATGACAATAATTACTTACATTTTGTATTAAAAATTTAAAATAGAAAAGAAATATAGACTAAAATATCATTTTAATTTCATATAAATAAAATATATTTTATTTTAATATTTTTAATTTAATTTCATGCAGATAAAATATTTTATTTTATTATTAATAAAATTAATAAATGTAATCATATATGATATTTTTTTATAACTTCATCGCTATAGATATAAACTAAATTAATTATTAAATTGATGTAAAATAGACTCATAGAATATTGTTATTAGTAATAAATTTATTTGTGAATAATTAAATAAAATAAAATTATTTTATCTATAAAGATGAAATTAAAAAAAAACATTGTTGGAAACGATCAAATCAAAAACAAGATTTAACTATCTGCCAAGGAGAATTAAATAGGGTTTAAGTGGTGTGTCTGTGAAATTGGGAGGAAAAGAGTGAAGCAAGATGCCGCTAACTCCGGGGGGCGTGCGGCGCCTTCATGATGCCTCTCTCTATCTATATCTATATATACACATGAAAGCGAGAACCAGTGGGAGGGAAGGGAGCAGAAGGTGTCATCTCAAATTCATACTCACTGCGAAACTCAGAGAGAGAGAGAGAGAGAGAGAGCAACGCAATCATGGGAGCGGAATCCTTGTGCAACGACATCCCTCTCGACGCTCCTCTCGTTCTGGGCCTCCAGCCATCGGCCCTCGTCGACAACGTGGCTCGCGTCGATTGGTCCTTGCTCGATCAAATCCCTGGTGAACGCGGTGGCTCCATTCCTGTATTTCCTCCATAACTCGTTTTCTATCTGTTTACCTTTCCCCATTTACTTTCGCCAGCTTTTACTTCCCTTTTGCGTTCTTTACATGCTAGGTCGCTTCTTGTTTGTTTTCCTTTGGATTTCTTTTTCTTTGGTTCCTCTGACTCTTTGTGCACTTTTAACTGATTTCCGAGTATCACTCTCTGTTAGATCGGCTGAATTCTCCTTACCGGAGCTTCGCTTCTAGGTTGATGTCATATAGCATCAGCTCTTGTCCTAAATTGAGTGAGAAAGAGAAAGATGTCGATTTCTTTTCGTTGTAATCTTTATTAGGTCAGGGCTACTTCAAATTGAACTACTTATGTTTTCTACTTGCTCGACCTTCCATTTATTCTCTTGCCGTTCAGTGTTCTTCTTCCATGTCTCATTTACTTTTGTCTCTGCTGGAAGTTCTCCAATTTTCCCGGGACCATCTTAATCATTCTCACTGAAAGTCTATGACTTCGTCAATAATTAATTCCCACCATACCCCGGCTCTACACTTAATAGAGATCGACTAAGTTAATTAAGAAATTCTACTTCTGCAAATTCGTCATGATTGGCATGACATATTTAACACCATCATTTGTTATTGTTTTTCAATACTCCTTTTGGTAAATTTTCTTTCTTTACGTCAAGATACTTGAAAACCTACTTTGTTTAACTTTGTTCAGGACTGTAGAATAGAATGTAAAGAATTCTATTGTGCCCTGTAGGTTGCAATTGAAGAACTTGAATATATACTGAAGGAAGTAAAACCTCATACTCTCTTGTCACCTGATGATACATCTCCCATTAAGACGATGGCTGGAGGCAGTGTTGCAAATACAATTCGAGGGCTAAGTGCTGGGTTCGGAATTTCTTCTGGAATTATTGGGGCATATGGGGATGATGAACAAGGGCGGTTATTTGTCAATAATATGAGCTCCAATGGAGTGAACATCTCAAGACTGAGGAAGAAGAAAGGACATACAGCGCAGGTCAGCTTAACATCCCATTCTATAACCTGTACATTACAAATGAGGTTTGGAAAAAAAAATGGAACTTTGACAACTAAGTGGTTTGGCAGTGTGTTTGCTTGGTTGACGAATTGAGTAACCGAACCATGCGGCCCTGTCTCTCAAATGCTGTGAAAGTTCAGGTGCATGATTTTATTTTCTCAACATATTTGCGTATGTTTACTGTGAGGTTCTATATATATGGGTGTCTTTTATATTTTGAATAGTGTGTCTGATATACTCATTCTCTCTCTTTTTATTTACTTTCTATCCGCAGGTAGAAGAATTGAAAAGAGAGGATTTTAAGGGCTCCAAGGTTGACTTAATCAACTAAAGCATCATGGATATGTTTGCCTTTAGCATCTTGTCTTATAGATTCCATATGTTCTCATAACTTTTTTCTTAACTAAATTATCCTTCATGTATATTGTACCAAAATACATCATGATGAAGGGCTATTTGCCACAAATTTAATACACTGCCAACATACTGAAAACTTGATCTCTTTCGCTATGGTCTGCACTACTAATAATGTACCATCTAGAGTTCTGTGAACTCAGTTGCTGATATATCTACATTTCAGTGGTTGGTGATGAGATATGCAATACTCAATTTAGAAGTGATTCAAGCAGCCATTCTTTTAGCCAAACAGGAAGGCCTTCTTGTTTCCCTGGATTTGGCCAGTTTTGAGGTATTCTATGTCATTCCTTGTAATTCAAGATCATCTTATTCAAGTAAATTCTGATGTATGTTAATGTTACTAGCGAATCTTATTCTTAGTTTACACAAATAATTACTTAACATGTTTTCTTTTCATCATTTGCTACATAAAGAAACTACATTTTCATATCTAAATCTAACTATGATAATTTTAATGTCTATGCAAGCAAATGCATCCTCCAATATTCATGCAATGTGGAAGTTTTTCGATTTTAAGATGGGTTTCTTGTCATGATTTTTACATAATTGTACTTGTATGTCATTCATCTTATATGGTCTCTTTACTTTGACAAGATGGTCCGGAACTTTAAATTACCTCTTCTGAAGTTACTGGAGTCTGGGAATATAGACCTTTGCTTTGCCAATGAGGATGAGGCAACAGAACTGCTGAGGTGGCTATCCTTTTTTTTTTTTTTTTTTTTTTTTTCTGAAGCCAGCTTTATACTAAGTCAGTTTATTGTGGAAATAGATTTAGCTGCTTTTTCAAGCTGTTGAATGTCTCTTATGTTATGTTTTATTTTATGGTATGTGATCTGTGTATATTCTTATACATGATGTCAATATATTATACAATGAATAGGGGTGAACAGAATGCTAATCCAGTAGCTGCCGTGGAATTTCTGGCCAAATACTGCCAGTGGGCTGTGGTAACATTAGGTGCTAACGGATGCATTGCTAGACATGGAAAGGAGGTCTGTTGATTTATTTTTGTGATATTGAAGATGTTTCATATGAGATCTCCCCCCCCCTCCCCAATTTGTTCTTTTCTTATGATTTTTTTTATTTTGGGGGGACACCGAGGGGAGGGGTTGTTGCACGGTTGGGCAGGCTGTGGATGTGAGCCAAGTGGTAAGAGTTAAATCTTTGTTACTGGCCAGATGGGACCATAATTAACTTCACCTATAAACTGGGGTAATTAGTTGCATCTTATTGTCATTTGGAGTGAAGCTTTTGACTCCCTGTACGAGGAGATCAATGAAACTAGGATTACCGGGTAATTACAGAGATATGCAGGAGGACTTAATATATCGGTCATCTTAGAAGGAAAGAGGGAGTGAGGGTACAACCTAGAAACTCTGCATTCTGCCCGATCTTTGACTGAACCTTCCACGACATATATTATCCTTTTGGGCACATATTCAGCGACAGTAGGTACTACAAACAAATATTGCATCGAACAGTGTGATGTTGACGTGTCAACACCTGTTATGGCACACTGTGCTCCAAAACTGTTGAGTCAAGAGTTCAGTGGTTTTATAGCACTTGGTCATGAAGTCAACTAGCATTCTAGTGTAGGTGTTTAAAAGATAAGTCTGATAATAAAAGAAGTTATTTTTAAATGTCAGATTGTACGCGTCCCGGCCATAGGGGAAGCCAAGGCAATTGATGCTACAGGAGCAGGGGACCTTTTTGCAAGTGGGTTTTTGTATGGAGTGATCAAGGGATTGTCGCTAGAAGAATGCTGCAAAGTAGGCGCCTGCAGTGGAGGCGCTGTTATTCGCTCTCTTGGGGGAGAGGTGACCTTAGAGAATTGGCAGTGGATGAACAAGCAGATGCTAATAAAGAGTCTTCCCGCTCCTGATATGTGCAAATGAACAGTGGCAATAATAGAATCTGTTGACCCCTCCCCCCCTCCTTTTTTTCTAATTTGTTATTCATCTTCATCATCAGATGGCAGCTATTGCATTTTGGGCCTGCTTTGACTGATGCATGGAAGACTATGATGTTACGTAGGAAGATTTTAGCCTCGAATATATTTGAGCTCGAGGTAGGTTAAAGTTATCAAGATAGCTTTGTAACGTGGCTGAAGTCATGGTTGTTTCAATTCTATGAGTAATTGAGTATAGATTCAACTGCTTATTGGGCTTATGATCCTCTTCAAACACTATTATTCAGATGAGGCTGCTTTTGTATAATATTTTGATCTGGACATGTCGAACTCGCATGCAATTTCAGATGGGCAAAAACAAAAAATATTGCCATTGACTCACTATTTACAAGGCTTCATCTTCACTTACATTCGATGATTAAGCGATGTATTATATATTTAAAATTAATGTACATGTCATTGATACATATTATAGTTTCTCAATCTGATTAAATAGCCCTAATTTTAACAAAATTTTAACTCACTAAGCTATGCTAAAAAGTTCCATAAATAAAAGAATGGAATAAAATTGAATTTTAAAGAAAAGAACAACGGGGAATAAATTTACCATTTCTTCGTTTAGAAATTTATTATGAAAATAGACTGAATTTTTTTCACTTAGTTTAGAAATATTCATGAAATGGTAGATAAATAAGAAATTATCATATACTTCCAAATATAAGTAACTAAATTTGCAACTCCAAATTCATAAATACACAAGTTTGATACTTCCAAAACAATAATGCCATCATATTATAATAACAATGCCATAAATATAATTATCTTAGAAGTTTATGGTTAAAACTACATGCATATGAGTCTGTAACTTAATTATTAGTTGGGTTGTTTCAAAACACTAAATTTTATGTAAAAATGTCATCCTTCGCTTTTCATATTTATAAATATGTATATAGAAAATTTGTTCCTTCCGTAATTTTGAGATTCTTTGATATTTATTTGATATTCGTAGTTTCATTAATTTTTTTCTTTGTCTCGGTTGGGATACTCATCACCTCTTTTCTTCTCACAATCATAAGAAATTTGCCTAATCAATCTAGCAATTTTTACATAGCGTGAAAGAAAGCGAAAGTCTGAACCAGTTTCTATAAAACCATTTGCGACAACAAGTAACTTCCATTTGATTAGCAAAAGTGAATATAGCCCCAATTTAAGAGGGATCACACTTTTGTGTTTTGGGTGAAAGAAGAAGAAAACACTTACCGTCTTATTCCATTCCCTCCATTTTTAAAACTTCTATAATTGTTGGAATATTCTGAAACTTATGTAAGTATTGATATCCGTTATGTTCATAACCTAAATAATTTGTACAACTGTTCTGAAAAGAAGATAAATTGTAGCATTTAAAGATGAATTTAACTTACATCCCCATTGTCACTAGTATCGCAAAATAGGCATGGGCATGTTATCTTTTAATCAAAAACACGTCAAAAAGAGTTTAGCTTAAAACTATTTGAAAGATAGAATAGAATAATTAAAATGTATGATAAGATTGTTGATTAAACTGAAAAAGGCCAGAAAAAGATCGTGTAATCGTGTTATACCCTCTTCTATACAGTTGTTATAACTCATGAAACAGATTCCACCTGAACGAAAATTATCATACAGATAAAGTAAGACAGGCCAATTTTTTTTTAAAATAAAATTAGGGTGTTGTAACAATACCAGGTTGCCTATTTACTGCATTTCAATAGATTATATCTTGGAGTATAACTTAAATCGCAACTTTAAGTTCATCAACCGTTGGCATTAATGCGTTTCCAATAACGAGCTATGGATAAATTGCAGAAACAGATAGGATTAAGGAAACCCATCAAAGAGATTTCGTTCCAATCCCATCACACACCCAACACGACTACTCAGTTCTAAATGAAACTGGAGTTTAAATCATCAAATGTCCATTGGAGCAACACCTCCTTGGTCGGCCGCAGCACCCTGATCTGCACCAGAAGCCGGATCGGCTGCACCCTGCTCAGCTGTTGGTTGAGGTTCAGCAGGAGGACTTTCTTCTTCTATCACAATCTCAAAGGCATCAATCAACTGTTGTACAGTTTCTTGATCCAATATCTGGAAAGGCTCACCAACTCCAACTACAGCTATTGTACAAATGGAACTCCTGAGTTTTTCCCCTTGTAAGGTTTCCCTTGTTGCAATAAGTGCATCCTTGATCAGCTCTTCCCGTGAGGAGCCCGTGAAAGTCTCAAATCTGCGTTCTAGATATGTCTTTGCAGCTTGTGAACGAGACCCAATTGCAAAAGCCTGATATTCGAAGTAGTTCCCACTCGGGCAATTGTAATAGAGGTGAGCTCCAGATTCATCTAATCCAGCTACCAAGAGACCAACTCCATACGGCCGCTTCCACGACCGTTGGGTGCAAACCTGTCACTCAATTGCATCACATATGACTCAAAAAACCCAAAGTTGAAAAGCTAGATATAACAATCCACTTCCCCAAAAACAATGTCAGGTCCATTACAACCACATCTAAACAAGTGTGGAAACTGCACTCAAGTTTTTATTTTAGACAAAAGAAATTGTTTATGCAATTGTCTGCTTTACTTAGAACTGGTGAACTATGGTTAACCCACCTCCACTTCAGCTTCACAATTCAATTACATGGACCTGTCTGACAAAGTTTTATTATCCCTAAATATGGATGACTTTGGCTCAATATGAACAACTTAATCATGACTTGAGCAGTTATACTAGAGCACAACTAAATTTTAAGTTATCCTGGTAATAAGTATTTATGACACTAATTTTTTGTCAATACTTTCAGATTCAAAGATAGATCCAAACATGTAAGTATCATAGTATATCGCTTTCAAATAGAAATAATTTGGTCCATACCCATGATTTTCTTTGAGGATACTAAATAAAAACATCTACAACAGTGCACAGACCCCTGACAGGAAAACAGGACTCCAGGGACACGACATAGGACTCCAGCAGAAAGTACCGGCTGATACTTTATAGTACTCATTAGCATAAGTAGCTTGATTGACTTGACGAAAAACTCTTTAGCAGCAGAAGTTTTGCACTCATACTATTATCATCGTCAAATCTAAGGAAAAGAATTGAAAATAAAGGCAATGAGGTAATCAAAATGCCATTTCATACTCCCATCCTTCAGGTCTCTTTTATACCCAACAAAATACAAACATGACCGAGGCTGGCATATTCTAATCTCTGAATACAACCATGGAAATCCATACCCTCCTTTTCACAATAACACATCCAAATGACCTAAAATTTTTAGCTCCCAGATTAAAAAATGCTTCCATTAATGATTAACTCATGTTCCACAGATGCATTGAAGTCCAGCAACACTGAATTTTAATTCTACGGAGCCTTGAAAGCAATTAAGCTCCTCGTATAAAACCTAATGCAAATGTCAATCTGGATGATTCTCCCTTGAGAAATCCAAGGTGTGCAAGAAGTGCAAGAAGTTCAGCATTTGGTTCTCTTTTTACTCCAATTATTTAAAACTCCCACGCTACCCCGAAGGTATGAGCTCCAACATCTTAGAACTGTCTCTCTCCCCAAAGTATCTAAGAGAATGTATGTAATTTTTTTCCCTTCAGGAAAAAAGCACTTGCCCCTCCAACCCAAAGCCTAAGTATAAGTCGACGATCTAAAGACAAACACTACCACGACCCACCGATTTAATAGTTGAAGAGCAAGCAAAACAACTAAAAATGGGTAAAATTGAACTAAAAAGCTAAGGTTAATAATGAGAAACGGACCTGAGCCTTATCGGCGAGTTGAACAACGAGTCGACCGACGGGAAGCGGTGACTCGTAAGTATAGCTGTAGTTGATGCACTCGGATCGCATGTAGCGGGAGAGAACTCGACCGTCGGCGGTGAGGCCAGCAATGGCAACTCCGATGTGGTCATCAACCTTGAAGATCTTCTTCTGGTGGGAGGAAAGTTCGGAGTTAGCCTTGTTAACGCAAGCCAGGACCACGTGGGTCTTAGATCGGAGCCCTATTGCGGCGGACCCTTGTTTCACGGCCTCCATCGCGTACTCCACCTGGAACAGCCTCCCGGCTGGGCTCCATGTCGTCACATCCGTGTCGTACTGGTTTCTGAACATCTTCTACGATGCCGTTTCCCGATTCAGCAAGGGTTTTCTCGTTTTCTCCCTCTCTCTCACCACAGTTACCAAATAAAAATTCGTGCAGAGTTTTTCTTCTTGTCCAAGGCAATTTTTTTTTTTTTTTTTTTTAATTTTCAAGTAAGAGGTTTTTGCTTTGCCCTCCTGGACTTTACTGGTTTTATTTTTTATCGTAGTATTATTTGCCCACTCATCAGGTAAAGCGCTCAAGAGCAGGCCGTCGTGGTTCTAGCGCTCTTACGTCGTTTTAAGATTCGATGTTGTCGTTTACTTGTGGATCCAAATCTACATACTCCTTGGATTGGACCCATATATAAGTAGGCCAACTTTAAGGGGTTTAACCCACTGTTTCAATCTTAAACTTTTTTTTTGGCTAAAAATATTACACAGTTGCAACTGTGTAATATTTTATGTACATAGTTATTTTAGGACACAACATGTTTGAGCGTATTCAAATAAATAAATAATTTAGATGTTTACCACCCAACCTATGTAAATGAAGTATATCAAATTAATATTTCATAATTGTTCAAATAAAATACTCCTAGGAGTTTAAAAATACATTTGTTTTACTTTGACATATTTTAAAATATATATATATGAATGCAAAGTTAATGTGAACGTGTTTTTTTTTTTTTTATCAAGTGAAAATGTTTATTAATCATTCAATTGTTTTGAGAATAATTTGCTATTGCCCGTGAGCATGAGTTGCAATCTTTTCTTTACTAGTACTCTTGTATGATGATAAACTCTTAATTCTGACAATTTGCTAAAACCTTGAGGCAAGTCTGATAACTATTTAAAAGGAACCAAAGATCTTTAGAAATACTTCGTTATGTTAGGACTTTGCTTATCTTTCTGGGATTTTAAGCGTATTACTAACATCCTACTCGATAGTTTTAAAATAATTTATTCATCTCCCTTAAAATTAAATTTAAAATTTGTCGCTGGCCATCACCTTTCAAATTTAAGCCCAAGGATAAATCTAGCCTTTACCTTAGCCTTATTATGGCGACCCTTGGCTCAACAACATTGAAAAGGAATGGCATATCATGAGAACGGAATGCCTGCCAACGCTGTCTTCTTTATTCATTATTGAATTAGGTAGCTCTTGCAATGGGTATCTAATCATGGAATCCACAGTCTCAAGAACCAACACGTGCTTTGATCCACCTTGAATTATTCTACTGTATTTGGGTAGGAAAAAAAAGGTTCTACCGTATAGTTTTTCATGCGTGATGAAAAGATCAAAATAAAAGTTTAAAATATATATGAATCACACTAGCGTGAAAAGAAAAATTTGCAATCTCCCAATTATTTATATGAAAATAAACGCTTGATTTCTAAGGATTTGCGAACACCTTGAGTTTAGTCAAATATTACCTAAAGCAAATAAATAATCGATGAATTTCAATTCTTCCGCCGTCAAACAGCAACACTTGGCATGTTCATGCTTAACTTTACTTACCGTATTTGAATTCTGAATTATTGAATAATTTCATCCAACAATTCATATTTTAATAAATATTATAAATTAATGTATTTTTAATAATATGCAATTTTTTTAAATATTTAAATATTTTTTATGCATAATGATAAATAGTTTAGGCCCTTGGCAATATTTGTAGATCCAACTTATGTCCTCAGTGAAACGCATAAGTTCGAAGCATAAAAGAACCGAAATTCAAAATTCAAAATGCAAGGAGGGTTTGGATTCACTTCAGTAATAAATAATATAATAATATTTTTATTAATTTAATATATTTTTATTAATTTAATATTAATAAAATATAATTATAAAATATTATCTTATTTCTGAGGCGAATCCAATAACTACAACAGATTCAGGAGCAAAAATAAATAAGTGACACGTACGAAACTGGCAAAGCCCCTTGGAGTTTATTTGCATAAGAGATACACGCAAGCTTGCATGATAAGTAACGGAGACCAAAGTAATAGACCCCTGCAAGGGCAACTCCATCATCTCCTAAACCATTCGTATTTCTAGTACTCAGATCCCAATCCTTCATCTGGAAACCAAAACGAAAGAAAAAAGAAAAAAACAATATAAAAAAGAGCCAAAGCTATGGCGACCGCAAGATTTATATAGTATTCTCATTTCTGACCATTGGCAGGAACAACAGGGGTTTCTGCAGATTTAGGGAGAAGCCCTTTTTCTCTGCATGTTTCAACAGCTCCGGTGAACATGTCCTCTAAGCTGTAATTAAATTCGAACCCCAAATCTTTGATCTTCTTGGAACAAAAACGGATAATCTCCAAGTTATCCGGAATATTCTCAAACCTGCAAAATCAGTAATGTCAATCAAGTACTGTTTAGAAGTGAAGGAAAAAAGGTGATTAAAACTGGGATAATCCAGGGAGGCTGTACTTGGTGGGGACATTGTACTCTGGGTACTTTTCATTAAGCAGTTTTGCAATGTCATGAATGTTGGCCTCGTGAGAGCAGCACAAGTATCTTCCTTCTGCTTCAGGTTTCTCGTACAGGAATATGTGAGCACGGCAAAGGTCATCTAAGTGAACAAATTGGCCTTGCTTTATGATAGAATAATGGGCCTCATTCCCTACAATTAGAAAACATAAAAAGTGAATTTCTTTCATTCTTTGAAAAACGAGGGTGAAATAAAAATATAATGTACCAGTGATGGGTGAAAGTCCGGTTATAAGACTGGGTGGCATTGAGTTCATGAGAAAAGGTCCAACCACAAGAGGTGGAATAACTGTGACGAAATCCAAGTTATGCTCTTTGGCAAAATTCCATGCTTCTTTCTCTGCCAGCGTCTTGGACACGAAATACATCTACAAAATAATTCTCAATTGGATAAGATTCTCTCCTATGTGATACAAACGTCACGTGAGTTGTCCTTTAAGTTAAAAAAGCAAGTGAAATTTGAAAAGTTAAGAGAAAAAAGAGGAGAAAGCACGAACCCAGCCAGTCATCTTGACTCTGCGACAGAAGTCGACGTCACTCCAGCAGGTCTCATCGTAGACAGAACGTTGGTGCTCGCTAGCGTCGATAGTTCCAGCGGAAGATGTGAATACCAATCGTTTGACAGTTTGGGCCTTGACGCAAGCTTTCATGATGTCCAGCATACCATTGATGGTCGGCTTTATCACTTCGTTCTGCAATATTCCAATTGAATTCTTTAACTTCAACCATACGACACTAATTTGTATTCGAACAAATAGATGGATTGGACTAGTTATGACTATTTATGCACGTAGGACAACTTCATGCGTCATTGGCTACAATCGTGCGGTAATATTACAGATAATTCAAAAGTGACAAAGACTTACAATGGTAAGACAAAGAAGTGTTACGGTCAATTTACGAGGTACAAATTATTATAAAATATAGAAGTGAGGGATTGATTTTATACTTTTTTTTTCATAATCAACCATTAATTCTAAATTAACATCTTTAGGTTTAAAAATTTTTAATTGAATAGTTTAAATTTTCAATTGTTAGTGCATTAATATCTTGTGGTATTAGTTTGTTAATTTTTCAGAGAAATTCGTTTAACATTGTGTCTTAAAGTTTTATTCTCTTAATTACAAAATCTTCAACTTTTGTGCACGGAAAACTATAACCCCTTTCTTTGGTAATCAAAATCTCCAATTTCTTTGGTAATAAAAGAGGAAATTAAATTCCTTTATTATATGCAATATCTTCATTTAAATGTGCCCCTAATTTTGTCTGGATACTTAACATTCACCATGAAATCCCTTGTTTCAATCATAACATTTTGAGAACTAGATTTTTTTTTTTAAGATCTAATCGGGAAATATATGGATAAGATTTGGGTGAATGGAAAGATTTCGAGGTCACTTGCCGTACTATTTTTATATCAAAGAGTTAATAGCAAAATAATACAATAGGGGATACCAATATAAGAGCATCTTAAACCTTGGACTACTCAATTGCAATATTTTAATTTAAACGACTAGACTTGTATATAATTACTTATATTTTTATTATGTTATTATTTAATTAAAACATAATAAGTATTTAGTTAATTAGCAATAATAATAACAATATATTTTTAATTTAAAAGTAATAGAATTATCTGTAACAAATTATATATGTATAATTAAAAAAAACTAAACACTTGCTATGTTTCAATTAAAAAAAACATAATAAAGATATGTATAAGTTTTTATTTCAATTTTGGTGCAAAAGAATTAGATACCAAAATAATATTTCACCGATAAAAAATATAAGTTTTACAAAAAGTTAAAGTCAATACATATGTGATACAATGAAGATAGAAAAATAGAAGTGGAGTATCCACTAATGATAGGAGGTGAAGCAGGGATCTTTTCTTGCAGTCTTTTCAACTATACCGCGATTATTAGATTGGATGGATCTCTCGAAATAGGTCTCACTTAATCTAATAACAAGAATCTGAACTGGAAAGCAATAGGAAGAAGATAATAAGACAATATATAATAAAGGGAACAGTACCTCAGGGTCCTGGGATTCGAAATCCATGGGCGTGGCCACATGGAAAACTCCAGTGCAGCCATTGATGGCCTCGTCAAAGCTTCCCTCGACAGCAAGATCTGCCTTCCACAGAGTCAGACGCGTCTCAGCACCTGGCAGTTCTAGCAGATGCTTCACCTTCTTCATGTTGGCTGCAACAAATATATTTAATTTTTAAAACATAAACCTCAACTCAAAATGAATAAGAGAGTAATTATAGGCGAAAGCGATCGAGGAAAGGAAGGGAAAGGGACCAGGGTCGCGCACGGTGGCCCGAACGGTGTAGCCGCGCTCCAGCAGTCTCATTATCAGCCATGACCCAATGAAGCCGGCGGCTCCTGTGACGCAAACGGTCTCCGACACTGAACCCATCACTTCCTCTTCTGGAGGAAATTAAGGAATTGTAGAGAGAGGAGGTTCGATCGTTTTAAGGAATTTAATTGTAGAAATAAAAAGTTTATGAAGAATGATTTACCCGAAGCTTGGTTTTATAGACGCCGGTTCTAGTGATGACGAGTATAGTGGAACAGTCATAATCTAGTAATGGTTTGGCTTTGGAGTATTTCATCACGTGATCACCATACTGTTAGTTATGTGTAAAAAAAGTTAGGTGTCGCAGCTGACTGGCAGCTCTCGCTTCTCTTTATTTTGTTTTTCTTATTTTATGCATGGCTTTTGCCTTATTATTATTATTTTTTTTATAAATAACGAGACAAAATGCCTTAAAAAAAAAATAAAATTAGCAGAACGCAAGTTTAAGGTTACAAACACCTTGCAGATCAACAGCAATAATTATGGAGACAAAACTAAGAACAATATCAAAACACTTGAAAAAATGAAATTAATTATGTTTATGTTTAGTAAAGGTATCAATAGCAAAATTTGTTTCTCAAAAGATGTGAGAAATTTAGGTAGACCAATCCAAATCTAACCAGTGTCTAATAGCACGAACCAAATGAAAGCTTTCATGCAGATTATCTTATAAATTTTGAATAATCTTAACCATAATCAAGGAATTTAGTTTCACAAAGATAGGCATATGCCCAGTTTCAAAATAAATTTTGAACCCATAAAGTAAATCCCAAAGTTTAACATTGGTAATTGTGCAATTTGAGAATTTGACACTAAAACTCTTGATCAAATTACCCATGTTGTCTCTTAATAGGCCTCCACAAGCTGTAGAACTATGATTTGAAATAGAATTATCAATATTAAGCTTAACGACATGATCAGGAAAAAGAATCCAAGAGATATACTAAATAGTGAAATCCTTGATGGTCCTTTTAGTAAGTTGGAGAAGAGTAAAAAAATAGTGATAATCCATAACCAAAACAATCATATACCTTAAGAAAGTAGCAAACTCAATAGTTACCCCTTCAAAGGTTCTTCTATTTCTCATGTACCAAGTTTCAACACAAATTGATGGAAAAGCATGGAGCCAACTTATCCCATTAAAGAAAGGAGCTCCCTTATTAAAATTTGAATCTAGCCACTGAATGTGACCCTTGGAAGAAACCCAAATGAATAGAGTTAGGCATAATGCTCTTCCATACCAAATTAACGATAATGTAATGGCGAATAAAGTAGAGCACTATTTCATCATCAGAGACACAAAGAGAATAAATTGGAAAAACAACTAAAGACTAATAATGGTAAGCACTATTAGTGAGAAGAGCTTCATTAGCAACATGCCACATGAAGGCTCGGATATGTTGAGGGACACCTAGTTTCCAAACCTTACCAAAGAGATCATACTCGAAGTTTCAATTAGTTCCAAAACAAAAATCAAAAGTAGATTTACAAGAAAACATAAAAAGACTCTAAGAAGAATAATAATATCCACACAATCGGCAAGAAGGACTTGTTGAAACTTAAGAACATCTTAATCTCCATTTTCGAGAACATAATCAGCCACTAATTCATCCCGTATATTATCATCAACATCAATGGTAGCAAAATCTTCAAGATTATGAACTCCAAACACCCAATTATCAGTCCAAAAATGAATTGAATTACCATTCTCAAGATGCCAAAGAATATTATGATAAAAGGGCACTCGGATCTAAACAATTCCACGCTAGAAATTAGAAGTGGCAATGCATTAGCAAACAATTAGAATAATTGCATTGGAATAACTATATTTGCTATGAACCACCTTCACCTAAAGATATTCTCTCTTATAAATAAGGTTTCAAGCTTGCTTCATAATAAGAGTTTAATTGAAATCTTGAGCTCTTCGAAAACCCAAGCCACCAAACTTATTGGGTTTACAAATGTTATCACAACTAATCAAGTGGATCTTTCTCTTATCTGCGAAACCATTTCAAATAAAATCCCCACAAATTTTGTCCATACTATCACATACTTGAAGAGGAATTTTTGTAGTTTGCATCACATAGATGGAACCAATGACTAATTGAACCAGAGTGATTCATCTAGTAAGCGAAAGAGTATTAGCCTTCCAACTATTTAAATAATTTATCATTCTATCAATAAGATATTAAAAATCTCTATAGGAACATTTATTATGAAACAGGGGAACACTTAAATATTTTCCTATATTATCAGTTAAATTCATACCGAAAAACATGTCTATTATCCTGAGGCACATTAGCAGAGAAATATATGTCAAATTTCGAATTATTAACCTTCTAACTCGAGCTTTTACAGAAAACCTCCAAAGTCTCCTTAATAACATGCGCTTGTTGTATAGAAGCAATATTAAACAAAATAATATCATATGTAAAGAGAAGGTAAAAAAGAATAGGCCCTCTCCTATTTAAAGAAATAGGATCCTAACATTTCTACTCAACAACTAAAAAAATACATTGGGAAAGTCTCTCAATACAGAGAAGACAAAAAGACAATGAAAAATCATATCCTTCTTGGGGGAGAGAAAGAGTCAGTAGCATGACTATTTTAGAGCAATTACATGTCAGCAGAAGTAATACTGAACCAAATTAAATTGATAATGTTATTTGGAGGCCAATATTACCTAGGGTGTCCTTTTTAAAATTCCATGAAATAGGCTTTCTCAAGATCCACCTTAAGGGTTATAAAATCAATATTACCATTCTGTCTCCCTGAAAAAAGTACATTGATTTAGCCCAATAATTTTAGGCATAACCTCATTAAATCTAGTGGCAAAAATTTTAGTAACCAACTTGTACACCATATTACACAGTCTGATGGGTCTATAATACTTTATCATCTCAAGAGTAGGAACTTTTGGTATAAGAGAAATGAAAGTATGATTTATAGAATGAATAGTTGTTGGTTCAGAAAACACCTTGATCACCTAATCAACTATGGAGTCATTCACATGATCCCAATTACAATGGTAGAACATTGCAATATTACTGTCACGACCAGAGGCTTTCCAAGCACCCCTCATATTAAAAAGATCTCTCTTAACTTCCTCTTCTGTAACCTGTTTAGCTAGGGGGGAAAAAACTCAGTTTCTGTCATATTAGGGAACAAAGCAAAAACAGGGAATTGATCATGGAAGTCTTCCTTCTCATACAGCATCTTGAAAAAGGAAATACCCATCTTCCAAAGTATTTTGGTCTTCAACACAAGACCTATTTTCATCTTTTAACATAAGGATTCTATTTTTCCTTTTTCAACTTGAAGTCATACCATGAAAATAAGTAGTGTTACGATCTTCGTACGAAAGTCATTTACATTTGGAAAGTTATTTTTAATAAATTTCCTCTTGGATAGCCAAAGACTCATACTTTTTCCATAACTGAACCTGAAGATGTTCTTAAAAAAATATTAGTTTGAAAACCTAAAGAACGACTTATATCTTCTAATCTCAACAGGTTATACTCTTTTTCCTAATTATATTACCAAAAACCTTTTTATTCTAGTCTTTAGTTGCTTCTATGAAGGAGTTAATCTTAGATTCCAAGTCCCTATTTTTCAACCATGACCTTTGCAGAAGATCTTGGAAAGTATCATGAGTCAACCAATAAACTAAAAACTAAAAAGTCCTTCTAGTAGTATTAGCTAAGTCATTGCCCCTAAAATCTAGGAAGATCAAAATATGATCTAACTTGAGCTTAGAGAGGTGCTTAGCCACAACATTATCAAAAAGAGTGGACCTGAGACTACTAGTAACAAAATGATCAAGTCTTCTTCTAACATTATTGCATTGCTAAGTAAAAGGTTGTCCTTGTAAACCAATGTCATGAAAGCCACAGTAAAGTAGAGTGTCCTGAAAAATAGAATAGTCACACGACATATTGGAAGAATCACAAGTATTATCAATGGACAAAATAGAATCAAAATCACCCCTATACATTAGCAACCCATAACTGCCTTATTGTTGCTCATTTGCTTTCCCTTTTCACTACCCCTAATGAAAAGCAATGTTTGGGAAAAAGCATATACTTATTTATTTCAAATATTATGGCCTTGTTTCTGGTTTTGGATGCAAAAGGAAAAGAGATAAAACTAAGAATAAAAATGAGATAAAAAAAAATATGTTTGATATGTAATAGAAAAGAAATAAGTAATAAAGATAAAGAAAAACTTTAAAAAATAAACTATCCTTAAATTAAAAAAAGTATTGTTATTGTTATTATTATAGATAGAGATATGACTTTAAAAGTAATTTAATGGTATATAATACTTTATAATAGAATCAACCTCATTTCATCCACTCTTCTATAAAAAATCTCTTTTCTATTAAAATGATAGAATCTTTATTCCAATATAATGAAGATGTTAGTATACTAAATACACCAGTATTTATTTCACTTATCCCTTCCATTTCCAGAATACCTCTTTCCCTTGTACCAGAAGGATGCATATATGTTCTAGTTGTCGTCACAGTATGATCACGGATTAAAAATATTGTAGCTAAGGTTAAAATGATCAAAACTAAATCCAAGATTAAGAAAAACACATAATTATTGTGATCATTATTTCTTTTTCAATTAAAATTTTTGATCATCCGAATTTGTTCAAGCTCATCAATCACTGAAAAAGTAAACATTAAGATATAATTATCATCATTTAAGATACTATCTATTGACAACTGGACTCAATAATAAAGAGATCAACCTTGGATCCGCATGAAAACAGTGGGTTGAGTACTTGGCACAGTGAAAGGGGTCTTCTAGAAGATATTTATCATTCATTATCCAAGTTATGAAGGCGACTAAGTCTTGTTGAGAATATTTAGATTGAAAAACAAAGCCATGCACGGGAAGAAAGAGAAGGGGGCAGCATCACCATCGTCCCTAACTTTAAATTCCAAATATCATGTACATATGTATTGTGTGTGAAATTTAGTTTTTAACCCACATGCATATAAAAGATTTCACTTGGCCCCTCAAATTATTTAAAAAATATTAAACACTAACTCTTTTAACTTTTTCAGGTTTTTTTTTTTTATGTACTTTTATGTTCAACTTTGATCAACTTTGCGTTATAGATTCTTTTCAAGTTGTTTTATTTAGTTTCAATTAAATCATGCATAAAAACTTTTTGTGCTTTTTATTTACTATAAGCATTCAATCTTCACGTAATCATAAACATATAGGCACGTCATTAGATGAGGGCTTCAACACTTTTTACACTTCACTTTTACTCTATCTTCTTCTAGTTTATTTTTTATGGTCTTAATTTTGCATTTTTTCCAAAAACTTTGGCTGTTTGGGAGTTTTATGATTTATGCCTTCATTTTATTTTTGGCAATGATAATTTATTAATTTTTGGTTATTGCTTCATAATTCATTTTTACATGCCTAATGCCTTTATTTTTAGTTCATGCCTTCACTTCGCACCATGCAAAATTACTTCATGTTTGCACCTTACTAATGGTTTTCTCTACTCATATTTTGTTCATCCTCTTTGTCTAAAAGTTAGCTGCCATATATATAATGGTTTTCTTCTATTACCTATATATGTCTTATTGTATTATTTAGTTAATATTATATATATTGTGATAATAAATTTTGAAAAAAATGGACGTGTTTGGTTTAGTTATATTATATTTTTACTTTTACTTAAGCTCATTTTTGGATATTTGAGCTAAAAAAATGAGCGTATCTACAAAATGTTTTCATATTTGATGATATTGTCTCCGAATATATTTGAGTAATATATATTATTTGATTAAATATCCAATTTGTTTGATATAATCTATTGATGATAATTTTTTCCTTTTATATGTTAAGCATCTTAATCCATATTCAGCCCCCTCAGTTTAGATTTTTGGCTCCATGTATGTGTTAGATTAAAATAAATGGCTCATATTAATTTTTTAGTTTGTTTAAAATTTAAATTTAAAAATATATGATTTTTCTTATAATCAAAATTCTTTAAAAAATATATAACTTTTTATATAAAAGTTGTATCTGTACAAAGTTTTATTATAAATAAGAATTAATTCCATTCTAAAAATAAAAAAAGAAAATATAAATGTAAAAATTAATTTGATAAGACATCTATTTTCTTTTTTCTAAACTTCTTAAAGTTCTTTAGGAGAATTTATAAAAATTATTGTTAGTTAATATTAGGAGTGTTTGAGATAAACTTACGGGTAATTTGTTATATAACCTGCAGTAAACATAATAAATACTTTTTTCAAGTTATATATCTTTCGAATTAGTTTTCTTATGGTATATAGATTTACTTTTCTTGGCTGCATAAGCAAACGTGTGCAAATAGAAGTGTTCATTATGGGCAAAGTTTGGAGAAGAGAAGTTGCTGAAGACTGGATGGCCATTAATAGGCCAACTATGTACACCAAGAGTATGAGTCCACCAAATAGAGGCGTGCGAGAGAGGTCTTGTAAGATACGAAGAGAATTAGTTTCCGTCATGCCGTGCTTGTCCAGCTTTTTCGTTAGTTCTATTACTTATTTATTGAAAACGGATCCACGGCTGTACAACATATTTAGTATACTGGTAGGTCAAAAGAAAATTAATAATTAAAATTTAAAAAAAATTTGTATTTATACCAACCGTACAATAAATTTGTTGTACAATTGGTGATCTAAATCCATATTTATTACCTTGTGCTACTTTTCTTATTTACCTATATGCTTAGAATATTTTTTTTCTTAAAAAAATTTAAAGCACTGTGAGACATATAATCCCACAATGCATCATGTTTTATTGGGTGGCGAATGAAACTTATCTTTTAAACACACCCGGGTATAGCATTTCGACCTACATGACCCCCATCAATTAATAAGGGAAACCCCCCCCCCCCCCCCTTCCCCGAAAAAAAAACCCAATTTCTCAGTTAAAAAAAAAATTTAATAATTAACGACAAAAATTAATAAAACTGACCTTAAAATAAATTTTATTAAAGTAAGATATATTTTAAAATAAAGATATAACAATATATTTATACATTTTAAATTAAATCAAATTTTTTTAAAATCTCCATTTCATTATTACTAAAAGAAATTTCATACTCAATAATATTAATAATAAAAATAGTCAATTATTCAATAGATGTTAATTTTCTTATATGTCCAATCATTTAATTATTCCACAACATATTTTAATGAAATTTAAAATTTATTTAATATTATATAAATATATAGAAAAAAAAGTCAGTTATGCAATTTACACACTTTATAATTTCACTGGAAGATGGAACTAAATATATCTGATTATAATAATGAAATGAAGATTTTAAAAAATTTTAATGTAATTTAAAATTTATAAATATATCTTTATAATTTATTTTAACAAATATTTAAATTTAATAAAAACCTGTTTAATATAAAATTAATTATTTTTGTTATTAATTTTAGAAATTTAAAAATTTTCCCCCCTTTGAAAGTGGGGGAGGCATTGCCTCCTCATTATTTAATGGGCGCTGCGCGGCGCTTTGTTAGCGTGCAATTTCCATTGTATACATGTTATTATGTGTTGTGCATAGTTTATTTTAAAAAAAAAGAGAAAAAATACTTATTTAAATCCCCATGATCAAAACGCTGTGGTTAGGATGTCTCAAGGGATAATTCTAACAAAATTAGGGGTGTAAAGGGTGTTGACCATTTTATTCAGATTATAAACTTAACAAGAAACATAAATAAAATAAATACTTTAATAATTTTAAATATTATATAGAAAATTTTCAGCAAAAACGTAAACTTATTATAAATACATCCCACCAAGATTTCATGAACAAATGACCTTAGGTTTGAGATTAGAGGTATTTAGGAGTTGTGTTGAGTTTGAACAAGATTTGGAACTTAGCCAAATTAAAGATCATAGTTCGATAAGTGACTGTGCCAAATTAGATTTAACAAGTCAAGTCAATTTTTTCTTTAAAGTTTGCAAAAAAAATTAATTAACAAAAATAGCTTTTCAAAAAGAAAAAAGGTAATATCTGAAGTGAAAAATTAAAATAAAAAAATTGAGATTTGAAAAGAATTAATATATTAAAATTTTAATATAAATAAAACTTATCCTAAATAAAATAATATATGTCATAAAAAAATATTTTAAAAAAAAAACCGGCCAAATCAGGAAATGAACAAACTTAAGATTTACCTCGGCCTAAATTGGGGAAAAGATCCCCTGTTGTCAATGGATTATAGCAGGGCTTGTTGTGGCTTTCATTTGGGCCGTAGGTATGTTCTATTGGCTCTCCTATAGACATGTGTGAAAGTGCCCTTTTTTGTTTTGAAATGCAGGGAAGCAAACAACATACTGTTTTGGGCCCTCCAAGGACATTGAAGGCTGGTCTTCTTCTTCAATGTCTCCTTTGAACCAGACTTCTTCATGCGCCATGCATCCTGCTTTCTCTTAATTTCAAGCAGTCAAATGGACAAAATTGCAGCTGGGTTATGCAACAATGGGGTTCGATTCTTTTAGGTAGGATGTGACGAGAGTTCTAAGTTAAAGGAGATTTGGGGGAAGATGGGTGTAATGTTGGAATTGTGTGACCAATTAAGAGTGTTGATGCACTTTGCTTTAGGGGGATTTCAGACACATGGTGAGTGGAATTCTATACGAGAATGTGTTCTTATTGTGCTTCCTTTTCTTACCTTTCTAATATTCATGGACCAACCTTTGAATAGTAAGCCCTTGGTTTGGGATTTCATGGTCGAGTGGAGGGTGAAGAATGAGATCAAACCGAACATCTTGATGCGAAAAGATGAAATTGCTTGAAGAAATTTATGGATTTGAATAATGATAAAGAGATAGATATGAGGAAAAAAGCCAGTGAGTTTCAACAAATAGGTGGCCATCCATTTTAGGTCCAGATTTTTTTGACAAGATTCATGAAAAATTTAACAATGTCATGGGCCATGTCTTTCTTTCTTGGAAGAAGAATTTTTATTCCCTATTTTCCCCGTAAATAGCCTTTCTCAATTCTAATCCCACACCCTTTATCTGAAGATGAACATGAATGAATCCAATCTTGAAGAGATTTTAGCCAAGAATAGAGAAAGGTGAAAGAGATACTTCATCCAGTGAAGACCTTCCATCAAAATTCTAATATTAAGTATATGAATCAAAAGGGACATGCGGGATTGATGCTGAGAACTGTAGAATCTTCTTCTTCTCATTCTTGAGTTTCATCCATAACATTTTCCATGTCAACTTACTTGATCTAGTGTCTAATAACCAATTTTTGATATTTGGTAGCTCTAGAATTAAAAAGCTTCAATTGGTTGAATTTGGGATGCTGATGTTTATGTAAGAGAACATTTTGAATACAAGTACATGAACGAGGCAAGATTCGTTCCAGTAATAGGTAATATAATAATATTTTTTATTAATTTAATATTAATAAAATAATTATAAAATAATATTATTTTATTATATTTTATTATTGGAGCGGATCCAATAATGGCAACGAATCAAGAAGTATACATGAACGATGTTTAGCAATTTTTTGTTTTTGGGCCTCATACGCACATGTTTCCAGGGGCCCAAATTGTCTATGGCACCACTGATCACAACATATGTGCCATGTTGTTAGCCCGAATACAAGGAGCATTTTTTGTGACACCTAGCTCGAATACTATAAAATTTCTTAGTCTAATTTGAGTAAAACATGAATTTTATTATATTTCTGTCATATTGAAATTTTGCAACTTATTGAAAATTTTTTTTATCCATTTCATTACTATTTTTTTTTTCTGATTTCTATGTAGCAAATTCACATATATATTCCCTCGTTTTCCTTAATTTCAATTTTGGTCATAGTTTTTTTTTATTATTATTTTTTTTATAAAATTAACTATGTATTGAAAGACTTCAATAATATAGTTCTCATGCTTCAAAAATTTTAAAACTTTCCGAAGCAAATTTATTTGTGTCTATTTCCCATCATATGAATCAAGGGCCAAAAAACTTTCAAATTCAACCTAAACCAAGTTAACTTCCAAAATTACTCAGTTTGGTCTCCTAAATTTGGGACAAATCTGTGTGGCTTTGAATCTAGGAAAAATTAGCCCAGAATTTCACATTATTTGGCATGAAAATTCCTAGATGTGTACTTGACATGTTATAAAAATTTCAGGTTAAAAATCATTCATTTGTCCCTTCAATTCTCAAAATTAGAAAATATGCCAAACTTTGTCTCTATGCACATAATATGAACTATTTGAGTTTATTAACTCCACTTACACTTTTTCAATGGTTGTATAACTTTTCAGAATAAAATTTTAACTGGTCAAGAAGCATCATACCAAATTTTATGTCATTCTCAAGTCATTTTTTGAATTTACTGTTAATACTTATAAATAAGTTAGATTAACATATATAAAGTTATATCCTTCAATGACAACTTTGGCCGGACAAGTTTATATCTAGCATACTTAAAAATCATACAACCCTATAGTTACAAAAGGATACTCTATATACTTGAGTCTTGGGTCTTCGATCCACACTTAATTACTTTCCCCAACATATCAAAACAAAAAACATATCCCCATAAGGATTTTTCATTCTGTTGCACAATTGATTTGGTAGTTTCTTGGACATAGGAAAAAAAAGGGATGAGATATAAATCTCAATAGTTAGTCACATTTCAAAAGCATTAATCTTAACCTTAAAACATGCTATACAATTAAATGTATTGCTATGAACAAACATACTATTGATTGCATATATATATAATGTTATGCATATCACATCTCATCTTACTTCTTGGCAAGCTAAACTCACAATCCTTTTCCACTTATTAGTGAAAAATGCTATATCTCTTCTCATTTCTAAAGGAATGCTATATCTCCTCTAACTTCTAGGTGGGAATGCTTTCTCTTCCCATTTTTGGATGGGGATTGTTATCTCATTCCACTTCCAAGTGTAGTAATTCTTGCATTTATAAATGGATAATCATCATATTAAGGAAAGTGGAAACAAGAGCTTTATTTATTCATCCTTTCCCATAATGCATAAACATATCTTTATAAATTCATGTAATTTATTCAAATTACAAGCAATGCATCAATGGATAATACAATATAGCATTATTGAAAAATGCAAGTTTTAAGAATAAGACTAGTTACCTTGGTTTCAAGCTCATTTTCCCTTCTTAAAAGTATCCAAGTCTTTGAGTGAAGGATCTATAATGTAATTCAATCGAGACATAGAAAAAATGTCATATATGTTAATCTACACTTGAATATTTACTAATTGTGTACAAAGTTTTTTCTAATTTCTATCCACTATTTATTTATACTTTGAGTTATTAATTATTTCACTAAGGAAGTTTTAAATTAAATTATTCTAATTTGTCCCATATTCTTAGACTTTTCTATTGGTATTTTTTATTAAACCCCTATGAATTTTTATTACCTGATTTTGGCTAAAGAGTACTAGAATGCTTGAAAAGCCTAATTTTGACCAAAATTAATATATCTATATCATCACTAATTTCTAATATCTAAAATTATAATTGTACCTCATTAAGTTTCATTGACAATATGTTACACCAAATTTATGCATCAATTTCATGGCTCCAAAAAGTGAAGAGTTTGAAACTCCTAATTAGATAAACTTAATATTTTTAAAGTCCTTACTAAAAGTGATATCTATTACTATTAAAACAAACATTTTTAATCATTAATCCCCATTTCCAAAGCATTATCCTTTCTTTAAAATATGAAATCCAACAAGACTCACCGTTCATCTTACTTCATTTCGATAGAACAAAAAAAAATCCTAAAAAGGTTGCTTAAGAAAAATAGATTAAGAGACAATGATCAATTACCTCTTAACACTTTAAAATGACCACAAAAAATTCAAGTTTTAATGTCTCCTTTAACTTTTTCTTACACTAGAGCTATAAACTTCCTCTTCAACGTTATGCTCCATCCTTCGTAGCCTAAAGCTAGAACTTCTCTTTCTCTCACCTGTCTCTTTCTTGGTCGCGACTAGATTAATAAGAAATGAAATAAAGGAATTCTTAAAATTAAGATGATCAAATCATTAATGAGTAAAAGACTTCTAACTACCAAAATGTTTCATTCCATTAATTAGAAGAATACTTCCAACTATAAAATGTCATATTTCATTAATTAGTAGAAGACTTTTAACTATAAAAATGTTTTACTTTATTTTATCATACATGTTCTCACTCTTTCTATTGCATATGGACCCCTCTTTAGACTATTCTATTCACCTTTTTCTTAGTTTTGGCCAAAGTAAGGAAAAATTGATGAGTGTGAGAAACAAGTAAGAAGTGGTCATACTTTCTCTTTTATTGACTTTTCTCATTTTTTAATGTGATTTAATTCTATGAGACTACAAGAGACATACAAAATCTTTTCCATTACAATTGTTAAAAGGTAATGTGTCTGAGTAGCAAAAAAAGGAAAAAAAAATATCATCTAGTTTTAGTATACTTATGTAGTAATTAATTTAGTATATCAGTTCCAATAAAATCATTCAAAAAAAAGAGTGGGTGTATTAAAGGAATATTTTATTAGGACTGATACATTAAATTAATTGTCATATAAGTACACCAAGACTACTAATATTTTTTCCCAAAAGGGAAAAGAGAAAACATGGGGTGATGTATTGTTTTTCCGTATTCTCTACTTTTTTCTCATTCCATCCAATACACTTATATGGATTCTTTTTAAAATTCCAATAAATATCTTATGGCTACAATGACCAGGGAAAACTTCTAAAAATAAAATATTATAATTCTTATCTTAGAAAAATTTGTTCTTTCATTTTAGTCTCTCTAATTCTTAAACTTTTTACTTGAAAAATATAAAAGTATGTATTCTTAAATTTCTTCTATTTTACTAGGTCACTATCTATTTCATAAATTTATCTTGAGATTAAATTAGATAAATTTTTTATCCCAATGATCCATTTTCTAATATTTACAATTTACCCTTACTTAGATCATACCTCTAGTTATGATTATTTTGAGATGTTACATATTCTATATATTTATTTTAATTTTTTTAATTTTTCCTCAGCCTCTCCTCTCTCTATTTCTGCAGTGCTGTAAAAAGTCCTCTCTCGTCTCCAAGAGAACCAATAGATCAAACCTGCAGCTAAGTTTAAATTTACAGCGGACTCTGCTGTAATTTTTTGACCGCAGGGGATCTTTCCCCCAAATTTGTTACCCATCTTCTTAGCATCTTTAACTGCACCTTTTTCTTTTAAGAATAAAAAATGTTATATTGCTGAGAATGGTAGCCATCGTCCTACATTACAATTCGAAATTAAAGGCGGGCATCTATTATTTGCCAGGTTGATAATGATGCAGCTATTTCTTCTATCTTAATTAATGCAAGGTCAATGATTTTTTCCCTTTATAAAAGAAGTAGCATTTCTCCTCGTGCTATTCAGTATTTAAGAATTAAAAAAAAAATTCTCATATATATATATATATATATATATGTATGTATATATATAAATTTAATAATAAAATTATATTTATATACAATATATTATAATTAACCAATCTTTAAAAAAATACGAATGATATATGATTGTAGGTAATTAATGACATATAAAAAGTTTATCCAAGAGAGCCAATTTTCTAGTCTTACGCTTTCATTTATTAAAGAAACAAAAGAACTATAAGATTTTACATCTTAAAAAAAGAAAATAACATTATGTAACTTTAAAGTGTCAACTTTCACTAAAATTTATAAAAATAATTAAATAAAAAGGATATACGTTGGACTAAGTTTATAAGTTATTCGAAACCTGGGCCAATATGGTTTGACTTTGTTAATAATCAGGCTGGATTGTTCTCTCTCTCTTTTTAAAATTGAAAAAAGATTTGTTAATGAAATGTTTTTAAGAGAAAATGAAAAAATTTGATAGGAAATATAATAGAATGAGAAAAAATTTAAGATTTGAAACAAAAATAATTAAAAATTTAAAAGAATTGATATTTTAAAGTTTTATTATAAGTAAAAATTAGTTTAAATAAAGTAAAAAATAAATTATTAAAAATGAAAATTAATACATGGTCAAGTTTTATGTTACATCAAGATCTAGTTTGACCAATTCAAACATGCAAATATTTTTAAGTTGGCCTGACTCAATCCGTTTCGATGTATTATGGTCTAACCAACCAAGTTGATGTTTATTCCTAATCGAAGATAATTAAATGCCTTAAAATTAAGACATTTAATTATCTTCAGTTATATATATATATATATATATATGCATTGAATAACTATCTAACTACATAAATGTTAGGTTCAACGCAATATATTTTTGAATTTGAGTTTAAGTAATGATATTTATCTTACTATTATATAAATTATTGCAAGACAATCAATTTATATATAAAGTTTGATAGTAACTTTTCATAGTCACATTTGTAGTCTTATTAAATATTTTAAATTTTCTTAAGTGCTAGTTCAAAAACAAAAAACAATATTAGACTCTTGTTAGCAACTTCTAACATCCCCAAAAGGCAAGACTTTCTATAAATTAAATCAAACCGTCGTCATTGAAAGCTACTTATTGTGGTGGGTCTTTCAACAACTGATCAATGGCATATATCTAAACTTATTTGAAGGTGAATTAGTAAAGACAAAATTGACTTTTGGTAGGAAATTCTTTAGTCATCACCAAACTTTCAATTGTAGTTGTCGTAGGTATCGCTGAACATTTAAACATGGAGTAATGGAAGTACTAACATTCAACCATTGTGTTAGCACCCAAGCGTACAAACAGATCAGAAGTTTCAATCAGACATTGCTCGTGGGTTCTCAGCCTGTTCAACGCTCGGGGTCAGTGGTCACCATTGGGCGTGGAGTCAAGACAGGAGGCTGAACATGGTGATCCAACTCTTTGGGCCTTGGGTCAGTAACACATTGTCCAACATTTGTTAACCAAAAGGCTTTCTGGAGTGATAACTTTGGTCTCCATTATAAACTTGTTTTCTTACTGAACTAGTACGACTACAGCAAATTGCAATGAACAAAGAAGGAACACATTAACGCCATTGACACTAAATGTTCTTATATGGTAGGGCTATAAAATACAAAGTCAATTTAGAGTTGAAGAGATGAAAACTCATTGCATTTGACCGCCTTCTATGCCTTCCACTGTTAAAAATGGCTGCTTTACGCTATTGTTCATTTTTATTTTTGATGCATGGAAGAGAAACTAGCAGATGATGGAAATTTCTTCTTTTATATATATATATATATATATATGTTTTTTTTTAATATAATTTGGGGCATTATCGTAAGTTCATTATCGTACCCTTCCATTGAGCCTCGAGTTTTTCTTACTAAGTAATGGAATATCAATCCTAAACATAATAAATAACTTTTTTTTTTAATTTTCATTTTTATTCTCATTTTCTCTCCAATATTTCCAGCAATTAAATGGGTCCTAAGTATGTTTGGCGGCACTCATTGCATCACGTGATCATTAGAAAGAGGTTGATTAATTAGTGCCTTGTTTAATCTCCAATTTCCATTTCCCATTTCTTCGAATTATCTATAATGTCCCTTTTCTTTGGTTTGCCCAAAAGAACATAATTTTTTGAAAAGAAATATACATGTATAGTTTTTATATGTATCATTAGATTTAAAAAAAAAAAAATTTAATTAATTATTGATTCACTTTTAATTTTATTATTGGAAAACTTGAAAGGACTCTCTCTAACAATTACTAAAGAGGATTCTTTTAAGTATATAAAATTCAAGTTCTATTATTCTCTTTTTTTTATGTTTACAATAATTTCTAATTTTTTTCAATATATATCTTGTCAATTAAATTATATTGTTAAAAAAAACTTGTAACAAATACCATTTTACTTTTGTGAAACTATTGTTTTTATTAATACTTACACAGTTCGTACCAATAAATTTGGGAAAGTCATAGTACTTCTAAATGAACGTTTATAAGTGTTGTTCCTTAGTTCCTTATGTTAACGGGGAAGATTTCAATATAATAGAAATGTACATAAACTTGTAGGTTTAAATGATAATATATTAAGTGGCCAAAAATATTTATAATATATTAAATGTATTAAAAGCTATTTTCATACATTTCCCTTTTGAATGATATTCTTGGTCCTCAAATTAATAAAAAAATCATAGTTAAATAGTTAAATACCATAAACTTAAAATACTTATAATGAAAATCTTGAATTTTAAAATTATTCTAAAGAATTTGTATCCTTTTTTTTTGTTAGATTTGTTTTGTCAGCTGGTCTTATTTCAATGGCACCTCTGTAACAAAAAATGAATAAAGAATCGTGCTAAGCTACTCTATACAACAATGACAAGCACGTGAATAATATACATGAGCCATGTGGCTACTAGGCATAATCATAATTAGGGGACCTGATTATGTCCTAACTCCCTCCTCAAACTTGTGGGTGTCTCACACACACCAAGTTTGTCTTCGAGCATCCAAAACCTTGAATGAGACAAAGCTTTTGTAAAGTAATAAACAATTTGATCAAAGGAGGGAACATAACAGATCATTAGTTGTTTGGCGAGAACCTGATCTCTGAGATAATGCACATCAATTTCTATGTGCTTTGTATGTGCATGTTGTACCGGATTGATTACTAATGAAGAGGCACTAATGTTATCACACCAGATTATAGGAGCCTTAGGATAACAGCTCAAAATAATCATTATTAATCAATTACTGTTTATTATAATTACATAACACCTAATTAAACTCACAACTTGCTATAATTGTAAATTTGTCTTTATTTTATTTACTTGTAATAAGTTGTGAACCCAAGTAGCATTATATTGTATCAAACTATAATTACTCCATAGACATTTTTTCTATTAGAATTATATAATGCTAATATGTGTCCTCCTATATACAAACTATTCAGATGATTCCAAAGATCTAAATCGTACAGTGGATCAAACTTTAGACCTAAAACTAAATATGAATAAGCACAAAATTATTTTTTGCCTTTTTGTCAATTATTTCAAAAGAAACAATTTCACCCAACAAAGAAAATCACTACAGAACAATCAATATCTAAAAGGAGATTAAAAAAAAATTCAACTTTCATGAACAAAAAAAGCTAAAAGAAAAAAAACATACCTTGAAGAATGGCGACGATGTCAAAGTCTAGACAGCAAAACACAGAGCACAATTACAACTTCTCTCCCTCGCAGTGGCTTGAGTAAGAACATAATGGAAGCGTACGGGTAGGTTCCCTTTAATCATGCATTACCTGCGATTAAAAGCAAACTGCAAGTTATGCATTTTAATTTACCTGCGATTTAGCCTTAACCATAGGCACATCCTTGCGGTTTATAAACCACAAGGAAATATTTGCAGTTATTCTTCTAACTGCAGGTATATCATGGATTTGCCTGTGGTTATTCTAACTGCAAGTAAATCTTTTTTTTTTTTTTTTGTAGTGACCGACCGTTAGTAAGTCATTTTAAATGGTCAGAGTTCTCAATCTATACTTAAATGAAGAAAATTATAATTAACAATCGTAAATTTAAAATATTATTATGAAGAATTTCTAAAATTTTTAAAATTATTTTAAAGAATTTAATAGTAGATTTTTTTAAATAAAAATATAATACATAGTTCACATAAGCATTCTTTTTAAATATCTAAGTTATAAAAATTGTTTGCTTGTCATTTTTTACTGTAAATTTTGATAGTTAATATCTAAATCAAATGTTGCTTGAAATTAAATTATTCAACTTATGTATATGTAAATCTAAGTGCACACATATATTATATAAACTAGTTTATTTGCCCAGAGTTTCATGCACCTTAAAGAAAATTAATCTATTTTGCTATATGGCAATATACTTTAAATTAACAGTATTTGTAAAAATTAATTTCAATAATGTATTGTGATATAAAGAAAGTATAATAAATTGGAGAAAGTACTTAAAATTGGTTTTGTGAAATTGGTAAGAAAGGAGTGACAACAATGAGCTCATGGGGAAGGCACCACCATAAAGGATCTTTTTTGTCATACTAAATAGCTGTCATTATTGTTTTTTTAAAGAATTTTAGAATCTCATAAATTGATGGAATTACATTTGACTTTACTCTTAAATTTAAATGATATATGACGATAAACGATATAAATCATAGAATAAACTATATATTGTTTTCTCTTGTTTTAATTTTGGACAATGTCAATTTATGTTTAGAGTCCATTATTATAAAATTTAAGAGGCAATTAATTAATTAATTATTATTTTCATCAACTCTAAAAAATGTTCAAACTTTATAGAATTTTTAATTTAAAAGGTGATTAATTAATTATTAAATTTATTTGTTCACTCTAAAGAATTCTCATACTTCAAAGAATTTTCAATTTAAAAAACTTTTAATTAATTATTTATAATTTTTTTCATTGACTCAAAAAAAATTTATGAACTTCAAGAAATTTTGATGCATATATAAAAAATGTAAAAAGTCAACATATAAAGAGTTGAGAGTTTAATCTAAAAAAATTTCTTATCAATCAAACGGAGTTTCTGCCTTAAATGTATCCTACTTCACACACACACATATATATATATATATACACACACATGCACATATACATATATATATATATATATATATTAGATATAACTATCATAATCTTAAATAATATGTAATTACTATAATTCTTATAACTTAAAAAATGTAATTTCCATCTTATAAGGACGGATTTAACTTGCTTTAACTTGCTTTTGTTTGTAAAACCAACTGCCACACATAAAAAATTATTCTATTTTTTCGCCCAAAATCATTTTGTCATTCTATACACGTACATTTAACACTGTTTCTTTTGGGTCAAATTATTACCCAAAGAAATAATTCTCTTAAAAGATTTCTATGCCAAGCTGTAGTAGTCTTCAGGTTAGCATTTGTGTTAACAAAATAATAAAGACCATAAATTTAAATTATTTATTCTGAAGAATTTTGAATTTTAAAATTATTTTGAATAACTTAAAAACCAAATCTTTTTTTCTTTTACTATGAAGGGCCCTATTCTAGAAGCCTTTTAATTATGATGTATTCTCAAAATCCTATGACTGTTCATAGTAAAAAGAAATTTTTTTAAATATAATGTTTCCCGTAAATTATTTTAAAATGCTCACAATACTCATGTTCAATATTAAATTATTATCACAGAATCTTAATCTCCTAGCCCTTGAAAGCCGCAGATCTACATGTCTTATTGTCTGCAACTCTTGTTGGAAGATGGAGAAGCATTTTCCCGATGGGAAGGCAGCCTGCCTCTAGAGTCTAAACATTCTCCAATGGATATTTGTTTTCTATTTATTTACTATTACTTCTCTGGCATTAATATTTTTTAATTCATACCTTTCTTATTTATATTTAAATGTAAGATTTTTTTAATTATGTTCGGCAAAATATATGATCAATCGATCAACAAAGTTAATTTAAATATAATTAAAAAATTTACCTTGCTCTCTTTTTCTTTGTTTTTTTTTTGTTTTTATTCTCAATCTAAAGATTGCTGAACGAGACTCGCGTCATAGCTATACTTGAAAAGATTAGATCCCACGCATTCCTTCCTCAAGCGTGGAAATTCAAAAAGTTCATACAATATATAGAATTATTAATGATCTAATAATTCTTTGAAGCATAGCCTAATTATAATTTTTTATACTTAAACTTTAAAATATAAATTTTATCCTTTCATACACTATTATAAAAAAATTAACATTCTAGAATTACATGAATCGTTACGCAATATCTTATGATTATATAATTTTCTAAATTTGTTCTTGTGCAATATCTTTTATTTTTTTTTTAAATTAGTTTTCACTGATAGGTAAAGTTTGCATTTTTTTTAATGATATTTAAAAGAGATTAAATACTAAAATCTAAAATTTATATGCTAAAATTGTAATTAAACTATATTTTAAAAAAATTGGACGTAATTTTTTCTAATAATAACAAAATAGCTAAAGGAGAGTTTACTTTATTGAAGTGATCATAAAAACTTGCATAAGTAACGGAGATTGATTCCAGCTTAAACGACAATGAAAAACCCAGGGAATGACAAGCTCATTTTTGGGCATTTGTATTTGCTATGAGTATAAATTCAGTTTAGTCCGAAACTATGCTAAAAATAAAAGAAATTGGGGGTGTAAATTAAAGGAATTAATGTGGTGGGCTTACACACATTTATTTTTTTTATTTTTCTGTCTTACTTACTCATTTTGTTTTTTAAACTTTCTCCATTAGCAATATTTCATTCAAATCGTAAAGAATCCATCCTTATTTTCAAGACTCACTAAGCCTAAACCTTCTTTTAAAAAATAGAGCCAAAGATATAATTAAATGACAGCACAAGGATACATCATAGGTTAAAATTAATACTACTGATTATAACTGAACTGCACAAATCTCTTTTTTATTATAAACATATTCTTATATAAAATAAAATAACCATATTGCTATTAAATTCGTTTAACCAAAACCTTTATCTGTATATTACTTATATACTATAACGAGAATTAAATATATATTTGGTTGATATAAAATAATCACTTCCAACATCTAACAAATGTTAAAATTATTTGATAAAAGGTAAAAATTTATTAAAAAATCTTCAAATATTTTAGTACGAAATATAACCCGTTAAGATGCAATGATTAATGACATCAAAATTAATATGAATACGTGTACTAAATGCATTTTTAATCGACATCAACACAATTATAAATGTAATGGAATTTTAGAGTTAATTACTATTTTTGTTTTTAACATATCATAAATAATATTTAAAAAATTGCGAACTATTTTTTAATGAAATTATTTAGTAGATATTTTTGGTTGGAATGAGTTTAATTTTGTGGCTTTCAAAATTGCAGCTTTAAATTTGTGGTTGTGGCGCATGGTGAACTCAAAATTAAGATCTTTGAATATAAGCTTTTAAAATGTGAGACCCACACCTCCGATTTTCATTTTTTCTATTTTCTTGAAATAATTTCTAAACTCAATTAGATTAATTTAATTGTGAGTACATAAGTTGCTTATTAATTAGAGCGTGCTTTGATTGTTCATTAGTACGGAAGAACAGAAGTAAATTTATAATTTCAATTTTATAGCACTTTATTTAAACAATAGACTATTAGAAACGCATTTTTTTATTTAGACATAATAATATAAATACATTTCTGAAAGGAAAATTAACATAAATACAACAATCTATATTTAGACCGCATAATTAAAATACCAAGCAGCTACAAATTGAAATTATTTTTAAAACAAGAAGAACACAATTTCGATCAAGCAGCAACAAATTGAAATTATTTTTAAAACAAGAAAAACACAATTTCGATCATCCATTTTTCAACATAATTTTATTTTAGTCCTTCACATGCTGAAAGTCTAAATAGTTATCCACTTTTAGATAATCTTATTTTTGTCTTTTACAAATTAAAAATCTGAACATATTCCTTTATTTTTCAATATTTGAATTAAAACGGTTATTATTAATTTCATTTAAAAAAGGACTAGTTTATGTTCGACTCTAAAAAGTAAAAGACAATTTTAAAATTTTAAAATTGTAAAAAACTAATATAAGATTAAATAAAAAAAATGAAGGACTAAAATAGCATTTTTTTTCTTTTAAAAACGGAATTAAAATTTTCTCTTATCACACTAATGACCAAGATATAAAAAGGAATAATGCCTATGCTTCCCCCCCACTAGTTTGGGGTGTTGACTCCTTGGGAAGAAGTCCTTTTTCTCTGCATGAATCGATAGCGCCAACGTACATCTCCTCCAAGCTGTATTTAAATTGGAAGCCCAAATCTTTGATCTTCTTGGACGGAAAGGAGACTATCTCCAAGTGGTCCGGTATATTCTTAAACCTACAAAATCATTAATCTTTACAATGCTGTTTATGTAGTAAAGGATAAAAAGAAATATATGAGAATGGAAGTGGTCAGGAAGGCTTTACTTGGTGGGGACATTGTACTCTGGGTATTTTTCATTAAGCAGTTTTGCAATGTCGTGAATGTTGGCATCATGAGAGGAGCATAAGTATCTTCCTTCAGCTTCAGGTTTCTCGTACAAGAATATGTGAGCAAGACATAGGTCATCCAAGTGAACGTATTGGCATTGCTTTATGATTGAATAATGGGCCTCATTTCCTACAAAAGTGTGCAATAGTTTAGAATTTCTTTCATGTTTTAAAAAGAATATTTAAAAACATGGCTGATATAAAATAATAATAATAATAATAATAATAATAATGTACCGGTGATGGGTGAAAGAGCTGTTATAAGACTGGGAGGCATGGTAGGCATAAGAAAGGGGCCAACCACAAGAGAAGGAATCACTGTAATGAAATCCATATTATGTTGTTTAGCGAATTTCCAAGCTTCTTGCTCCGCCAGCGTCTTTGAAACGAAATACATCTACAAATCAATTTTTAAATATATAAGGTCATTTCTAATCTTTAAGGGATGCATCATGGAAACGTCTCTTCATAATTTTGGACGAAGATCCGAGAAAGTACTAACCCATCCAGTCATCTTGACTCTGCGACAAAATTCGACGTCACTCCAGCAGGTCTCATCGTAGACAGGTTTCTGGTGCTCTGTAATTCTCATAGTTCCAGCAGAGGACGTGAATATCAATCTTCTCACAGTTTTTGCCTTCAAGCATGCTTTCATGATGTCCAATAATCCTTGAATCGCTGGTTTTATCACTTCATTCTGCAATATTCCAATCAAGTTCTTTTACCGCATTTGAACTATTTGAGGACTATAATTGGGTTATTACTGTTGTGTGAGTTTCTATCTTGCTATTCATGTATGTACGTACGCAGTACTGTTCAATATGAGGGAGACAAATTAGATAATTTTAAATTATGACAACTGTTTGACTTATTGATAGACATGAATTTAGGCTAACGACTCTCAATTATTTAAGAATCTTTCTTCGTGTTTCTATTTGCTCCCTTCTTGCTCCTTTTTAAGTGTCACACATACAGTGTCGTACTTTTTCCTCTTATAAATGACTGGAGCATATATGAAGCGGCCCCATGCATGCGCCGTCTTTGATACCTGTACCTCATACCATACTCAACATTTAACGGGATGATTTAAATGAAATGCTCTGTAGATTTTGTTCTGCTCAATTTTAAATGCGATATTTTTTATTGGTAGTATGAGTACCTCAGGGTCCTGGGATTCGAAATCCATGGGAGTGGCCACATGGAAAACTCCAGAGCAGCCATTGATAGCATCGTCAAAGCTTCCCTCGTCCGCAAGGTCTGCCTTCCACAGAGTGAGACGTCTCTCAGCATCAGGCAGGTCTAGCAGATGCTTCACCTTCTTCATGTTGGCTGCAATTTATAATTATCAGAACATGAACCCTAAACTCAAAATGGAATAAGAGTTTTGGAATAGAGTAATAGAGGAAAGCGAGGAAGGGAAGGGAAAGGGACCAGGGTCGCGCACGGTGGCTCGAACGGTGTAGCCGCGCTCCAGCAGTCTCATTACCAGCCATGATCCGATGAAACCGGCAGCTCCTGTGACGCAAACGGTCTCCGACACTGAACCCATCACTCCCTCTTTTTGTTTTTCTGGGGGAAATTGAGGAATTGCAAACAGAGAGGAGGGTCGATCGTTTTACGGAATATAATAGGAGAAATATAAAGTCTATGAAGAGTGATTTACAGGGAGCTTGATTTTATAGACGTCGGTTCTAGTGATGACGAGTGTAGTCGAACAGGCACTATTCTATCTTGTAATGATTTGGGTTTGGAGTATTTCATCACGTGATCACCATACAGTTATGCCACAATAAAGTTAGGTGTTGCACTTGACTGGTAGCTCCGCCAATCTAATTACTATATTCGGCAAAAAAAAAATATTGGAATCATTATTTCATTCTCAATTAAAATTTTGAACCATCCAAATTTGTTGGAAGCACATTAGTCATTGACAATATAATTTTTATCATTTAAGATACTTCTCTATCGACAACCAGACTCAATAATTAGAGATAAGAATTGGGAAACGCATGGAGAGAATGGGTTGACTAGTTATCACCTTAAATCTAGCTGAGGCACAGCGAAAGCGGAATAGATCATCTCCAGAGATTGTCCAGTTACTGTAGATGAATAAAATATAATTTTTTATTAATTTAATATTAATAAAATAATATTATTTTATATTTTTTACCTATTGCAGATTCTCCTATTTTATTACAGGAAAAAACCCGTGCTCTAAAGCGAAAGGGGTACAAATCATTATTTAAGTTAGAGTTGGACTGTCTGGTGCTATGTTGGATAAGTTGGAGTATTTGGCTACAACGAGAAAGAGTCTATTCTTTCTATCACAATGAGATGACCGTTATAGAATTTCTTAATTTTCTGATCAGCTGCAAAAGGAGTGTCCATTGTGGGCAAACTTTGCAGAAGAGAAGTTCCAGAAGACTGGATGGAAATTAATAGGCCAACGATATATGCTCGGAAACAAGGGTTCTAGAGTCCCTGGATGAGTGCGAGATAGGTCTTGTGAGATATGAAGAGAATTAGTTCCCATCTTGTGTGCTTGTCTAGCTTTTTTGTTAGTTTCTTTTACTTAATTAATAACTAACTGAAACTCTGTTCTGTGCTGCTCTTCGCGGATGAAACTGAAACTTATTTTTTAAGCACGCTCTGCACATGGGGAGGTAGCTAGTAGCTACAAGCCCCCATCAATGAACAAAGGGGAGGACCCCCGACCCAGTCCTCCACCTAATAATTAATCGACTGAATGCATTCTGCAATTTGCATACTATATAATTTCACTTGAATATGATACTATATATATTTGATATTATTAATAATGAAATGAAGATCTTTAAAAAAAATTTAATGTCATTTAAAATGTATAAATATATTTTATATCTTTATTTCGAAATATATTTTAATTTAGTCAAATCTATTTTCATAAAAATTTGTTTGTTATTATTATTACTAATCAAGCTTTGAAAAGAATTATTTCATTAAAAATAATATTTTATAAAATAATAAATATAATCAAGTCAGATTGAAGAACGGATGAATTAAAGGCCCCACCCAAGTTGGTACTCATATTCTGGATAATTCCAATTTATTGTAGTTCCCAAAATGAACTATTCATCATTGGATGCTGCATTCAGTTTCTTAGATTTGAGCCATTGCATAGAAAATTGGTGGGCTTGTGCAGTAACCAATGTTAATCTGAAAAGTCATGTAATATTGTAAAATTTTATATTAAAAAACTTTTAACTTTGAGGATAATTCTTTTGAATGTTTATATAGGTTAAGGGAAAGAAGAAATTTAATTAAAAAATAATATATATATATATATATATATAATAAATATAACAATTAAATTAATTATGGAATTTTATAAATTTTATACTAGCTCAATTGGTTAAACTTGACCCAAACATATATTAGGATATGAGTTTGATTATCCCCTCATACATCATAGTATGTCCTCTAAGTAGCAAATTAAGGTCGTGGCAGAGTCAGATAATGCAATTCATTCAATCTTAATAATTGGATCTATATATTTTTCTTTAAATGCAGATTCTCAACACTTGTATGCGCAGCTTTTTTCGGAAGGTAAAAAAAAAAAATCTATTAATGACAATCTTCGTCCCATAACAAATTTCGATATTAAAGATTACACCTATTATTTTTTGAGGGGTTTTGCTAATAAGTACTATTAAGGCATTGGTTAAGAATATTTTTGGCACATAATAAATACTTATTAACCAATCAAATTATTCCATAAGCATTTATTATTATTATTAATAATGAATACAGGCAATTATCATTGACTAATTTTATTGATTAATATTTATTTGTTATGTGTAATAAATTATTTTTAATCATTTTTTTAAGGACACTAGTTGACAAAATCCTTTTTGAAGTTGATTACGATACTGCTATTTCTTCTATCTTAATTCATGCAAGGTATTTGATTTTTTTTTTTTTATAAAAAAGAAGCATTTATTCCCGTGCTATTTAGTGTTTAAGACTTTAAAAATATCTCCTCATATAGATAAATTTAATAACAAAAATATATTTATATACAATTCATTATAATCAACCATTTTTTTCAAAAAAAATGAATGACATATGATTGTAGGTAATTAATGACATGTAAAAATTTAATCCAAGGAAACCAGTTTTTATCTTATGCTTTAATTTATTAAAAAAACAAAAGAACTATAAGATTTTATATCTCCATAAAAAATATTATACAATTATAAAGAAACAAAAGAACTACAGAGGGCATTAAATGTTCTAGAGGCTGCACCATCAATTTAATTGACCCAAATATATCCTTAGTTATAAAATTGTAAGCAGTCAAATTGTAATTCAATAAACATAATTAAAAAAAAATGTCAACATGCAATCCTATAAAAAATATGAAAAAAAAAAAAAGCACAGTCAACTCGATGACGGAGCTGATGGAACGTTGTTCCAATCAGTGTGTCAAAATGCCATCAATAATTCCATCCTAATGAGCATTTATTTTTTCGTCCTGAATCTTAATGAGCAGGTTGACGCCTGGAAATAATAGATTTTATAGTGAAATATAAATTATTGAATTTTGATATAATGGGTTATATTTTATTTTATATTTTAATATAAATAAAATGTGATTTATTAAATCAAAATTTAATAACTTATATTTTATTGTAAAATTTATAATACTTTAAAAGATTTAAATTCGTAAGTTAACCCGACTTTATTTACAATATTTTATAAGAGGTTTGCGACATGGGTTTTAAACAACTACCTTTAAGAATTAATTCCTTTGTACTATACACATTTTGTAAATCAACCAACTGTCACATAGAACACGACAAAGATAATATATAGAGTGCTTGTACGACTACAGCAAGTTGCAATGAATAAGGAACTTATTAAAGCCATTGATACTAAATGTCCTTGCTCTTTCACTTTATTATTTTGGTTATTTATAAATTTAAAATTTTAAAATAATTTTATTTTAATTTTTTTATAAATTAAAAGTTTTAATTTTTTTTTATTTTTAAAATTTAATTCAAAATAATTCTGTTTAATTTTATTTAAAAAGATATTACTTTGTATTATATCTTGAAAACTGTAATGGATTAAAATAAAATAAAATTTAAAAATAATGACCATTTTAAAATTTTTAATTAGTAGATGATTAAAATAAAATTAAATTAAAAGAAAAAGGACCAAGACGGTATATTTCTCATTTTTTTAACTATAAATAGTAACATTGAGAATACATAATGATAGGCTTCCAATAGTAGGGCCTTCATAAAAAATTTAGTTTTTAAATCATTCAAAATTATTTTAAAATTTAAGACTTTTATAATAAATATTTGAAACTTATGGTCTTTAAATATAATTTTTTCTATAAATTATTATAAAAAGCTCGCATTTATGGTCAATATTAAATTATTATCACAATTTCTAATTCTCTTGGCCCAGATGCACATGTCTTGATGTGTGCAACTCTTGGAGAAGCATTTTCCGGATGGGAAGGCAGCCTGTCTCCAATAATATTTTCTGCCTTATCTTGTTTGCTGCTCTTTTTGTTTTTTCTTCCTTTACTGTTGTTACTTGTCTCCCAAGTAGTTGGCTTTTGGTTGCATTTTAATTCATAACTTCCTTATTTGGATTTAAATGAAAAAAAAATTATGTTCCAGAAAATTATAATATTTAAAATTTTTAAACTAAAATTTTACCTTTCTCTCATTTCCTTTGTTTTTTCTCAATCCAAAGATCGCTGAATGTGACTCCCGTCATAGCAATACTTGTAAAACTGAAATTTCGAGTATTCCCTCCAAATGGTATATATTTCCATTTCTAGGTGGTCCCATAGATGGAAGTGTGGTGGGGCCGCTTTGTGTTGAGATCCCGCTTTAATTTTTCAGAATTTATATGATATAATATTGAGTTTAATATTATGCTTTTACATTGTTAAAATTTTAAATCCAGTAGATCAATAAATATATTATGTAAGTTTATTTTATTATTTAATATTTTAATTTAGAGTCATTTAACTCACACATATATTATGTATATAATTCTCCAAAAAAAATTATAATAATTATTTTGTTTCTTTTTCTTCGCTTTTCTTTTCATTTTTTCTTGATATTTTTTTCTTATCTTTCTTCAATTCGTTTCTTCCTTACTTCCACTACCAAAAAACTAGATTTTCACGGTGGAGGTTTAGCCTTGGTTAAAATAATCATGCCTAGACCAAACCTTAATCAGGTTAATTCAACTATGACTAAAATAATGTTTTAACCATGAGTAAGCTAATTGGGGCTAAAACAATGTTGTAACCACAGTTAAATAATAAATGTGATTAAAATTTCTCTTAAACACAGTTATTACAAAACTGTGGCTAAGACTAATGTGGCTCTAGCCACGACTAAAAGAAAATTGTGGCTACGACAGGATTTTTAATTAATTGTGGCTAGACTTGGGTTTGGCCATGGTTAAATTAACTATGGTTAAGCCAAGGCTTAATCATGGTTAAAAAACCCTAGCCCCCACCCCACACATTAAATTTTGTTTTAAATTAAGTTTGAGTATGGGTTCTTATAGAAAGCTAGGTTTTTTATCCCACTGCATGTGATTTTGAAGGAAACTAAGAAAAATTAGTTAAAGGACATTTTGTTAGAATCGATTTGTTATCTTTAGACCTATAAAATGTAGTTACCAAGTATGTTTCTGTAATGCCTTTGGACTTCCTGCCTTTAAATAAATTATTTTAAGAATTAGGAAAGGAATTTTCTCCATACACGGGCAAGGAAAACTGAAAAAAAAAAAAAGGATTATGAATAAAATTAAATTTGTCAAGGAGCTTCAATATAATCTTAGTATGAATGGATCTTGAAGTTGAGGCTTGCACAGTTGGTTTTACACACCTAATGTATCCACAAGCACCAAGGTTTAAATTGTTGGAATAATTTTAATATTTATGGATTAGTATTAACTATTTTATTATATTAGTATCTTGTTAATTCTAATTAGGCAATTAATGTTATAATTTATAAACTAAGAATGGACTGGGTTTTCTTTTAATATGTGTGGATAATCGGTGATGGGTTTGATTATTTACAAGCCCACTGGGCAGAAACCTAACCCACAGTCCAAGAGTATTAGTAATCATCCCATCAGATTACTAATTTAAGATTGTTATCCAGAGAGAAATTTTATGGGCTTAATTTTGACTGATTAATTAAATTTAAAATTGTTTTAAAGATTCTAGAGGATTTTACTGTAATAATATTGATTAATTATATTATCAAATAAAATCCTATAAATAACACACTGAAACCCTAGTTTTACACACACAAAATCTGTCATTCTCTCTCTGCCGTCAAAACACTCTGATAAACGCTTTTGGGCATTGTGGGTTGAACTCGTTGGACTCAACCAATATTCAAATCAACGATGTCATCTCCATCAGGTCAGACTGTTAATTTATTTATTCTCCCAATTTGTGATCATATTTAATTATATGTTCTAGTTCCGCTTTCAATTGGTATCAAAGCCCAAGGTTTTCTGATTATGAAATTTTATGATTATTTCGTCGGATAAATTATAATTTTAGGCTTATGAAATCTTTAGTTTCAAACATTATTATTGTCATTCGATAAGCAGAACCAATTACTGCATGTGTCCCATTTTTTTGTGTGGTAATTAAAAAAAAAATTATTGACGTCTTCATCAGTGAACTTAGGACTTGATCACCGGTGAGTTCTTCATCAGTTGCCGGCAAAAATTAAAGTCAATGCTGTGTTTATTGGCATTGCCAGCGAGCCCTAGCTGACATAATCTATTGTCGGTGAACCGCGTTCAAGCTGAGGAACCAACCAAAGGAAACCCAAATTTTTTCGATGTAATTTTCACAAAAATTAGGATAGATTCATTCGATATACCTACCAGAATGCTGTAGATTGTTGAACATCAATCAGAAATGGCTAAATTTGAAGTCTTGAAGCCTTGGAAACTGACGGGTCAGAGTTGGTACCCGTCAGGTCTTTGGTGGGTAAAAAACGACCCGCCAGAGGTTGAAGAAGAAGCGCGTGCGCAAGGCCCCGTGCTCCCGTGGCGCGTGGTGGCACATGTGGCCACACCGCCAGCCCAATCAACTCTAAAATTTGGGATTCGCCTATACTCGCCCCGATCTAAATTATGGTGATTTTGCAGAATTTTTGGAGTCCTCTAAATAGGAGTTTTGAATTTTTGCAAAATTAAAGGGCCTAAAAACAATATTTAAATAAGGTATTTTGATACGAGAAAATTTATGCCTAGACTAGATATAATATGGGACAATGTGTTAAGTTCACTCTCCCTGATTATATGTAAATAAATCATAATTAATATTTTTGTATTAATTATTATGTTTTATTCCTAATTTAAGCGCGTGCCTTGAAAATAAATAAACCATTTGAGGAATCTATCGTAACTTTGGATTATATACACTTAATGATTGCGTGCTCACCTATCGTGGGCCTAATCATAGTGATATGTGTGTTTATAAATAAATTTACATCACATTTGTCACTCAATTTTCTATAACTTTGGATAATTTAGTTATATTCATGAGGGAAAAGTCTAAGAAATTACGATGAGTCCACAAGAAAGTATATATATATGTTATATTGATGATGGACATATCCTATTGGTGTGACATTATCAATATAATTATGTGAAATAAATACATTTGCGAATTGTTAACAGCATTTCAATCTGATGCCTTCATTATTTCTTATATCCTATCGATATGGAAACAATGGGTGCATTTTGTTACTTCTCTTTATGGCCAAATCATTAGTACATATGAGTTTTCTTTCTTGATCTGTTATAATCCAAGACTTTAAGTGGGATTATAAAGCACATCTTAATGATATAGTTGCATAAGCTGAGTTTTGTAAAGGAAATCTTGTTTTATGATTATGTTTCCGGGACATAATTAATATTTCCTAATTTTGTATCATCAGCTTCCGTGTTCTAGCAATTGTCTATGGTGAAAACTCTGAATGGGATGAATTATGATTACTGGCATGAGTCCCTTAATATGTAGCTAATCATCTCTAAGGAGGATTTGGCTATGAGAGATCCAAAACCATTAGATCTCACTGCTGGGTCTAGTGCTACTGACAGAGCTTATCACAAGCAGTGGTATGAATCCAACAGGATCTGTTTGACGGTCATAAAATACACTATCGAGAAGACAATTAGACAGAGCATTCTTGAGAAGGACACCGCTGTGGAATACCTTAAAGTTATGAGTGAAAAGTTCAAAAAGTTCGATAAGACGCAGAAAGCATATTATCTTTCGCTACTAGATAACACTCATTATGATGGAGTGTTTGGTGTATGCGAGCATATGATGAAGCTAGTGAATTACTTCAACAGGCTGAAATCTCTAAATGTGAACCTGGGTGAGAGTTATCTTATCTACAAAGTCCTGCAGTCTCTCCTAGCAGAATATAGGGTTCTCATAACCACATACAACTCACAAGAAACTGAATAGACCATTGATCAGATGATGTTCATCGTGACTCAAGAGGAGGAGTCATTAAAGAAATCAAATTCACGTGGTCATTCAGTGAACTACATTTCTCATGCTTCGTCAAGCAAGGCTGGAAATAAGAAACTTAAAGGAAAGAAACCTAAGGGCAAGCCTAATGGTAAAAGGTTCTTTAAGATCAAGAAGAACAATAAGAAGAATAAGGGTCAGAAGAACAAATTTAAGGGTAATTGTAATTACTATAAGAAGCCTGGCCACAAGATCTCATATTGCCTTAAACTGAAGTACAAGCGTGAGAATGAATGTATCTTTCCTGAAACTGCCCCATTAGCTCTAGTTTGTCTTGAATCCAATAATTTTGAAACCTCTATGGACACTTGGTGGTTTGATTCTAGAGCGACTATTCACGTAACTAATTCCTTGCAGGGGCTCAAAGACAGGAGGAGCCCAAATGAAAGAGAAAAGACCATTCTGGGAGTGGAAGGAAGTTCAGCTGCAGTGGATTGCGTAGGAACTGTAGTTTTGAACTTGTACTCTGGACATACTTTAACTTTAAATAACGTTGTCTATGTACCTTCTTCAAGAAGGAATCTGGTTTCAAGTTCTGTGTTAGTCAAAGATGGATATTCCTTTTGGCAAGGAAATGACAGAATTGATGTTTATTTTAATTCAATCACTGTTGGAACTGCTAGATTAATAAGTGGTTTATATTGCTTAAATATGAATGTTTGTTCAGATTCCACTCCTATAGCATCAATTAATGCTGTCATAGGACACAAACATTGAAGAATTGATGATAACTCTTCCATGTTATGACATCGGCGTTTGGGCCATATCTTAAAAGAGAGATTGGAGAGAATGGCTAGACAAGGCATATTGTGTGACTTAGACTTTTCTAATTTTGAATCCTGTATTGACTGTATTAAGAGAAAACTTCCCGCTAGAGCTAGGAAGAAATGGGCTAATAGATCTGAAGCTATTTTGGAATTGATCCACACAAACATTAGTGGACTAATTACTCCATCTGTTATGGGCAATTACAAATATTTCATAACCTTCATAGACAACTATTCCAAATTCGGCTGGGTTGATCTATTACATGAAAAATCTGACTTGCTAGATGCCTTTAAAGCATTTAAGGTTGTCGTTAATTAAAATCTGGAAAGGTAATCAAGAGTGTAAGATCAGATAGAGGTGGAGAATATTATGGAAGATATACTGAAATTGGGAGAAACCCTGGACCATTTGCTCTATTCTTATAGGAGCAAGGAATTGAAGCTCAGTATAATATGCCTGGCACCCCGCAACAAAATGGAGTTGCTGAGAGGCGCAATCGCACCTTGATGGACATGGTCAGAAGCATGATCAGTCACTCTTCATTACCAGAATTTCTGTGGGGTGATGCCCTTAAGACAGCAGCATATGTCCTGAATCAAGTTCCAAGTAAATCTGTTGAAAAGACACCGTATGAGCTTTTCACCGGTAAGAAGCCTAATTTGAGGCACTTTCGCATGTGGGGTCGTAGAGCAGAAGTGAGACCCTATAATTCGCAGCTCAAGAAACTTGATTCTAGGACTGTTAGTGGATTCTTCATTGAGTATTGTTCAGGATCCAGAGGATACAAATTTTATTGTCCCAGTCACACTATCAAGGTTATTGAATCTGATAGGGCCTTCAATTTTGAGAATGACTTGGACAGTGGGAGTAGTATCCCTAGAGTAATTAACCTGCATTGTGTGGATAACATCTTACCCATACCATCGTTGTTATCTCCACTCGTAGATCATGACATTGGAGATGACACACTTGTTGAGAATTCGATAAATCCTATTATAGAAGCTCTTATAACTGATATAGGAGAACCTGCTCTTAATTTGAGATGATCACAAAGGATTTGCAGACCTGCAATCTCAGATGACTACATAGTGTACTTGCAGGAATTTGAGTCAGACGTTGTTGATGGCATAGATCCAGTTTCTTATGACAAGGCTGTGACAGGATCTCATTCATCTGAGTGGTTGGAGGCTATGAATGATGAGAAGTCCTCCATGTCTCGTAATCATGTATGAGAATTAACTGAGTTACCAGATGGTTGTAAACCCGTTGGTTGCAAATGGGTCTTTACAACCAAGAGAGGGGCCAATGGTGAAGTTAAAAAATTCAAAGCCAGACTTGTAACTAAAGGCTATAATTAGAAGGAAATGATCGATTATACAAAGATGTTCTCACCCGTATCTACTAAAGATGCCTTCAGAGTTGTAATGGCTCTTGTTGCACAGTTAAACCTTGAACTTCACCAGATAGATGTTAAAACTGCATTCTTAAATGGTGATTTATTTAAAGATGTTTACACTATGCAACCTGATGGATTCATTGAGGCAGGGAAAGAACACTTAGTGTGCAAGCTGAAAAGGTCCATTTATGGACTTAAACAGGCCTCAAGACAGTGGTATTTGAAATTTGATCAGATAATCACCTCACTTGGATTTACAGAGAACATTGCTAATCAATGTATCTATAAGAAATTTGATAAAGACAACTTTATGATACTCGTTCTATATGTTGACAACATACTCCTAGCCAGTAACTCAGTAACTATGTTGAATGAAGTCAAACACATTTTGTCATGCTACTTTGATATGAAAGATCTTGGTGAAGCCTCTTTCGTCCTGGGAATTCAGTCATCGTGATAGATCTTGTGGGACTCTTAGTTTATCTTAGACAACCTATATAGAATGAGTACTGAAGAAATTTAACATGCATACTTGTGCTCCTTGTGCAACACCTGTATAGAAAGGTGAAAAGTTATCTAGATCATCTTGTCCCAATGATGCTAATTCGAAAATTGAGATGAATAAGATTTTGTATGCATCTGCTGTTGGCAGCCTTATGTATGCTCAGGTGTGCACACGACCTGACATTACTTTTACTGTCAGTGTGCTTGGTAGACCTGGTCCTGATCATTAGAAGGCTGCAAAGAAAGTCATGAGGTACTTACAAGGTACAAAGCATCACATGCTTACTTTTAGAAGATCTGAGCCACTTGAAATTGTGGGTTATTCAGATTCTGATTATGCATCTTGTGTGGATGACTGCAAATCCACTTCTGGATACATCTTTATGATGTTTGAAGGAGCTGTATCGTGGAAGAGTTGCAAGCAATCAATAAGAGCTACCTTAACTATGGAAGCAGCGTATATCGCTTGTTATGAGGCTACCCGCTAGGCCATATGGTTGAGGAAACTGATATTTGACATGCATCTAGTTGATTTTATATCACGACCTCTAACCATATACTACAATAGTTCGTCTGCTGTCAGCTTTTCTCAGAATCATAGGAACTCCAGTCGCACTAAACACTTCGATGTTAAGTTCTTATTCGTCAGAGAAAAGATTGCTGAATCTCAGACTCGTTTGGTTCACATTCCTAGTGAACACATGTTGGCGAATTCGTTGACCAAAGGCTTGCTCGTAGGAGTCTTTAAGAATCATGTGACTCACATGGGCGTTGTTAAAAATTTTGATGTAGCCTTGGTTTAGTGGGAGTCTGAATTAAATTCTTAAGGGATTTTGAATTGTTATTTGACAATTTTGAATATTACTTTATGTTCCATTCAATTCAGTCAATGAAACTTATTTATGGAAATGTCAATATCACTTGATTCTCTATCGATTTCAGTGATCTTTGTGTATAGTTTTACCATTGAATCTTGTATGGTTTATAAATATACACACATCCGTGTGTTTATATGAACATTATTATGCTTGATTAGCTATTCGTTTATTGATCTAATAATTTAATTAATACTATTCAAATGGGAGATTGTTGGAATAATTTTAATATTTATGGATTAGCATTAACTATTTTATTATATTAGTATCTTGTTAATTCTAATTAGGCAATTAATGTTATAATTTATAAACTAAGAATAGACTGGATTTTATTTTAATATGTGTGGATAATCGGTGATGGGTTTGATTATTTACTAGCCCACTGGGCAGAAACCTAACCCACAGTCTAAGAGTATTAGTAATCATCTCGTCTGATTACTAATTTAAGATTGTTATTCAGAAAGAGATTTTATGGGCTTAATTTTGATTGATTAATTAAATTTAATATTGTTTTAAAGATTTTAGAGGATTTTGCTGTAATAATATTGATTAATTATATTATCAAATAAAATCCTATAAATAACACACTGAAACCCTAGTTTTACATACACAAAATCTGTCATTCTCTCTCTGCCATCAAAACATTCTGAGAAACGCTCTTAAGCATTGTGGGTTGAACTCGTTAGACTCAACCAATATTCAAATCAACGATGTCGTTTCCATCATGTCAGACTATTAATTTATTTATTCTCCCAATTTGTGATCATATTTAATTACATGTTCTAGTTCCACTTTCATAAACCCCTTAGCATGCATCTCAAGGCAAAAGGGTTTTTTTGTTAGACAAGCCAACCAACACTCAAGAGGGGGGTGAATTGGGTGTTTATAAAAATTTTGGTTCTTTTCAAAATTGCTTTGCAAAATAGTTGTTATGAAAGATACTTGAAAAAGTATGAAATAAAACAACAATTATATTAATCAAGGGAAACTTTATATTGATGCTTGAAGTATGAAGAAAAAATAAGTTTTCCATCCAAAATTAGAGCACTCAAAAATATATAGTTAAACTTCATTCAAAAGCTTATTTCCATGGAAGCTTGAACAATCATATCATCTCTTTAACAATTAAATTACTTGAACTAGATAAAAGAATGGATCAAGCAAACAATAACAATACTTCAAGCAAAATGTCAATAACAAAATGGAGCATCAAATGAACAGCATAAAATTTAAAGAGTATATTGAAGGAAAAGGCAAACTCTAAGATTTATCTTGGTTCGATTCCAATCCAAACCTACATCTAGTTTCTAAGCTTCCACTTGAGATTTTTCTACTAATTCTACAAGTTTGATCGGATACTTATGAACTTCTACAACATCAAACTCAACCTAGAATTGTTTCTCATTTTAAGACAACAGAAAATCACTCTTTCAAGAGAAAAGCCACTCCAAGAGGAAGATCCTTCATCTTAACAAATATCTGCTTACAATTTATTAGCTAAAGCTTTGGGAACCTAAGAATGCTATGATAAAATAACAAGAATGGATTTAGGGGCTTGCTCAACCCAAATGTTTAGACGTCATGCACTTGGCAGTTCATCATCTATGCCCTCTTATAATGAGTTGTAGGATGAGGTGGTATAATTAAGGGAGAAAATTGCTGAGAGGGAAGCACATGTAGTCAAAATGGTTGCACAACAAGAGCAAATGGTTATTGAACATGCAAACATGCTTGAGAAACAATGGAAGCAGCTATGACATATATCCTATGAAATATTCCGGGGTAGCTACTACCTAAACTTGCCACATTACATGCACAGGGGTAGTTATCTTCACTTTGTTCTTTGTTATGATTTAATAAAAGAAAATTTATATATTTTGATATTTAACTCAATACTAACAACATATTTTGTGATTTAAATTTTAGGTACCAAGTGATCAGGATGGTGAAAACCCAGTTGTTCAACATGGAAGCCCTTCCCCACTATCTAGTTACATGAATAATTAGTTTAGGTAGAGTTTAACTATATGTAAACTAGTTTTTTTCTTTACTTTTACTAAATGAAAAAATTTTGATCAACCAGTGTAAAAAAAATGGTCAGGGAAGAACGTATTTAGAAAATTAGAAAAAAAAACACTATTGCTGCTAAAAATTTAATTGAGCTCTAGTTTAACGACACTTAAACATAACCATGGTCATCACAGATTTAGTAAAGGTTGACCGAAACTATTACTAAGCTAGTCATAACTACGATTATAGGTAACTGTCGCTAAACCAAAAACTAACCATAGCTACCTATTACCCGTAGTTAAACATGGCATTAAACTAATCATCTCAAATTGTTTATGACATGGCCTAACAACAGTTTTACCCATGCTGAAATAACCATCATTAAACATGTCCCCACAGATGATTTTATAATGTAAGCGTTAACCATCGGTAAACCGTTTGGACATGCCTTAAACCGTGCTTAAGACTACTAATTAATAAGCCATGGTTAAACCCAGGTTCTTTTGTAGTGTTTTTTGCTTGTTCCTTCCGTCTCTATCTTTTCTTTCTCTACAGCCTTCAAAATTACAGGTTTAAATTTGCGGTTTTGGGTCATGGATTAACTCAGTATTAAGACCTACAAGCATCTAAAATGTAATATCCATACCTGGAATCTTCATTTATTTAATCTATTATTGAAATAACTTATGAACTCAATTGGATTAATTTAATAGTAAATACTAAGTTGCATATTAATCAGAGTATTGGTTGTGTAAGTAGTATAGAAAAAAAGAAGTAAATTTGTAATTTTACTTTCTAGCACTTTATTTAAGTAATATACCACAAAATATATATTTATATTTGTATAGGATATCAGCTTACATTTCTGAAGCAAAAATCAACATAAATGCAACAATATTTATCTAGACCTCATAGCAACAACAATTTAAATTTAATTTAAAAGATTTGCCATCAAATTCAAAAACTGAAGTAAAATTTTCTCGTATTAATCCAGTGACCAAGATAAGATAAAAAGAAATTATGCCTATACTTCGCCCCACTAGTTTGCGGTCATGGCTCCGCAGGGAAGGAGTCCTTTTTCTCTGCATGAATCGACAGCGCCAATGAACATTTCCTCTAAGCTGTATTTGAATTGGAAGCCCAACTCTTTGATCTTCTTGGACGGAAAAGAAACTATCTCCAAGTGGTCCGGTATATTCTTAAACCTACAAAACCATTAATCTTTACAATTCTGTTTATGTAGCAAAGCACACAAAGAAAAATAAAAATGGAAGTAGCCAGGAAGGCTTTACTTGGTGGGGACATTGTACTCTGGGTATTTTTCATTAAGCAGTTTTGCAATGTCGTGAATGTTGGCATCATGGGAGGAGCATAAGTATCTTCCTTCTGATTCAGGTTTCTCGTACAAGAATATGTGAGCAAGACAAAGGTCATCTAAGTGAACAAATTGGCCTTGCTTTATGATTGAATAATGGGCCTCATTCCCTACAATTAGAGAACGTAAAAGTGTGCAACAGTTTATAATTGTTTTCATGTATTTAAGAAGAATATTTAAAAACATGGCTGAAATAAAAATAAATAAATAATGTACCAGTGATGGGTGAAAGAGCTGTTATGAGACTTGGAGGCATGGTAGGCATAAGAAAGGGGCCAACCACAAGAGAAGGAATCACTGTAATGAAATCCATATTATGCTGTTTGGCGAATTTCCAAGCTTCTTGCTCCGCCAGTGTCTTTGAAACGAAATACATCTACAAATCAATTTTTAAATATATAAGGTCATTTCTAATCTTTGAGGGACGCATCATGAAAACATCACTTGATTTTGTCTTTTCAAATAGAAAAGTTTTAATTTTAGACGAGGATCCGAGAAAGTACTAACCCAGCCAGTCATCTTTACTCTGCGACAAAATTCGACGTCACTCCAGCAGGTCTCATCGTAGGCAGGTTTTTGGTGCTCTGTAACGTTCATAGTTCCAGCAGAGGACGTGAATATCAATCTTCTCACAGTTTTGGCCTTCATGGATGCTTTCATGATGTCCAATAGTCCTTGAATCGTTGGTTTTATCACTTCATTCTACAATATTCCAATCATGACAAATTAAATAATTTTAGATTATGACAACTGTTTGAATGATTAATGGACATGAATTTAAGCAAAGGACTCTCAATTATTTAAAAATGTTTGTTCCTATTTATTTGTGCTCCCTTCTTCCTCCTTATTAAGCTTCAAATATACAGTGACGTACTTTTCCCTCTTAATGACTGGAACATATATATATATATATATATATCAAGCGGCCCCATGCAAGCACTAATACTCGATGAAACATAATACACTGTAGCATATACATTGTTCTACTCAATTTAAAATGCGATGTTTCTTGTTGGTGTGGGTACCTCAGGGTCCTGGGATTCGAAATCCATGGGAGTGGCCACATGGAAAACTCCAGAGCAGCCATTGATGGCATCGTCAAAGCTTCCCTCGTCCGCAAGGTCTGCCTTCCACAGAGTGAGGCGTGTCTCAGCATCAGGCAGTTCTAGCAGATGCTTCACCTTCTTCATGTTGGCTGCAATTTATAATTGTCAAAACATAAACCTCAAAACACAAAATGAAGAAGAGAGTAATCATAGGTGAAAGCAAGGAAGGGACGGGAAAGGGACCAGGGTCGCGCACGGTGGCTCGAACGGTGTAGCCGCGTTCCAGCAGTCTCATTACCAGCCATGATCCTATGAATCCGGCAGCCCCTGTTACGCAGACGGTCTCCGACACTGAACCCATAACTTCCTCCTCCTTATTGTTCTTGTCGATGATTATAAGGATTTAAAAACAATGTACAACAGGTGAGGACAGCTTTAGATATGTATGTCAATAATTATTTATAGAGCACGAGTGCACGACTATTCTGGCTCGAGAAGTTAGGTGGCGGCTGACTAGCAGCTGAGAAGTTCAATTACTGACAAGTAGTGCGTTGCGGATGGTAGCTATCAAAGTTGATCAATTACAAGTACAGTGAAAGATTTACCCGTGAGGATCTGTCAGTACCACAAGGTCCTGCGTTGTAAAATGGGGCCGTTTGGTGACGTTTTGTTTTGTTTTTCCTTCTTTTGCAAAATGTTGTTAAATATTAATTTTTAAAAGAATTATCATAATGCATACAGAAAAAGTTGATATTAATTTTTTAAGTACTAACCTATTAATTTTTAAAAAAACATATATTATTATTATTTTAATATATAAACTAGTACAGTATTAATGTCTGAATAAAATGTCATTCGATTGAAAAAAATGCACCATAAAATATGGAATGTAATAATTTCTCAAAGAATAATATATTAAAATTTTAAACACATATTATTATTATTATTTTAGTATATAATATGGTACAGTGTCATTACTTTTCATGTTAAAAGTTCCTCAGGCTTTTTTTTAATAAAATAATATCTTGTAAAAGAAAAGATTCATTTTTGTGTATTATAATAATTTTTCTTAATTTTAATATTCATTAACATTAGAAAAGAAAAACGAGAGAACCGTAAAAGTTTAAATTTTTTCATGTTATACTTAAGAAATAATAATCATGTTAGATAATTTAAATCGTTAGATAAAAATTTAATAATTTATATTTTAATTAATAAAAAATAACCAAGATTATAATTACTATTTATAAATTTAAATAATTAAATTTTTATCTAACAGTTAAAAATAAAATTAAAATGACTCATATTTTTTGGCAGATACATGAACAAATATGGACTTAAAGGGAAGCCCCTCAAGGAAATCTCATATGCACTAAAATGTCTATTGTATGAAATGACCGTAGATTGCATTGGTGCAATAAGATTAGAGGTGTTTATCAACTTGATTGGTCCAACACAATCGTATCCAGACCAAAAGGAAACAAGATATTCATCCTCTATTCTTAATAGTCGGGTTAAGTCACGGTGCCACTTAATATTTAGTTTGACCTAGTTACATTCTTAAAAGTTTATTTTTTACATTTTTTATTTTGTTTATGGAAAATTTTAAATATTAATTCCCTTGAAATCTTAATTCTTTTTATTTTAAAATTTAATGTTCTTATTTAACCTTCAAGAAATTTTTTTTTACTTAAAATGAATTTTTCAAAATTAAAAGAGAAAAAGAGAGAGAGAGAGAGAGATACGCATCCCAATCCGATCACTAACCACATCAAGAATCAAGGCCTTAAAAAATAACTTGGTCAGGAAACCATATGGAGTCCAGAGCTTTCGTAAACTTAACTCGTAGGTGTGATTGAACGTGTGTCCATTGATGCAATATTCCCAGTATCTCTTTACTCATAGTTTGCTTAAACTTCTCCGATCAATTCACTGTCAATAATTACTAATAGAATTTAGTAGCTTCTTTTCGTAGCCTGTAGAAACAATACAGATTATATTTAATATCTATATAGTGAAATATTTTAAAATTTAAAATTATTCTATGAAATCAAATTTTAGTTAGTCTAAATGATTTTCATTTGAAGTTGGATCGTCTACTATAAGAAACTTTACAGCAAGAGATATTGCAGAGAAGAAATGCCCCCATAGAGGCTGCTATTATTATTATTTTTTAATTTATAAAAAGTTTTGGCTCTACATCATCCTTTGCTGTAAGGAGTCTGAGACTTTCAGACTTTTCAATTGAGATTTTAAATATTATCTCTCTACATCTTCAAGACGTTTTATTGTAAAAATATTAAAAATGTTTGGTAATTTATAACTGAACCAGGTCCAAAAGGTTGTTAAAGTGGTGCACAGCATCTCTTGTTCCTTTCACTGACTGCAGATGGGAACAAAACAAGGGGTAGTTGGCAACCTTTCACCCGCAAGTTCTGATGGGCTTATCGGTTTCCCACCTTGACTAGTAGATACTGTGAAAAACGACACTTAAATTATGGTACCACCAAGTGGACCAGCGTTTACTTGACAGAAGCAGCAGCCTCAGTGATGCTGCCTTTCACGACTGGGACTTTTGAGAGCTCATCAACAGCAACGCAACTACGATGCCCTTCGGATCAATCATGGAATTTTGCTATACAAATTTTAAAACTTAAATTATCATAAAAAATAAAAATGTGAATTATTGATTATTGTATAAATTACCTTTCAAATTAGTTTACTTACCTGCATGGAATTAGTCTGATTTGTTATATGTTAATATATTTTAATTCAACAATGATTGTTGTTAAAAATTAGATTTTAGATTAATGTAATGCGATATAAATAAAGTATAATAAATTAAAAAAAAATTGTATAAAATTGATTTGGTGATATTAGTTAGAAAGAAGTGATGATTATGGGGTTATTGAGAAAGTATCAAAATAAGGGATCTCCTTTGTAGTATGAAACTCTTCTTTGTTGAATAAATCATATTTTTTTTGTTTTAATTTTAGATTATGTCAATTTATATTTAAAATATTTTACTAAAAAATTTAAAAAGTAATTAATTAATTGATTAATTTATTGCTATTCTCATTGGCCCCAAAAGAATGTTTGGACTTCAAAAAACTCCTAATGTAGTTAATTAATTTATTAATTTTTTCATTCACTTAAAAAAATTTTCAAATTTCAATAAATTTTTTATTTAAAATACAATTAATTAATTTATCATTTTTTTACTTTAAAAAATTTATGCAGTTCAAAAATTTTTTAATATATATATATAAAATAAATAAAGAGTCATCAAATAAGAGGAGCTGAAAATTTAATCAAAAAATGCTTTTTATCAATTAAACAGAATTTTTTTTATTAATATGATAATAACTTTTAAAGAAGAGTAACTCTAATTTTTGTGTAACTATATATATATATAAAACAAAGAAATCTTCAGAAGTTGGTTCATTTCATAAAAATGAAGTGTCGTAAGACTATATGATTGAAATTCTCATAAGCGTACTTACTCAAACGAAAGTAAGCTAAGAGGCGGCAATTAATTTCTCCAAAAAAGAAAAAAGTACGACCTTAGATTGAAAGTATGGTTTAACTAGTAATATACACCGAGCTTGATCAGTTTTAAATCGTTGAATTAATCAAAGCGTAACTTATATCATCAGATCATTCAGAAAAGGGGCTCACAGCACCTGACCAAGTGTTTAATTACATAACTGTTCCATTCCTAACAAGTTAAAACATTTAAATCATCATATAGGCCGTGACACTGTCAGATTCTTTGATTAGCAAGCTTTTCAAGCAGCCCATACCTCACGGTCTGCAATAACCACATTTCTTCTTATCTCGCCATTCTTGTGGATTATACAATTCCTTCAACAAAATTGCACCAACCCCATTAGTCTAGTTCCTCTAAAATCTAGATGCTACAGTGATAGTAATTAAACAGTAAGTTGAGAGACAAAATTGAACCTGATTTTGGTATTCTCTCCGACGCCAATTGGAACATTTCCTTCTGCGAGTAGAGACGCAATTTCTGACTCAGTTTAATAGTAATCTGCATTCATCATCACGGTGTCCAGGATACCGAATCCGGTGATCACATTCAGGGAAGAGTTTTGATCAAAAAGTGTTTCGTAAGGTACTCAACTTCTCTTCCTTTTGCCTGGTTTTAAGGTTCATGGGGAGACAATTGACAGTGCACTTAGAGAGGAGTGAATAGGTGTATTAAAAAATTTTTTGCAAAAAATCTATTTTAACAATATAGTTAACTAAAAATTTTATAGTTGACTATAATTTACAATAAATAATTGATTGAAATAAAATACAGTCGATTGAATTTTTCAATAATACATTCACTCTACCAAAAAAAAGATAAGTTAACTGAAAATCTCTTTAGTCAACTATAATTTGCAAAGAATAGTTAACTATAATAAAATAAAGTTGACTGAACTTTTCAGCTGTTAGTTCACTCTATCAGATAGAAAGATAGTTAACTGTAAATATTTTAGTGAATTGTATTGCTTGAAGAGAAAGGATGAATGGATAAAACAATTAACTATAAAATTTGAAGTCAACTGAAGAATGAACTAAGAATGTAAAGATCAGGGAAAGATAATCAAACACGCAAGTTTATCTTGGTTCGGCTAACCATAATGCCTACTTTCAGTCTCTTTGACTTTTCCAAGGGATTTTCTACTAAAAATAGTTTTCTTACAACTTCTCATGGAGTTGTTTATGTGTTAACTCCAAACATAAGGTTTTCTAGCTCAATCTCAAACTCTAACATAACCCTTTTCTCCACTGAGATAAAGGCACAACACCAATAGAAGAGGAAAATAAGTTTTATGAACCCTTACAAATTGGGTTTTCTCTAACAACTCTCAAATATACTGTAAAAACTAGATAAAACCAGAAACTAAGCTCTCTAAGATGAAAGGTTTTCAAAATGTTACAGAATGCTTTTTCTCTTCAACTCTTTTTCATTCGCTGTTTCTTATTCTTTACAGGCAGCAGCTTCAACATATTTATAGTTTTTTTAGAAATAGTTGATGGAGAGCATTTATTGTTACAAATCTTGATGATGAAATAAGTATCTGGTTGCTCCTTCTTTGACTGCCATGAGGTACAGATTTCGGGCTCTATTGGCGCAATTGTTTCCGGTCTGTTGAGGGCGCCATTAATGGCCGCTTATGTCTACAGCTACAGGAGGTATAGTAGAGACGCAAACAGCATATGGCAGTGGGAGTTCTGAGGAGTTCTAATATTTGTCTCTGCAGAATAGCTTTTTGTACTTTGTTTGAGAAATAATCTTTATGAGTTGTCTTCCACTTTGTTTTGCTGATTTGGACTAAGATTTAAATTGCTCTATACTTACTAATTTCTCTTATGTGGGCTAAGCCTTTTATTTCTTCATTTGGTTTGTCATTTATCAAATATGGGTTTGGGCCATTTCATATTTTGGGCCAACAATCTCCCCCTTTTGATGATAACAAAACCAAATGGAGAAACTTGCATGAGCTTCCCCTGAAACTAAGAATCTTTACAGAGTAAAGACCATAACAACCATCACACATGGATAATATCACAGTAAAAAGGATGATCAACACAATGTCATTTACCATAGTAACATCCATTCAAGATTAATAATATCACAGTAATATTCATTTAAATATCATTCATCAGTCATTCAGGATTAATAATAGTTAAGTATCATCCATTAAGTTCAGTATCATCCATCAAGTTCAGTATAGCAATGTAAAGTACTGTTAGAGAAATAAAAATAATACAGAATCCCAAAAAGACAGTTAACTAAAAATAAGTGAAGTAAATTTAAGTTAATTGAAGTTTGTTCTTCCTCTTTTTGTCATCACTCAAAAGGAGAGTGAGCAAAAAGAAGGGCCATCATAGGCCAAATGTCAATCAGAGAGAGAAATCTCACATAGTCAGCAACGCTGCGAAGACTGAAGAAGCTACTGAAGACCCACGTGAGATTGAAGGATGGTGTTTCGAAGGTCTTGAAAACATTGAGTGAGTTGGGATTCTTACTATTGTAGAGCAACCTTAGTGTCCCAGATATCAGTGTTTTAGGTTTCCTATTGTTGATTGTAGGTATTCAGTTGCCCACAAATGATTGATATCTTGGATTAAACCTCACACAATTGAATGTGTATAAAGTCAATAATAGTGAACATTTGAGTTTAGTTGTTAAGCAGGGTGTTAAGGATCTGAAATGGGTAAGGGAGAAAGCTGCCCACTGAGGAGGAAGATTCTGTTAGAGGTGCAGAGGAGGATGGAGGCACAAAAACTTTAGGAGGAGCAGAAGGAGTGGGAACAGGTTGAGTTGGAGGGTTGTCAAGATCAGTCATTCTTACCCACTGATCATCCACAAATTTGTATTTCATTAATTTAAAAGATGAAGCGTCATAGGTGGTAGTGATTTGTTTGCATAGGTGCTGATCCAAATCAACTCCATGATCTCTGAATAGGCAGGTAAGGAGCATGCCATAGGGAAGACTAGAAGATGGGTCCAGGTGGGTGCTGCTTTCTAGCATAAACTGAAGGATCTAATAATGTAGGTTTATGGGCTATTGGGCATGCAGGCAAAACAACAATAACAATTTTCTCATACTTAGCACTTCTAATGATCTAGTCCTAAGAAGCACGCATATGGTAATCATGTGAGCTTGGACTCTGTCCTTAAATGAGAAAGCTAGCCTAATGAATTTTTGACCTTGTAAAAACTCACTCTTCTCAACCAATTCATTCTTAACCTCCTCATAAGTGAAGTTGAAGGTTTTGGGCCATTTGCTCTTAAAGAAAAGCATATCTCCAACTTTAAAATGCATGTTTAGAATGTCAGCTATGGTACCCTCATTTACTATTATTCAGACTCTGTCAACGAAAGATTCAAGGGTGGACTCATCACTTAGAATAGATAGATTATATAAAACTTTCTGACCAAGTCTTCATACACAGGCTCAGATAAGGTAAACAAAGGGGACCAACCCAGGTTTCTTATTTCTGGTTTAACAGAGGCATGAAGATTGGCTAATTTTTCAAAGCATACGGTTCGACCAGGGGCTATGGGTTTATAAGCAAAGTACTGGCAATATTTTGTCTCATGTTCAATTGATCTAAAATGTCTCAAGATGTGAAAAGTGGAAATACCTTTTCCTTTGGTATTTTTAAGTTGGGCAGAGGAAGCTGTGTTCTTTGTTAAGGGTCGAGCAATCCGTGGTGGTAGAGGAAGCTCCACAGGTATTTCTTCGATCTCGACATTTTCTACAGATGTGAGGATTTTGTTAGGCATTGATTTTTCTTTAACATTAATTAGGTGTTCATCTTCTTTTGGTGAAAACGAAGGAATCACTATTCTTCGCTTTCGTCTTGAAGGAGCAGGTTTTGGAGATGGTGACAAGATTGGGGATTCAGTGGCCATGGGAGCGTCTTCGCTTATGGGAAGAGGAGGAGGTTGTTCCTCAGTGGTAGCTATTAAAGGAGGCTGGGTTGCTGCTGATCGACGCATAGACCATTGACGAAAAAATGTAATGTTTTCTGCCATGAAAGACGGTGGTCGAGGGAGGCGAAGCATATCACAGCGAGTGAGACAGAGAGTTCTAAGAGAGAGTTTCTGAGCATTCTAGGGTACAAAATGATCAAAGTGAGAGACAGAGAGACAATCTAATGCCTTTTGAGTCTCGAGAAAAGCTTAAAACTGTCTTCTCATATCAATCAGTGTAAATAGTGACCGTTTCAGAGTTGGTTCCTAAGAAACAGCTCAATGATGTAACTGTCAGATGGTTGTGGAGGGAAACCAGAAGGTCTCTAATGGATTTGAATAGTGATCAGTAGAGCATACCGTTTTGGATCTCTCATTTCAGATTGACAATTTTGGCCTCAGACAAAAAATCAGTTAACTCTAAATATTATAGTCGACTGAAATTAAAGCAGTTAACTAAAAAATTTTACAGTTGACTAGTTTGTCTAAACTTTAGTTAACTGAAAAATTTATAATTAATTAAAGTTTTGAATTTTAAGTTAACTGAAAAAGTTCAGTTGACTGTTTTTGTAAGATTTCAATTAACTAAGAATTTTTAGTTGATTGAAAAGACAAAAATTAAGTTAACTAAAAAGTTTATAGTTAACTGAAGATTTTCAAAAAAAATCTTATTTTTCATACAATTCAGTTATTCCAAATTCAGTGCACAGAAATTTAAACCTGTCTTCATGTATAGGCCTAATGAAGATGTCAGCTAGCTGATATTCAATTTGAACATAGTTTACCTTAAAGGTTCCTTGTTGAACATAATCCCAAATAAAATGATGTCAAACCTCAATATGTTTTGTTCTTGCATGATGAACCCAATTCTTTGTTAGACATATAGCACTTGTGTTGTCACAGTATATCAAAAATTTTGACAGACATATAGAATAATCTTCAAGTTGTTGTTTCATCCATAGGAGTTGAGTGCAGCAACTTCCAAGTGCCATATATTCAACTTCGGTGGTGGATAATGCCAGTGATGTTTACTTCTTGTTGAACTAAGAGACTAAGGCCTTTCCAAGCATTTGGCAAGTTCCACTAGTGCTCTTTCTATCCAATTTAGCTTCTGCAAAATTAGAATCTACATATCCAACTAGATTAAAATGATTAGTTCTAGGGTAACATAAGCAATGATCTTGAGTTCCTACTAGATATCTAAATATTCTTTTAATTGCCACATAGTGAGATTCTTTAGGACTAGTTTAATATTTAGCACACATGCAGACGCTATTCATAATATTAGGGCAACTAGCGGTAAGATATATACCTTTTGATCAAAATCCTTTCTATTTTCGTCCTTGTATAAATGGGTGGAAGGATTCTTGGGTGTTCCTATAGGTCTTGCATTTTCAAAACCAAATCTATGGAGTAACTCCTTTGTATACTTAGTTTGATTGATGAAGTTTCCTTTATTTGAAGACCAAAGAAGAAAGTCATCCCACCCATTATGCTCATTTCAAATTCACTTTCCATGAGCTTTGAAAATTCCTTGCACAGATCATCATTAGTACTTCCAAAAATGATATCATCAACATATGCTTGTACAAGTACAACTTCTTTGTTAGTTTTTCTAATGAACAAGGTAGTGTCAACATTTTCTCTTTTAAAATCATTTAATATCAGAAAATCGCTTTACCTCTTATACCAAGCTCTAGGAGCTTGCTTTAGGCTATAAAGGGCTTTTGAGAGTTTGTACACATGGTTAGGTAATTCTTTATTTTCAAACCCAGGAGGTTGTTTGACATATACTTCTTGATTTATAAAACCATTTAAAAATGCTATCTTGACATCCATTTGATATAATTTAAAATTCATGTGAAAGGTATAAACAAGCAACATTCTAATGGATTCTAATCTAGCTACAGGAGCATATGTTTCATCATAGTGAATACCTTCTTGTTAAGTGTATCCTTGGGCAACTAAATGACCTTATTTCTTATTACCTTTCTTTCCTCATCCAACTTATTTCTAAATACCCATTTAGTTCCTATTATGGAGGCATCCTTCGATTTTTCAACCAGAGTCCATACCTTGTTTTGTTTAAACTGGTTCAGCTCTTCTTGCATAGCTATAATCCATCCTTTATCATTTAATGCCTCATTTACTTTTTTAGGCTCTATTTGAGAAAAAAGAGCTAAGTTGGTGTTTTGCTTGAATGATGATCTGATTCTCAGCTCTTCTTGTGGATTTCTAAGAATGAATTGCATGGGATAAGTGGGTGAGTGTTTCCATTCTCTTGGAAGTCTTTGTTCTGTTCTAGATTTTTTCAGTTGACCATGTTCATTTTCCAGTTGACTGAAATCTTGATCTGTAGGAGTGTTTTGATTGGTGTTTAGTTGACTGCGTTCATTTTCCAGTTGACTAAAATCTTGATCAGGTTGAGGTTTTTTATTTTCATTTGAATCAGACACATTTTCTTGAATTTTCTGATTTGAGTGCTGAACAGAGATGGGCATAAGTTTTTCAACATCATCTGTGACTACACATTTCTTAGAAATTAAGTTAAAGTCATCAAAAACTACATGCATGGATTTCTCTACCATTAGTTTTCATAACCAACCTTTCAGCGAGAAGAAATAAAAAGTGTCAAATTCATTCCCAAAATGAATCTTGAAAATCAATTTAAAATAAAAAGAAAAGACAAAATAGTCTGCGAAATCATATATGAGTTTAGGAGTCTATTTGAGCATGGGGAAGGTGTTAGGCACCCCACAACACCTGTCCCTAAGGACGGTTACCTTAAACTACTCAGCTGAAACGGAATATGGCTGTAAATTTATCTCAATTACCCTTTATTGACACGCATGCCCGTTAAATAGAGAAGACAGAAATGACAATAATGTTAGCAAATAGATAGATATTTACAAAGGATAGACTTGACCTAGGATGAAAGCCTAGGGCTTACGAACCTTACGATAGTGATCAAAGTCCATGTAGTTCAACTGGAAAGGCGGATTTATTAGTTAGAAAGTTATAATTTTTTGCGACGAGAACAAAAGAGTTCAAATTAAACAAATTTTCATAAACAAAATGAGATTTGAGTTTGATTTGTGTGTTTTAATTCACAACAACTTGATTAATCTAGCTTTCTTGACCTCTTCATTTTCTCTCTTTTTAAATTTTGTTTGTTTAGTTTTGTATTTTAAATCTTTATTTTGAAATTTAAATGAAATGATTATGGGATAAGTTTTTCAGGGTTTTTGGGGGTTTATATTTTTTGAAATTGAAATGTAATTATAATGAAAGGAATATTTTTGAATTTTTGAATTTATTTATTTTTTTGATATTCAAAATTGGAATTTATCGTTGAAATTAGGATGAAAATAAAACCATTTTTCATATTTTTGAATTTATGTATTTTTTAGATTTTTGAATTTATTTATTTTTGAATTTTTTAAAAGTTAGAATTTATTGTTGAAATTGGAACAAAATTAAAATTATAACAGAAATTTAGAATTTTTGAGTTTATATATTTTTTGGGTTTTTGGATTTTTCTAATTTTGAAAGTGAGATTATGATTAACAGGGTTTTTAATTAATTTTTTCAATATATGTATATTTTTATTAGAATTTATTTTGAACTTTAAACTATAATGGAAAAATATTTCTATGGTTTTTGAATTTATGATTTTTGTATTAATTGTTATATTTTGAAATTTTAATTATTTTAATACTTAAGGTGAAACTAGAGTTAAGAAGAACATTCTTAGGATTTTTAGTTACATAATAGGTAGAACAACCCTCCATATTTTTTTTATTAATTCATTTTAATATTTTAAATGTTAATTTTTGAAATCTGAGGAGACTCAAGGTCTCACGCATCCTCTACTACCTTTAAGTGTCTGAGGAGATGAGCGACTTCATGTGGGAACTCAAAATATGGAATAAAACATTTGGGAATTATCGGCGTTTTATTTTCACATTTTTCAAAGATTTTGAAATTAAAATTCTTTTAGTCTTGTTTTAATATGATCGATTCCCTGGAGCCTACGGAGACCCAAGTCCCACATGACACTTTTAATTAATTAAATTTTATAAAACTCTGACTTAATCATTTTGTAAATAATAGAAAATATTTAATTAAATATTTGTTTTTGCATTATTATTTATTTATTTTAAAAACAAGTACGTACTAATTTTCAGGGCCTAAAGAGATTAAAATCTCACATGACCCCAAGCACTAGGGGAGAATAATATTCACACACGATGATTTTCATTAAACCTTACTTATAAAACCAAGATTAGTTTCATATTGACATCAGAAAAACACATGAAGTAATAATAATGATAATTAAAAACCAAACAACAATAAAAAGGAAAAAAGAATTTAAGATGCCATGTACGAACCTTCCATGAAACCAAAAACACCTCCATTTGGTTCACTTTTTCTTCATACATATATGCCTATATATAAATACATACATGCCTATATATACATACATATATACATATATATATATATATATATATATATATGCATCATCCCTTCCTTTAAATGAATTGCCATTTAACACACTACCTATGCACATAATCTTCCTAGAAACTAGAAACTCCTCCTCTTGGTTCATTTCTTTGCTTATACATATATGCCTACATGTATGTATATATATATATATATATATGTGTGTGTGTGTGTTCAGGGATCGTTCTCATTTTCTTCTTGACTCACCTTCAATTATTTTTTAGTAAAACATCTGCTGGTGGCCAAACCAAAAACACCCATTTGGCTTCCCTTAATGACAACTTAACAATGGCATGAAATGGCGACTGCAACCACATTTTTATGACAGATGAAAAAAGAAAGGTGCAACAACCATGATTAACGCTAAGAGTAGAAAAAAAAAAAAAGATACAATGTTGCAAACCAAGGAACCTGAAAACCTTCTTGATGTCCTCCTCGCCTCTGTTTTGATGAGTGTGAATAGAGGATTTTTTTTGGGTGATGGTAGCTCTCACATGGTATGGGAAAAGGAGGGGAAGAGGAAGGAAAACCCATGCTTAATGGCAGTAAAACAAGCAAAAGGAAAGAGTGAGGGAGGAAGTGAGTAAAATGGGGAGTAGGACTAATGAACATGAGATAAAAGGGAAACACACTGCTGCCATGTAAGATACAAACCATATTTGTATAGACTAACTAACCTAGTAGGCTAATAAAAAGAAGGCTAGGCGATGGCGTAGCTCTTCGGTTTATGGCTTCTCTTTCGGTCTGTGACTTCTTTGTTTTTAGCTTAGTCTCCTTTTCCTCTACAACTCAGTTTGTCTTCACTTTTCTGCAGCTCGGTTTCTCTTCCTCTGTAACTCGATTTGTCTTCACTCCTCTGCGGCTCGGTTTCTCTTCACTCTTTTCAGTTCGGTTTCTCTTCACTTTTTTCAGCTCAGTTTTTCTCCTTTCTCTCGATTTGTCTTCACTCTTCTGCAACTCAATTTCTCTTCACTCTTTTCAACTCCATTTTTTTTCTCCCTCTTGGTTTGTCATCCTCCTTTATAAAAATTGGCACCCTCTTTATCCTTTGGTCTTCTCCATGCTGTATGCTAATTCCTGACTTTCTACCTTGCACATTGTGGCTAAGCATGGTCTTTTCTCCCTCCCTGTGTAAGTTCTGCATGCAAGGAGTAGAAGAAGTTTGACTAATCCTTTTTGCTGCTATCCTTCCTTTAGACGTAACAAATTGGAGTATCAAGAAGCTAGCATCTTGCCATTTTGGTACTTTTTTTTTCTTTGGGTTTGCAGGATGGGGGAGTAGCATCCTTCCAATAAAGTGATAATGCTTTAAACCCTACCTTTCCACTCTTTGTCTCCTCTCCTTATGTATGTATATATGCATTAAAACTCCAATTTTTCAGTCCTCCTCCTTCCCCCCCCCTTTTTTTTCTTTTTTCAATTTAGCTTTATTTGCTTCAATTTTATCATTAAAATTTTCATGATTTTTAATTTGATTTATTATTATTAATTATCATATTTTTGGATTTTTATTTTGCTTGTGACAAAATCCCCTTATTATTTATTTTCAATTTCAAGTTGTCTTTGATTGCGAATGTCACTTGAGTCTTGATCATTTTTAATTTCACCATTTGCTTATTTATTAATTGATTGGTGAATTAATCGTATAATTAGGGATGTGGTGTTCACACTAGTGTTCATTTATTGTAGACTCTATATGATTTACTAGAGGTTGAGTATCCTAGAAATATACCTTAATCACTGTAAGCATCAAACTTCCCAAGGTTGTTTTTACCATTGTTGTGAATAAAGCATTTGCAACCAAAAGCATGAAAATAACTAATATTGAGTTTTCTTCCTTTCCAAAGTTTATAAGGTGTTTTCAAGAGAATAGGCCTTATTAAGCAACAGTTCAAAATATAACAAGCAATATTTATAGTTTCAGCTCAAAAGTATTTGGGAAGATCATTGTCAATAAGCATTGTTCTAGCCATATCTTGTAATGTTCTATTCTTCCTTTTTACCACACCATTTTGTTGTGGAGTTCTAGGAGAAGATAAGTTATGGTTAAATCCATGCTCATTGCAGAAATTTTCAAAAAATTTATTTTCAAATTTACCACCATGATTAATCCTAATACTTGATATCAAATACCCTTGTTGCTTTTGAACTTGCTTGCAAAATATTTCAAAAAATTTGAAGGTTTTATCCTTATGACTTAGAAAGTATATCCAAGGGTATCTTGAGTAATCATCAATGATGACAAAAGCATAACTCTTTCCATCAAAGCTTCTAGTTTGAGTAGGTCCAAATAAGTCCATGTGTAATAATTGAAGTGGTTCAGAAGTAGATACACAATCCTTAGGTTTGAAAGAAGACTAAGTTTGTTTGCCACGTTGACATGCATGACATATATGATCCTTTTCAAAATTTAATTTTGGAAGACCTTTAACAAGGTGAAGTTTAGAAAGTTTTGAGATGAGATGCGTGCTAGCATGACCCAATCTTTTATGTAACATCCTTTGTAAATAAATCTTCTATGTTTCAGATATATATGTTATCATGTCTTTGACCTACAAAAAGTGCTTTGTCACCATTGAACACTTTACAACGAAGTGATTTAAACATTACTTTGTAGCCTTTGTCACATAATTGATTTATGCTAAGAAAATTATGTTTGAGTCCTTCTACAAGATACACATTTTCAATACAGCAGTCAGGAAGTAATTGTACCTTACCTATACCAATAATTTTACCTTTGCTGTTATCACCGAAAGTGACTAATCCTCCATCCTTCATTGATATTAAAGTGAATTTGGAAGGGTCTCCTATCATGTGTCTTGAGTAGCCATTGTCCAAGAACCGTTGATTTATGAAGGTTCTCCCTTTAAGGCAAACCTGTAGAAAAATTTACTTTGTTTTAGGTACCTAAACTTGCTTGGATCCTTTCTTGTTAGTATAGGCAATAAAGGTGCCTTTGGGAATCTACATCATGTTATCTTTATGACAATTACATTTGTAGCAGGCATGTCCTCATCTTTAACAATGAATATAGACAGTGTGGAAGAAGATTTTATAAAGAAATTCTTGTATAATTTGATAGAGTTATTTTTATTATAACCAAGACCTGATTTGTTAAAGTTACATTTATGTTTTTCTAAGAGATTTAAGTTTTCTTCTCTTTTGAGAAAATTTGCTAAGTCTTTAGTTAATGTAGAAACTTTAATTTGTAAATCCTTATTTTCACTTAAAGTCTTTTCACTTTCAGTTTTTAGGATTTAAAAATTTTTCTCAAGCATCTGTTTTTCTTTTTCTAAACTTTTGTATTTAATGAACAATTTTTCAAAATCATCAAACATTTCATTTAAAGTATTTTGTAATTTTTCTTCGGAGGAATCAGTAGTTACCTCATTTTTTGATGTAGCCATGAAGCACAGGTTGGCCATTTCTTACTCTAGCTCCTCTTTTTCTTCGTTTTCATCATCATCACTCCATGCAGCAAATGCTCTTCTTCTGTTTAAGGTTTTGCCAAATCTTTTCTTCAAGAAGGAACAATCAGAGCGAATGTACCCATTTCTTCCACACTCATAGTAGGTTATGGAATTCCTCCTTGATCATCTTTCTTGAACTCCTTTTTGGGGAAGTTTCTTTTATTCATTATGAGTTTACCCTTCTGTCTAGCATATTTCTCAAATTTCTTTGAGACTAAGGCTAGGTCTTGAAGATCTACTTCGCTTTCATCATCCTCTTGCTACTCAGAAGTTGTTGCAGCTTTTAATGCCATATTTCTTTCTCTTTTGAGCTCATATCGTTTGAGGTGATTGTTGTGGTAAGTTATGAGAATTCCTCTTAACTCATCATAAGTTAATTCCTTGAACTTTGAATTGCTCTAAATGTTGTCCACCTTGGATTTTTAGCTTTTTGGGAGAGATCTTAGCATCCTTTTTACTGTTTCATGATTGGTGTAGGTTTGCCCAAGTAGTTTTAGTTGACCTATAATCTTGGAGAATCGATTGAACATAGCTTCTATGTCCTGATTTTCCTTTATTTCAAACAATTCTAGTACATACTATAGTGTACTTATCTTGGAGTCCTTTACATTTGTTGTTCTTTCATGCATAACTTCAGGTTTGTCCCACATTTCCTTCGCAGTATCACATGTTGAAATTTTATCATACTCTTCATCGCTGACAGCACAATAGAGGATGTTTATAGCTCTAGCATTTGCTTAAATCATCTTGATATCCTCCTTATCATACTCTTCTTAAGGTTTGAGTTCCCCTTTTTCTGTTTTGGGAAATTTTGGGCCTTGCTCAATGAATTTCCATACTGGATAATCTGTGGCTTGTATGAAAATTTTCATTCTACCTTTCCAGTGTGTATAGTGATTTCTATTGAAATAAATAGACCTTGAAGTGAAGTGCCCTTCACTAAAGTAAGCTCATTCAATGTGTTGTGAAGACATTTTCTACAAAATGGATCTTTTCTCCTGGTTGTAAAGCATAGATCAAGTGAGACCACAGCTCTGATACCAATTGACAGTGCACCTAAAGGGGAGAGGTGAATAGGTGCACTAAAAAAATGTTTGCAAAAAAATTGTTTTAACAATATTGTTAACCAAAAATTTTACAATCGACTATAATTTACAATAAATAGTTGATTAAAATAAAATACAGTCGACTGAATTTTTCAATAATGCATTCACTCTATTAGAAGAAAGGCAAGTTAATTGAAAATCTCTTTAGTCAACTATAATTTGCAAAGAATAGTTAACTGTAATAAAATTAAAGTTAACTGAACCTTTCAGCTGTGGGTTCATTCTGTTAGATAGAAAGATAGTTAACTGTAAATATTTTAGTGAACCGTATTACTTGAAGAGAAAGGATAAATTGATAAAATAGTTAATTATAAATTTTGAAGTCGATTGAAAAATATAATGAGAATGCAAAGATTAGGGAAAAAGAATCAACCACGCAAGTTTATTTTGGTTCAGCCAACCATAATGCCTACTTCCAGTCCTTTTAACTTCTCCAAGGGATTTTCCACTAAAAATAGTTTTCTTACAACTTCTCATGGAGTTTTCACAATTAACTCTAAACACAAGGTTTTCTAACTCAACCTTAAACCCTAATACAACCCTCTTCTCCACTGAGACAGAGGCACAACACTAGAAGAGGAAAATAAATTTTATGAACCCTTACAAGCTGGGTTTTCTCTAACAGCTTTCAAATATGCTCTAAAAAGCAGATAAAACTAGAAACTAAGCTCTCTAAGATGAAAGATTTTCAAAATATTATAGAATGTTTTTCCTTTTCAGCCCTTTTTCATTCTCTGTTTCTTATTCTTCGAAGGCAGCATCTTCAACATATTTATAGCTTTATCAGAAAGAGTTGTTGGAGACAATTTATTGTTGTAAATCTTGATGATGAAAAAGATATCCAGTTGTTCCTTCTTTGATTGCCATGAGGTACAGATTTCGGGCTCTATTAGCGCGGTTGTTTCCGGTCTGCTAAGGGTGCCATTAATAGTTGCTTTTGTCGGTAGCTACAGGAGGCAGAGCAAAGGTGCAAACAGCATATGGCAGTGGGAGTTTAGAGGAGTTCTGATATTTGTCTCTGTAGAACAACTTTTTGTACTTTGTTTGAGAAATAATCTTTATGAGCTGTCTTCCACTCTGTTTTGCTAATCTGGGCTGAGATTTAAGTTGCCCCAGACTTGCTAATTTCTCTTATATGGGCTGGGCTTTTCTTTTATCATTTGGTTTGTCATTTACCAAATATGAGTTTAGGTGATTTCACATTTTAGGCCAACAACAATATCTGAGCACAAAAAGGAATTAGCTTACTTGAAGCTATGCATCTGACTCTGAATGTGAGCATAAGCCAACAACAGAATGTTGAATCCTACACTCTCTCAAAATGCAATCATAACAAATAATGGCCTCTCTAATATGTCATAACCAATCGAGCATTCATATTCAATAGCAAAACCAAACATATCAATACTTCTAAACTTTAGGCCATACCTTGCAATTTTCAATTTTACTTCTAAACATATCATAGGATGTTTTTGTGCTTCTTGTGGAGATAACCTGAGAAAAGTGGTGTCAAGTGTCAACACCATGTAGTTATTAAATGTCATAATACATATATCACTCAGCAATAACTACATTTACCTCTCCTCCAATATAATTTATATCAGTAAAAGAAAATCAAGGATAGTTTATTTACCATTGCCTTCAGATCTGATCCCTTGGGTTTTTCTGCAAATTGTGTAATCTGTCCTAATTTATCTATTTTCATCAATTCATAATTTGATGCATGGCTGCAAGACAGACGAGAAAAATGACAATATAACAATTTACCCTTCATTGTGAAAAGATCAAACCAAATTAGACAAAAAACTACTTGAGATAATGCATGTAGATATACCTGTTGTCCATAGATACACATGAGACTGTGATATCAGCATTAGTGTCCATATGTTTTGCACTCAGAGTTCTCACCAATCGCTATATGAATTTACGTATACTAGAAAGGGTATTATATTTGATTATTTATAAGAATTAAAATTTCTTATATATACCAACACAAAGTTCATATAGTCCATCCAACAGAGAAGATCACCTGAAAGTATCAATATATTTTCAATATTCTTGTTCTTGACATCCTGCATAACAATTAAAACACAGACTTGTAAGATCTTAGATATAAAACAAACTCGTTAGCTTGCTTAGAATAAAGAAATAATGCAAAAATCCATACCTCCAGTCATTACCATTAATACGAGATAGATGCTTTTAAGCTTTTGTTTCTCACTCTCTAAGATGGTGTGTAAATTTTTAAAAATGAGAAATTAAGCTTAGGGATCTATATTTATAGGAGAACTTATGACAACCACTCCATCAATGGTTATTATTGAATAATGTAAGTGGATAGATAAAGTGTATAGAATGATGAATGTTCACAATAATGGGATATTGCACTTAATGGATAGATCATAGCCATGATAAAAGTTTATAATGATATGTTGTTATACCTAACAAATAAACCATAGATAAGAAAAATTAACATTATAATTGTTGTACCTAACAAAATAAACCACAGCTATAATAATAACAAGACACTCATTTCCTACATGTTTTAAACTAACATATTAAGCATGAATGGGGAAAAGTAAAATCTTTGGTCCTCCCATCATTTTGACTGCACGAGTACATCCAATTATAATGTAAGGATAAAATTGTAATAGTATTATTTTTATTGATATTATTATAATTATATTCTTATATTATTATTGGGGTACTGGTGCATTTAAAATCGTGAATCCACCAAAGATGGCAACATAGGAAAATATATATTTTATATAACTTAAAAGCAATTACCTCAAAGACCCACATAAATTGGCTTACAGCATCTGCTGTTCTTTGGGACCATTTCTTCCCCGCTTCTCCAGGTGTTTGAGTGGCAGCCAAGACCAGTTTATAAGTAGATTGTGTGCTTCTAATATCAGTCATTGTCATCAATTATCTATTAACAGTCGGAGAAACATGTACAAGTGTTAAACAGGTCGCGTTTGAGAGAGAAAGAGTTGAACTGCGTCAAAACGAATATCTTTCTGATGTCACTGTTGAAGCGATTGCTCATTGGGATATCCCAGTCTGTAACACCCTCCAATTGGAACTCATAAACAAGGTGAACGCCAATGGTTAGCTCATTTATTTTTGGACTTGATAGTTATCAAATGTTTAATTCATATCCTCTAAGATTTATAAATATTACACCATTACACCCGCCGAGCCTACCCTTACACTTCTAAGAAAACCATAAAATTTGAAATTAGGAGTGACTTTGTCTTCAAAACACAGCAGAAAATCATACTGCAGGCCTGGCTCTTCTGTTGGTGAGAAGAAGAGGTGAGTTCCAGCACCTCGTTCCAAAATAATGGAAGCAACCTAGGGTCAGCTTTTGGAGTCTTAATAAAGGGAGCCACCACGAATGTCTGAAATGGAAACCCATCAATATCCAAACCGATCAATGTTGCAGAAGAAACAAACATGCATGAAAATAGTTGATTCAGTTATACACCAGAGCTTCTCTGTTGAGGTCTGGTGTGTAAACAGAGTAAGCAACGCCAGGCTTGTAGTTCCTAACATTGATTAGAGCTTTCGAATTCTGAGTCAACTGAGGAATATTAATAAATCTTGCGTTGAGACTTCACCTTGTGCCCTCACCTCAGAGTCCAGTACCACTGTTAGTTGCCTCTGCCTTGAATTGTTACCAAAATTCAGCTCCCAACTAAACGGATGATACTCCACGTCACCAACAAAATTGTAACGCTTCAACGGCAACTAATAAACCTATAAACATCTTTGACTTTTATGTATTCTTCTAATGTTTATGTGATTTCAATTCAAATTTTAACATCCATATATTCCTCAGTATCTCTTGAGGAAATCCCAATGGGCTGGGTAGATTACACAACAACTGGGCTTGGGCCCAGTTAGTTGGGCATGATGTTCAGATCTCAAGATTTGGACCCTCTTTGTGGCATTACACAGCCTAGTAGCAAGTACCATGCTTATAGCTCGGTGGAGGAAAATGTATTCATCGAGAGAGAGAGAGAGAGAGAGAGAGAGAGGATTAACACTATATTTATTCTTTATTTTTGTAATTATGGCTAGACAGGCTAACATATGAATAAAAAAAATGTAAATAAAAATTTAAAATGAAAGACTCTTGAATTTATGCTATCAGAATCAATAAATTAAAATATAAAATAGATAATAAAATGGTATCTATCTTTTAGCATAAATTTAAAATGAAAGACTCTTGAATATTTAAAATGAAGCAGGACTGTACAATATACATGGATCTACATTGCTTTTATAACTTGGTTTCCACAAAATGCGGCCTGATTCTGCCTCATATAATTGGATTGATCAGGTTAGACTAAGTTATGTGCACCCCTACCTCCTATATCACACTTTTCTAAATCATATAACAATAAAATACATAAAACCCATATGAATCATGTATAATAAGTCAATGATATAAAAGTGCAATTCGCACCACTTCTAGCTTTGCGAAATAGTCCATACAAAATGTTCACTTTGAAGAGGAAGTCAATTAATTAAAAATGATGTCATTTACTGAAGTTAATATATATATATATATATATATATATATATATATATATATATATATATATATATATATATATATATCTTGGAGACAACGAGCTTCACTTCACTAAATGTCAAATAAATATACCATTTCCATCATAATTACTTGAAGTTCGGTAGCCATTGGTGACACTATTACCATTGGCACCTATATATAAACTGACAAATTTAAATTTTATTAATGAGTAATATTTAGATATACGGTTTCTTTATTATTATAATATAAAAATTGCATTTAACCTTTCGAGATGCCATCTCTATATATATTACTATTAAACTTATCCACAAAAAGTCGTCGTTGAATTAAGGGTAAAACATTTGGGAGCAGTTTCGACTATTTAAAGTCTAACCTCTACCTTTGTTTCACAAAGTAGCTAGCAATATGGATTTCGGTAGTTGAAATCTTATCAATAGCGCATGCATCTTAAGGCTTTAAAACATACATCACCCTTATATTATGTGTAACTTCTAGTGTTCTCAAAATTTTATAAGCTTCTCTCTCCATCCATGGCCTTTTAATTTGGATAATTCGATTTATGTTTTATTATCGATCATATCCTACCTTTCACATTAATATTTTTGTTATATATATGGTTTAGGTATCGCTACAAAGTGTCGTTTGATTTGACAGTAAATAAATTATAGTTATACTATTGAATAGGCATTTATCTATTACAATATATATTGCAAGGAGTATGATATTTATAATCATGTAGAAAAGCGGATAGTATGTCAAATTGCATAAGCAGATATCAAGTGGGAGATTTGGATGAAGTGATTTCCCAATCTAATTTTTTCTTTTTGTCCTATTACTTGGTAGCTTCATCGATCTAAGACATTCGTAATTATCTATATACTTATTATACATATCTGTCCTAGCTTTAAAATTTTCTCAGTTTATAGACAAGTTGAACATTTAGTCAGGAAAATAAAAATCCAAAGATCAGCATGTTGGGTCGATGTAGAGGCTGTCATCACATTTAGTGAGCCTTGTTCACTCATGTATGTCTTTTTATACAGCAATATTGTACCTAAGAGAGATGGGTGTATTCTGCAAGAGCGAACACATATGAGAAATAATATGTGGAAAGTTGGATGATTGTAAATGATTAATACTTCCTAGTCATAATGTAATTGAGTTAATTAGCTCTTCATTATTATAAGAATTTGCTTATCCGTAAATTATAAAAATTTATCTTTCTTGGTTCAAATTTTTAATTCAAAAAATTTTATCCCCCTCATAATTAAATCTAGATCCGTTTGTGACTGCAAATGGGAGGCAATATGATTTAAAAGAAGCATGATTAGGGTGGAAAGTGCATCCAGAAAAATTGTTGGCTTTTGAAGCTTCTTCGTCGTGCAATTGGTTAGGTAGGCTTTACAAGTGAACCCTAGAGATGAAGTATTACCTTTTAATCATCCGGGACCATTGCTTTCTCTCAACTTATCTCATTCCAAGCAGCAATGAACTAATATTTTAAATTATGGCAATCAAACATCACCTTTTACCTAATCCTGAAACTCTCCCTTACCCATAGTTATGAACTTATGAATATCCTCACAATTCAGAGAAAGCTTTGTTTATGTGAGAATTTTTATTTATTTATTTTTTGTTATTTGGCCGGACCTGGACATATATAATGTACTTTCCTTTTCCAGTCGTCATTAATAATGGCCTTCTCCTTATCCTTCTCCTTCTCCGTGCTTCTTGTTGCAGGCTTTCACATATATATGCTACAATGAATCTACGAGAGAATGTAGAGTATGATCAAAGCGTCAAACAAAATCATCTAATAAACGGACACACAGTTTTGTAAGATGTTGAACCGTATAAGGTTGCCAATGACGGCTAAGAGATCCATATATTTTTTTTAAAAATAATTTCATTTAAATAACTATTAATTTCTTTAAAAATTATCATAAGATATATTAATATTTTGGAATATTTTTTTCTTCTAAGCAAAATAAATTTTCACTCTCAATTTGATCAAAAAATGAGGGACCAAAGTGATACTAAATTCATAAGTAAAGGACCAACTTAAGATTGGATTGATAAGTAAAGGATTAAAATAGTATTTAAAATTTTTTTTTTGTATATAGTATGGCCTAGTATCATGTTAAAGAAAAAAAATTAACAATTTTAAATAGCTTACCCTCTATTCCATTTTTTCAGTAAGATGTCATTTTATATATAAAAAAATGATTTAAAATATTATTATTTATTGTGAGAGTCTATAAACGTTTACGTTTTCTGTCCAACCATTATTTTTTTTGTATTAGACTCTAAAATACAATATCACAAGTTTTCTTATCCCGGTGTCAAGCTAGTTTTGTCTAAAAAATTAACACTTATCTTTAAGTTTAATTCATTAAATTTTGAGTAAAAATTTAATAATTCAAGTGAGAGACAACACCATACTGTCCAAATCCGTTGTCTACATTTTAGTCTATATATAATGATCAATTATGCAAATATTATATAGTTTTGAAATATAAAAGAAGAGTTAAAATATAATACATAGTAGCGTGAAATGGATGATATTATCCAACTATCGTATGGTCGGCAGATGGAATAGTGAAAGTTGATTTGGGGTAAAAGACCAAAAAGGGAATCCAGAATGTCACGTGGCAGTGATGAGGGACCCCATGTCCCACTCCCCAACGTCCAGAATGAGGGCGCGTGAGTGGCACAGAGACGATTTGCGAATGGGAAAGCCACATAGTGCTGTACAGTATCATGAAGCAATGTCTGAGTGTGAGACTCATGGGATTCACGACGCAAAGGTATAGACAATAGAGCGACACGGCAGAAGCCTCGCGCTTCGCACTCACTTTCGGCTTCCATCTTCAACTGTATCTCTTCTGCTTCTCACGTGGCAATTCATGACCAACTACCTCTCCATGCAAATCGTTCGTCACTTTCACGTTCCTGCTCTTTCTTTCTTTCTTTTTTTATTTTTTATTTTTTTTTATTTTGCCTTTTCCCTCGCTTCACTCTTATCTTCTCTATCTATCCACCTCTCCATTTTTTCATTAATTGGTTGTTTCAGTTGCTTGTTAATCTAACTCCCCTGTCCTCCTAATTACGACGTTTTTTTTTTGTTTAAAATAAAAATCAAATTATCCGGCTAGCATATTCTAAGCATTTGGTGGGTGGTTGGGATTATGAGCAAGTGTCATTTATTAAACATGTACATGTTGTGCACCATGTCATCACTCAAGTCCTCTTGTCTTGTGTTTATATGTGTTCCAGACTTATCCACTTACTGTTGGGTGTAATAAGTCAATTACTAGCTACGCAGACGTAGATTCAGTCTCGCAATTTTTTTTTCTTAATTTGAACCTTTAAATAGAAATTTTGAATCACTCGTGGTTAATATTTAAAATTTTTTACCGTATATAATTATCAAATTTTATTTGAACGGAATGAATTCCCAACGTTCCTATATTATTCTATAAGAGATTTTTCCCCCTCATCTCACTATTGTTCTGGTTCTTTACTATCGGCTTCTCATGTTGATGGTTTGGATTTATACTCATCGTTGAATTTTTTAGGAGAAACTGGACAAATAAAAATAAAAAATAATACTTTAATTAGCATAGTTGTCAAATTTACGAGTTTATTATTTGACTTTATGAGTTTATCATTGTACATAAAAAAATTAATTAACTCAATATAAATTTGGACTTAATATAAATTCAAGTAGACTTACGAGTTGATTTACCGAGTCTATCGATTTTATGATTTTAATATACTAACTAAGTTGTAAAGTTAACAATATAATAATTTAAATTCAAAACTAAATAATATATAGATAAGTTTTTTTTTTCCATAAAAATTTTATAATTTATTTTATTACAAGTTTAAATATACATTAAAAATAATAAAATTACATTTAATATGTACTTTTTTTAAAAAAATAAAATAAATATTATTTAATTATTTATATTGAATAATTATTTATGTATGATTATTTTAAAATATTCATATTAAGTATTACAAATTATGAAATACAAATAACTTTTACTTGATTAAGTATAATTTGAATTATATTTGAATAATTTTTTAATGTATATAATATTTAAACTATTAAATTATATATTTTAATAACTATTTATTAATTCAGGTAAACTTTTATGAGTTTATGTTACGAGTTTAGTTTTCTCTTATGAATTTGTTCAAATTTACGAGTTTAACAACCTTACTAATTAGCATACTTAATCATATAAAGAGATTTGATTCTTTTCTAAATGCATATATATATATATATATATATATAATGCTTATAGTATAATGACTATTCCTATAACAGTTGCTTCAGCCGAAGTTATATTTCAAAATTAAAATTAATAAAATCTTCTTTAAGACCAATTATGTCTCAAGAAAGATTATATGAATTAGCTATATTATCAATTGAATAAAATGTTAAAAATTGATTTTAAAAAAAGTAGGTGATATCTTTGTAGCTCAAAAAGCTAAAAAAATTAATAATTTTATTAAATAACTAATCAGTCTCATATTACAATTCGGCTTTAGACTACAATTTCTGTTGAGCCGCCCTTGGTGCCCACGAACAGATGGGATGTCAGAAACAGTGCCGACATGAATTCTAAGTAATTGTTGAGTGTTCAGTGAATGGTTTAAATTAAAAGCATAATGTAGCATGCAATCCCCCTCACAATGTTTTTATATTCCATTATTTAAATTGTCTCTAAAGTGCACTAACCTTACTCCTTGAATTGAAAAGTTAATTTAATATAAATCATTGAATTAAATTTTTTACATTTTATCAATTTAAGTTTCTTAAAATTATTAATTTCATTAATTAAATTTTAAATATACACCATTAGGTGGTACAATTTTTTAATATAAACTATTAAATCAATATGACGTAAAAACACTTTAAAAGATTTCAATTGCAATAATATTCTTCCAATAATATTCATATTAAGGATTCAGATATAAAACTAGACAAATCATAATTTCCGCCTATTTCAAATATATAATCAAAGCGTTGGCCAAATATGTCATACCTTTTTGTATACCAAGAGTCGCAAGCGGGCCTTGGCTTAGCACTCAAGAGTGTCTTACTGGGAGGCAAATGTCTCAAATTTGGGCATCAAATATGAGTTTCCCACGCATGGCAGATTCTGTTACAAATCCCCACTCCATTATGAAATGAACATGATTAAGAAATTTTTTTTATTATTAGTCTGATTCAATGACACTTTACAACTAAGTTTTTTCAAAAAAAAATTAATCGAAATGAATTAATTTGGATAAAATCTAAAAATGTCTAATCCCCAGATTAAAAAAATTAAATTCGGATTTGATTTGTGACTCCTCGTCCTATAATGTTTCGGAATATACGTAGAATACAAAAATTTCCAGTTTCAACTTGTTGGGATGGGTAATTCATTAGGGGCTATAAAAGGCAGGAAGATCCCCATGGAAATTCATGTCCTTGCATTCAAAACTCGCGCATCAATTTAGGCCTTGCCCATTTCGTATCATTTTTTTTTCCGCAAATACTCCACCGTCATTCTTTTCTCAGTGTTCAAATTCCAAGGCTCCCCTAACAACCCTCTGTCCCGCTCTATATAAATCCAAATACGGTACCTTCTTCTCTAGCTGCTTTTCCTCTGTGCTTGTTTTCATTTCCCCTTCAACATTTGATCATAATACAGCGCTTCACCCTTCCATGGAATTCCACAAAGTCAAGTTTGAGAAAGCCAGTGCCATGAGAAGGTACCGTAGGAAGAGAAAGCTAGAACAGGCTTTGCGCTTCTTCAACCTCTGTGTTGCTTTCTTGTTTTTTTCCCGCTCCTCTTGGTTTCCTACCATTCTTCATATTCTCTGCTACTTGTACTCTGAATTTGTTTCGCTCTTCAACCATCCCTTCTATGTGTTTCTGCTCGGAAATGTGATTATACTCTTCATCTACGCACTCTCTGACAAAAAGGACGGCCCGCATGATGTTTACGACGAATTCCTCGCCAACAACGAGTCTCACCCAACGACGGCTGCCGATTCCGAATCCCCGGTGTCTCCGGTGGATCCTCCGATCTGCTTGGAAGTTGTGGAGCCTCCAGTTCCTGCCGAAACTGTCACTGCGGTTACTGAAACGACAAAGACAAGGACTACGACGACGACGTCTTCGTGCACGAGGGTGAGTAGGACTGCGAACGGTGAGAAGGTTTCGAAGAGCAAGTGTTATCGGAGAGTTCAGTCGGAGAGTTTTTCGACGCGGACTGTGATGGGTGCTGGCCCTGAGTTGAAGAGAGTGGACACAGAGGTAGGCAGGGAAGTGGTGAGATATGGCGGAGAACTGGAGAGGCGCTTGTGCTCTGTGGAAGAGTTGAGTAAGGAGGATTTTAATCGCACTGTAGAGGATTTCATCGCCAAGCATAGGAGGATGCAGTGGGAAGAAAATAGGGAGTCCCAGAAAACAGAGTATTCGGCTCTCCCCCACTAAGTAATCTTTCTTATTTTCAAATAATATGGTAAATAGGATAGGAGAATGATCAGAAATCAGGGAACCAGAGAAGGATAATGCATCTTGATTTCCGACTAGCTTATTTTTTTCCTTTTTCTGGGTGTTTTTCTTCGACTAATGTACCGCGATTAATCCCATGTCGGATGGATATTATGGAATCTGTCTATGATAACTTCGTTGTCTTTGTATGTGTTTGATTCGATACTCTGTAACTGAAAACAGCCTTGAAATACAGACAAACAAGAGAACCGGATTACCAGACCACACTCGTTCAATAATTGACCATACACACATGCAATGCGAAATTCCTTTACCTTTGTTGATTTAGTTATAATTTATGCTTAGTTTGTATTCCCGCAACCACAGTGTCATGGTTATAGATTCCTATGTTAGTTGGCTCTTCTCACTCTTAGGTTTGAACTTTCAAACGACAGATGATTTTATTTATCCGAGGTAAACTTTGAACAATGATTACGAAGGGCTCCTTGATGATGGGTGGAGGCTCCTCTAACCAGGCATCACTACCTTGTTTGCTTGACAAACCAACTTCGCTTGTTGATCGATGTGCGACATTACTTTTTGCCCATTAGAAGCTTGGAGGTTTGATGCGCTAAAAGTGAAAAGGGAATCAAAACTGGTAAATGATTACTACCTTTTCTTTCATTGTTAATATAATCTACCAGTATGAATATAATTCACTTGTTAGAGATGATTTTGCAGCTGATTGATCATCGAAATAAGGCAAATTCACAAGCGGATGTTGAGCACTGGGCGGCGAAGGTTGTCTTTTGTGAGAGGGAATGTGAGTCAATTAAATTACTCGTAAAATGTTCACACTTTCAAACTGCTCAAGCTCACACCCACCCATCTTTACTTCCGTGTGCTCAACTGTAATAAATATAATCTCCCTGATTGGAAATAAAAAGAAAAACATCAACTTTACTATGCTTTGGTAGTCTCTTTTATCTAGGTAGATAAAACAAAGAGGAAGGAATTTGTCTGCCAAACCGTCTTCGTACTTTTCCTTCGACAACTTTTAGAACTTCAATTTTCAGCTCTTGGATAAACGAGTGCCATAGTATCATTGGTTTACACACACTAAGGTGGCAGTATATCTTCTTTTTTCCATGAGATTATGAGAGGTTGATAGGGATGAAATGAAACATGATCAACAGGGCAAAGAGCGACGAGCGGCCGGTAGATATATGGAAAAGTTGGTATTACAGAATACAGGGCAGTTATATGTACATATGATGAAAAGTCATGCTAATTACTCAATGTCTTCAAATTCTTGTCACCTTTTTCTTCTTTCAAAAAGCTTCTTTCCTATTTTCCTTAGTCTTCTGAATAGTGGGCCAGTGGTCCCTTTTAAAGATCGAAAAAGGATATCACGGATGCTGGTGGTTGAGCGAAAATAATAATGCTTTTGGGATTAGGAGGTGCCCTATTCTCCAGTATTAAATTATGAAGAATTCTTTGTAACGAAGGAGCTCTCTTATCCATATGTATTACGTATACAGCACCAAAGATACATATAATGTTGGTTTTTGTTACCATCCAACATTTATTCTCTTGTCTCTTCCCAGGGAACCAATCCTCTGTGCTTCTAAAATTGCACTAAACCTGTTAATCATAGGATAGACATACATAACTTAATCATTTGGGTTGGTGAGCCCCTCTGCGCCAACAATAGCTCAAAACATAGCCCCTAATTATGTAATGAACCCCCTCATAATTACTGTTTTAAATCCATTTTATGTTACTTCAGTTTATTTTCCCGTCTCTGATTCTTCATTGATAGAAAATTGATTGACTCCGATGTTTGCAATGTATAAATTTGTACACTTTTTTTTTTTCTCAATGAACAAAAAGGCTAATGTCAAATGCTTCAATCATATAGCCAATCAATGGGGATTGCCATATCATCCACCATAACTACGTTGGCCGCCTTCAACAATCAACTTAGCGTCGTGTCAAGGTTTTCAAAGTTCAGATCTTGAAATGAACTTAGCTTAAAAGTACAATAATATTATTATACGCAGAAGTGACGACAGAATCGTTATTATTTTTAAAGAAAATATTTTTCACTCTTGCATTGAAGCGCTTCCTTGAACTTCAAGTTCTGTTTACATTTTTTTTTTCCCTCTTCGATGAAGAAGACTCTTGTCGCGTGGCATATCCCAATTGTTTGTGGTTTTTCTATAATAATGTGACAATAGCCATTCAATTACATTATGTGTCGAAAAGTGAAACTAAACTAATCCAAACAGGAACTAGAACTACTTATTTCTTGCCTTCTTTTCCGTTCTTTTAGAGGCCGAATGTAGTATTATTGTTGTCTCTATGCTCGAGTAATCATATCTTAGTCCATTAGTTTTGTCTTCTTGTTTGCCTGTATTGCTTACTAGCTGTCATTTGTCCAACTAGAGGTCTGTCTTTTAGCTTTGTTTTCTGTACCTTTTTCTTTTGAAATTGGTAGAAACACCGTTATATTATTCATCTGTACCAAACCATGGGCAACTGCTCCCTCAAAATTTGATCGTGTCCTGCTTTATACCACTGATTCTTCTACACCAACCTTCTAAATTTCTCACTATTTTTTATATTCGTTCGTTTCCCATCAAGTATACCATGAATACAATAACGGGGAGTTAATTTAGATTAGAGAATGCCTCTGGCCAGGCCACTAGATTGCTCTAGGCTGGCGACACTCGTAGTACATTAACAATAAGAAGGTATCCTATTGGTCAACGTCCTAAAGCTATAGATTATAGAATGACTCATCGAGAGAAATATAATATCGTAATTGCAACAACTTGTTCATGAAACAGATAATGTTTTTCCCCACTTTCTCACTTTTAAGATAACGAACTGCCGACTCTGTATGCTTTATGTTTATCAAGCATCCATGTTGCTCATATGTTTTCTGCTTCTAATGTTGTTTTCGATTAAATTACACAAATTCCTTAGTCGCAGCTGTTTAGAACTCTTTAACATTGAAAATGATGGCATGGTGGTGCTGGTGAAGAAGATGGATAGGAGAGCTTCTCTTCAATGATTTTAACAAATCTAAACATGAGACAGGAGGTTCAAGAAAGTAGTATTAGCTAAAATATGTGACAACAATTGTTCCGTGATAGAAATTTAGGTGTGGAGCTAAGTCACAATTAAAATATAATTCTTATGTTAAGTACTTGGTAAGAAAATAGGATCGCGCTCTGACTAATAATTATAGTTTTTGACCTAATAACAAATACTTGATGTTACAAGTAGGTGCTCTGTGACGAATATTTACAATATAAAAACTCTTCAATCTACGTGTCTATATATACTATTGCTATTTGTTAATCATTTCTATCAATTTTATAATACAAGTTACATTAGGATAGTTTGTACACAAAAGGTGCTCCACTCAATTGTTGGAAATTAAAACATAGCTACAAACTTACAATTTAATGGAACCAAAGTTGGACCAGAAATATGTGAAAGAAAGTATATATATATTTTTTTCATGAACAGTAAAATGAATCTTGTCAATACTTACTTGGAACTTAGATTGTTTTTTCTATGCCCGTAGATAAAGCAGTGAAATCCCCTTTTGAAAATGTAATATCCTATCACATAATTTTGTTTTGTGTCCTTCATAGATGTCAAGCGAAACGGACACCCACCTCGTAGTTTTGAAAAGAGTGTTCATTTCTCAATACTTGAGTCAGAATCAATCACCTTCCAACTGCGTTTATCCATATTGTAACAATTAGATTAATTATTTTTTACTTAGTTGCTCCTTTTGCTTCAAGCAGAAATCAAAGGCACAAAAGAATCGCCATTTTGACCAAACTTGGTGTGATTAATGATAAGAGGAACTCACTTGTAAGTGGTCATGAGCATGAGCCGATGGAGAAACACCCGCATCATGGTTTTAGCCATGTTCTTCCCAAGGCATGTCCTTCCTCCTATCCCAAGCGCTAAGAAGTCGTATGGTTTTTGTCACTATCGAATGTTTATTAGTAGGCCAAAAACTGTACCTAATGGTTAGGGCGCAATTTTCTTATACCTGTTAGAAGCAAATGAGGAGTTGTACTTCCATAAACATCACGGATCAGACAGTTAATTCTAAACAATTACGTTGTCCCAAGATAAAGAGTAGTGCTTACCCCAACAAAACCAACATTTTTACCTCAACCTATATGAACTAAGAGCGACACTTTTTAATGTCTTCAGATTTGTGAATATTGAACATTGATCCCACAGTTGATATATTTTCTTGTGGAGAAGTTAATTAATGTCCAAGGGTACACACTTCTATGAAATCCAGAAGGATTGAAAACGTCCAGATCATTGTACACAGTTGGATCATAGTGTATCGACCTAGCATCGATGTTAACGTTCCACCATTTGTTGATTTTAAATCCTATAAATAACCCATTAAATACTCGTTTGAAGTTGTTCATAGTAAATAAGCAACTTTGGATGAACTTATTTTAGTGGGTAAAATATAGGTACCTTGAATCTCGCAGTCCTCGAGTGCCACTATGGGATACCACTGCACAACACATGCCATTCTTAACGATTCTTTCACCACCTATTTTTGAGCAATTAATTTGTTAATTTGAAGACACTCAGATCCTACAATCAAAGAGAAGCAAATGGTAAAAGAAGCAGTTATAATTGCGTACGAGTTAGAACCAATGGTACGCACTTGAAAGCGTATGGCATCTCATCAAGATCCTCTAGTTTAAGACGCAAACTCGCATATTTTTCGCAATTTGAAGCTGCTCCTTCTGTTCAGTTAAAGAAATTCTCAATAATATAACCTATAAGGTGATAAATATATTGAAACAAATGCGTGAGTATTTGAGTAGACATCCAAATTGATAATAAATAAATAATAATAATGATAAGGCAATTAGACTTAGAACCAGAGTGAATGAGGCACGAGCCTTTTTATTTTTTGGGCCTTGGCCTAAGAAGCCCATCTTGTTTGTATTCGTGACTTCGGATAGGTTGTACTGTAGCAAATGAGGAGACATGTTTTTGTAACAAAAAAATTGATATGGATGTTGAGAAAATTTGTTATATTTTAATTATGTCAAAAAAAATTTAAATGAAAATGGGTTACTCTAGGAATTCTTGGATGAATAGAAAATGTTGTTTTGGGCCAAAAAAACCGCATCCATGAAAGGCTCATGCTGAAGGAAAAAAATGCAGATCACAAGAAGACACAAGTTCCTTTCAGTTGCCATCTAACACAAGCCTCACAAGGATTCAACACAAAGGAGACCGGATCCCCTCCGATCATTGGAGGGGATCATTTTCTCCAATTAAAAACTAAAGCTATGGAATCTAGATGTAATAGTTCTAAATTAACAGATTTTTTGAAAATATAAAAAATATATGATAATATTTTATAGGAGAAAAAATTAAATTATATGGTGAAATATGTGAAATAGACCATAAAATATTAAAAATAGTTTATTATTCTTTTAATAAAATATTATTCTGTATAAAAAATTTAAAAATATTAATATATTTTATTTTAAAAAATACTTACTTTTAATATTTTAAAAAACCTTTAAATCTATAGCCATTGGAAATTCAATGGCTCCAGTTTTGTACTGAAAAAAAGAATCCCCGAAACCCTAAACTCTCTGGTTACTGAAAGGATCCGTGCTCAAACGAAAAGACATTTGGTTGCTGTCTGACAAATTAAAAGCTTGACAAGGACATTATACTAACCTGTCCCATCTAAATTGCAAAACGGAGCTTGTAGTTATGCCCTCAAATTTCTCCCCCGAGCTACACATTGTGGAAGACCTATCACAAGCATGAAATGCATCTGCCTGACACTCTACTTTGGATCAGAAGCCTCATGGCACGCAAGAACGGTGGTAAAGTGAACATTGAAGATTTGACATCCTATATGGTGCGCGGATCCTTTCTCCAGTAAATCAAGTAAATCACGTGGGTCATTGGATCTAAAGTTTAAAGTTTAAGGTTATTGAATCTAAATTTAATGATTCTTAATTTTTATATAAAATATATTTTTAAAAATAAAAAAGAATTATTTTTATAAACAATATATATTAATATTTTAGATTATTCTTTTAAAGGAATGAGGACTATTGGATTCCTTTTATTGAAAAAAAAATCCCCTCCAATAATGTTGAAAGCTTAAAGAAACATGGTATACATATGGAATAGATGCTTCAAAAGAGATATGGAGTGCTGACAAGAAAGAAAAGAGTTCACTTCTAAAGGCTTGTGTGCTAATATTTTTGTATAGTTATATATATGAGGTACCAAGCATTATACTTCACTTGTGTTCTAAGTAAGTTTGAGATTCATTTGTATTTTCCATCGCATATTTCAATAACAGCTTGAGGAACTTGTTACATTTTGTGTCACTAAACTTGTTGATTTAGATTATCATGCCGTGTGTAAAAGTTAGGTTGACCGAGCTCAAGATATAACATCATCTGATACTTTAGGAAGTAAAACATGAAGGTGTGATCCATAGAAATTATCATGGATCAAGCATAAAGCAAAAAGTGGCTAAATCTCTTTAAAGGGTTTTCTTGTTGTATTAGAAATTTTGTAATGACAGTAAAATTTTCTTGATATGTGCTTGGAGAATTTATGTAAGATTCATATTGAATCTGAACTATTATAAATTTTTAGAGTGATTTTTCTTTAACTTTAATCTTTGTATCTTTATTACATTAATGTGAAGAATTCATTTTTTTATCACATTATTTTTCAAAAAGATACCTTAAAAAAGTTACGGGATCGAAATATATTGATGTTCAAAATATTATTTCACATTCTTTCAAAATGATCAATTTGAAATTTGCTTAAAACTTGTGATAAGTTTATCTATTATCTAAAATATGATTTTAATGTCTTACGACAATCCAAGCTTCTTAGTTATTTTATTATAACAAAGTGATTCAAAAAACACTCGTCGCTTTGCAAAATGTGAGAAACATGAAAATATTATTCTCTGTTTTAGTTTTGGTGAAACCAATTTTAGTCACACCCATTTTTAGGAAGCTATCATTCACAGTCCTATCTAGTAAGCTGAATTTTAACAAGCTTTATATTAAATAAATATAAAATTTTAAAAGATCAATTCATCCCTCTTAGCCTCATTTAGACTGACAACGGAGAGCGAACAAGATGACATGTAGACTTGTCTACGTACCTGAAGTTTATCAGTGTGTTTAACGTTAGAGGCTACAAAGTTAGTTGAGAACAAAAGAGAAGAGACGTGCCCTGATGAGCTTGTGATGTTGGTGAGAAGCACTTACAACATAGTACGCTGTCAGGTCCAACAAATTCATTTATTGACTTTATCTATCTCTTTGAGAATTTCCCCACGGCATTGTTTAGAATCATTTTTGCCGACTCCATACTCGCCATAAAATCATGGGTTTCCCCAAATAAATTTGTCTTGAAGCAATTAACCATACCATATATGAGTCGGTTACCCTAAACGACGTCTCATCTACTTCACAAAAATAGGTAGACAAATTGAATGTAAACAGTGGTGGAGGCAAGGGGGCTTCCAAATGCCACAGCCCCCTTAAATTTCGTATAATTTAGTTTTCAGCCCTATATTAAAAGATAAAATTTTAATTTGTCCCTAGATTACTTAAAAAGAAATATTAAATGAAGATTTTTTCAAATAAAATAAGATTCTACTTTTATGTTTGAACTTTTTTTACAGTGTTTTTATACTTTGCTATTTGCTACTTTAGAGTCTTTTTTAGGTTGTTTCATCTAATTTTAGTTTAGCTATACCTCTTTTTTTCTCTGCTTTCTATTTACTTGATAATTCTAACATTCAATTTTCAATCTTTACTTAATCATAGGCATAGGCACAATTTTATGTAGAGGTTTCAACACTCAATAGCATTCTTCACATTTCACTTCATATTCTTCAGTTCGGTTAATCTTTTCGTGCTTGAGTTTTGCATATATTTTTATTGTACCACATATTTTGCCTTATCTCCTTCTTGTTTTTAGAGTATTAGTTGCTATATATATAATGGTTTTCTCCTATTCCTTGTAATTCTATTTTACTATTAATTAATTTTTTATTTATATTGTGATGATAAATTATGGAAAAATGAGTGCGCTTGTAGTTAATTGTTTTATATTATTTTTTTTTACCGAAACCCATTCTTAGATGTTAAAGTTGGAAATGTAACTGCATCTGCACCTTATGTTATTTAATGTTTGATATTATTAACTTCTAGATACATCTGAGTAATGTATGTTACTTAATTAAATAACAAATTGGTTTTATATAGTATATTAGTGGTAATTTTTTTATATATCATATATCTTTAATTTATCTTCGACCCCCCTCATTTTATATTTCTGGCTCCGCCGTTTAATGTGATTGAATGTAATGGAGATGTGTAGTGTAATTAGCGAGCCTTGGGCAAATTCATATAGCTCTTTGCTGCAATTTATGGCAGCCATGAAATGTAGTGTTTCTCCTAGAAAGGGGATTACTCGACGTCCTGAAGGAATCTTTGTTGCTGAGTTGTTAGTGTATCAGAGAGCCCACAGTCTATGACGTCAGTGCAACGATCACCAAGGAGGGACCCACAAACAACAAAAATGGCGTAGTGACCAGAGGTGGAGAGAGGGGGCCAGCATATGCCATGTCCACTACGGATTCGGATCGCCTCCCGTGAGTCTCTGCAGTATTTTTCTCCCATAAAATCTCAGCCGTCCGTTGCGTTTCGCGGAGATCATGCCACGTCGCCCAACGAAGCCAAAACGCACCATTTGACTTACTCAAAACGGTGCGTTTTGGCTTCGTTGGGCGACCTTCTCCCATTGCCAAACGACATCGTTCTGCGGCGTCGTTTTTTCTCTCGCAGGTTCTCCATCTCCAGCCTCCAGATGCAAACTTCTAGGGTCTCTCTTCTCTGATTCAGGGGCTTGGTAGCCGTTCGCTCTCATTCTTCCCCTCTCCCTTTGCTCAATACAATACCCATTTCAGAGCTGCGTAACCTCTCTATCCGATTCTTTGCATAAAGTGTAAGTTTATGACCATGTATATTGAATTCGTCGTAGTTTTCTGTACACTGGAATCTATTAATAAACTTTTCTTTAATTTGATTATTTATTCGTTAGAGATATTTGTGAATGTAATTGAAATCAGCTCCATTGCTAGAAGCTAAACTTGTCTGCGTGGTTGCTTATTTTGTAAAATCTTTGCTTGACTTTTCTCTGATGATATATCGCATAAATTCTATTTTAAACTAAAAATGTTTCGGCTATTTATCTTGTATACATAATTTGGGTTTTCTTGCCTATTTTAGATTGTAGGATAAGAAGTTGGTCTGACGTTCTTAGGTGATAGATATTAATCCAATTATAGGACAGTTGCAGATTATTGTTTTACCTCATTGTTTTTGAAGTGTAATAACTGGATGACAAATATGCTGAAAATGATTCTCTGGTTACTTGAATTTGATGATTATGGACTCATAGTTGTGATAATTTGTACAACAACCATGATTTTGTATGAATGAAAAGTGCATGTGAGCTTCTGGTTCATACCTAAATTTTAGATCCATTTTAAATCTTTTTATTTCTCAATTTGTTCTGATTGCCACTTCAGTCAGTATTGCCTGCAGAAACTTCACTGAATGGGTTTTTGACAGATTTAGATGTGTTTTCTTCTCTGAAGAAAGCATACCTAGATAATGGCTTCTAAAGCAATTTTGAGGAGGAGATTTATTGATCATATTGTGAATGCTTCCACATGTTTTATTATAAGTTCTCAGTGGCATGGTATTGCTATAGAAGGTTTGAGTTCACATATTCCACAAACTTCTTTGAATGGGCCCACATATTTGAAGCACATAAAGGATTGTGACAGAATCTCAACAGCCAAAGAGGAATCATTCAATCTCTCTGGACTGGGACAATATAGACAAAGTGGCTATGAAATCACAAGATCAGGTATTGGAAATGGTAGATTGGTATTTAATACCCCAATATGGGTCAGATGGTCATCAGAATCCTTGTGTCATCTTTCCACTGCTGCTACTAAACAACCTGAACTAGGCAGTGATGATGAGGAAAGTGATGAATTAGTTGCTAAGAAGAGGAAAGAAGCATCTCCAGAGGAGGGTGATCAAGCTGTAGAAGGTTTAAGCACTGTAAAAGCTACAGCAAAGGCAAAACGGTTGCAAGAACCTCTAAATGTTGCTCAAACTGTTTTGAAGCGAATGTGGGCTGTGATTTTGGGGATTGGTCCTACTTTAAGAGCTGTGGCTTCTATGAGCAGGTTAGGATCCTTCTTGTAGATGGCATCTCTAGTGTAATATATATCATCCATTAATATGAGATAATGTAGATTTATGGTCTGCCAATCCCCTTACTGCAGGGAGGTCTGGGCCAAGGAAATTGTTCATTGGAAAGGGGAGTTTGTATCAACATTGCAACACTATTGGCTGGGTTTCAAGTTGCTATGGGCAGATATTAGAATCAGTCAAGATTGTTATTGAAACTTGCTGATGGGAAGAGTCTTTCTAGAAGGGGGAGACAACAACTGACACGAACTACTGCTGACATTTTTAGGCTAGTTCGTTTTGTAGTTTTCATCATAGTCCCTGGTATGGAATTTTTACTGCCAGTATTTTTGAAGTTATTCCCCAACCTGTTGCCATCAACATTTCAAGACAAATTGAAATAACAGGTGCTGATAGTGCTGGGTATCATTAAAGCTGTATATGTTGCTAGTCTGATTTTTTTAATCTTTTTTGGGGTTTCTTGATATTTTGTTTCTTGTATTGAAGCTCTCATTGCAGATTATGCGAGTTAGGACTTGAAAACCCACGTGTGAGGTAAAAGTGTTTGTGCATAAATCCCTTCTGGGAGGATTTATGTCAAACTGGTGCCTATACTGCACTAATCTGCATCTCTATGTATTAATTGTGCATGATCATTGCCAATATATGTTCTATGTTGGCTGTAAAAATTAGTATACACTGATGGTGATAACCCTGTTTGGAATTTTTTTTTCCTAGATGCAATCATTTAACAAAATTCAAGTTGAGTATAAGCTTGTTTGTAAACATACATTCTGTTTCTGTATTTGGAGTTTGCATTACTATTTTATACCTTTTTGTGACTCTGGATTTGCATGATCAGTTTTACAGCATTTGGTCAACTCACTTGCTTAATGTCCAGGAAGCATTAAAGAGGAAACTCAATGTAAGAATAGAATCTGCAAAGTTCCAACAGGATACAGTCAAAGAAACAGGTCTAGACCTCCTTTGAAAACAGGTCTAGGTCTCTTCAATTCTTTATGAATGATATTTTTAAACCTTATTTGTGCAAGTTTATATTGGTCATTATTTTATGATATATTAATCTACAGTCCTGACTTTTCTACTCATATGAAGCATCTTAGGACCACCTTGGAGATTCTTAAGGAGCAAAAACTGGTGATTAATATGAAGTGTATTTTTGCACAGCAGAAATTGGAGTATTTGGGACACCTCATCTCTACCCAAGTAACCTACTGCATAGCAGTGGCATGGTAAAATAGCTGCACCATTGACTAACCTATTGAAGAAAGGATGCCTTAAGCAGACTGATCAGGCACAAAGGGCATTTGAAGCATTGAAGACAGCCATTGTGACAATCCCCATGCTAGCTTTAGTAGTCTTCACCAAGCCTTAATGAATAGGATAAAGTCAAAGAAACAGGTCTAAAGCTCATCCTCCATTACATGTTTGCAAGACTGGTGACAAGAAGCAACAAATACAGTTCCAAACAGCAAAGACAGTTGTGGCAAATTTATGAAGAGTTCCCCACATACTCCTATGAAGAGTTCTGAAATTGTCAATGTTGCCGTAAAGAATAGCAGTCCATATTTAAGTCTTTCAGATGTAAAGTCAGAACCAAGCTTGCAAGTACAAAATGATCAGAAGGCTAAGCAAAGGTGACGGAAGACACATGGAGGGACCAACTCAATTGTTGTAACTGTTGTAACTGTAGTGCAATAGGATCCAAGATGGTAGAATGTCATGTAATTTGTTGTATATTCATAGTGACGTTGTAATTGTAATGAAATCGTACTATAAATGTCATAATAAGCATTCTTACTCTACTCAAATACTGTCTGAACAATATTTGTATTTTATACTGAACAGTAATACATGAACTTGTTGCTTACATCTGTGCGAAACTTAATTGTTCCAAAAAAATACAAGTGTCATTTGCCTATAACCTTAACATAAGCTAGTGGCAAATAAGCGCAAAAAATACAATCGTTGAGCCTTCGTAACAAAATATCGAATGCAGCTCAACCCAAAAAATTAACAATTGTTGGTGTATTGTTATGTCAAAAAATGTTGAAGGTGTGCAGCTAACTCTACATATCTTCATGTTCAAGTGACTGCGTAGAAATGTCCAGTGGCTCCTAAAATCACACAACGACAAAAGTAAATGTGTGAGAATTAGATACCGAGCACACATACACGTATATTTTAATACAAATACCATTAAAAATCTTGTGAAACTGAAGTGATCCTTGTTGTTTTGAATGCCATCATAAGGTGCTAGCGGTGCTGAACATGTCACCTTGCATGGTAACGAACTTGACGAGCCATTACCCTACAATCAATATTGTTACACTTGTTTACAAATGATCAAACCAACAACTGTGTGACTGGATAAACTAGTTTGATATACGTACCCGATATGGTGGATATCGTGAACGTGCTGTGGTCACACCCTTCCTTTTCTTAGCACGTTGGAGTTCGACCCAACTCTTCGGTCGTCTTCGCCTTATGAGTCCAGTTTTCTTCTTCAATCCTCTTACTTGACATACACCATCATATTCTAAGGTGTTGGGCCTACTAGGTTCATCACCATGGATCTGCTAACCCAAACGAATACCCATTACCTGTTTGCACAAACCATCTATCCCTTTGTCCACAAGAGAGCGCAATTCCTCACATGAAGCCACCTCAGATGCTAGTCTAACAACCTTCGAGCATATGTGCCTATACCATCGTGAGCTCTCCAATTTAGGGTCTTCATCTACTCCCTTTCCCTTTACATCATGCATGATGCCGTTACGTGCATTCTTCGTCCATCGCGTGAGTACATAATGATCAGGCACCTTTTCAACTTCTAATACAACAAAAATTTTCAACACATGGCAACATAATATCCCATATGTATCAAACTTCCTGCAAGTACAAGACACAAACATCTGACAAGGGTCAAATAAGACGGTCCATTCGCCTTCTTGGTTAGCCATGGACAAAACATAAACTTTGACAGGTTGATCCTCCTTTCTTTGTCGGATTGAAACAGCAAAGAGTAAGTCAAACTCTTGTTAGAACACAGTAAAAATTGAGTGTGTGTAGATTTGTGCGGCTTGATTTAGAATGGACGAATGCTGGTAACTTAAACGTGGGAGCTTGTGCCTAGCATCATACTCTGCCTTCAACTCGTTATATCGTTTTTCTTCAACTACTCGCTCAAATAATCTGAAAAATAGGGTAATATTCACGGTTGGTTTCATCGCTGCTTTGAAATCAGAATTCAGGCTTTCACTTAATTGCGTGTTTCGCATGCCCAATGTGAATGCCTGTTTCATATAACACGCAGCCTATTTCTCTCGCAGTACGTATACAGACTTCAACCAAGTATTGTCTTGAATTCTATGGTCCAACAACATTTTTTCCCAACTAGCCTCAAAGTGACCTTCATTCTCATACTGATACATGCATTTCTTAAAGTCAGTTAGGAAATGAGACCCATCTTTCATCAAATTGCCAAGATGTTTGATCCTATTCTGCATCAAGTGCCAAGTACAAAGACCGTGACGAGTCTCCGGCATCACCTCACCTGCAAGAAACTCGACTTAAAAAACTAGTGTTTGGTAGATAAATTAATACGACAATGCCCCATAAAAAAACTGAAAGCTCACCTAACGCTTTCGACATTGCTTGGTCCTGATCGGTGAACATGGTCTGTGGTTTCTTGTTCCCGTGGGCTTCCAGAAATGTCTCGAACAACCACTTGAATGAATCGGTTGTTTCATCGTACATCAATGCTGCTCCAAACACAACTACCTGCCTATAGTGGTTGAACCCAGAGAACAATGCAAGCGGTCTTTATGCACGATTTGTGCAATAAGTTGTATCAAGCGATATCACATCACCGAAATAGTTGTAGTCAACGATCATGCATGCATCCGCCCAAAACACATTTGTTATCTGCTCATCCACATCCATTTGATAAGCATGAAAAAATGCTGGATTATCCAACAACTGTTGCTGAAAGTATTGCAGTAAGCAACCAACTTCTCCGTAAACCATTTTGCGTTGCCGTTTGGACCGCAGATAGTTCTTGGCATCCAACCAAGTAAAGCCAAGGTTGGATCTACCTCCAACATATGTGCTCATCAACTGAAATGTAGCTTTTTGTGGTAATCTTGAGTCCTCAGCCAATTCAATCTCTTGGCCTTGAACTTCAGATATGTTACGGTGGGAAGCCAACATATGTGTCGTCTCTGGGAGTTGGAGAGGGTGATTATGACTGTCCACAAACTCATTAATGATCAATTTCCCCCTCTTTAATACAAGGGTCACCCTAACTTTACAATCTGTTCTCGTTTCAAGTCTATGATTTGTACCTGGAGTGTTTCTCTTGTCTACCTTCCGAACACCCTCTTTACAACAAACAAACCTACATGATGTCACAATTCCATCCTTCCTATTCTTATTAAAATATTGCTTTCTTACTCCAAATCCCACTTGAAAACCATAGTCACTCCAAAATTGCCAAGCCGTATCAACGTTATCAAATTCCATACCAACTACAGGCTTGCCTCTAACTTCAACATTGTCCTCCTTGGTGAAATTGGTACTAGAGGTACCTAATTCCCTGCAATTCATCAATTAAATTAGAATTAGAATATCCTTTCATATAAGTTAAGTTTTTCTTTTATGATTATATACTTACATTGCTTGGGCTGCCATCACTTTCCAAGTACCCCAAACTTTTATTCTCTAATATGTATTCAGGTCTAATGCATCAAGTTGACAAGGCAATTCACTGGAAAAGTCATACAACACATTTTAAACGTATATCCAACTTTGATAAAACCTATGCCACATGTGACTGTTAAATATTACTTAGATGACTGGCTAACAAATATTGCAAAGGAGGCTTCTAAGAAAGCAGTGTTCACCAAGACTCAAAAAACCAATGCCCAAACAAAAGGTGAGGGCTTCCTTCATATTTCCTTGAGGTTATTAAATGGCAAATGAGGTTGATTCACTTGTTCCTTGCCTTTGCCGTTTGAAGTGGTGGTTGTCTTGTGTGTTGATCTTTTTCAGTATTAATTATAGTCTACAGCACTAGTTTATGTCCAAAAAAAGTATTAAAATCGGTGTCAATTATTGATATATCCCTTCTCCTCTCTTGGATGTGATGTTCTTCAGTGCTCATTCACATCTAATAAGTTTTTATAAGTGATTATTTCATATTTTTTAGTTGTGCATTTTTTCTTTTAAAATTATTAGTGATGAGCAGAATGCAAATGGAGATCTAATCTTGTAAACATTCCATCTTTTACATTTATTGGTGATAAGCAAAATGCAAATGTAGGTCAGTAGCTACAAATGTATAACCACATCTTTGTGGCAGCACCACACCACACATTTTTAGCTCCACACACCTCTGCTGCCTCTTCATTCTGCAATATGAATCTGCTTCCTATAACCAGGCGCCAGTTCGCAGAAAATGAAGAAGACGAAGACGTGAAATCTCAGTTCAAATGCTGACTGCCGTGTTTTCAGCTCCGGTTGCTGCCAACGACCTCCCACCTTCGCTGCCTTCAGCCTTTGCAACACAGCCCAGTCCTCTGTAGGTGTTTGGCGGCAATTTGCAGCGAACGGAGAAGATGAAGTCTGAAAGCTGCGTTCTGTTGCTGACTGCCGTGTTTTCACCCCCTGTTGCGGCCAACAACCTCCCACCTCCGCTACCTTCAGCCTCTGCAACACAGCCCGGTCCTCTGTAGGCGTTTGGCGGCAATTTGCAGCGAACGGAGAAGATGAAGTCTGAAAGCTGTGTTCTGTTGCTGACTGCCGTGTTTTCAGCCCCTGTTGCGGCCAACAACCTCCCACCTCCGCTGCCTTCAGCCTCTGCAACTCAGCCCGGTACTCTGTATGGGTTTGGCGCCAATTTGCAGCGAACGGAGAAGATGAAGTCAACAAGCTGCGTTCTGTTTGATTGCAGAAAAACAATTTTAGCAAACGGTGCATTTTGGCAGATGACGTGGCTTCATCTCAGCCACAGATGGAACGGACGGCTGCGATGTTACTGGAGAAACGTACTGCAGAAATTAACGGGAGTGAATCTGCTTCCGTCCCCTACCCTCTCCCAAATTCCAATATGGATCTCCCATCCGTGTGTGTCTCTATACATATTATATATATATATATATATAATATGTAAATTAGATTTTGGCCACATATATAAAAAAAATTTCAATTTGGTCCCTCCAAATTCCTATATGTATGTATATTATAGTGTGTAATTTGGCTTTTGATCCCATATATAAAAGATAATTTTTATTTGACCCTTCACATTACTTACAAAATATTAAATGGTGACTTTTAAATAAAAAAAAATCAAATATTCTTTTTAACTTTTTAAAAGTGCTTTTATACTATATTCTTTATTCATTTATACTCTTTTCAAGTTTTCATTTAATTTTAAATATTTAGTTATAGCTTTATACTTTTTATTTATTTTAAGCATATGACCTTCAATCTATAGTTTTCATTTAAATATATACATATGTACAACTTTAAGTAGATTTAGCACTCAATATTACTATTCACACTTTACACCTTCACATCATGTTCTTCAGTTTAGTTCATTTTTTATTGTCTAAGTTTGATACCTTTTTTAAATACTTTGACTATTTAAGAATGCATTCATTTCATTTTTTTAGTTCAATAATTTATTAATTTTTAATTCATTGCTTGATGGTTTATTTCTAATTCATGCCTAATGCCTTTATATTTTGTTCGAACCTTCTTTTTATTCCGTGCAAAACTACTACCTATATGTACCTTATTAATAATTTTCTCTAGTTTATTACATAATTTGTTTAACATTTTAGTTTAAAGATTAATTGTTACGTATATGTATATAAAATAGTTTTCTCCTATTACTTGTACTTCATATTTTATTATTAGTTAATGTTTTATCTATATCGTGATAATAAAATTTGAAAAAAATGATTGTGTTTGATTTAATTATTTTATATTTTTAATTTTATTGAATCTTAAATATTATAATTGAAAAAATTAGTATACATGCATAATATTGTTTTTTCTTTGATGATGTTACTTTTGAATATATTTAAATAATATATATTATTTAATTAACTATTAATTTCTTTTGTATGATAGGTTAGTATTTAGTTGATCTTTGGCCCCTAATCGATAAATTGCTGGTTGTGCCATTGGTAGTAATAATAGATTGGAAACTTAACTCTAAAACCAAATGGCCGAGAATTTTTGTTCATCATCTAATGCTAAATAAACAAGCCTTTACATTTTATAATTACTTTACAATTAAAATATTTTTTTAATCTTTCACTTATTATAATGTTCAAAATAATATTTTATTTTTTTCAAATATCATACTCACATCGTATATTTTTAAAAATTATTAGATTTAATTTCTTTATTGAAACTTTATTAAAAGTTATACTTTGATGAATTTCAAAGTTAAAGATTAAATTTTATATTTTTTTACAAAGTGAGGAATTAAATGTAACTTTTTCAATTAATATAAGATCATTTTAGATATTATAATGAGTAAAAAAATCAAATTTACAATTTAGAAACATCATGATAAGCAATATTTTAATTTCAACTATTTTATTAAAAAAAAGAAACTAAAAGCAAAGTAAAATTGCTTTTGTTGGCCTGAAAAGTTGAAGTAGAATTACAAATAAATAAGAACGAGTGACGAGAGTTAAAAAATGAAGTTTCATGATCTTTTTTTTTTTTTTTTGAAGTTTCATAATCTTAAAACCTTTACAAATATCATCGACAATATATTCAATTTTGTTGGATTATTTTACCAAAAAGACACAAAAAAATACAACTTAAAAATAGAAAAAAAAGATGGATAAAGGTGAGCGAAGAGAGAAAAGAAAGTTAATAGAAGTCTCGTAATCATGAAACTCACCGTTTAGAAATTAGAAAGGTGACGAGGGATATTTTAATTTCATTATTGGACTATAAATAGATATAAAAATGGAGAAGGACAAGGAGTGAGGGGATGTTGTGTCTCCTCATCATGTGACTCTTTGAAAGAGAACAGTACAATTAATCCAAAGTTTAATTATAATATTAATTTATTTTGATGATCATAAAATTTTTAAATATAATTTATTAAAAGTATGAAGTCAAAGTAAGAACATTTAGTTATTGAGCTTACTTAATATTTACATGGGATAACTTATGAAAGTTTACATTGGGTTATATTTTACAAACTTATCATCTTGAATAAAGTCCAAGTAATGTGGTTTGTCTATAGAGGAAAAATCTCATTTTGATCCTTCATTCATCTCCCATATTTTATTGGTCCCTCATTCCTTCAAAAATCCAAATTGGTCCTCTATTCAAACAAATGTTAATCATATCCATCCCCATGTTAGGTGACTGTCCAAAAAAAGTTGACGTAGGATTTAACTACTGAGGTGGACCATTAAATGCATACGTGAGAAGACACATCTGATTAAATTATTTCTATATGAATGCTGACACGGATGACCATTTAGGAGCTTAAATAACTTAAACCAACAAGTTGCTTTACCCATCTGGATTGCACAATCAGCCTTCTAGGTTTCCATAGCTGACAGTAGCATTCTCCACTCTTTCGCCTCTCTACCGTCACTGTTGCCTCTCTCGCTGCCATTCACGTCTCTTAGAAGAAGGTCATCCGAAATTGCAAAAGGGGAAGGGCTTAGGGATTCCCATGGTTCTCTGAGGTAAGACGTCAGTTTCTTTAAGCTTTCTTCTTTGATGTGTCTATTTCTTCAAATTCCCTTTGTCATGTCTTCCAATGAGACCTTTCTTCCAACGATTCCCATTTTGCTTATTATAGATTTAGATTTAGTTGTTTTTGTTTCGAATATGGGTCCGGATCATCTTCTTCCATCGTCACATGATTATGGGTTTTTTTTTACCTATTTCATAGACACATACCCTGTATTGGAAATGAATGGTAGATCACTAGGTTTTTCGGAAGGCTCTTGATCATACGGTAATGGTTGAATGTGAAATATGTGCATATTCAATAAATTAATCATATATACTTTCATATATGAATTATATTTTGTGTGTGTGTGTGTGTGTATATATATATATATATATATAATATAATAAATTACTCAACTTAATTTTAATTTGCTACCTTTGACTTCATTAAGGCTCTTGGGTTGGATCTATGTCTATATTGTCCAACTTGGTTATTAGAATGCTTGGCAAGCAACTGTATAAGTTAAACATGCATGCTTTATTATGTGAGGACAGTGACTTGTGATTAGTCGAGTTATTTAATGAGAAATGCCTATTTGATGTATATAATTGGCGAGAGAAAACCAAGTATGCATTTGAGCATAATAATGTTTAGGATAAGAGCTACAGTGTAGGTTTCTTGGTGACTATCGTTAGACAAAGTCTTAATCTATTTGCTATTAAATGTTTTGGAAAGCTTTGCAATTTTTCCTTTAGTCGTTTAAGGTTCACAAAATTTTATTATGGTGGATATTTTACGTCTTGCATTCCGAGCATTCATTGTTAAGACTGGATCGTTTGGTCATGTTGACTTCTTCCGCACATCACAAAAGGTAAAGTCTATCCACATGTATTTTTAAAAAACTAAATAGGCTCAGTTGGTTAGAAATTTTATGATTAAGTTTTAGAAACTTTCTTGCATGGAATAATAAAACTAAGAAACTTATATGTGCATTAATCTATATGTGATAGATGTTGGAAATAATAAATTTGAAAAATTAAGTTATGTACATGTTGGATAAATCTAATAGGTCAAATTAAATTTTTTTAATTTGTTTAAAATATATTAAATATGCAAATATATGACTTTTAATAAAAACACAACTCTTAAAAAAATACGTGACTTTTTATAAAAAAGTTATGTCTCTATTTAAAATTAAAATTTAAAATTATGATTTTATGTACTAACATAACTTTTTTCAAAAGATATACTTTTTCAAAAAATGTTGTATTTATACAAAGTTTTATTATAAATAAGACTTAATTATACATTATAATTTGATGATTATTAATGAGTTAAGAGTCTAAAAATCCCTCTTTTTTTTTTTTGAAACTTCTTAAAGAGTTTTTTGGGACATATTTCTAAAAATTGCTATCTATAAATTTCTAAGTGCTTGAGAAAACTTCTAAGAGTGATTTTCCATTAACTCTGTAGCAAACATAATAGAAACAAATATTACATTTAGGACAATTTGATAAACACACATTTCTAAGTATAATTCTTATCTTTCTTATTTTTTACAAATATTTTATCTTGACAATCTTTAAGGTGATATTTTTGTTATAGATGGAAATTAGCTCAGAATTATACGTTAGTGTCTCTTGTCATGATCTATATGGGGTGTGAAATCGCTTCTGGTTACTAGAAAACAATGCTCAAATACTTGCATGGCTTGAATCACATATATACCATAGCGACAATATGTCTCATGGCAAGATGGGAAGGATAATAAATATCGAATATTGATTTTCTAATACAAGGCAATCCCCAAGAAATTACAGACAAGAAGACAGTCGCAATGTTGTTTCTCTTCTATGATCTTGCACTCTCCAGGGAAGAGATGGATTGATTGGGGCTTTTTTTTAACTCTGACACTTTTGATCAAGCATTTAATAATTGATTACCTTTGCTATCATTTTTTTTTCAAAAAATTAGGATCACGTGAATCTGACTTACGCGATCCAGACAGGTGTAACAGCTCTCTATGATGCGTGAATAACAATCACGCAATCAGTTTATTTTTAACTTTTGTCAAGTGGCTCGACAAAGTCGGACGCTCCCTTCAGTAGGCGTCCCTTGTGTGTCTGTGTGTGTGTATATATATATATATATATATATATATTATAATAAATTATATAATGATTATATTTATTAATTTATCTAGTTTTAGTAAATTAATAATATAGAAATGTATTAAATTATGTTAATTTATTTTTTTTGGCCACCACAAATTATAGGTACAGAATAAATATATTTATTAGTATTTGGGAGTATCTTTTATTATTGAGATTGTTTTTAAAAATTATATTCAGTAAAATAAAAAAAGTTTCAGGTGTTGGCTTTACCAAAAAGAAATAAGTTATCTCTTTTATTGATTATTATTTTCATATTATTTAACTAAATTATACACCATAAATTTTACATAATAACACACCAAACACAATATTGCAACTTACAAAAACTATATTCATCATATAACATAAAGAAAAATTATCAAAACATAAGATTGTGTTGGTTAAACATTATTCTTAATAAGTAGAATACGATTTGATTTGTTATTATTTTTAAAAAAATCCAAGTGAATTGAATTATCATAGTTTAGTAAATTAAATTTTATTATTAACAAGCAGAATTAAGTGTTGGGACTTGGGAGTGGGGAATTTTTTGATAAGAGATGGGGGCTCTACTTAAAGGCCAAAAATAAGCAAATAATAATAATAATAATTATTATTATTATTATTATTATTATTATTATTATTATTATTATTATTTTATGATCAGTGTAGTTTTTATAAGTTGCAATATTGTGTTTGGTGTGTTATTATGTAAAATTTATAGTGTATAATTTAGTTAAATAATATGAAAATAATAATTAATAAAAGAGATAACTTATTTCTTTTTGGTAAAATTGACAACAAAAACATTTTCATTTCACTGAATAGAAATTTAAAAATAATTTTAACAATAAAAGAGACTGCCAAATACTAATAAATATATTTATTTTGTATGTATAATTTGTGGTGGCAAAAAAATGAATTATCATAATTTAATAAAATTTTATACTATTCTTTATTATTAATTTACTAAAAACTAGATAAAATAATAAATATAATAATTATATCTAATTATATTATATTATATTATATATATATACACGCAGTCAGGGGCGTCTCACTTAAAAAGAAAATAAAAAACTGATTGCATGATTCTCAATCACACGGCTAGAAAAAACTGTCACGCCCGTGTGAATTGCGTAAATTAAGTTCATGCGAACCTAATTTTTTTTTTAAATACTTTAAGCGTGTGAGGTAAAAAAAAAAAAATAACGGCACAAGTAATCAATTATTAAATACTTGATCAGAAATGTCATAGTCCTGAAAACCACGTTTGGGTACTACCTAGGAATAAGCGGCCTCACGTATAAGTGCCAACAAACCGTCAAATTCGTGAAGGCTGGACGCTTTCGGCAATTTTGGGAATATGCTTCATACATAAATGAAAAGATACCACTTGTATATTATATTCATATATGATTATATAATGTATGATGAACAAATGATATCCGTGTCTCTTCATATATGGTATTGGATTGGAATTGGCCGCAATCTACCCGGTGGTTTTGTTTTGCCATGTGTCATATTATTTCATTATTGTTTCATGAGATAGGATATTTGCCCTAGTTTCCGGTTTTAATGTCTAATGGTGCAAACAAATATTGATCCTTAAATTAATTTTTTATGCACAAATATATATTCTATTTCTTTATCTTTCAAGACTAATAATAAATATATATGTATATTTAAATATCATTTTATTTAATTTGATCTAATTGTTGTTATGGAAAATTAGATAAGTTTTATATTAATATTAATTAGAATAATTGATAATTATCTTGAAAATTCTAATTTAATTAGAATAGATGACCGTTGTATTATGAAATGTTAATTAACATTATCATTAGTAAATTGATAAGATAATATTAGAATTATATGCTTATGATTATGATTATGGTTAAACTTATGGCTATGAATTATACAAATTGTAATCTTGTTATCAACATGATCAAATCTAGTGGTGAAACTATTTTAAATAGTACACTAGACGAAATTATCTTGTCAATTTTGTCTTATGATTAATTAAGCTTATGGAATGATGCCTAGATAAAGTGTAAATTTATTTACTTGTTTCTATGCTTATATATCATGAATGACTATTTTTGGAGAAATGAATTTGTGTAAATAAATGAAGAAGTATCTATAAGTTCAAATAATATTTTAAAAAATAGATATTATCTTGAATTCAAAAGTAGAATACATAGTGGGAGTTTATCCATGGAAGTCGTTAATAGGTTATCAAATTTTAACAATTTGGTTTTAAGAGATAATAACCCCTTATGTCTTTTCATACAAATAGATCAAACAACGGATAATTAATTATTTGATTAGTTTGATTGATTTAGTAGATTCTTATAATGTGCACAATTCAAATTGTACTGAAAGTAAATATACTTTATAATTTACAAACTACAATACTAAAAAAAAAAATCCAAGTATTGGTTATTGAAAGTTAAGAATTGTCCTAAGATGTATTGAAAATAATATGATTCTAAGATTGAAATTTTAGAAACTCTCATATAATATTGGATGTATATGCTTTTAACTAGTTGAAAAACTAGTTCATACATAAAATAGTGAACAAGGAGGAAGATGATTGATGAATTAGGAAAGAGTAATGGCCATAACAAAAGCCAATCATTTATTTGTATTGTGTCTATGAAGTAATATATGTCTAATGTATTATGGATTTTAACAATCATTTAGACATAATATCTTAAAATATATTTGTTTGTGATAATGTAATCACAATTCAACATCTCAAATCAAGGAATAAATTGGTAGATGTGAATTATGAGGGATTCGAATGGAATGGATTTGAAAACCTTCAAACAGAGTCACCAGTATTACGAACCCAACCTTTAACTAGACCAAATCTAGTTTAAAGGTTCAACGAGTAAGAACAAGGTATCAAGAAGTGATTGGGTGCACTAGAAAATATTTAGTCATTCCAAGTTGAGTGCACATTATAAAAACTTAAGTGTTTAGGGTGAGTAACTCTTAATAGATTAAGGAAAGCCTAAGAGATTAAGGCTTAAAGGAATCAACCTATATAAACATCAGGAGTGGTGCCGCTCCTAGCAAGAATTTGGGGTTGATTCTTAGAAATGTTTGTGAAAAGCTTAGGGTGAAGCACATGGCCATATAGGTGCTATAAATTTTGTGAACAACCATCAATTTGATAAAACTTTGAAGTACTTACACTAACGGTAGGTTCAAGGTAAACGACACCTATATTTATGCATAGCCTTATGGATTGAGAATAGACTTAGTTTTCCAAACTAAGTGAGGGGATTATGGAAATAACTAGTTTGAAAAACTAAGTTATGTATGTGTAGAATTAAATAAATCCAATAACTCAAATTAAATTTTCTAGTTTGTTTAAAAAATTTTAAATATGAAAAGATATGACTTTTCATGCAACTTTATAGAAAATATATGAATTTTCATAAAAGAGTTGTGTATGTTTGAAATTTAAATATGAAAAGATGTCTTTACGTACTAACATAACTTTTTGGAAAAGATATAATTTTTAAAAAATGGTTGTATTTGTACAAAGTCTTATTATAAATAGGACTTGATTATATACTAGAATTTGATGATTATTATTGAGTTGAAAGTTAAAAAATCCCTCTTCTTTCTCTAAAACTTCTTAGAGAGTTCCTTAAAAAAGATTTTTAGAAGTTATTGTCAATAAATCTTTAAGTTTTTAGGATAACTCTGGTGGGTGACTTGCCATTAACCTGGCAGCAAACATAGTGGAAGCAAATACTACCTTAAGGAGTGGTAAACATACGTTTTTGGGCACAATTTTCATCTTTTCTATTTTTTGCAAATATTTTATCTAACAATAGACTCATATTATGATGTTGATATAATGATTCAATTAACAATATGAAATACATGAATGCAAATATCTCTGCCTTATTTTGCATATAAAGAACACTCTTTGCAATTGGGTTTGGGTGGTAGTTGAAGGCATATGTTATCTGTCTAAACGTAATGGATGATATTTTTAGCTACTCCATACTTTTCTATTAATTGTGACTTATAAATTACACACAACAATGATAGGACTTCTTTTGTCTTATTCTATTTTTTTTTTAAATTTACATATTATTTTGTTTTTAAATATGCCAATAATTAAAAAAATAAAGGATCAAACTTGGTCAAATGGAAAAGTTTAAGATTTTTAATTATAAAACCATAACTATAGTCATTGTTTTTCTTAAAGGTGGAATTGTGGGGCACTATAATGACTAAGTTTATAGTTTATATTTCTTTGTATAACATCAGTTGAAGGTTTAAATTTGAAAGACATTAGTTCAAATTTGAAAACTTTTGGACAACCTATAAAGAGTGTGAGCAGATCATAACTTGATCTTAGAACCCCAAAGTTCAAGGTTCCCCGAGTTTCTCCTTCTAGAGCAAGTTATGTCGAATAAGAGATGCACTTCAACTCTAGAACAAGGAGGTTATAGGCTTCTTTCCAAACAAAATTAAAAACTTAGAGGAACAACTCAACGTCATCAAAGCACATTTCAAGATGAGTACTGGTACCAAGCTAAAGTTCTCCCCAGAGTGATAGATAAACAAGAACAGAGCTAAAGTTCTTATATAACTGTGAGGAAATGTTGTAGTTGCAAAGGGCTAGATAATCTTGGTTAATTAATGGGGATAGAAATACAAAATACTTTCACACATTAGTGTCCAAGAGACAAGGTAGCAAGAGAATTGTTCGCTTACAGAATGATATGGGTAGTTGGATTGAAGATGATGAATAGTTAGAAGTAATGATCCACTAGCATTTTGTAAAGGTATACTCTCAGCCCTCTTATACAAACTTTGACCCCTTAGACTTGCTAATGAGCATAGATGTACTTGAATTGTCTATAGAGCACATTTAATCTCTTGACAGACTTGTGGAGGAAAATGAAATCAAGAAAGTTATCTTTACTCTAAACCTTGATCGTGCCTCTAGACCAGATGGATTTAATGCCAAATTCTACCTACAATATTGGAGTATCTTAAAGACAGATGTAATTAAAATGGTCCAATCTTTTTTCAATCATGGTTAGAAGCTACATAGCCTCAACAAAACCTATATTGCTTGATCTCAAAGAATCAATCTCTGCAATCAGTGAAGGACTATCGACTAATTAATCTATGCAATGTCTCATACAAGATCATGTCCAAAGTTATGTACATCCGACTAAAAAACATCATAGGGAATTATATATATTGGGCCTAAAGTGTATACATAAAGGGCAAACTCATCACAGACAATGTAATCATTGCCTTTGAAGCATTACGCACCATTAACAAAAGAAAACATACAAATAAGAAAGAATGTGCTCTTAAGTTGGACATATCTAGAGGCTTTGATAGCCTTTCTTAGTCTTTCATCGAAGCTATACTCAAAAGAATGAACTTTTCTTTGAAATGGATAAAACTGATAATGGAATGTGTTACTATAGTCTCCTACCAAGCCTTGATAAACAAAAGAAAACCCCTTTCATATACCCAAGAAAAAGGATAAGACAAGGATACCCATTATCCCCTAATATATACATCCTCTGTGCCAATATTCTCTCATGTCAAATTGTAATGGAGGAAAGAAATCAAACATGGAAAGGAGTCAAAATAGCAAGGGCCTAAGATGCCATTTCACACTTGATACATGCAGATGACACATTACTTTTCTTTTGGGCTAGTATCAAAGCTTGTGACATGGTCAAAAGGACTCTTGATGCATTCACCTACATGTTAAGATTGGAAATTAACAAAGTAAATCGATACTAGTTTTTAGCCCTAATATACCAAGATGTTTTAAAAAATTCCTTACAGGAACCTTTAGAATCAAATACTTAGAGCGTATAGGCAAATACTTGGGATACTAAATAGACCTAAGGGCTAAAAAAAATGTCCTATATCAACAAATTGTTAACAAGGTTAACAGAAAGCTTTAGTCCTAAAAATCTTGTCTACTATCTTAAGTGGGTATATTGATGCTAATTAAATCAGTTATCCATGTATTAATCATATATGACCTCTCTTACATCCACCTTCTCAAGAAGTATTGTGCACAGATTGACTTAAAAATTGCAAACTTCTATTGAGGAACTTAAGGTCCTAAACCTAAAATACACTTAACTAGTTAGATGACTCTAGGACTTCGCAAATAGTAGGAAGGGGTAAGAATAAGGTATACATATCACTTTAACATGGCCTTACTGGCTAAATAAACTTAGCGGCTCTTTAACTGTAAATAAAAGGCAATTCTATTGAGGCTGTTAGCTAACAATTACCTAGATAGAATAACTACTTACTTAAAAAAGGGCAGTTCATCCTCTTGGATCTGGAAAGGAATCATTAGGGTGTAGAGCATCGTAACAGGGAAACCTGTTGGAGCATAGGTGATGGAAAATCAATTCCAATCATCAATCGTCTTTGGTTTTTGATGAAAGAAGGTGCAAACCCCCTCCTAATCTGACAATAGGAGACCTTCTTATGGCTGATAGAATTGGTTAGAACTATAAAAGACTAACTGAATTATATCAGCCAAGGGAAGTTGACAAAATATCAAGTTTCCCCTTTTCCATGCTTAGAAACAATGATGGTCTCTCTTGATAGTAAATAAGAAAGGAAATTATACTGTTAGAGATAATTACCAATTACTTTAGGGTCCATGCTACAACCCCAGCCCTTTTAACCAATGAAAGGCTCCTTGGAACGTCAAACTCCCCTTTAGGATATTAAACTTCACATGGAAACTAGCTTTGAAGGCTATCCCAATAGGTGAGGTCCTTTTAGGACATCACTTACAAGTCTTTAACATCTGGCTTTTTTGTCAGGAGAAGGAAGAAACGATAAACCACGTCTTCCCTTAATGTCACTTTGCCAAAGCAATTTAGTTTGCTAGCCCCTTCGAAATAAGGATGAATAGATATTAGGACCAGGACATCATCCAATAGCTCTAACAATGGTTCAGCCAATTGAAGGACTAACTAATAGCCCTAAAATTCATGACCAACTTCTTCCTGATTGAACTACACACTATAAAGAACACTAGAAAAAAATTTTCCACTCTAATCATAAACCCACCCCTGCCTTGATAGTTCAAGAAATGAGAAAAATCATCCATGAAGTAAACTTTGTATGAGACTCAAATAAAGAAAAGACAAGTATATCAGATGAAATGTGACATATGCAAGACTAGCTGAAACCTTCGTCAACCTAAGGTTGGAGTATCATTTATTAGGAAAAGAAGGTCAAAGTGACAAAGACTTTAAATCACTATAATATTGATATTTCTTAATGGTGCTCAAGTCAGGGACTAGAGATCGTGTAGAAACTCAGCTTAAAATAGTTAACACCATCTTGGAATAGAGATAAGGCAAACCTTACTCTAGATACATGACTCAAATTTTGTGGGATAGGCCAACTGAGCTTAAGATACAAATCCTATTCACCAAGAGTGTTTTGCTTCGACGGTTATAGGAAACAATGGCAGAAAATGGAAGCCTAAGGAACATTGACTATGACATCTCCATTTTTCTAGATTCTTTTGCAGGGACTAATATCGGGAGAACTATGGACGCTCAAGGTGCTTACTGGAATGACTACTTCCTTGATAGGAACAAATATAATCTTGCACATAACTAATTATCTATGTGTTAAACTTGTCTTTGCATATAAAAAAAATGTTTCTTTGTATATATTGAGTAGTGTCAAATGTCATTTGACTTAATAGTTTTCCAATTTACAGCTAGAAGACTATCATACTAACAAGCACAAGGAGTTTGAGCACTTCTATTTAAGCACACCTAACACTACTTGCAAAATTGTGCTAATTAGTTTGAGCACTTCTATTAAGTCTTTCTAAGGAGTTTTATAATATAAGAATGCCATGTTGCACTTCTATTTGAAGTCTTTCCAAGAAGTTTTGTAATATAAGAATGCCAAGTAAATTGGGATTATTCATATATCATAGGGATCTTAATCATTTTGCTTGTTCGTTCATATTAAATGTATAACTAAATTTTTTTTGGCTGTGTTTTGATGTAGTTTCATCATTTATACACTTTGACTTTTGTTAAAACTTTAAATGGCTAACTCTCATATTGTTATATGAGATTTATGGAAAAAAAAAAAAAGAAAGAAAAATTTAAAAAGGAAGACAAACAAGGAAAAATGACAGCCTAAATCGTGCAAATATATGGGATTCATACATTTTGATTTTTATTCAAGGCACACTTGATTTTTTTTATACAGCATTTGTGGTATGGTAATAAGGAGCATAAGATGAGTTGATGGAAAAGAAGTTCTAAAATTGTCACTGCAATGAACATCTAACATGAATGCAAACAATTCCCAAATTCATTGGTTACTAATATCTCACTTTAGTTCAAGAAGTTACTAAGAAGAACATCAAAATTTTGAAAATTATAGAAGAAACTTATATATTCCCACATAAATAAACATCGTTTTATATGAATTACTACTTGCTTATATATACTATCTTAAATAAATTTGTCAGGATTTGTGCAAATATGTCAACAAACTCAAATATATTCTTTTGTAGAATTCAAACACAATGTATTCACAAGTACTAGGAATACTTTAGAGCCTTACTATTCCTAATACACATTACATTAGCACATTAATAAATTAGTTGTGTTACTATTCCTAATTTACATTCCATTAGAAGCTTCACTATTCTTAATTTACAAATACAAAGAATATATTAGTAGTCTTGTTGACTTTATCATTGCGTATCTTGATTGTTTAAATTCATTATTAACTTTATCATTGAGCTTCTCTTTAGTGTTTGTAACCAGCATTTGTAAGGTGTTAATAATCCTCATTAGTGTTACCAGCCTTTACATTGTCCTCATGATCTCATCATTGTTGACTTTTGAACAAAAAAGGAAACTAAAAATATTAATATTCCTTAAATGCTAATGTCATCCATAATCTCATCCTATAGCAACACCATTATTGTTAGTAAAGCACAGTTAAACACACTTGTCAACTGAATTATCATATCACACATATAATTTAAAGTACAATAACATTTTCTATGGTGTCTATCGTAGCACACATGATTCCTCCCTTTTATTATAAGAAACTTGTCCACAAGGGCTTGAATAAGTAAATTTCAAAGAATTTTTTTTTAAAAAAGATAAAGTAAAATTCAACCTTTAGTTCAAAGCCCAATTTTTTTTTTTGGTCTTGATTAACCTAATCAGGTGAACCATATGAAGCAAACAAGACTTCCTTTAAAAACATGTGTCATTATTTCGACATATTCAACTAGATTGAATATTAAACCAAATGCATCCATTAACTTGTTTATCTTTGGATATTTCTCTTCCTTCCCCCCTACTCCACAATTTTTTGTGACTTTCCATTTAAACAATCTTATATGCGGAATACTTCTAATTCCAATTGAGTCTACTTCTTAAAGTTACTACTCTAGAAATTGAAAAACTCAAAAGCAAGTAACATATATTGTAGGTATACAATGTTTTTATCAGTATGCTTGGATCAGCATGTTAGCACTTTGTTTGGATAAGCTTTCGTTTTTGGCTTTTATTAGTATGCTTTGAAAACAAGTACCCTTTTTGTTTTGGCACAATATGCAGTTAGAGAGAAGTTGCAGATTTCAACCATTTTCAAAATATTATATGTATCAAAATTTCTTAGAACCTGCCATTTTTATTTTCTCCAAACCTTTTTGTTTAAGATGCACAACAAAGCACTTTTTTTACACTGGTGGAAAACTTATCCCACCAACCAATCTAATTCTCATTATGTGCATGATGACAAAGTTGTGACAGAGCATTGCTAATTACTTGGCCCTAAAGTTGATGCCAACTACAAGCCACTCTCCATTAACAATTGACTATGTTTTTACCACTCTTATTCTTTCAACATTCTTCTAGGCAACTATTTCACAGTTATGACACATTATGTTGTACGCTTTAGCCATAGAGATTTTGATGAAAATGATCAAATTATTGTAATGATTCAAATTCACATAAAGATTATATACAAGTTCATATATTATAATAATAACAATAAGACAAACATACAAGTTTTATCCTCACCACAGTATTACAAGAAAAGCATACAAATTTTATAAATAAAAGACAAACATACATGGCTTATAAAAGAAACTCTACAATTTATTTTTGTTTTTTTTATTACACTAATATGATATTTCCTAAAACAAATAGCTGGAAACCAACAATGCTAACAACAAAAGACATTATAGTTTTACTTGCCAATGCCTCCTAGTTTTGACCTCATTTCTTTGTGACCGAGGGCACAATTTCTCCTTTTTAACAAATTTCATCCCACTATTATTGAAATAGATGCCGATGTAGGAAAACCAAGATAAATTCCTTATGTCTTCCTCTTCCTTACTCTTTCTAACTCTTTCTTTCGAAGCTTTTTCAATAAAAGTGTTTTAATACCTTAAAGTTCATTTTAAACAACTAATTGAATTTTGCAACTAAAATCAATTTTTAGGCACTAAATTCTTCCAATAATTATTTTTATCTTTCTAACATTTTAGTACCTGATTATTGCCTTCAAGCACCTGATTGCAATATTTGAAAATTAATTTTATTTCCACTCATTTAATTTAAAACATTGTTATAAAAGTATTAGAACACCTATTCACCCCTCTAAGTGCATTATCAAATAGATGGGGTGAAAATGGAAAATTATACAACACTAATAGATTCTTTCATGAACAAGCTCATTCATTTGGTCATTCACATGGGGGCAGTGCAAATTAGATTGAGCGAAGAGCAAAGGATGAAAACATCATTTAGAAAGATGTTGTAGCAAAGAAAATTTTCTTACATAGAAATAGAATCTTTAATTGCATTGACTTTGTCTATGATTTTTGTGCTTTTTTGTTTGGTAGAATTTTTCAAATGAAAAAGTAAAGAGAAAGTTTTGTGGAAGCTAACAAAAGAAACTACTAATATCAAGAAAGTAGAAAAGAAAACAATATAAAGAAACAATAATGTATGTTAGTTGCCTCTTTTTTTGTTTTGGCTAATTTGAAATTTCATTAAACCAATAGCAAAATAGTACAACCAAATTCAAAATAACAAAGCAACTAGAAACTAAAACAACAAAGAAATTGGAAACAAAAATAGAACAGACATAAAACTCATTAAGCACGTATTACCCAACCCTACTTTAATAGATGCATTAGTAGCTGCTGAATCATAATCCTTTATTAGGATCCTGACAAGAGGGGATGAAGGGTTCAAAACCCAGCCTAATAGGCACATACCCCTTGAATTATTAACTATTATCTAATTAGTAGCCCTATTTTCTTACCTAGCTACCAAGAAGAAAAAGATATTTGAGAAAAACCTCTTGAGCTTAATAATGTCTTTAGCAATAGGAATGTTTCCCTTTTCATAGTCATTATAACTTTCTTTATTGACCATTTCCACCAACAAGCGATAATATAATTCAATGCATAAACTATATCCCATAACTCCTTTAGCCATACCTAGTGCCTTTCTCATTGCCGATGCTTCTGACATAAAAGGAGACTTAGCACTGACTTTCCCACTAAAACCATCCCTTACTTTCCCCAATTTGTCCCTGCATATAATTATTATACCAGCATGTCCACTATTTCCACAAAAAGGAACCATCTATGTTGAATTTTAACTAAGTAACGTTAGGAGGCTTGCACTTCCTTTCACATAATTACTTTTATCTTTACATACCTCCTCCCCAAATACATGAGCCTTCCAGATTTTAGCAATTAGTTTATGTGCACTATTGATTATATTAACAACATTCTCCTTTTCATCTTGAAACACCACCCTACAACGCGCTTTCCATATTACTCGACACAAAGAAGCCAATAAAGCGTTGCTATACTGATCTAACATTCCATTCAAAAAAATTTTTTTACACCATGCACCAAAAATTGCAATAGAATTAGAATTAAATCTCAAGGTCAAAGAACAATAAAACCATACCTTTGTTACCTTGGGGCATAAATTTAATTTGGGTGATTGGTAATGATAGTTCTGTGAAGGTTTGGAAAGACAAATGGATACCTGAGTGTGAGAGATATACACTAAAATCAACTAGTAGTGTAGAAGATATTTTGGAAATGAGGGTAGAATAATTGATAAGTAATGGGAGATGGTGTCTTGACAAGATAGCAGATAGAATTTAGGATAAGGAAATGGCAATTATTTTGAAAATTCCATAGTCAATATATTGAGGCAAGGATAAGAGAAGGTGGAATAAAACAAATGATGGGTTGTATAAGGTAAAATTTAGTTCTTGGTATGCTAGGAATAAAAACAAAATTTTGATAAATGCTCGGCCAGGCACATCTTCAGTGTTGTCCAGTGATTTTTGGAAGATGAGTTAGGGTTTTGAAGTGCCAAACAAAATTAAATTTTTCTTATGGAGAGCTATTTCGAGAGTCTTTACAACTAATGAAGCTTTATGGAGAAGGAAATGTAAAGATAACCAAATATATTCATTATGTGGAAAAGAAAAAGAAACAGTTGAGCATGTACTAATTTCCTTCCCTCCAATGTACTATCCCACGCCTATGAAGCCCTATGCCATTTCTTTACTTCCATAAAATCACAATTCGAAATATACAGTCCCTTAGTAATTCTCACCCATAAATTTTCTAGATTTTGAATGATTCTCCAAGTTAATTTTGGTAACAAAACTTGATTAAAGTTGACAAAATACCTGAACCCAAGACCGCCCTCGCATTTCAACTTCGCTAAAGTCTTCCATTCCTTCAAATGAATTTTTCTATTCTCTTTGGAGCTTCCCTACTAAAACCTTGCTAAAATACTATCCAATTCTTTACACGTTTTCCTTGGAAATTTAAAACAAACCATCGGATACATTGGAATAGCATTTGTAACTGCCTTGACTAAAACCTCCTTCCCTACATGCAATAGTAAATTATATTTCCATCCTTGTACTTTATTAAACAACTTATCTCTTATAAAGGCTAATGCACCTCTTTTTGCTTTTCCTGTAATACTGGTAATCCTAAATACTTCCCTTGCTTATTATCCTCCTTCAAACCCATAACCTCACATACTACCTTCTAACTTCTTCACTTGCATTATTAGAAAAATATATGCTTGATTTTTCTAATTTTTTTCCTACCTCGAAGCCTTATAATATACTTCTAGAATCTTTTTAATCATCACAAAATCATCAATACTTGCATAAACAGAATAATATTGTCTGTAAAAAATATATGGGATAAAGTTGAGCATTGTCATACTAACTTTATGCCCTTTAGATCACCTTTCTCAATATTAAATCTTATCATCGATGAAAGCACATCCATTATAACAATGAAAAGGCAAGGAGAAAGGGGATCCCCTTGCCTCAACCCTCTTTTTGGTCTGATTGATAACACCTTTTTATAAAAGCAAATTGAAGGTTACAGAATCCACACATCCCATAATTCTCTCCACTTATACTTTGTTAAAACCCAATTTCCATAGCACACCCTTCAAGAAACCCATTTTATTTTGTTATAAGCCTTACTCATATCGATCTTCAAAGCATATTCATACTTCTTCCCCTTCTTCTTATTCCTCAAATAGCAGAAGGCATCATGTACTATCAATATATTATCTTGGATAAATCTTCCAGGCACAAACGCTATCTAATTCGGTGAAATAATTCTATCCATAATTCCCCTCATTCTATTCACCATAACCTTTGAAACCACCTTATAACAAAAATTACATAAACTTATTAGCCTAAAGTGACCAATAAGTTCATATTTATCTATCTTAGGAATTAGCACCAGATCTGTAGAATTAATCTTAGCCAACGAAACTTCATCTTTTAAATAACCTTTCATCAATCGAAATATCTCCTCTCCAACCTCCTTCCACGCTTTCTAATAAAAAAAAAACCCTGAATAACCATATGGACCAAGTGCTTTCAGTGCCCCTAATTGGAAAACAACCTCTTTTACTTCCTCTATGAAAATTGGCCTCATTAACAAATCATTATCCCTTTTAGTCACTAATTTTTCCACACAATCCAATGTTGTAATCAGGTTTTGGGTTCCATTAGTAAAGAATAAATCTTCATAATATCTTCCAAACATTTTTACAATTACCCTTTCACAATGTGCCCATTTCCTATCATCCCTTTTTGTCACACCCGAAATTTCTGGGATGGGACCGGCACAAATCACGAGAAAATTCCCATGACCTGCAAGCCTACACTAGAGGGACAATCGTTAACATACATATCCAAAACCCATAAATACCGTTTGCCTTAATATATATGGTGAAAATATCAATACAAAACGAGGCTACCTATAGAAATTTCGGCAGCACCTCCCCAGTAATTAAGACGTCCCGAAATTTCTACAAGGTCCTGCAAGGCAATACATAAATAGGGGAGCTCCGCTCCCACCAGCCCAATCCACTATATACAACATAAGACAAAACATGGCGGGTTCAGCTGTGGTCACAAAATAATCCCGTATACAGAAATGGCTACCAAACTAAATATATATATACATCCTAAAAGAAAATGCCAAATTTATAATCTAAACAAGAGGGCACGTCTCGCACCCAAACCAAGCGGCTCAACGCAGCTCCCCGGTCAATGCTCCGCCGGCTCTAGAAGATCGTCTAACTCTCTCTCTAGGACCAAAAATTTTCCGGCAGATAGCACCCCAAGTCAGTAAACCATTTCATATATAAACAGAAGCTTTAACGAAATCAGGGATTTAATACAATCCAATAGTGTTTAAATCCATATGCTTGCAATTTAACAGTCGAACTAAATAACCATTTTTCAGAAACATCAAATCAACAGCCATTCTCAGATAAACAATCAATTGGTGAGAAACAATCAGGAATAAGACTGCTAAGAACCAACAGGCGAGAGTACACAACCCTCGAGGGCATCTAATCAACAAGCGAGGATACACAATCCTCGAGGGTAACTAACCAACAGGCGAGGACACTCAGTCCTCGAGGGTAACTAACCAACAGGCGAGGACACTCAGTCCTCGAGGGTAATTAACCAACAGGCGTGAGTTACGTCTCGCGAAGGCTTATCATTCGTTATCCTCCAAAAATCAAGGAATTTACGTCAAGCATGTATACGAAGATAGAATTATATGGAAATTATCTGCGTTTCTAATATAACTAGCTAGTAACCACCTCTAATCACATCACAAGTCCAATACCGTAGTTACAGTCATTCAACACATACAGAAGGTCCCTTGCTTTAAATCCCCCAATTCGGTAAGGCAGAATCACAAAGAATTTATTTATAATTAGAAAACAATTAAAGCAAGAACAACCCAGGCATAATAAGAGTTTCGGGGTGCTATCTGCGCACCTGAACTCCGATTGACACAAGCGGTACGCTGCCCCCTCTGGGGTGCCAGAATCGCCCTTACGATCCACCTGCACGAAGTTCACGCAGGAATTAATCGTCTTTCGGGTCATTATCCTAATTTAGCACCTAACTCCCCCATCTCTTTGATTCTATATCTTTCATTCCTTCACGTGTGGTAATTTACACTTCTGCCCCATATATTTTCCAGATTTTTCATTTTGGTCCCTGTTTCAAACCCTAGCCTCCATTCTAATGCAAATCAAGACAATTTCCTAGTTCTCATGCCCAACAGCTTAAACGTATTAATCTAGAGTTAATATGGACCAATTAAAAGTCAGCAATTTTCCATTTTCTCAAGAACCCAAAATTTTCAAAAATTTTCATTTTGGTCCCTATTAGCCATTCTTCTTACAAGCAGCCAAAATCCATGGTTTTAGAGCTCAAATTTGTTGTTTAAGGGCCGAAAATGCTACTTCTAAGCTCAATCTGAAGAGAAAACTAGTAAAAACATACCAAATCGCCCAAAATGTCCAATGTTCGAACTCCTCATCCTCACCGGAAAAAAAATGGCTCCAACGGCGGCCAGCAAAACTGACGGCAGGTGGAATGTGACAGTCAGAAGGTGAGAAACAGAACCCACCCAACTCGAGGAGGATCACGAGTTGCTGGAGCTCCGTTCCAGCTCACGTCTCCTCATGGTCCAACGGAGAAAATGGGACGTTCCTGCCGGCAACGAGGTGGTTTCTGACCGGTGAGGGGCCGGCGACCTTCAGAGGGAGGCGACTCAGCTCCGGCAAGGCTAAGGCATCGTCGCTGCTACTCCACCGATCTGTATAGCTCAAAATTCTCTTCCTGCGTCTCGACTGGAGAAGGAGAAGGGGGAAGAAGAAGAAAGAAGTCATGAGGGGCATTTTTGTCCTTTCACTGTAGAAGGGGGCACGTGGCAGCTCCAGAAAAAAAAAAAAAAAAACAAGGGAGGTTAGCTTCCCAGTCTCGAACCCGCGTCCTGAGGAATGCAGTCTAGAGCCTGACCACTGAGCCAGCCTCAATCTCATTATACTGATTCACATAACAGAATATTATACCATCAGTTGCATTCATAATCCAAATTACTTGGGTTATTACACTTTTCAACCTCAAAATCATATTTCTTTTTCTTCTTTGAAAGGTAAATGCATGAAAAAATTGTGTATTCTCATCTCTTTAAGATAGCCAATTAGCTCTTGCTCTCTGATGCCAATATCTTTCTTTAACTACCCAGAACTCATCAATCTCTTTTGTAATTTCCCTCATTTTTTTTACCACGAATACCCTTCCTTCCCATACTTTGCTAACACATTTAATAGCCCATCAATTTTATTTTGTTGTTACGAAATGCCTTTATACTCCATTGAATCAGCTTCTTTATGTACACTATCAGCTTCTTCACTACATTTCTAACACTATTTACTTCTAAAGTTCCCTCTTTATCCCAACAATTCTTTACAATGCCTTTAAAATCAAGATGATCAACCCAAAAGGCTTTAAATCTAAACACTTTTGGGGTTTTAGTATCCTAACAACAAATATCCAACACGACCATATGATGATCAGATCCCACAAGTTCCAAAATGAAGGATAATTCCTTTGGAAATCATCTCTAAATTTTTCATTTTCCAGCACCCTATCTAGCCTTTCCTTCAAATTCACCCCACCAATCCTCTTGTTATTCCACGTGAAATGTAGTTACCTCTTAGTCTTTCACATTTTCTGCTTTAAATTAAAGAAGGTTTAAAATAAAATATAAACATTGATGCAATTAAGGTTTGGTCTAAAGCATTTAGAATTCCCAAATGTTGAGACTTAAGAAATGACTTACACATTAATAAAGGAAAAAGGAATAGAGATAAACCTACCTTTAGTGATCTTGACACAATTAACCCTATAATTTTTTTTATAAGTTTAATTCAAATAATATTAATATTCCTTTACTCTTTTTTTTTTTTCGTGTAGAAGATTGTTTTGAGTATATTGAAAAGATTTTCGTAATAGTTTCCTTCTTCTTATTCTTGAATGTCTTGTCTAACAAGCTCAAGTTGTCTTGAAGAAATGGGTTGTCTTAAAGAGGATAATTGATCTTGGAGGGGTGGAGGTTTAATCCATAATTGCTTTTGTAATGACATATGGGGATCATATGAGGGAATGATTGGAGATGTTTCTAGGACAAGATCTGGGATATCTATTTCTAGAAATCTTGGTTCGCCAAGAATGAATTCACCAAGATATGGATTCTTAGATTGGCTGGAAACCCAAAACTACGGGGCTACTAGTCCTAAGATATCTATTTTTATATATATGCTCTTGGTTTAACAACGCCACGTATGGGATCATACCCTCACTTGATATCAAAGCCTAAACATGTGAGAGACAATAGTGAAACAAGAAAAGCTAGAGAGTAAGAGAAACACATACTTAACCATGGATTCTGAAACCTCTACCTTCATACAACTTATCCAACCTGTTACCATTCCCTGTTCCCTTTTCATCCCTAATATTTGCCTCCAAGCAAACACTCATAAAATTGACAACCTTATTGAAATCTCCTACAAGGATCTTCCACCTACCCAATCCCTTAAAGACACCCATGTTCCACTTATGAACCCTTACCAACTCTACACCCAAGACCATTCCTAAACCTGATCTATTACAAAAATTATTTTTAAACCCAAGTTTCGGTTAAAGAGTATATTTACTCTTCTAACCTCAACCATGCAGAACTTTTATCCTTCAGCTCATGCCTCCTGAGTAGATCACCAACTATGAACAACAACATGTTTATAGTAAGCCTCTTGCTACCATTGAGCCTTCTAAGCTTGTCCATCTCCTAGGCGACCAAGTAAAGACAATTTTCAAGAAGCCTGAAGAAACCTCTTCACAAACCCAACAGGTTCCTCTATTCATGCAACAAATCATGTTTATAACTCCAGTCCCAATCCATGAGATCAAGAAAAGAACCACACCTATTGATCACATTGAAACCATTGGGAAGCCAATATATGTTTCCTATATCCATAGTTATTTCATCTGGAATGTCACACATGAAATGTGCAAACTTGGCTACTCTTGTCATGACCCATCCCATTTCTCCGATGATGATAACAGTGAAATAGGTCTCTTCTTTGATGACAGTGACTTTGAGGAGCTTTCTCGAGCTTATATAAAAAATACACCTTTAAATACAAAAGGTGTTTGTAGCATCGTGCTCAGAAAAAATAGCAACTCCTTGAGGAATAAGAGGAGAAGCAGAGAAAAACTTATCAACCAGCTCATCCTTTCAGTCCTTTTAGGAAGGACCAAAACCCAGATCATAAGCCATGGATTACCCCTAATCCTGCCATTGCTCCTTCACGAAAAGAAATCCTGATTCAGTTCCTGAAAGAAGTAGGATGCTATTAGGAACCTCAAGAAATAATAGTCGATATATCCCTTTATTTTGTGGAACTTCCACCTTTTTTTTGTAAACCAAAGCCTATGGGATCTTCCCCAGTGAATCCCATACATTGTATGATGTTCTCTCCATATGACTCGTCCTATGATGACATTTTGCAACCTATGGAGAGACACACTAATGATAATCGGGCTATTACACGACCCTATATTACATCTAACAAGGTCTCTGCCTTAGGCAATTATTAACCAGTTATATGCCTACTCCCCAATATTTTACTTACGCATCAGAACCTGATTATGTCAACCACTTCAACATCAAATTTTCATAAAGGCCACTCCAATAACTCACCCTTCTTCACCCATTAGATATCCAAGACCACCACACTGACCTCCACATTTTCCCAAATCTTATACAGCCACACCTTCATATACCAAACCCATTCCTTCTAAAGGACTTTCCATCAATGAACCTACATAAATACCACCGCCTCTTTCACAATCACATCCTGCTCCTCTTGAAGACCCTAAATAGAAAAAACCTCTTTTCCCACCAAACCCTCCCCCGGTTGCTATGGTTGAACCTGATGAACATATTCAATTTGATTAATCTTATTTCAAATTCTTACTCAGAAGCTGATTCTAATACCTACATGTCCATCATAGACTCCAATGATTCTAAGCACCTTGTGGATATTTTAACTCTTTATATGATGGAACTACATAACCATCATAGTGATGATGAGGTCGATAAACCGTAACAGTTCTATGTGGTATATAATGAAGTTGAAACTCCTGGAGCAGAATCCACATCCCATCATACAACGCCTTCTAAAGCCCTATAATGGTCATTGGTTTACTTTTGATGATGTTTAATTGTACCAGTGAAGGGATAAACTTCAAAAGTTTAGGGCATAGATAAATTTACAGATATCCCGAAGTAGTGCAGTATTATCTGATGTTATCCAAGAATTTATTTCATGCTTTACTGGAACTCTTTGTGAATGGTTTCAGTTTCTTGGTGAATACCGCCAACTACAATTGCTACAGCTGGACAACCTAGCTTCCCTTCTGGGTGCTATTTATAAAGAGTTTATTGGTGATTTCCAGCTTATCGATAAACAAAAAAGGTAAGAGTATTTTGAAATAAAGTGTTGCTCATTGAAAAACCTTAATCTTGACAAACATATGAAACATATGATTGAATGATACTATCTTCTCAATGGCTTTAACAATATCACTCTCAGGCACGTCATTATTGCCTTTTTGTCAGAAGAACTTCAACCAGAGTTAAATAGAGCACTACAGGCACTCCATAAGCCCATGGCTGATATTTCCCTTGGAGAAATTTATTAGCTCGCGTTAGCCATTCCAGATAAGCTTTGTGAACAGCAAAAGATACTTCATTCAGTTTTAGCTGAAAAACCTAAGTTTCATAAGATCTGTTAGAAACCATACTTGAAGATCAAGTTTTGTAACCAGCAAAGTTGCTCTTGCAAACTTAAAAAGAAATCACACTTCTCCCAAACTTCCTTCTATCTTGGAAGCACAAATTTAATGCTTGTTACATTTGTAAGAAGAAAAGTCATTTTGCTAAGCAATGTCCTAACAATCCTAAGCAGGTTGTTCACATGATTGAACAAATTGAGATGCAATTACCTTCAAAGGACAAAGATCTAGAAGAAGTCCTCTCTAAGCAAAGTGAGCCTAATAAAGATACTTTATTCGCTTTGCCAGACTCTGACCCCTGTTCAGATTCTAATTCTGATTCAAATCTAGATGATCTATTTTTCCATTACCATAGTCATATCTATAATATTGAGCGTAGCCATCTTATCCCTAGTTCTAACACCTTTCCCTATATCAATCTATCCATTCTCACATAAAGATATGTCAAACCTCTCTCTGTTATTGCCCTTCTTGACACTGGGTCACAGATCACCATCATGAACCCCTTTTTACTTCCTGTTGAAGCAGAGAGACAACATTCCTCATATTTCAAAGTAGCCAATGATTCAATTTTTAAAGTCTCTTGATTACTAGGCATAAGATTGGTATCAAATTCTTCCCTAAATGTGTTATGTGGACTCATGTCCTTGGAAGTCACATTACTGGGAAAGATATTCTTATTGGCATGGATGTTTTCCAAAAAGCTAAGAAACTCCAGCTTGAACCTATAAGGATTCGTTATCTTAACTAATTTTGGGAATTCACTAACATCCTTAAGCTCTACTTATTGCATCCTATGAAACTGTTAAGCAACATTTCCTTGCACACTGCCCATAATCTCATTCAGACTTCAAGCATCCTTAACCTTTTATGGAAAAATAAAGCTTTCTATATAAGGCTTCCATTTAAGAAAAATGAAGATATCAATCCCACTAAAGCTACACGTCCAGGCATGAACCTTGATGATTTGAAGTTGGCCAGAGAAGAGTGCGACTCCCTTCTCCAACAAGGATTGATTGAGCCCACAAAATCAAAATTGGTATGTCAGGCATTCTATATTAACAAACGTTTTTAGCATAATTGTGGAAAAAAGAGACTTGTCATAAACTACAAGCCCTTGAATGCATTTATTAAAGATGATAAATTTCTTATTCCAAATTCAGGTGCCAAAAAAGCTTAATTACGAGGAGCCAAGTTATTTTCCAAATTTGACTTAAAAGTAGGACTTTGGTAGCTTGGCATTCACCCTAATGAATGGCACAAAATTATATTATGTATTCTTGATACCTAATATCAGTGGACAGTTATGCCTTTTAGTCTTAAAACTGCTCTATCAATGTTTCAAAAAACTATGGTTGAAATATTTAAGCCCATTTAGAGCAATGCCTTAATCTACATTGATGATATTTTACTGTTCTCAACAACAAAAGCTAAACATTTAAAGTTATTAGCCCAGTTTACAAGCCGAATTTAAAAATATAGTCTTATGCTCTCGACCTTTAAGAGCCAACTAGCCTAATTTAGGATTGACTTCTTAGGCATGCTATTTGAAAATGGTTGGTATAAGTTTGGCCAATATCTTGCAGAACAATTGGCCCAATTCCTTAATAAAGATCTCTCTTTGAAGCAAATTCAACAGTTCCTTGGAATTGTCAACTTTGTTAGAGACTTTATCCCAAAGTGTTCCCAGTACACTAGTTAGTTGTCAAAGCTTCTCCGCAAAAGGACACAATATTCATAAGGTCCAAAATAGATTACAATTGACAAGCTTTTAAAAGAAGTTGCACATAATCCCCATTCTTTAAAGATTCCTAGCCAAGATTCCATTCTTATCCTTTAAACTAATGCTAGCAATTATCATTGAGGGGTTATTCTCATTGAACAAGAAGGAAGAAAGTAGTATTATTGTGGACATGTAAATGGCTCATTCAAACCCTCAAAAACCTATTACCGCACCATGTACAAAGAAATCATAGCCGTAAAAAATGGGATAAAAAAATTTGAATTCCATTTAGCTTACAGATATTTTATCGTGGAAATGGACAATACTACCTTCCCTAAGATCTTTAAGTTTAAAAATAAGATCATTCCAAATCCACATATGGCACATTGGCATGCTGGCAAGCATGGCTTTCTCGCTATAAATTTGATGTTGAACACATCGAATGAGTGACAAATCACTTTGTAAATCTCTTATCCAGATTTAAGCCAAATACTGTCTCACTCATCAGACCTATTGCCTCTATCCCTTTACTCCTCATGATCTAAACCATACACCATCCCAATGAACAGACCCACCTCTACTAGAAAATCCTTTCCTCCTACTATCCAAATTCCTACTAGACATACCAAAGTCATAGAACTTTCCAAGTCATCTTTGTTCTTTTACCTCTACCGTTACCTCCGTGATATCCCTTTCTCCTAATATTACCGCATGTTCCACCTAGACACCCCTTTTCTAACTTTGTTTCATCTTAGTGCAAGTACTTTCAATGAAAATGCTATCTGGTTCCTCTAGTCTCTCGCAGTCTTTTGCACTACAGCAATTGAGGTCAATCATATGGACATATTTCATCATCTGAACAATAACTCGAATCATGCCTCACTCGTGTGGACTTTCCTATAATGGTATTCCTCACTTCCTTGGTGGCACCAACAGATTAATGACATAATTAAACTTATAGATTTATGGAATCGCCTTGATCTATGTTCAACAACATCCTCCATATACATCATCTATAAACCATATTGGAGACATCAAAATAGCTTACTGATTTCTTAGGACCATGCTTATAAATGGAACACATTCTGTAATTTTCATAAATATCATCATAATATTCTGAAATCATTCAAAATGTTCCTTTGTGACGTAAATAATTATTATGGACCTTCAAATGTTAAATGCACTACTATAGGTCCATATCCTGGTAAATTCACTCCTGGCAAACCAAGATTTCTAGAAATAGATATCCCAGATCATGTCCTAGAAACATCTCTAGTCATTCCCTTATATGATCCCTATATGTCATTACAAAAGCAATTATGGATTAAACCTCCACCACTTCAAGATCAACCTTCCATTTCAAGACAACCCACTTCTCCAAGATAGCTTGAGCTTGTTGGACAAGAAATTCAAGAACAAGAAGAACAAAATTATTATGAAAATATTTTCAATAGACCCAAATTCTAAGATTGACAAGATCCATATGTTGACAGCTCACCTCACTTGAGTGATCAGAATCTCTCTTCCGATCATAAGCCTATACTATGGCACAATAAAGACTAATGTATTGTCTTGTCATGTTTAAAGGTTTCCTGTCGTGTTTGGTTACAATTTGTAAAAGTAACATGTCTCCTCAGCTTTATCTTTTGCATTATTGTCCTTGTTGTCAATTACATTATTGTAGCCTTATCTCTTTAGTTGTCGTTTTGTGTGCTACTTAATTTATATAAGGAGCTCTAATCCTTTGTATTAGGCATTGGAAGTTTGGACTATTTTCCCAAAATTAATCTAAGAGTGTTTTTCATGAATTCTCTTTAAGTTCCCTTGTTTCTCTGAAATCTTCTTTACAGTTGTATAGTTGCCTTCTCACTCAAGAGATCCTAGTATGCTTTGCGCTTGCCTCTGATGAGGATCCTGCATATCAGAAAGGATTAGTTTTATATGATCTATAATGAGCTATACGTCTATGATATATTTGGATTTAGCTTACATCTCTGGAATATAGATAAGTAATTTAGCTTCATAAAATAATAACAGTGCCCTTGATGTATTGTTGCCCAGGAGAGGGTTTTGTTTCGTCAGCCTTACCTTGGTTTTATGATTCTTAAATTACAAAGTCTTCATCTTGAGATGTTAGCTTATGCATTTATGTTATAACTCTCGAATTCATATATTGGCTGGAAACCCAAAACTGTAGGACAACTAATCCTAAATATCTATTCTTAGATATGTGTTCTTGGTCTAACAACGCCACGTACGAGATCCTACCCTCAGCTTAGCCCTTTTAGACAAAAACGACGACCCCTTTGATACTTTCAGAGAAGTCACTAAAAGAAGTATTGGAAGTGCAAATTTGATGCCTGTTACATCTGTAAGAAGAGTATGCCCTGTTTTACAGGCATTTCTCTTAGTCAATATGTTTGGAATTATCAATATGGATCTTATGTCCATCCTTCTCGTCTTGCCATTATAATTATCTTAGATAGATAGAGATATATAACGAGTGAAATTTACTATTTAAGTGATCCCATATATTTAAATAGAATTAAATCTTGAGAGAATTCAAATTGCTTGCGATGTCATCCAATCATTCACGTATGCCACTGGTGGACCAAGTTACATTGTACTGTCACTTGGGGGTAAGTCATTCACCTCCACTCGTGCATAGCGCAGCAAGAATTCAAAGCCACAATTAGTATAATGCAGGCCCGAGGAGGGACCATCCATGCAGTTCCCGATTTCATTAAATTAAACGTGCAAATTAATTAAACGCAAGGAAGATAAAAGATTTCTGAGATGACCTTCCAGCCTTCATCAAAGTCATGAGTCGATATCATCAGCATGTATAGCCGAAGACATCAACCTTTATGGACGAGGGAAATGACCAAGTTGCTGTATTTGGTGTTGGCTTGGGACAAATGGTGGTCCACAAGTTGACTGTAAATCTGAAACAGAGCATCCATTATGTGACTTCCGAAATGGGATTCCAGCATGGACTCAACCACGGCCCTTATGGTTCGAGCCACTCGTTCCCCACTCGAAACCATTCCATGCTTCCCTCTCTCTCCTCCGTCCCAATCAATCTCCCATGCTTCTTCCCCTTCCATCACGAACGACCCTTCCTTCTCCACACCCTCCTTCACTTCTTCCATGCAGGGAGCATAGTAGGGAGCGTTAAACGAATCCACCTTCTCTTCTTCAATCACGCCCTACACATTTCAATTGTTGTTAATTATACAAGTATAGGCATGTTTGAGAATGCGATATATGTTCCTCTTTATAGATACGTACTTGGGAAACGAGGGTGGCGAGGGCGTGGGCAAGGAGTTCCCACTGAAAGCAACTGTTGGGGGTGGTGGGGTCGGTGGAATCCCTGCCAATAAGAGACAGGACCATGCGACCCCCAGGGCGCATCTCTTGGGAACGTGACGTGAGGAAGACGGAGAAGTCATTCTGGAACTGCAGTGAGTACGCATCCAGAACACTCCTTGGACTGCTCTTTGATATGTAAATCTTTCCCTTGTTCATCAACCCCCCAACCTCCATTCCTGCAGGTACCTGCGGGTATATCCCACGCCATTCTTACTTTCATTATCTCCACTTCCATATTCACTTCACAAATCATATCTATTTCTACATATAAAAAACCTTACACTAGCTAATATATATCTCACAACTCAACAATTAGAAAAAAATTTATATATAATTCTTTATATGTTTACTACAGTGATAATTATAACGTGAAAATATATCCACAAGCAAAGCGTAAAAAGGAAAAAAAATTCTCGTCTTCGGTAGTTTGTTTCGATTACATAAAAGCAAAGGCGAGATAGACGTGAATGTGAACCTCATTATTTGGGACCCCCGTCCCTCGTGGCGACAGTTGTATGGCAGTCTTGCCTGGGAAATATCAAAGTCCGCGGGCCAACCATGCCCCTTGCCCTTTCTCATTCTGATGTTAACGTAACTTCAAGCGCTTTTTAAGACTTGAGACCTCTTCCATTCATTTATTCTTAAAAAAGGTATTCATATTCGCCACTAAAATTTATGTTGTGCTCTCATTTATCTACGTATACTTCAATTTCATAAATTATATAACTATTTGATTTTAGCCACAATATTAATTAAGATAAAGGATAACTCAATATCATTTTACCACCTCAAGTCGTGGGATGAGATTATTTAGGAATAGAGCTGAGTTGATGAAAACCTAGGAATAGATTTAGGATTTGACTATAAGTGTTCATTGTTAAAATTTTATACATATATAAAAATTTAGTGATTAGATATTTTAACATCTACACATAATATGATTATGACTTTTAAAAGTATTTCTCTGCATATTAGAGACCAATTAGAAGAGAGCTGGATATATAGGTACCTGAGAAAGCCAATGGAGGCTGGAAGAAGAGTGAACGAAGTCGAGACTGTTGTTTGGGAAGAGTCTACCGTAGAAAGAGCCCGGTACGCCTGAAATGAAACACGGTCCGAACTCGCTTCCCTTCTCTTGCCTGAGTTTTCTATAGAAAGCTGGCAAAGAGACAAAGATGTTGTTGAAGTCATTGGCGTAAAGGTCATTCAAATACACCTTTAACTCCGGCGACGACCGGTCAAGGCGGCGCGTGGTGGCGTGTAGAGTATCAATTATCTCGGAAATGACGAGCAAGGTGTTGGGTCCGGAGGAGCAACCCAGGTCTGCGATGCCCATGCTCTCTGTCCCCATCGAGCATACGGTTTTTACAATGGCTTGCTTCACTGCTGCCATCGACACTGAGATAATCTTGTTCTACACGCAACATTTATATGCATACATAATTAATATACATGTTTCAAAAAGCTAAGCTTGTATATATATTGTACATAGCAACCAGTGAACGAAAACATGAATACTTCTGCACGATGGATGGAACATGAAAGGAGGAATAAACCTGAACACCAGAGTTCATAGCATAGCTAGTCTCGCCTGCTCCTTTGTTCATGTGAAATACTTGCTCCACTTCCATGTGTTTTCTCTGAGTTGAGGAATGCTACTGACTAGAGTACAGGACGGTCTAATGAACACCGCGAGATATGAAGAGCAGTGTCTAGCTAGTGATGCTTATTTCAAGTCATAATACGAAGGGAGTTTCGTGAACCAAAACGCCTATATATAGACCTGCCCGCTAGTAGGAACCGACATGTTTAAAAAGCGGATCTATCTGTACAGGAGACCTGTTGTACAGTGGTAGATCAAAAAAATAAAATAAAATTTCATAATTAAAATTTTATACCAACCGTACAATAGATTTGCTATACGATTAGTAATCCAGATTCCCACATTTAAGTTCAACCATATTCATAATTTTTTACACTTGTTAATTAAGCCTCGTACAGTAGTACTCCTCCTATAATTTCAAAGTTCTCCTCGTGAAGTATCTGAGTCTACAAAAGGAAAACTCACGGTTGAGGCTCTCAATAGCAAAATGGTAATAACAAGGATGAAATATATGCATGCAAAGTACGAATTACAGGGAGGAATTTTATATGCTCTACCACTTCAGAATTACAACGATTGAAAACTAAGAAGTCCTTTGTCACCAGTAATTTTCGGTAGTTACATTGCCTGACCTGTAATTTTTACATACCATACCTGTATATTAAGAACATAGGCCTCATTTAAATGTTTGTTAAAATAATGCCCGATTAGATAAGGTACAGTAATTAAGTGGAATTGATTAGCATTGATTGTATAAACTTATATAATAAGTTTGTACAATCTAGTTTGGTACAATATGTGGAATGGAATCATAGAAATTAAGAACTTGTGTTCACTTTTCTACAAGAATACTCAATACTACCCAAAAGAATGTGATTTTTTGTGGCAATAATTTAATGACAATTATTACCATAACTATAGTTAAATATAACCATATAACGACAAATATATTACTTGTCGTTAGAGTAAATAAACTTATGTCAATAAATCTTAATTGGCTTAATTATAGTTAAATATACCACAGTTATACTTATCAATAGACCAGCTAACTTAACCATCATTAAATCTTAGCTGGCCTAATTGTATCTATTGTTAAGCATAAATGCCCCAACCACGGTTAGGTTTTAGATAGTATATATACTGTATATATATATATTATGTGATGGATTGACTTGATATGTATATCCAAAACTTCAATATGATACATGATTGGCCACCCAAAAAAAAAAAATCATTAACTGTTTGATGAGGATTAAACGACAGGAACTAATCAAATAGAAAATTTAACATTATAAAAAAATAAATAAAATTACACAACCAGCAGAATAAATGACAAGAAAGGAAGTCATTTGCATTTCCATTTAATTATGATTTTTTTCTCTGCGTCTGTTTGTTAAGGTAGTACGTGCTGCTGTGTTTGCAATGGTAGTTAGCACCTCAACCTCCACATGTTCCATCAATTATCTTAGATATCTGTCGTACAAATTTAATGACTTACTGCTTAAGGTTAAATGGATCTCAATAAAGGATTAGCTTAAGATACCAACAATTTTACCTTTTAAACCAAGAAATAATTCCTCCCTTGTGGGACATACCACGTGAAAAACACAAATCTAAATTTATTATAATTTTTTTGAAGAATTATTTATCGTTGGATCATACTGTTTCTTAAATCTAATCTATTATATCAAAAATTAAACTGCCAAAGAAATCTTTTGCATTTTCTTCCATAGATTGATGCAACAAATTCAAATTCTACGAGTTAGAATTCCATGGTGGAGCTTGCTTTGCGTTTCCAAAGGTCCAACCCGAAAAAGTTGACCTCAGACGTAGAATTTGTCGTGTAATTTTGTATTTTAGTACGAGATTATTAATTTCGTTTCAAATCTTTAAGGTCCCCTTTTGCACAATGGAAGTCTTTGCACCACTCATTTCAAATTTCATCGTCGCTTGACTCTCTCTCTCTACCAGCATAATTGATGACGTGCGTCAATAAGGCCCCGCAATATTTTATCACGAGCCTAACGTGCATGCCGGATTCGATAGTCCTTTTCATTTTCTAACTATAATGGATCCCTTTTCAATACATAAATTAAATGGGCAAAATTTTTTCTTATGAATTATTGAAAACGTGTGTATAATATATAACAAGGCCAAGGGTCTAACTTCTTGTGGCTTCTGTATCAACAAATAATTAGGTGCCGACTTTGCCGCTACATATTTGAAAATAACAGCCACATATATACATACACGAAGTCATCATTTTAAATGTTGATTCGCCCACTTAGTAATTAATGAAACATTGAAAACGTGTGTATAATAATGAATGTCGGCTGCATCAGTTCTTCAATATTTCAAATCAAGCATATTGGAAGATGGAATTAAAAAAAGTTCCATCGGGTTGGATTTATGAGAATCGATATATATATTGCATATATGCTTATTCCAAATGACAGTCTAATAACTAAAGATAGGTTCAGTAGTGACTACCATTTTCGCTTTATGCATATATGTATAGCACCTTTTATTTTCATTTAATGATGTGTGTTTATTATGTGATAAGTCATACTTCGGTGAAAAAGGGCGCAAAAAGAATTAACATATTATGCATAACTACTAAGTTAATTTCTTAGTTGTAATTTTTTCTAGACTGAATTCCATATAATTTCTTTGAATTTAAATCATATATAAATAACCCTTAAATCTTTAAAATTTAACAATAAACCACCTCAAAAATTTGACAAAATGTGCAAGTAAACTCTTGAGGTTAGTTAGTCAATAATTTCACAAATAAAATCATGATAAATAAAGAGATTATTTGCATATGATTAATAATTTATGGGATTATATGTACTTAACTCAAATTTTAAGGGAGTTATTCACATAAAAAAATGTAAAACTTTAGGAGGATCCATTTAATGACGGTGGGGGTTTTTTCGCACAAATTTAAAAGTATAAGATAGTTTATTATCAAAATTTGAAGATTAATAAATTATTTTGCACATGATCAAATTTCAAAGGAACAATTCAACCTTTAAAAAAAATGGTTATAATTTTTAATTTGGAAAAAATGACCATTTTGCTCCCTTATAATTAGCATCCTCTAGAAATTTATAGTGTTAAAATGGCTCCTTAAAATTATAATATTAATCAATAATAATCCCTCAAAAAGATTATAATTGGTTAATTAATGAAATACTTTTGATTAATATTAATTTTTTAGGAACCGTTTTGACAAATTAGCATTGAAACAAAAAGTGAATAACCAACATAATATTTTCATTTTTTAATTTGTTTGCTTACGATTGCGGCTGACATAATGCAAATTTTGATTTACAATATATGCTATTTTTTATAATAAAGTCAAAGAAATTGGACCTCAAACTAATAAAAAAGTAATAAATTATAACCTTATGCTAGCTTTGACAAAATAAATATATAATTTACTCTATTATCCCAAACTTAATATTTATCCATTTGAAAATTTAGTATTTTAAAAGTTACGGATTAATCCTTTATAGTCAAATTATATAATATGCATTTAGAGAAAAAATAGAAAGTAAAAGAAAGTGGGTGAGAGAAAAATAGATTTTATGCATATTTATTTGAGAAAATTAATCATTTGGTCTATAGACTTTACAGTAGTTTTTAATTTGGCCCCTATATATAGTTTATTTCTTTAACTCACTCCCTATACTTTTCAATCATCTAAAATTTGGTCCTTGCCGTTGGAGAACATTATAACATCGTCTGAGAGTTGCATAGGGGGAGGAATTTTGACAACTTGATGCTACATGGGATGCTTAGGTGGCAACCCACTTTGAAACCTAGAACACCCCTATTTTTACATTGAGAAACAGAGGCTGAGAAAGAGAGCAAGGAATTCTGTGCAGGAGTGAAGTGAGTACTAGAGAGAAAGAAGGTAATGGAATCAAGAGGAGAAGATATCATAAAAACACAAAGATTCATTCTTTTAGTGTCTTCCCTCTGATATCCCACGGACAAGTTGTTTCTTTTAATCACTTCTACATCCTAGAATGCAGGCTTTAGTTGTGTCCCTTTCTTAATATCGAAATTAAATTTGCAGTGTAAACTTTCACTACTATGATGAACAAAATGTGATTATTATCACTATCCATCTTCACAAATTGCTTGCCACTTCCTTGCTATATCGAATCAAGAATAATGAAAAAGAAAATTAATCAAGAATATATTGCCCTTCTTCGATCCTTTCTGTGAAATATGTTAGCCGTCATTTTCTAGTTTTCAAGAAACCTTGGGGTCGCCATTTTTTATTTAGTTTTGCTTATGGTGGAAATCCTAATGCAAGGCTTGACATGGCACATGTTCTTTTCAAGCTAATTATAAATTACGTGGCCAACATGTATGGTAGAAAATAAATAATGAATTAAGTTTGGATGTCTCATGTATGTCATTGTTATTGTGAACCATGGCTAAACCAACAATACTTATTGATATCGCCTTCAATGATGTTTAGGTTAAACTCATCGGGGTTTGGGTTTCTACCAAGATTGCATCAATCACAGTATTCCATTACTGTTTTTTTTTTAATGGGAAAGCACAACTTTCTATTTTTTTTCGTCTTACCGTGGATTAGTCACACGAGATGAAAATATTGTTCACACGTGGCGCGAAGTTGGCAAAGTTACATCCATATAGGCTCGTCACATCTGCTTATTTCTCCACCTAAGCAAATCCCAGATGGTGATTTAATGATCTTTAATAACAAAGATCAAAGTTTAGTTGATTGAAAAGTATAAGAAGTAAATCGAAAGAAATAAATTATAAGGACCGAATTAAAAATTAGTGTAAAGTCTAAAGATTATATGATTAATTTTTTAATTTATTTTTTTGAAAAAAATATTTTTTAATTTTTTTTATTATAAAATTTTTATTTTATTCTCTTACTTATTATAATATTTAAAAAAATGTTATATTTAATTACACACCTTTTAAAAAATATCAAATTTATTTATTTTATCAAATTTTAAATTTTAAATTTAAAGAATTAATTTTGGTACTTTTTTATAGTAAACTATATGTAGCATTTTTCAAAGAATTATTTATGATATTATAATAAATGAAGAATTAAAATAATAATTATGTGATAATTAAAAAATTATTATACTATTTATCTCTTTCCTTAAATATAAATATTATATTTCATTGATATAGGCCAGGGTGGGCGAGAGAACATCTCCTGTTGTGGCGATTTAACTGTAAAATCTGTCGATGAAAAACCGTGGCCGTTGGATGCATCGTGCGGGTTATAATTGTCCACGTGGCCTACCGGTGTGACCATCGACTTTCAAAGAAACTTCATTCGCAGCAGAAATTTCATCCCAATCTATCCAAAAGGAATAACAAATTAACGCCATATGGATGGAGGTAGAAGCAAATACGATTATGGTAATTCATCGCAATCTGTTCTGCTTAATAAATAAAATTAATCATAATTTAAGAAAATCTGCCTAAATAGATTTGGCTCAGAGAACGAATTAAAACTCAATTAAAAGATGGAATCGAGTTTAATTCTTTATAATCAGGTGAAATAAGTGAGCACCAAATCTCTCCTTTTTAATTTTTATTTGGATTACATGTCGCCGCGGAATGGTAGGGAAAAAAAAAAAACTACTCTTTTATTTCCCTTTTCTTCAAGCTTACGGCTGGAGGTTCCACATGGTGGCTAATCCCACCGGCTCAGGTGACTGTTACAAACTGCCATAATTCGAGAAAACCTGAAATTGAAGGTGTCCCCGTCGAAGGCTTGCCACAGTCTTTCTCAGGGATAATCTATGCCTTCGTGTTCATACTTCATAGAATGGATAGTGGCAGATGGTGCATGTTAAAACTCTTTGATTTCAACTGGGTTATGTACCTTTCGGCTAAAAGAAAAATGGTTTATGTACCATTGTGTACCTTATGACTATGTTTTTGGAAGAACACAATGTGTTGATGTCTCTGTGAAGTGGCTCTTGCTCGTGTGACTCAGAAAGCTTCGAGACTCCCAAGAAACAAGGCAAAATACAGCAGATTTGAATAAATTCCATATAGTTTTTGCCTTCTTTAAATTATCCCAAAATCCCACAACTTCCTTTTATTTTCGCTCTTTTAGCGATGTTTTTGTTCTTCCAAAAATACAAAACCCCACGAAGAACGAAAGAAAAGGAGAAGGACTTTATTTTACTTTTCACTTGTTACGTGGACTATTTCCAGCCGCTGATGGATTGAACGGTGGGATGGGAGCGAAATTGTTGGGGACGCACGGTAGAGGATTCCGTTTCCCTCGCAATGAGCTTTCTGTTCTGCTATTCTCCTTGTGCGACACTGATATTATAGTATTAGCTTCATATCGTTGTTATTTTCTCCATTGTCGAATCTATATTATTTCTAGGGTTTTGATTTCCTGACAGGATTGGTTGGCGTCTATTTCTTTTTCTAAGGTAGGGTTCCTATTCTGGCTTATATATTGATCTAGGGCATTATTATTTTTTTTTCCACCCGTATTCTTGATCGTGTTCGGATCAGCTGCTGCGGCTGTTTCATATTAAAGTCTATCAGGCATTGTAAGTTCTGTATTAATTATTCTTCTTTCGAGTGTCTTTTTAGTGTCTGATGAAATGGTTCAGATTTTCAGGCAAACGAGATTATCGTTGGATGGAGTTGACATTAGGGGTAAAAGACGCAGCTGACTGGATTTACAGAGGCGAAGGAGCTGCTAATCTTGTTCTCGCTTACACTGGATCATCTCCTGCTTTTGTGCGTTTTAACTTTCATTTTCTATTATTTCGGCTTTTAATGTCATACTAAACGCGAATCAAGTATTGTCAAAGTGAATAGTTTGAAAAGATGATTATCTTATGTGGGATGTGGGATGTGGAACATGAGGAATTCTTACTAGGCACGGAATGCTTCAGGGAACTGGAACTTGAGAAGTGTTTAGATGAAGCTTAAAATGCGAGTGCATTTGTACCCTGGATTTATTATTAATATATATATTTTTTCCCTTTTGGACTTTGTCTGGATTGTCTGTGAAGATTGGGAAAGTGATGCGTTTAAGTAAGGCTCCAAAGAGTGGTCCACAGTTGGTGAAGAGTCCCACAGCTTTGACTGAACGTGAACGCCTCCTGTGGAAGGATGTGGATGAACTTGCATCATCTTCAAACAAAGAAGTTGCAGGGCAACTATTTGTCCAGCACTTTATGAAGCCATTGCTAGGTCCCAAATACGTTGATGCTGGGGTATCTTGCTTTTACATTATTTCTCTGCTCTTAATGTGAGGTTTAACGTTTTATACCCAGAGACTTCAGAGACTGATTATTTTTAGAACAAGTATATGCTTATTTTGAATATACAAAGTAGATTCAAGTAAGTAACCTGTATATAGGCCTTTGCATTTTGATTAAAGCTGAATGGTGAGAAACTAGGCCACTGCATAACTTTATGTATCAATTTATATTACGGTCATTGGCTCGCATTTTAGTAGTTCTACTATTGATAAAATACAGATTCAGCAAAAATCAACAGTTCATGAACAAAATAAACATCCATGCTCAAGCTTAATGCAGTCACTTTGTTGTTTGCGAAAGTGAGTAAGTTTGATCTCTGACCTCCACTTCTTTGATGCTCTTTTAGATGAATGTCCTGGTGTCCAGGGAATTCCTTGAATCAGTTGAGAAGAATTTTACTTGTCAACGTCCTGCTTGGCGAGTTGATACTGCCCAAATTGATACCCATCGTGATTCTGTGCTTCTCATGTCTGATCATTCACTCTTTCCTCATGGTACTGAGATGCATTTCTGAACTTGCCTATACTGGTTTCATTTTGTTTTGTCCTTCTTGTAAATTAAATATATTGGCTATTAGCATGTTCTGATCTGGTCGAGATCCAGGTTTCAGTACTGATTCCAAAACATTACAAATTCACTGCAGAGGGGACTGGACCTTGATATAAATATTTGTTGCTTTAAAAATTTGTGCTTCCATTTGAGAAATAATTAGTATTTTTCCTTATGTATGTGACTTGTGACGTATGCAGTTACTGTGGTACTCACCAGTCACCACTATATAGTACCTTGCTGAGAAATTATCTATCTCTGGAACTGGCGAGGGGGAGAACCTTGCAATTGCAGAGTGCATGTTTGGATCCTCCCAAATGATATTAGGGGGAAAAGTATTAGATAGAGGCAAAGTTGATGATTATATGGAATCCAAAACAGAGTAGCAACATTAGGGCCAAAAAAGTGCTTCCATATGAGAAATAATCAGTATTTTTCCTTTTGTAACTTGTGACATATGCAGTTACTGTGCCATTCACCAGTCACCATTATATAATACCTTTCTGAGACATTATCTGTCTCCGGAAATGGCAAGTGGGAGAACCTTGCAATTGCATAGTGCATGTTTGGATCCTACCAAGTGACATTAGGGGGGCAAAGTATTTGAAAGAGGCAAAGTAATGTTGATATGGAATCCAAACATACAGAAAGTAGTTGCAAGTTATATGAAATTCTTGGGGGCAAAAGAAATTCTAGGGAGGTAAAATTACCTTTAGGTTGAAATCCAAACATGACCATTCGAAGTATCCTACTAACCTCTGCTTAATCAGTTTCACAGTGAAAACCTTAATGTTTTTTCTACAACATGTCAGTTTAGACACCATCCTTGGTAGTGTAAATTTAATAGCAAACAGTTGATATAAGTCTTCAAAGTTCAAACCCTATATAGATTTGCAAAACATTAAAATGTTCTGCGGTATGCTCTCTTTTCGTTTCAGGTAGTCTAGAAGATGGCCCTTGCATAGCTATTGAAATAAAGGTAGCCCCTTTTTATGTCACACATTATTATTCTTTGGTAACATTTATTATATACGTCTGTGTGTGTATTTTATTCCAGTAACCTAAGCTTTATATTGATGATCTTACCTGCTCCTCACATCTCCCTCTTTTGCTTGGCTGTAAAATTTGAACTGCTGTTATAAAAAAGTAGCCCAAATGTGGATTCCTTCCTCTTTCAAGATTCATATCGGATGAAACAGCTATCAAAAAGAGCACAACTCGATTCAAAATGCACCAAGCCCTGAAATTGCATCAAGAAGAGGTAAACCCCTCAACTTCCTCCCTCCAGAGGTCGCTCAGTGTATGCCTCTTCCTGTTTTAACTTTTAATATCAACTGGCCTGAGCATTAAGCCTGAGTAGGAGACTTTTTCAATATGTTCTGCAGATATCAGAGCTAAGTCAATACAATCCACTTGATTTGTTCTCTGGATCCAAGGGAAGAATTCGAAAAGCTATCAACGATCTCTTTACAACCCCTCAAAACAATTTTCGTGTATTTCTTAATGGCTCTATCATATTTGGAGGCTTAGGAGGTGGTGCACCAACTACAAATTTTCAGATTGCAAAAGCTTTTGAAGATGCACTTAAGTCTGTGATTCAAGCAGATGATGGTCTGTATACTGAGAAGTTGTTAAATCTTGTTGCTGAGACTGTGCACAAATCAGGAGTCCTTGATAGGCTCCTGGAGGTTCAGAAGCTCGATAATGTTGACATAGAAGGGGCAATCCATGCATATTATGACTTTACTTCTCAACGGTGCATGGTATGTAGAGAATTGAGTGAAGAACAGTCAAAGAGATATACCTCTTTGCATTCTGCTTCGTTGGATGAAAGCCTGAGAACTGTAAAGGATTACCTAATAGCTGCAACTGCAAAAGACTGCAGTTTAATTATTTGTTTAAGACCAAGGAAAGAAGGTTATTCAGGATCTGTAGACAATCAAGTACATATTGAATCAACCAAGCAAACTTTTGATTTTAAGGTAGGGACACACCTGTCACATATATTATTCTTTAAATTTATGAACTTAGTTTTTGTTCACAGATTTAACGTGTGCATATAGGCATTGCTGTTGGTGAAAAAGGTTTCAAACCCCTGCAGATTTTTGAACAAGTTCTCGTTCCTCTCATGATAATCATTGCAACAATATCCTTTGTTGAAGAAAACTATAAACACAAGAACATGTATAAATTGGTCTACATAGATATTATAATTAAGTGATCTTGGTCTGTATTATCTTCTCTTATAACTTTGAATTTATCATCACATCATTACATCTTTAACAATTCTTCATTTTTATTTTTTGGGCAAATAGAGTTACAGTTGTAATTGCTTGCGAGACTGAATATCTTACTATAGTTGCAATTTGATCTGTAATAGGTGTCTTTTATCGACCTGGACTTGAAGCCTCTGAATAGAATGGAATATTATTACAAATTAGATAAGAAGATTGTAAGCTTCTACAGACAAATGGTCGAAATGAATCAAGGAAGAGGTGAAGCCAGAAAGTCGGAAGACTTCTAATACTCCATATTGAGATTTAATATACTGTTTTAGATGGCACTTGATGAAGATTGTATTGGTAAGAATGAGTAACCTGATACTATAACCAAAAAAAGTTGTTGTAATACATGTAAGTGTGAAAATGGTAACTGCATGTATTTTGCTTTGCTTCCGTTCTCTTTCTATCTTCAATCTCTTTGTTGGTGCTTATAAGATTTCCGTTGCCTATCTAATCGTTTCTATCTGTTCTATCTTTCTATTCCTTTTCTTTGTTTTAAGATGTTGCATCTAGCTTGGGTTTGTTGGAAACCTGTTTTTATAGTAACTGCGCCAAAACATGTTTTCATTATTATAAATTTATAATAGTAGGCCATTTCTTAATGAGGAGGTAACTATAGGGGTAAAACATTCCGCTTAACACATTTGAGTTGATAAATGCATCAGCATTAGTCCATGCGCTTGGGTTTTATTGGTTATATTATATATTTGTCAATTTTTGCTTGTGGGCATCTGGTCAGTATATCTTGTGCAATAATTTCATCTTGGTCCATGTAGATCGTACTAGGTTGGTCTGTGCATAAAATTTGGGAAGACAAGTGAATAAATTCCAGCCGTAGGTGAAAGTGATATTTCAGCTTTAGTACTATTCAATCCAAATTAAATGTCTTGTCTTTCACTGATAGACGACGAGCATGGGTAGTCCGTTTTAATTGTTAGTAATGGGTAATCAGTTTTTTTCAATGTTTTAGTTTGTTTGTTAGTCCTGGAAATAGGAGTTAGGTTGAGTTAAAATTGAGTCTTATTTTCGCTTTCATCTGCTTGTAATTGAGACCGAACTATTCCATCTCTGGCTCAGCTTGTTTTTTTTTCCCCACTTTATTATTGCTTTTAGCTCTTTAGTAATTAAATTATAACAGTTTTGGTACCTATGTTATTTTATTATAGGTTGTGTGTTCTTCGCCCTTCAGTTGTGAGCTTTTCCCAATTTATTAAATTACAATTACCATTCTGATGCTATAAGCTTTAACAATAATCATGAATAAACTTGGGAGGCCATATGTACTCCGGTTCGGTCATTAATTACGTGACCTGCATTTATTTCCAGTTACCTACCATATCTGTAGCGTCATTTAGTTTTTCAACCAAACGATGTTAAAAGGGTGCCCATACATTTTCGAAAAGCATATTCAAGGGCAAACGTGATTATAATTTTGACGGAGCAAGTCTTGATTCTTCCTTGCACGCCTTGTTCTAGCCTTGTGATTAGACTCTCGAATCATGTCTAAGGTTACATGTTTTTTAGATTCATACGCTACTACCGCATGATACCATTGTGTTATTGTGTAATAAATGACCTCACTTTTTCTGAGCTATTCTATCCTTACACTGACATGCTGCAATTCCTTTTGGAGCTTGTTCGTTTTGGTATAGAATTTCGCTGCTCTTTTGTTGGGAAGTGCTGACATTTCTGACGCACTTGTTTGTTGCAGAAAACTGTGGTGTCAGTAGAACTTGTCTGTTCAAGATGCAGGCAAAAGGTGATGAAATTGATTGCTACCATAGAAGGAATTACTTCGATTGTCCTAGATCCGGCCAAAAGCAGAGTGACAGTGATTGGTGAAGCTGATCCCGTGAGGATAATCAAGAATGTGAGAAAATTCAGAAAATCAGCAGCAATTGTGAATATTGGTCCTCCTAAAGAAGAGAAGGAAGAGAAGAAACAGAAGAAAGAAGAAAAAATAGAATGTATCACTCAGGCTCCGAATTTGTGTCGGAGATGCGATGTATGGTATGTGATTGCTGAAGATAAATATAGTTACTGTTCCATTATGTAATCAACTCTCTTATTGATGTGCTGTTATGTGAAAGTTAAAATTTCTAAATAAAATAGGATTTTTATATGGAGAGATCTATCTCTTAAGAAGTTGGGCCTTTGTATCTCTAACTACATTTAAGATCTGTGTGTATCATAATTCATAATATATATTTTATACAAAGCTGGAGAAAAATCAACAATTCATTGAAGAACACAACAAAATAATGTTTATGATTCCTTGTCATTGGTGGTTGTGTCATTCCAAGTGCAATTACTCATAGCCACTGCCAAAGTTCACAGATTATGTTTTATTTTTGCTTATAATAGAAGCTGGACGTGTTTGATCATTGGTGGTTTGGTCTAACATGGGTAGACGCAGGTTGCCTGGGTATGGTATTTCTGGCTTCAACAAACCTTGTTGCAATTGGGAAATGTTTGGGGTGAGATAATTTGAGTTTTTAAATAATAGATTGGATATTTAAAAGTTGATGGGATGAGCACTCGGCGATGTATTAGGAAAATATCTGAACTCATCTCACATTTTAATTTTTAAATTACTTTGAACTGGATGGTTTGAGATGTTTTAGTTTTTTTAATTATTATTATTTCTATAATTTGCTTAAAAAATTAACTTCAGAAAAATTTTTAAAGAAAAAAGTATTTATTGAGTTATCTCTTCTACCTCATTTCACACAACTTCCTATCAATCCTTTAGAATCACAGTCTTCTTATCTAACATGGACTCGCTCAAAGGTGGGTTTCATTCATATCTACTTATCTTTCCCTCTCTCTCTCTTACGGAATACAATATCAGAGAGAATCTCAATTCCAGAATAAGTCATCTAAATGCATCTCTTTGAAACATGTATCACCTTATATAGAAATTTCGTGATTCAACTTCATTTTTCTTTTTTGTTTAGCCTTTACAATTGAATATTGACTCCTTTTTGTTTTAAAGAATTTTACAGGCCGGTTTTTTCGATAGTTGGTGAATATTGATTTTGTGGAAACTAATGCTGTTTTCTTGCACAATAATTAGTTAACTTACAACTGAGGTTAAATTAGTAGGTAGGTTCAGCTTTTTCTAATGTAATTACGACACCAACTTTCTGTGATGTCCAAGGAATGCATAAACGCAGAATATAAGTAAATGAAACAACATTCACCGAAGATCAAGGTTTATAATTTTGGACATAATCAGCCAAAGTGATTGTATCATATAACAATTATATAGTATAGAGTATAGAAACAATTAGAGAACGACGTGAGAGATTGACCAAGACGTAGCGACAAATTTGAGGAAGGATATAAAGGTGGTTGTTCATCTAAATTTTTATAAATAATTTAATCTTATCTTTTTTATTTTAATTTTTTAATTTATAAAAACTTGAAACTTGAATTATAAAAAAATAATTCTTTTAATTAAAATTTTTTATTCAAAATTTTTTTCACTCTTTAAAATCAAATCCTAAACTAAAATGCATGATCAATGATACATAATTTCAATTGCTATTCTTGATATATGTAATCTTATTAATTAAAATATTTAATTAAACTGAGTTCTGCCTAAAATTATAGAGCTCATGAATTCGTGAGGTACCCATGTAGAAGAAGCTCAAATTGAGTCGGTCTAGTCATCGAAGCTGAAGGACAAGTTTCCCAGAAAAAAGTTTTATGTTCTATAAAGAATTTATAGCGTTAAGATTTATAATATAATATTAAGAATCAAAACTGCTACTTGAATAAAAATGCATATCGCAGAATGATCGGCTCTTCCAGACTTCTCGGGCCTCTCTTCTTGATTCACCCCAAAACAGAAACAAAAGCCAAAACCCTTCTATACCCCTTAAACCTCAATCCTAGTCGAAGGCCGTAAAACATGTGGTCGCCGTCGCCGGAGACAATCGCTGCCACAAAAACTGTTCTTTCTGTAGCCGCTTCCCTAACCGCTTCGGCGGTTCTCCTGCGTTCCACGGCGAACGATCTCATTCCCGATGGAGTCTATCAATGCTTTCGAAAGCTCTTGAACCGACTCTCGCCTCAGCTCACCGTCGTCGTTGAAGAATTCGACGGTCTTGCTGCCAACCAAATGTTTGAGTCTGCCAACACATACTTAGGCTCCAAGCTAACACCCTCGGTCAAGAGAATTAAGGTCCATAAGCCATTGAAAGAAGATCAACTAATTGCGTCCATAGACAAGGACCAGGAATTCTACGATTCCTACGAGGGGGTGACATTCAAGTGGGTTTTGATCTCTACGCGCAAAGACAGTCCTGTTTCAAACACCAAGCGGGGGGGTAATCACTCTGCCATTGATCGATCTGAAATTCGTCACTTTGAGCTTACTTTTCATAAGAAGCAGAAGGACATGGTTCTGAGTTCTTACTTGCCGTACATTCTACGCGGGGCAAAAGCAATTAGAGAAGAGAAGAAGACGGTGAAGCTTTATACCATTGATTACAATGGCACCGACTACTGGAATTCCATCAATCTCAATCACCCAGCCACATTTGATTCCATCGCCATGGAACCTGAGATGAAAAGGGAACTGTTAGAAGATCTTCATTTGTTTATTGGGAGGAAGGAGTATTACAGAAGAGTAGGGAAGGCTTGGAAACGTGCGTACCTGTTGTATGGACCCCCAGGTACAGGAAAGTCGAGCTTGGTTGCCGCCATGGCCAATTATCTCAAATTTGATATTTATGACTTGGGTTTGAGGGAGGTACAGTGCAACTCCGATCTCAGAAGGTTGCTGATCGGCACGGGAAACCGCTCTATATTGGTGATCGAAGACATTGATTGCTCTATAAAATTGCAGAATCGGGAAAAAGATGACGAAGCCGAAGGTGTAGATGATGATAAGGTAACTTAATTACGCATTTCTCTTTCTGAACATAAATTAACGACTACTTATATTCCAATGCTGCCTAATTGCAATCTTTGTGCAAAGGTTACTCTGTCGGGGCTGTTAAACTTCATAGATGGATTGTGGTCGAGCTGTGGAGATGAACGAATAGTGATATTTACGACGAATCATAAGGAACGTATGGATCCAGCATTGTTGAGACCTGGTCGGATGGATGTGCACATTCACATGTCATATTGCTCTTTCAGTGGTTTCAAGACATTAGCGTCTAACTACCTGCAAATTCAGACACACCCACTATTTGAAGACATAGAAGAGCTATTGCACAAGGTTGAGGCAACACCTGCTGAAGTTGCAGGAGAGTTGATGAAAAGTGCTAATGCGGACAATGCCCTCCAAGGGCTTATCAAGTTCCTTCAGCGCAAGGTTCTGGAGACCGTACAATAATGCTTAAGGTAAGGGAGAGGAAGACAACATGACAGCATTCTACTTGTGTTAGATGGTGCAGTAACAGTCCAGAATTCTGGATTTTCCTACTTTAAAGCAGAAACATTCACATTTTTTGGATGACATATTTCAAATAAATGGAAAACATTACTTGTTCGAATTTCACACGTGCGTAAGCTACTCTTTTCTGGGACGATCAGGAATAAACATTTAAAAAGAAATTTAAGATTAAAGAGTTTCAACTTTCTGAGAAAACTAAGAACAACTTTTCAAATGCTTTTTTTTTTTTTTTTCTCAGAATTCAAATTTTAGCTTTTTGTAAAATTGCTAAGCAAGCCCTATTGCAAAAAAAAAAAAAAAATAGAACATCAATGGTAAATTACAACTAGTATCAGAAAACAAAACTTAGAGAGGAAAACAGATAATATTTCTCCGAGTCAGTTTCTCTTGTAGAAGCACCCTTTAACTGGTTAGTCCTGAATTCTTCTCTACTACAAAGCACAAAACATGAAGACTAGGGTTGTATATTCCCGGGCAGCGTATGGATTGTTGGATCTATATCAAAGAGTCCAAAAATTTTCTATTAGATATATGTATTTTTCTACAATAACAAAACTTGGATGTTGGATAAAAATCTAACAGCTCAGATGTGGTACTGTAGAAAATTACAAAAAAATATATGCCGGTATATTCTTTAATATATGCAAACAGATAATACTATGACCTGAAATAAGAGGGATACGGTTATAACGGCTCCCCTCCTTTCTTGAGAAACATAAGTAAGAAAAACAGAAATCCTACTTTCACAAGAAATTTGAGATTGAAGAGATATTAACGAGTAAATTCCTGGACAACTTAAAAGGAATAGAAGAAAAAATGTGAAAGAAATAGAAACCATCACTGTGGCCGACAGAATTTGAAGCTTTGTCTAGCTGTTTTCATTCTCATCTGCTCAGGAGTGGGAATGACAACCTATGAGTTCGAAGTCACCGGCCACAAAAGAGTTCATATCCACTTTTTGTAGGTTGATCTTTAAAATCTGCATGGACCCAATAATATTTTAATTAAGGTACCGAGTTTTGGATTGCATTTTCAGGGTAGCTCTCTTCCTGAAATATGAAGTTTACATTAAGCATTGTGTGATGAAGCATAGATATGCATGTCTGCCAGAAAATAGAGTTGTCACTTGAAGTAACATATGAAGTGTCAGGTGGTTCAACTTTTGTTTTGCTCATAATACGTTCTACTCACAGGAAAAGGTTTAGGGTGTTTCTGAATCTGCTCTTGCAGAGGCCTGATTCGGGTTTTACGAACATGGGCATCCCCAATTACACGGATAAAATCACCAGGAACGCGACCTGTGAAGCAGATCGATATTTCAACGACAATAATTGCAACCATCTTGCTATTATGATATCAATGAGTCCTCTAGATAAAGTCAATATGTCAATTTTGATAATTATGGTATTCGCAAATTATAAATCTCTGATGCAATTTGAAGACATACCGCAAACATGGGCAATTATGTGGGTCAACAATGCATATGATGCAATGCTAAATGGAGCTCCACTATCCATATCCGCAGAGCACTGATACAATTGACAGGATAGCTCCCCATTTGCCCCATAAAACTGAAAAATTGATAGTTTCGAATTTGTGAAGTGATTATATAGTTAGAACAGATATAAACCTGAATGCAAAGTTAATGTATCCAACCAGAGCCAATATGTCACTAGGTGGAAGCTCCTTCAATTTAAGATCCGAGGGATTCCATGCTGCGAGGATAATCCACCCATCATCTGGTGTATTTTTCATTTTGAAAATATGTTTTTTTTCCTTTTTTCTCTTTGGGCAAATACTAACACCTACCCCGAACCAAACCGGAATGTGTATATTGGTCTCAAATCCCCTGTTTCCCTGTCCAGAGAGCCAATTATGACTGATTAGAAAACTTTCAGACTAAGATACAAGTTTAGGTAAGAACAACAATAGTGTCAATTAAGGTTCCTGTCAAGGTTCTCTGAATGCATTTTCATCCCACAAATAAATATCTTTCTCCTGCAGAATGTATTTTGCAGCAAGCATATTTTTCAAAACACATTAACTTCTCAAAATATGGACAAGAATTTACCACGTAGTTTTTAGATAATATTTTATTTCATTAAAGATAACATCAAAACACATCCCATGTTACCAATACCAATTGACTCAGACTTTTCATCTAGACATGTTGTACAAGTAGATACGTTTAAAGGTTTGTTGTCTCAAAATAGTTGGCTTGCTCTTCTCACAAATGACAGCTACAGTTGAAGATATTTGTTGTTGAAAAAGAGAATTGAAGAAACCACCAACTCATCTCTATCATGAAGTTTTAAGAGAGTTGGTGATTGATAAAGAAATATTAAATAAGAAATTTGGTATAACAAAAAAAAAAAAAAGAAGAAAAGTTAAAAGTAAAAAAGACAGTGCTTTAAAGTGGCAATAAAGTCACACCTACTTCATTCATCTAATTATATAGGTGAAAGTGTGTTTTGACTGGCCCAAAAAAATAAAAAAGAAAGTGTGTGTTGAATGAGTGAAAGAATATGTTGAAAAAGGAAATTGAGAAATGTGAGGTGAAGTGAGAGGTGTATATATTATTGGTATTAATTGTATTTTGTTTCAAGTAATTAAAATATTTTTGTAGTTTAATTCCCCTTTTAATCCCTTCAATTTTGCACCCCACTTCAAGATAGAGTTCTTTAAAAGTAATAATGAAATAAAGACAGAGATATTACCAAAAAAACCAAAATATAAGTAATTGAATACCATTATAGTTTAGACTTTAGAGGTGATATAGGATCCTTGAAGCACAGTGTTGCATTAGTTGAAAGAATTCATGACTTGATAGATCTGTTAGAAGAAAAGAAGTTAGATTTGGATTTCCTCCGCTAAACAAATTATAGGAGAAAATCCTGTAAACATTTTAGACCATCAAATCTCTCAGTATGCCCCAAAAAGTGACATATTTTCTTTCTTCCTCTTACACACAAGAACAACTGGTAGACCAAGAGTCATCATGTCATATTATGCCATATGAAGGTTATGCTAAACAAAAAAGGGGGGAATTTCATGCAAAATAACAACATTCAAGCAGAATAAAAACAAAGAATTATTAATTAGACTTCCACCTAGCTGCCACTAAAGGCGTCCATGTATCAGTACAGTAGGTTATAAATACAACGTTTAACCAAAGAAAAATAAAAACCTAGTCTCAACTATTAGTCTATTCATATAATGGAAACAAATAAAAAATCATAACAAATCCTTGATCATTTTAAAAATACCAATGAGACGTTGGTCTTGGTTGAATACTTACTTTCAAAAAATTAGAGTAAACGCAAATGAATCTAATCATGAGAGTAGATTCTTGATGGTATTTTTTTTGTGAAATAATTGATTGTTAAATTATGCATTCTTAAATCTAAATCGTTAAATTAAAACTTTAAAATTATGTGTAGTCAAATTCTAAAATTTTTAGTCGCGCACTATCACTATATTCAATTTGTGTTGTTAGATGGCGCATTTCATTCATATAATTTTTAAATACAAGAAATCTAAATTTATACCATATTGATCAAACTCTGAAGTAAGATTGGATGAGGAAACTTAAAATTGGTATAGAGGAATTGTATCTCCTAAATTCCCAGCTATCAACGACCGTATGGTTATCTTGCGCATTATTACTTATATTGTGGGCATCTGGTGACTGGTCAGCATGTCTTGTGCAATATTTTCATCTTGGTCCATCTAGATCATACTAGGTTGGTCTGTGCATAAAATCTGGGAAGACAAGTGACTAAATTCCAGCCGTTGGTGAAAGTGATATTTCAGCTTTAGTACTATTCAATCCGACTTAAATGTATGTCTTGTCTTTCACTGATAGACGACAAGCATGGGTAGTCCTTTTTAATTGTTAGTAATGGGTAGTCAGTTTTTTTTAATGTTTTAGTTTGTTTGTTAGTCCTGGAAATAGGAGTTAGGTTGAGTTAAAATTGAGTCTTATTTTCGCTTTCATCTGCTTGTAATTGAGAACGAACTATTCCATCTCTGGCTCAGCTTCTTTTTTTTTCCCCACTTTATTATTGCTTTTAGCTCTTTAGTAATTAAATTATAACAGTTTTGGTACCTATGTTATTTTATTATAGGTTGTGTGTTCTTCGCCCTTCAGCTGTGAGCTTTTCCCAATTTATTAAATTACAATTACCATTCTGATACTATAAGCTTTAACAATAATCATGAATGAACTTGGGAGTTGTTAGTTGTTAAATTATACATTCTTTAATTTGAACCGTTAAATTAAAACTTTTGAATTATGCATGGTCAAATTTTGAAATTCTTAATAATGTACTATCACTAAATTCAATTTGTATCAATTCATCCATCCAATTTTTAACGAAATACAAGAAATCTGAATTTATACCATATGGATGAAACTCTGAAGTAAGATTGGAAGAGGAAAATTAAAATTGGAGCCTAGATACAATTATACAGGAATTGTATCTCCTAAATTCCCAGCTATCAACGACCGTATGGTTATTAAGCAGAGTCCCATAATGAAATGAACCGAAGAGGTAAAGATGCAAGAGAAACAATATACCAACTCCATAACATGTGTTTGGCACATTTTTTTTTAACATTCTTTATACCTTTTTCAAAAGAAGAAGGACAAAGAAAAAAGAGATTGCGAGTAGAATGTACCCGTGTATAATTGTATATTATTACACTACTTTTCTTAAGATTTAGTAAATTTATATAATTTTATTTTAAAAGTTACATTTAACTCTATCTTAATATAATTTTAGTCAATAAAATTATTTTTTTTACAATATGTATTCTTTTATATATAAATTTAAACAATAAAAATATTTTTGGGTCAATTTATATAATAATTAAAATTGAATTCTTCTCTACATAATTTTAAAGATATCCCTTACATATCAACTTAATGCGTGCAAAAGAATAAAATTTCTTAAATGTCAATGTTAAAATTTAAACTCGACTATTTAAAATAGAGCACTGCTCCATAAGCATCCTTTAAAGAGCACTTTTTTTTTTTTTAATGACCCACTCAAACATTTCACGGTGAAATGAAAGTTTAACGAAACTCACTATAATTAAGGAAAAAGAGAACTGGGGTTTAATTAATCATTTGAAGTTGTTTCCTTTTTTTCTTTTTTTGGTTGATCTAATGGGCAGATAAAAGTACTACTCTGCGAGATTAATTCGTCATCATAATCTCGTGCCACAACGTTATTTTCACATATGTTTTTCTTTTTAATCAAAGCCATTAATCTATTCGAAAAAAAATTATAAGAATCCTTGGTTTATTATAAAAAATTAAAGTATACTTTTTTTAACGTAGAATTACATTTGACCGTTAAGAAAGTTTTGTTGATCAAACTCTTAATTTTTTATGTAATAACTTTTTTATTTTTTCAATACATATAACAAGAATTTTTTGAAATGTGTGAATTTTATGTAGTCAATAAAAATATAAAAAAAATAATAAATTAATAATGGTCTTTTAAGTCAATAATTTTTCAATTTGTGAAAATTCTATTTGGAGTGAATGAGAAAATTAATGAGTTATTATTGGAAATATGAGAATTTTTTCAAATGAATAGAAAAAGTAATGAAGTAAATATTTTAAATTGAAAATTTTTTAAAGTTCAAACATTTGGTTTTAGAATCAACGAGAAAAATAATGAATGAATGAATTATTTATTTATAAATATAATTTGACATTATCTAAAATTAAAATAATAAAAAATAATATATAAGTAAATGGTTTATAATAGTGTCATCTTAATAGCTCATTATTTATTTTTATCTTTCACCAATCTCACATAACTAATTTTATGAATTTTATCTAATTTATTATATTTTTTAACTTCACAATATATTACTAAATTCAATTTTTACTGATACTTATAAATATTGTTAATTTAAAATGTATTAATATATAGTAAAACAAATTAATTTTCTCTAAAGTTCATATAACATGCGGACAAATAAACTAATTTTTATTATTAAAAGCAACACATATAAGACTCATCACCAAGAGATATACATACTACTATATATTATATATAAGTATAATACACTTCTTTTAACATGAGAGTCTGTTAATTGATTAGGAGCCTCCGTTGAATAAACTTTATGTTTTTCATGCCATGACTTTTCAACTTTTTTATACTTGTATTAAGAATCTTTTGAAGTGTAGAAATTCTTTATAGTTAACTAGAAAAATAATATAACCATTAATTTGTGTAAATTCTTATAATCAATGAGAAAAATAATGAAGTAATTAATTAATAAATTAATTGATCAACATTTAAATTGGACATTTTTTGAATTGTAAAATTTTTTTAGAATAAACAAGAAAATTAATGAATTATTTTTTGAAGTTTCAAAATTCTTTAAAGTGAATAAAAAAATAATGAATTAATCAACCACTTCTAAAATAAAATTTTTTTTTTAAGTTTGGATTTTTTTAAATTAGCCAGAAAAATAATGAATTAATTCATTGACTATTTCTTAAATTTTTTAATAAAGGATTATAAACATACTTTGACATAACCCAACATTAAAATAAAACAAAATAATATATAGTTAAATGATATGTAATAATACCCTTTCAATTAGTTCATTGTCATAATTTTCCTCTCATCAATCTTATATAACTAATTTTATGAACCTTTTTTGATTAATTATATTTTTTTTATATCACAATATATTATCAAATTTAATTTTATGCTAGAATAAATTAATTTCTCTGAGAAAATAAACTAGAAAAAATTAAAAGGAATTTCGAATTAATTTAATTTGTTATGTTTCTTTTTCTTTTTTTGGTTGATCTAATGGGCAGATAAAAGCATCACTAATGTACTACTCTACGAGATTAATTCGTCATCATACTCTGGTGCCACAACATTATTTTCACATCTGTTAATATATATATATATATATATATATATATCAAAGCTATTAATCTACTCAAAAAAATGTAAGAGTCCTCAATTTTATTATTAAAAGCAACACACGTAAGACTCATCACAGAGAGATATAGACACTACAATTAAAATAAAGGAGTCGAGACATTTAGGATAAGCAGTGTATAGGTCAAGTTAATTATTGGATATGCATTAAAATTATTTTGTTCCACAAGATCATAATTGACAATACCGAACAATGATTGGACAGTGGTCGAAATAAAATATTAAAATATCAGTTGTTTTTATTCCTTAAAATTATATCAATGTTTCAGTTTAATTTTCACTTCTTTTCCAAAATTGATAATCTCGATACTTAACGTTCATCGTCTTAACGGTCGTGCAAAATTACATTTAACAAATTAAATTAAGAATTTAATTCAATCCAATTCTCAAATTTTGAATCATACTTGGTAAAAAAAAAAAAAAGCACACACTAATTGCATACAGTTAAGATTTGTGATGAAATGTATAAAATGGATAAGAAGAATTATAGTCAATTAAGATTCATAAGTTAAATATATTTATTCTTTAAAATTTGAAATTATTTTAAAAACTTTTGGGATCAAATTTTATTTATTCTGAAATATTCTGATCTGAGATATTAGGATTTAATGTTTAGACACATGATGAAAGAATTTTGGACTAGAGTTCTAAGGTCATAGGCTAAAATTTTTTGAAGTATATAAAATTTGATACCAAGATTTTTCAAAATAATTTCATAATTTAAAATCATTTATAATAAATATCTTAAAATTAAAGTTATTGAGTGTAATTTTTCCAATTAGATATTACGAATTGTCCGTCTTACATTGAGTGCATTTATAAAGGCCAGAGTCTTTCGGAGAGGGAGGACAAGAGAGAGAGATAGAAGTCCATTTTACGCCGATACTAGGCAACCAAACTTAAAGATGAAATTTTGCAAAAGAAGCAAAATCAAACATTTCACCGACGGTCCCGTCTGTACAATAATCTCTTCACCAGCAACCTTTCTTTTTCTGCTTCACAAACAAGGTAGGACACACTTCAGAGTTCTCACCCAAAATGACATACAACATTTTAAGTTTCTTCAAATACAAGAAACTCTAGAAGTGACATAGAAATATCTTCCACTTACATTGAATTTGGATTTTTCACAACTGTCTATATATGCCAGAAGTTCTTCTTGTCTTATTAAAGCTTCGTATAACGCCTGATTAAGAATAGGAATACACCTGTTTAAATATATATACCATAATTTCGACCCAAAAAGAATGAATATATATATATATATATATATATAATTATATATATGCATACAAAAAGTGAAGTGGAAAGGAAAAAAAAATAGACTCCTTGCACACTTATTATTTTTCTGAACTTTACAAGAAGATTATAAAAAAAATTTAGAGAATATATTCGCACCAAAACAAAAGTTTAAATAGGTTAGACTTAGCACACAACTCAAATTTTAAAGGCCCCAGTTGCACTGATGACAGTTTAACAATAAATAACCGACAGCAAAAGAGCAGCTCTAAAGTTCCCCTATGCTCATACATTGGTCCAGGTTGTGCCCTGACCTCAAAGCGCTGAATATAAAGCAAGAAGCACAGAAGTAAACATAAACATTGGAAAAGAAGGATCTTAATTATTAAGCAGTAATCATGATTTTTGGGCATTGAATTGATACTATCTATCTATAGTGATTGTGAGTCGAGTGCACCAACTCACGGTTAATTTATAAGAAACAATTAGACCTTTGGCAAAGATTTGCAAAAGCCGCAGGTGAAAAAATCAACATCAATAATGATAAAATGAAGAATCGCAATGCTTAAGTATGTTGAAACTCCGCAATCAGAAAATTTGAGACCAAGTAAAACAGAAACAGGTATCTTTCTAGCCTTGAGGAAATAATATAGTTTCAAATGAAATACGGTTACCTTTTTTGTAGCAATCAGCTCTGCTTCCAATGCATCCACTCGATAAACTGCAGCATTCAGCAGCTCCTCTTTCTCATGTGGCATCTCGTTAGGTTTTGACTGTAGCATGTCAACTTTCTCTTCAAGTTCGCCCAGCCGCTTCAAGGCAGAGGAGAGGTCTGCCTTTGTGGACCCTCCAGCAGGTGAAGGAGGACAAGATTCCTCCTTGGAAATTGATTCAACCGTCATGTTAGGCAAATTTTGGGCAGAATCAGAATTAGATCTCTGAATTTCTTTGGTGACACGAAATGCTAACAAACGTGTTACATTAAAGAGGGCAACAAAGAAAGACACTGTAGCCCAGACATAAGCACCGATTCCGTAAGAATTTTCAGTACATGGGGGAGATGCCTCTGCAATAAATTAAGAACAATTACAATCCCAATTTTCTAGAATGCTCGTAAATTTTAATACTAAACATCCCAGTTTAAAACCCAAAAGACTGGATTTGCACAATTTTTCTAGATGAAAATTTAGACTTCCTTATCTTTTTTCTGTCAAGAAAGATTTGCTTTCATTAACAGGCTAGAATAATACTATCAATATCAGTTAATTATGATGGCATATCAGCACCAACGTATGATTTTTAGTAGATAACTCCAGAGAAGATACACCAAGTATCTAACCTGTGGACCCATGTGAAATTTGAGGTTCTGCTTGCTTTTCCTTCCGGCCAATATCAACAGCCTTGTCAACCATTGGGACATACTCATCATACTCTGAGAAACCACCAGAATGACCAGTCTTACCAACCACTCTAGCCTGAACAAAAATCAACGCAGTTGAAATTTATTCATTACAACAAAATTTCAAATCCTAAAATCAAGATAACATTTACCCTATAAAATTCCAAATAAAATCATCACATAGGCCTGGTAATTTGGAGCAGATCAGAATGAACCATCAAATTTAATATGGTTTAATAACAAAATACCATAGTAAAGTATAATCACAGGTTCAGATTTAAGTGCAAAGCAATATATAGCTAGATAGCACATAAATGTAAAATTAAAAGTTTACATACAAGAAATCATCCATAGCAAGTAATAATGATTGACAAAAGTATAATAGAGAGGTGATGTTGGATGCCAGAGAGAGAAGAGAAGATAAAGGAGAAAGGGGAAGAGATTGAGAGAAGAAGTGAGGGGAATAGGAGAAACACTAAATTAACAATATAGTTTTTATTTAATCAAAATAGTCTAATGATAATAAAGTATCTAGAGTTATTTATAAAAAGCCTTGTAACAAAATAAGATAATATAAAATTTTAACAAAATATCTAAATTCAAAATAATTCAAATAGATAATCCTAAAATAATTCAAATTCCTATATTTATTCTAACTAACTAAATCCTAAGCCGATAATAAAATATCTATATTTATCCTTAATAACTAAGTTACAAACAAATAATAAAATATTTATTATCCCATTCTACATTTTTTTCTCCTTGATTGGAAAAACACTCGTTACTTGTCCTCAAGTTTTGAAGTGAGGAAGTAGTAGAAAACTCCATCTTGGTGCTTTAGGTCTAACAACGAACATTAACAGTAAAATTAGAAGCAACTTTGGGTTCTCCATGACATCAAGAAAAACAAAATCAACTTAACATAACGCAGTTAGATGAACTTAGATGTCGTCTTCTACAACTTGAGGTGTAACTTTGGAATGTTGTAAAGAATTCTCACGAACTTCACATCCTATATTTTATAACCTATTACATTACCATCCTCGTCGATGTCTAATAGGCAATCAGGGGGTTATACTATAATAACGTCAGGATCTTCTATATCAACTTCATCTATTAAGTCACGTCATATGAAAAGTCATGTTCCACATTTATTTGGTCAAAATTACCTTCTTCACTAGCTAAAACCTCTAGGTTGTTGCTGAAGAGCTTGATATTTCTTAGTTTGATAGCACTCTGTAGTTCATCAAAACAGTGATCAAGTTGCTTTCTAAAATCTTCTAGGGCATTTTGAAAGTCTTGGATCATTTGGACCATATCAACTTGAACATTGATATTCTTTTATTTTGATAATAGGGTTTTCAACTATGGGCTAAGATGGACCCTAGTTGCCCCCAACACGAAGTTGCAGACCCAACTTGTTAAGTTTGTCCTGACAAGAGCATGAGCTCTACTCAGATCAAGCCCAATAAATGGGTAACAACTTGGGGCGAAGTCTACATAGTAACTTATTGAGAGTGGAGCTCTATGCGAAAACCGTTATAAACTTCTATGAACCAAGGTAACACTGAGTAACTGATGAGCAACAAAGACTTACTTTAAGCAACCGCAAAAGTAATAAAAATTCCCCAAAATACCTTCCAATAGTTGTAGGTGGTATGTAGGATCGAATGGGGTGAGGAATCAGGCAAAACAAAGGCCAAAATTGCGAGAATCCTTTGTTGGAGCATGGGGCGCGTGAAGTCCATGAGCAGAAACTTTTGTCAGTTTGTGGCGGCACGTGCGGCGTCGGCCGATGGTCAAACTTTTGGGTCTAGCCGGTTTTGGGCTGCCACGTCGACTAGTGGTGGTGGTTTGATGGTTGGGTGGTTGGAAAGTGGTGTTTTTGGGTGGACAGAAGTGGGTTGGTGTTTTGCAACGAGTTTTCGGTGAGGCTCAGGCATGGGTGCGTGGCTGGAACAAAGAAAGCTTATACTCTAATACCAAATTGATGTAGGACGCCACAAGGAAAAGAGAAGATCAAGGAGAAAGAGGAAGAGATTGAGAGAAGAAGATAGGGGAAGAGGAGAAACACTAGATTAATAATATAGTCTTTATTCAATCAAAATAGCCTGATGATAACAAAGTAACTAGAGCTAATAGAGCCCTCTATAACAAAATAAAATAATATAAAATCCTAACAAAATATCTAAATTCAAAATAATTCAAGTAGATAATCTTAAAATCATTCAAATTCTTAGATTTATTCTAACTAACTAAATCTTAAGCAAATAATAAAATCTCTATTTTTATCCTTAATAACTAAATAACAAACAAATAATAAAATATTTATTATCCTATTCTCCATTATTATTTTTCATATCGAAGGGTGAGAAGGACCTAGCGAAGGTGGTCGAAGTGCTCTTCCATAGACTTACTATATACCAATATGTCATCAAAATACACAACCAAGAATTTTCCTAAGAAAGATCTAACAAAGTGGGTCTTAACTCTCAAAAAAGTGCTAGGAGCATTTGATAGGCCAAAAAGCATTACTAACCACTCATATAACTCATCTTGAGTTTTAAATGCGGTTTTCCATTCATCTCCAAGTCTGATCCTAATATGGTGGTAGCTGTTACGAAAATCAATTTTGGAGAACCAACTAGACCCAACTACGAGGTTCAGCATGTCTTCAAGCCTAGGGATAGGGAACCTATATTTGTTGATTGCCCGACTGTCCACACATTCTACAAGTTTTGTCCTTTTTGGGAGTTAGGAAGGCAGGTACAACACAAGGACTAAGGCTATGCTGGATATATCCCTTTTGTAGTAATCCTTGGACTTGCCTATTTAACTCCTCTCTATCCTTTGGGTTCATTCTATAATGTGGGAGGTTAGGTAATTGAGCCCCTAGTATTAGGTCAATAGCATGTTGAATATCCTGCATAGGTGAGGGTTCTAAAGGGAGCTCGTTAGGAGTAATGTCTTGGAATTCTCCTAAAAGTTAGGATACTTCACTAGGCAAATCCTCATGAACAACTGAGGTAATTCTAGTGGTAGCCTTAGGAACTACAGCAAATATCACATTGACCTCTTGACTTTCTTTGTCAAATTGCTTATGGGTTAAGAGGTGAAGGTTTTGGCTTTTAATCCCTTGAGGAGGTGGCCTCAAGCTTGGGTTTGACAGGTCGCAACAAAATATTTTTTCCCTCATGGTGGAACACATGTATTCGTCCTACCATAATTAGTAACATTATGGTCATAAAGCCATGGTCTCCCTAGTAAATCATGGGCCATATCCATAGGAAGGATATCACAAAGAACTTCTTCTTCTTAGTCACCAAGCTTAAGAGGTACATGACATTGTTGGGTAACGGGTAAGGAAGTCTAATCTACCCAAGCTAACATGAAAAGGTGTAGGGTGTGGTTTTGGTTTAAGGCCAAGTTATCTATCTCTATAGTAGAGACCACATTTTGTGCACTACCCCCATCGATGACTAATTTGCATGGCTTACCTTTACACTTCACCAAGGTGTGAAAAAAACTGGTCTCTTCCATGAATCGCTAGACATTGGGATAGATAAAATACACCTCATCACACTAACATGTCTCGATCCTTGGCAAGAGCTATTCACAAGAACCTCATCCTCAATATCAAAGGGACACTGAATAGGGTCGACCACTATATCTACATCATCTTGGTTATTTGAACCATCAAGTTAATGCTCAAGGATCAAAGTGCGTTGTGGGCAGCTAAAGGCAATATGGCCTTTAAAGTGGCAACAAAAACACTCAAGGGTGAGGGCACTAGGACATGAGTTAGAGCCAATGGATTCACTACCCTTTGTGATATTACTTTTAGTAACTGGAGTGAAAGGGAATAGAGGGTTAGCTCTAGGCTAAGGTATTCCTATTGAATGATCATCTGGGTTCAAGCTTCAAGTCTGTCGTGACTTTATGCTCTGGGAGGAAGAACGCTTGACTCAGGTATACCTAGACAAGGATTCAACTTCTAGAGCTTTATGATAAGCTTCTTCAACAGACTCAGGGAAGTTCAACTGATCCTCCTTTTCAATGTAAGGTTGAAGCCCATTGACGAACCTTGTGACCGTCATCCATGGCTCTTCTTTTATGTCGCATCTCAAAATAAGCTCATTAAAGCAAGCCATATACTAAAAAACACTAGATGTTTGCCTAAGGTTAAGCAGTTGGTTCAGTAATTAACTTCAGTAGTAAGTGGGCAGATATTTTTCCTCTAGTTTCATTTTCATTTCAGCCCAAACTTCTATTAGCGGTTGCCATAAATGTTCTAGGTTTCTTTGAACAGTTTGCCAGTTTCATCTTAGACACACTGAATATCAATCATGTCATATCAATCAAAATAGTCCTCAATATTGGCCATCCAGTCTAAAACGAAATTAGGGTCTACGGTTCTATCATATTCAAGAGCCTTAACCTTAGCCTTCCTAGTGATATCGCTAGGGCTATAAAGGTCACGTCTATACCCTTTTTGGAGATGCCTAAGGACCTTTTCATACCTCCTAGGTTGTTGTTCCATGTGGTCTTGACTCTCCTAAAGGTTGTCTACAAACTCAAGTTGTAAGGTGGCATACCTATGAGTGGGTCTTCTAACATACCTAGTATTAGGGCTTACGGAAGGCTAATTCCCATTGGAGCCAATTATAAGAGTCCTAAGATGGCAATGGACTGACTTACTCTCTTACCTAAAGACCTCATCTACTTTATTCTGACCATGAATACTAGGGGTTCCAAGTAGGCCCTTTACATTCTTACTAGTATGCCGTTTATTTGTTAAACTAAGGGAATCCATGATTTCTTCAAATTGTTCCCCAAGATCGTCTAGGCATTTTTTGCAAGCTTTGGATATTTTGTTCCATGGCAATTTGAGAGGGAGTGAGGTTTTGTTCTAAAGGGGTACCTTTTCTAGGTAAATTCTTTGTAATGGTCATGCAAAAAAGTTGATTATGTTGAGGTGGCTTAGAGCAATAAACAAACAAATATTTATTATCCCATTCTCCATTAAGAGGTCTACCAATGCAGGTGATATGAGGAGGGTTTATGTTGCTATAGTTCTACTATAAGTAAGATAAAAGAAAATTGCGAAAATAGTTGTCACCTAGAAGTAGTGCATAAATGAATTAAAATTTACTTTTATCTAGTTGATCAATCTGTGTATCACCCTATCCTAATAAATAACTAAATATGTAACACAAACTTCTACTCATGCAAACCTCAGGTTTATAATGTATTAGGATTGAAGAATTACAACTCATAATTAAGTTGAAGCTAATTTCCACTATCATTTTTATCTAAAAGTATCTAACATACTATTCTAAACAAATAATCATGACCACTTACATCTTCATGGACAGGAGTCAACCTAAGGTTTACATAATTCACACTTGCTTTGGGAGAAGCAATATCTTCAACTTCAGATCCTGATTCTGCTGATGTATCACTACTTCTTATCTGGTAGAAACCCAAAAGCTAAAGGAATTGTGAGTATACATTATGATTAAATACTAAAGTATCAAAAAGTTTTAATCCATGTAATGTTTAAGATGGTATTGAAAATCATACCATTGGATAAAATGTCTTATCGCATTCAATCACCCTCCCCTCATCATTCGAAACTATAACTATCTGGCTAGAACATTGTACTTCACCACTAATAACCATCTGCATCCAAACAACTATTCTAGTTGAGTCACAGATGAGATAATAACAAGAGAGAAAAACCAGAGAACTAGTCAGAGTTTGGTTAAAATCAGTCTAATAATTACAAGATAGGCAGCAAACCTTTAAAATGTTGGGGTCTTGCCAAGGACCTTTATCAGACCTCATACAACCTCCCTGATCTGCACATGTACAACTACCACCTAGAAATTCTGGCAGCTCACTAAAAAGTTCCAAACACAATCAGAATATTCACATGACAAAACAGATTGACTGAGAGAAAACTGCATTAACATAGTTAAATGTAGTTACCTGGCATCAATAATTTCAAGTAATTTGCTCTGGAATTTGTTGCCAAGAACCTAATGGACCATTCAACTATTAATTAATCCAATACCTAAGACGACATCACTAAACTGTAAAAAGTGAGAACTTTAATGGACCCATATTAAAAGTACTATATAAAGAATCAGTCTGACAGTTATCACATACATGAATCTTTGAAGTAGTTTTGGGATCAAGAAATGATTTAACTGTGTTCCAGAGTAACTTAAAACCAGGACCAGCATTAATGATAAACATCCGGTACAGTGTCTGCACAAAATATTTTACATGTTAGAGGAGTTGCATGAATGAAAACCAACTTCATAAGCCATGAAAAGTCAGAAACTACTAAAAAACTGAAAATCAAACTACATACTTCTGGATAGTAGTCACTGTCAATCTTCTGCAGACGCATGATGAGTTCTCGTGCAGACTTTGTTAGGCTTTTGAGGCCCTGTAAAGCAAAAGGCAGCATAGCAAGATGAAGCTAAGTCTTATCTAAATCCAAGTCAAACTGGCACGTAGGACCCTTTAAATGATCACTTAGACAGCTGACTTACCACGCCTTGAACATCCAAAATTGTTGTACTTGAATCTATGTATCTCTTTGAAGCAATAGAACAAGCTGGAAACTTAAAAGCAAATGTTTTCTCAAAACCCTGCACATGGTACCTAAGATACCTTTCCATTGTAGTTACTTGCATAAGCTTATTGGGATCAACTTTGCCTAGCCTCTCAATATAAAGAGGTCTTCCTTCCTTATCCACACCATGATAACCTTGTGGATAATATTGCAGAACTTCATTTAACTCATGGAACTCGAAATCCTGCAAGGGAGAGCATAACACATGAGAAGAAGAGGAGAAAAGTGGCAACAAGGGATATCACGCCATAAAGGTCAAATCGCAGTGTGAATAGCAGCTTTGAAAAACTTATATGACAGGCTTGGGCATCTTTTTCAAATCTGATGACTCACCTCCATAATTGTGTCAGTACCATATTCTTTCCTCCATTGAATCATGTTGGCCCACATTTGCTTTGCTTTCTCAATATCAAACTTCCTTGCTTTCAAGAATCTGCAATAACATGAGCTCTCGTTTTTAAGTTTTAACTATATGATTAGGTGAATTAGCTGCCTGTTAATTTCCAGTTTAACAAGCATGTCAATAACAGATATGCAGAGAGGCCAAGTAAGTAAAACATGAATAAAATCTAATGATTTCGTTTGTTGTTGGAAACAGTGAAGGTCATGATTAAAATCTATGCATAATAACTGAATCATAGTAGAGTTATAACCAAGTTTACATCACAGGACTGATTTGACCAACAAGATAACCTAAAAATAGATAATCCCCCCATATTCTATTAGTAGCTAAAAGAGAAAAGCCATAATCCATAGTAAAAAATTGGCACATCTTCTGTGTGCACGTAATAAAAAGTCGTGATGAAAAGAATGGTAACCTCAATAACATATGATGATCATCATGTCTTGGAGGCAACAAGTTGTCTGACAAAAGTGCCTGTCGAAATGCATCCACTGCTTGAAGCTCCTTAACATCTCGAACATCCTCAATGGAAACAGAATTGCTCCGGCTGCTACTTTTTCTCTTGCCTTTCTTCTTAAGAGAATGCCTGAATTTGCTGGACGCATTTATTGCTTTCTTTTTCAAACTTCCAATTCTTGTCCGCTTATCATCCTCTGAATTCTCAAAATCTGATTTCCTCTCTTTCCGTTCATCATGACCCGAGAACCCTTCAAAGCCTAGGTCAAGTTTTTCATACGATCACATTAGAATCATAATTAGCAGTAATTCGTTTGAAGTACTCTGCAAAAACCCATTGCAGGATTTGGTCTCGGAAGCATCAAGGATACTGCCCAAGTATATAAATGCCAGAGTGAGGCCAGGAAAGACGTGGAAATGGAACACAAACATGCGTGAATAAAAGATAGACCACCCTATATTTAAATCATATAGAGCATGCGTTTCAAGACTTTGACTATAAAGAAAAGAAAAACCGTGAAGTTCTTTGATAATCCGAACACAGTTTAGTAAAATTCAGCTCATTCAAGCCTTAATTCAACTCGATACGTGTGAGGTACATGAATTCAATGACCAAGATTTACCCTACAATCCCCAAGATAAGCAATTCAAGAGGCATTATCAAATGCGAGGCAAATAAAAGGATCCCCAAGAAGGTCACTCACAAGGCCGGGCGAACCGATCAAGCGGTCCGGACATGTCAATATTGATAATGAAGATCGAAGTCGTAGGCTAAATGAAGCATGAAGACCTTCAATTCTGAGGACAGAAAATTAAATACACAATAGTGGATTATTCTTCTTCTTTGTTGGCTTTGGTGGACGGGATTGGGAGAGCGTGCAGCAAAATGGAGGAGGGAGAAGATGAGAGGTGGTGAACAAACTTTGAAAGGCTGAAATCAGAAGCCGCCGAGCATAAGATACCGTAAAAGGAGAAAATATTCGGAGGATGAGCAGGGAAAGAATGTGGGGTCCGCTAATATATGAGAGCCATTCTCTCATTCGTTCCCATTATCTCGTCCGAGTGGGAGAAGTTTCCACGTAGCCTGTAGGTGGGGGTCCAGTCTTATTAGGGGAACAACTTGGCCTTGGCGGGAACTAGCCGTCGGTGGCAGTTGGTGGTGGAGCCACACCTTCCTCTTTTTTGGCCTCTTCTTTAAACTATTTGTGTTTTTGTTGCTGTGAGTGTGTTTAAAATTTAAACCTCGAAACAACTTTTACTTTTCTGCCTTTTTAATCAAAATTAGAAGATTTTACTTCCTAAAAAACATAGAGTTTACTGTATTCGTAATTTCAATAAAATTTTAAAAATATTACAGTTTTAATTGTTACAAAAATAAAGAAAACTGCAAATGTTTAAGTAAACATTTTAAATACTTACGGAAATATTTTCTTTTGTCAGATATATTTATCCAAAGGTGATGCCATATCAAACAGTTTTAGATACAAATCACGATTTTCTGTGATTTTGCCTTCCTTTACGTTTTTACTTGTTTAAGTACCGTTGACAGCAAGCCTTCTGTTTTCCTTTGTAGTTGGCTGAGGAGCTTTCTTGGTGCGTAATTAAAGTAACCATGAAATGCTTGTGCTTTAAAACTTTTCATACCCAGTTGAATTATTATAGATGGAGTAAACGTAATAAAAAAGAGGCACAAATGCCAAAAGAATCACAATCGATGTATATATCACTTTTACTGTTCATTTATGTTTGTTCTTCTCTTTTCAAAATTTTTTTTTCTAGTCGTGTCTTTTAATTTTTTAATGGAACCTCTCTGGACAAGTTGAGAAAACATGACTTCGGGTACATCCTTAATTTAGAAATATAAAAATTCATTTGCGTATGCTTAGAATTTACCTTATAAATATTTTTATTTAGTTTGACATTTAATTTTTTTTACAATATCCTCCATTTTTTGTTTGTGCAAAAATAAAAAAAATTATTTTTGAATTAGACTAATTATATAAATAGTAAAATTCAATTTTTAAATAAAAAATTTTAAGCATAAATCAAGATTACATAAATTTATTTTTGATTAAAATTAATTTTAAAAATCAAATTGATGTAAAATCATAATAATCCAACACACTCAAGAGATAAGAAGAACATGACATTTGCATCCCCTTTAGTACCACAAAAACAGGAAAAAACAAGCCACCCTCTTCGATGGCGAAGACAAAAAAGAATCTTGCAAGTCTCTTACTAGCTATCATTATTAATATTATACAAAGGAAACCTCAGAAGACAGAGAAAAATCATTCCTTAGTTGGAATTATCAGGAATACATTATTCCCATTAGAGAGGAAACGATGACAAACAGCCCATAATCCGCTTACGTTTCAGAAAAGAATATGGCTTTCGTTAACCGTACGGCACTTTCTTTTATTTTGCATAATCATAATCAAGACTTGACTTTTCGCCTCATTATGACCCTCGTGACTCGTCGCCCCAGTGGAAACTTTCACTAATTATTATTATAGTTTACCTATTCCTCTGATCATCATGAGTATGCGTGTTCGTTAAATTGTCATATAATGGCAACATCAAATTGGATCCAACCGTTGAAAATTTGCCGCAAAATAAAAAACAGAAGTAACGCAAGAGGGAAAAGTCAAACCTGAACTGATTGAATGGTTCTCAGGATGCAGAACGCAAGCCAAAAAGTTTAAAAACAGAGTAGAAAACGTACATATAAAGTGGGAACAAAATAATTTGTTTGAATTAAAAACATTTTTCCAGACTATGAAACACACAGCCCGCAGCGACACGCTGCTCCCCATGGATGAATCACATTACATATAAACAGTTCACAGGATTGAAACAGGCAACAGAAATGCAGAAATAATATATATGGCATTAATGTTTATATACAAAATATTCACATATATATTATACATACACAGGCGACGGGAGAGACACGACTGCTATCTGCTGTATCGAATCCCATTGACTTTCTAATTTCGAATTGTATGTACAATTTAAAGTGTCCAGGATCTGCAAGAAGAAAAAGATAAAAGTAATCATCGTGTTGTCCAGAAAAACAAAGAGAGCAAGGTAGAGTGTTATGCGCTGGTAATAAATCTAATGATTTATAAAGATTTCATATGACAGTGTTTAATACATTGTCAATTTCGTCATTTCAAATAAGCTTCATACCTGTTATTCACGTTTTTTCCAGCCCTAAGTTGATTGAGTTTGTCCCTCCACAAAGCTGTGTTGTAACCATCGAAATCATGAGATGTAAAAGTCGTAACTTCAGAGGAAGTACAGTTTCGCTCATACTTTTATAGGAAATGTAGCCTTACAGGACCTTCATCCTAATTTAAAGCATGTACTAAGGAGAAATCACTTAACTAGGTTGTTGGATTACCAGAACAGTCAAGCATCAGTCACAAAGATACAGAACTACGAATAACAATGTAGCACATTTATGCGTAGCAATGATTGTTGTTTATCTAAACAGATTTTTTCTTTTTCACCTATAAATAACACCAGGGCAGCCCGTAGCATACCAATTCGTTTTGATTTGAGTGATGACACCAAACAGTTGTAATTTTATTATGCTAATGACTATTAAAAACTAGAAATACTGCAACAGGTGAAGTCATAAAGATGACAAGGTCAAACTAGTGCTACAGATTAAGTTTAGAACCGCTCAAGATTTGACAGTACTATGGTCATATATGACATCAGGAAACACGTATCTTTATCACACATCATATTACAAAACAGATGTAATCAGTATATTAAACAAATGGACAGATACAAAAAAAGGTTACCAGCATCTTTATAGCGCTCTTCGACAACAGCCTTCAACATGTTGTGCAAAAGGTTGAACTCCTTGGTTTCAGCACAAGGCTGACCACTTGGCCTGCAACCATGTCACTTTCGGTTAATACTTGTCTCTCGCTATGGAAAAGGTGATATTTTTCCTTTTGAGAAATTTCAAGATTTCCTTTAAAAATAAGAATAGAGGAAGATTTACTACACATAATACAGATAAGTCATATAACCCAATGAGGTATCCGTATAACAAACCTACCGGTCCAGTTCAGCAAATAATAGGCCATCTGAACCAGGGGACTGTGCTGATAACTTGCCAGATTCAATTACTCTCATACCATCACTGTAAGCCAAGTACTTGTTGACTTGTATAGGCACCTGCAACATTAAAGAGTAAAGTCTCTCATCACAGATAAGTCTAACGTCAACTGGTAAAAGTGTAAAACAATAGGATTTGTACTTGGACCATAGCATCTCAATAGTCCAAGTTTTGTCCAGGTGAAAAATCCACCAAAATTCTCTAAACATGGCTAACAGTACATCCAGGTATCTAAAGCTTGCCTAAACAATCACCAAGCAGAGCAATAGGCGAATGCAATATGCTGCAGGCGCTTATATAATTCCATGAAGGTTACCTTGCATCTGGCTGCAATGTTGATAGCATCTGAAGGTCGAAGATCAAAGCTCATACATTCATTCTCATTTCCGACCTGTACCAAATGAGATAAATCACACTGTTCTTACATTCCTTTTCCATTTTCTGTGTGTGGGAGGAGGAAAAAAAGACCCCCCCCCCCGTGGGTTTTTAAAAAGGGTGAGGGGGGGTGGGGGGGGGGGGGGAGAACTAAAGAGAGAAGAAGAGTGGAAAGTAAGCATATGCCTTCGTAAGATATAGCTGAGCAAAGTATGCCTCATGCACTCTCTTAGTAACTCTGACAAGTCTGACCTGCAGAGACCAAAAAAAAAAATATTTGATAATCAATATCATCAACAAATTTTGACAGAAAGACAATGATACAACCAAGATCAGGTGTAAGATCATAAAGACAAATAGAATCATACTTCATAACCCATCTTGTCAACCATCTCCTTCACCACTTGATATAGAGTAGGTCGAGCCTGATTCAGCATCCAAATAGTGAGAATCCATATGGCTAATATTACATAAAACTATCAGCTTTAAGAACCCAGCAGTTGACTGATAAGATATCATGGAAGAAAAAGTGAAATAATTATTGGGATACATGTGACCGTGAAATAGTGGAATTGACAAGGGAAACATACTATTTGAACATTGCGTATTGCTGCCATCAGTAAAACGCTCGGCATCTCCACTGCAATTAATGATGTACCACAAAATGACAATGGGAGAGTTGTATAATCATCAAAATCAGAATGAGATCTAATAACTAAGTTTCTGTGATATAGTACATAGAGAGCAAGAACATACAAACAATTATGGGGAGAAGTAGACCGGTTCCATCTTCCATCTTCAATACAATAGCAGGATGTGGTGCATAATCTGGCAAATGTCCTCCCTGAGGGTTGTTATGGACGCATCTTAAGTGTCTGCCATCCCTCATTTTGATCATAAAACCATCTGCTCCACTCTTCACCTCAACTATATAGCACAATCACCGAAAATATCTTTGATAAGGCTCCAAAAGGAGCAAGTAGAAAATTCAAAGACCAATTGTTTTATCAAAAATTGTAGTACCAGCTTCAATCACACTAGAGTTGACATAATCTTCATCTTTTTCGTTAAAGTTCTCTGCCATACTTCCGCTGCCATTTGAGGATGAGTTGAAACTACATAGCACTGTCTTGCACTTCCGTGCGTTTATTTGGCAAGATAGAATACTATTTTTGGCTTTGCTGCCACTGAGTTCCTTGAGTCCCCAGAATTCACTTCGAATACACATTGCATTCATTGGTCCAATCATAGCCAGACTGGAGAACCCTGCTAGTTTAGCACGGACAGGGCACACAACTGGTCCTTGCAGAGAACCCATATTAAATTCTCAAAACCTATAACCCCAAAAAACGAAAAAAAGATAATCAGGACCGGGTCACTGCCATGGAATTAAAGAACGTTAGAGCTGAATATAGCTCGACATAAGTCATTTAAGACTAGACATTTCTGTCAAGTCCTGTATCTGTAGGTAAAAGAAAAAAAAGTGTGGAGCCATTGGCTCTGCATATTTTTGTTAAAAACTGACAGCACATCTACGCGATGTCCAATATACAACTGGCATCTAAAATTAATTGGAACAAATAATATTAGATCTTTATTCATCAATGTATTGATCCTAAATTCCTAGCAGAGTGGGGAATAAAAGTTCTGCACGATGTGCCCCATCAAAACATAACATCCAACTCCAAGAGAATAATCCTTAATTAGAAATAGAAAAGAACAAAAACTACAAGGCCAGAAATATAGTGTCCTTTCCTTCTTCTCGTCAACTACTCAGCCATAGCGAAAATATAATTTTTTTTTTACAGGGCAAAAATAAAGAGACGCCAGAATATTATCACCTCTTTCAAATTAGTAAATAATAAGTATCAGAATGTTTGATCACAGGAATAATTTAAAACCTAAATCGAACCTGGAAGAGATTGAAGCTCTAAAATTTCTGCAAAGGTCAACAATCAAACGACACTTCAGTCACCGATCACCGTAAGAAGCATGAAAAATCCTGTCACTTCGCGAGTTCTGGAATTCAAATCGACGGAAACAATATCGGGGACGTATATGGCGGAATTTTTTTTTTTTTTTCCTTGGCAATATAAGTCGGAGAATTTATCAAGCACAGAAAATCATATACAAATGGAAATAAAAGATCTGAATATACAAAGAAAGAGATAGAATATCAGAGAAAGTCCAAATAAAACGTAGAGGGAAGTGCAGAAAGTGGATGTAATTGAGACCCAGACCGAACGAGAAAATAAGATCGGATAGAAGGCACCAGATAGGCGAAAAGATCAGAGATCCTTCCGTACTGTGTGAGAGGGATCTTAAAACTAACATGAAGCGCTAGTATGCATCATACTGTACAGTGGAATCTCTCTTATGCCCCTATCGTTTTCCGTATGGTCGTAATTTCTTCTTATTCAAGGCACGTCGGCTTACTTTTATTTTTCGCCCCCAGCCCCTCGCTTCACTTAATCAAAGGGTTACAACTTACAAATATGTAAGTTTTTTTTTTTTTTCATAAGAATATCATGGATAAATATTTTCTATAATTCAAAACAACATAATACATTTTTTAACTACGATACTTTTATTAAAAATTTGATAATAAATATTATTTTTACTTAAATTTAAATTATCAATTAAAATAAAATGGCAAAGCTATAATCACTCTGATGCCCCTGAGGCAATGACTTCTGCAATGTTAAGCAGTTAGCTTCATTTATTTTATAAAATATTAACAAGAAGCTTCGAATTATAACTTCATTAAACGCAATCTTGAGGGCGTAATTTTATACAGTATAGTCGCATGTATATGTTATAAAATTTGAGTGATATGACTGGGTTACGTTTCAATTTGAAGCCCCCAATATTGTACTGAGTGACATTGAAATATTGCTAGCGATATTAAGATTATAATAATTTCAAAATGAATTATCAGAAACGTATATTCTTTTCGCCCAACCATAAGCATATATATAAAATTATTCTTTCTGCGATTAGGTATTTTCAGTTACAGTTCAAGCGATGTGTATGTTTTGTGCTGTGCAAGAGATGACAATCTATAAGTCCCTTTGATATTGACTAATTTTACTACCAGACATGCTACAAGGGACCACCCCTTACGGAAACCAATGCGTTGTATGACCCAAATGAACTTAACTAAGCCGATAATCTCTCGGTAATAATAAGGTTGTGATTGGATGGGCATTTATGGAAATGGCAGGGTCCGCCAAAGAAAGCCTAAGCGTGCCTGAATAAGATGACGTGGCATCGCAAATGGTCATATGCCAAATGACGCCATAACTGCGCCGGCGGCCAAGGACATTTAGGCTTCCAGATGAGTGCCGCGTGCACAAAGACGTGGATAAGTTCTTTTTCTGATTAAAATATCAATGTTCCGGATAAGACGGTGTCTTCCATTCCTTCCCTTCCAATATCAACACTACATTATTTTAGTCTTCGATATTCTCGAATTGCATTAAATAATTTTATTCTTAATAAAAAAAAAATTACATTTCCAACACCCCCGCCAATAAATTGAACACAAATTAAAAGACGAAATGTGAGAGGCATCGTAGAAAATTTTGTAGAGACAGCTAAAATCAACTGAAGAAAACAAGTTACGCTTATTTTGTGAGAAGGAAGGAAAACGCTTAAGTCCATCCCCGAAAGAATTTTTTTTTAAAAATTTTTTTTCCAAGGGATTACCTCTAATTACTTTATGGGAATGAAGCAACTGGATGCAGATATCTAATAGAAAGAATCCATGATAATAGTGAGAAGCCCAAAGTAATGTAATGGGCCTAATGAGGACCCTACAAAATCAAAGTTGATGTATGGGCATGTATAAATATCATATAACCTACAATAACATTGATGACTTTTCAAAAACGTACACTTAAATGGGTAAATGAATGGGACATGATAAGCGCGTTAATGGATCAAACTTGCTCCATCTTCAACTTGTTCCACAGAGAGACCAAATTCGCTCCATTAACAACTGTTTTTTTTTTTTTTTCTTCGAAGGGGAATATCTCCATAAAATAAGAACCTTTGCTCCTAACAGACAAAAGGACTAATTAGATGAAACCCAAGATTTGAAACTTCATATCCTTCCTCCCTTTTTTTTCCCCTCGAGACTTTAAATACTAATTTTGTATAAATTGAGTAAGGTGTTAATAATTATTAAGATGCTCCACCAAAGCTAGGGTGGTGCCAGACTCCAGTGCCACCATGATCATCTGTTATGTAGGACATGCAGGATAATGGGACGAGACAAAGGCCTCGGCTTCTAAGATCTCGCTTTGCTGTGTCCCCTGCGCCGTCTTTGCCTGAAGAACCCTGTCATTCATTATATGATGTTACACTGAGTTCTGTGTGTGTGTGTATATATATATATATGGTAGTGTATCTGCGAGTACTTCATAGAATTCATACTTCCATTGAAACATGCTTACCCCTTGCATCATTCTGTTGTTCTGGTTCCGTGATGACTTCATGTATGGGACACTCAACGTCTGTACAGTATTGAAATGAGAATCAAATCTGATAAGCAAAATATGTACTAATTTTTCTAACGCCTGCTATCATAATATATATTCACACATTACACCAGAAAAAATGTAATAATTTTTTTTTTTTCAGATAATTTTGTAAAATAGGAAATGGATTTGTATCTATTTTAACAAAACCGTTGGCAATATTAGAGAGGAATTATCGGTGTTTGACACTGGATAACAATAGAAAATTCAAATTCAGCATGTCAATATTACTTAAACAAGTCAAATTAAAACCCTAGCTATTAATGTTCACTCTAAATTTGTTTATAATTTTTTTTTTTTTTTTGGGTTGGAGGAGCGATGGATTTTCCATTTAAGAAGCACAGTATGAAGTTGACAAGTAAGAACAAATGTGAATCTCGTATTAAACAATGAAATTCATTGAATACCTCAACTTGGTTTTGAAGGAACTTGATGTATCCAATAGCCTCCATGAGAACCGATGCAGTGTCTGTCTGCAACATCCACAAGCATGTTAGTTTCTATCGTATTTAGACTCGGTATCAAGCTAATGCCCACGTTAAAAATAAATCTCCCTCGCTAATATCCATCTTTTATCGACTTTAATAATTTGAAGAAAACAAAGTCAAGGCCGTGTGTGAAAATAGTATAAATATATATACCTTGCCAAAAGGAGCCACCAGCTGCTGAAGAGCAGCTATCCTGTCTCCTAGTTTCTCTTTTCTAACCTGAAAGATTAATTACAATTTGCACATCATGCAAAAGAAAACACATATAACGATCGAGTTAATCAACACTGGAGCTTCTGTTTAAGTAGATTAATTAATCACATTGTCATTTCGAATATCACCCTTAGGTTTATCAAAATAGAGTATATATGAACGATTATAATCTAATTGCTCACTCCGACCGAAAAAAAAAAAAAAATCTAATTGCTCACGATCATGTAAACCAGTTAGAACTGATTTTGCCGATCCTTGAAGCGTTTCCGGATTGCAATTAATACGGTTCCAGATTAATACAACTGAATATTCATTCTAAAAAAAGAGACTTCAATATTTGATTGACACCTTTAAGGGTGGGCACGATGAGCGTGATTCTGGTCGTAATTTCTTTGAAGCCGTTTGAGATGGAGAAGGCTTTGACTCCATTAAAGCGCTGGGTCTCTTTGTTTCTACCATGGCACTGGTGAAGTGCGATGGCTGTGGAATATGAAAAGAGTAAAGATCAGGTGAATAATGATTAAAGTGTGTCTTTCAAGAAAGAAACCCAAAAGAAATGAAAAGAAAGGGAAAAAATTGTGATGGAAGACAAATGCGTACAATGTTTAAAGGTGAGCCTATATCCCTAATCAAACATTTATAGTTGAAACAAGTTAATGAAAATTCTACAGTAAAGGGTTTGAGCTTTTTCAAAGACTTACCTTATCAACTACACATATCAATATTAGACAATAACTAATTAACTATATTGATTCTGTTGTCACTGTTCATTGGTTGTTATGTTTTAAGTAGATAAAATAAAACTATATATCACATTCTTCACAACTCTTCTCATCATATATTACCTACAAACTAAGTAATCTATAGAAACTCTGGTCTGGACATCCTGGGCCTACGAAAATACTCAACAAGACGAGAACATTAGAGTTGGAAGATGTTGATGTCTCACGTTATGACTTGAAAGCACCATTAACTTTCAAATAATAGTACGAATCTATATAGCTACTTTTTACACGGGTCCGAAATTTGCTGCTGACGCCACTAGTTTAATTAGTCCATGACATGACAGTGACACTGGTTAAGCGTTATTTGACTGAAATTAAAAAAATAAAAAAGGAAGAAAATTAAAGGAGGAGGAAGAAGAAAGAGCCAGAAACACTAACGATTCTGCGATATGTACTATAGCTATCTATTTTCGAAGAAGAGAAATACTCACAATACTAGAGTTATACGTCCGCGAACTCTCAATGGGGTGCCGCATATGTAAAGAACGGCTGGAGTCCCCATTAAATCTTACTGAGTTTAAAGGATGTAAAGAGTGCAAATTCATGTTGGAGGAGTTTGAAATTGCTTGGGACGAATGGTTTAAGTTAGAGATGTTTATAGTTGGGTAAATCTGGCTAAAGTTTCCTCTGCTTGGAGCTCCCAAACCACCGGCACTATTGGAGTAAAAGTTTGAGGAAGATAGGGTGTTGAGCAGAAGCTTCTCACTAACACCATTCAACTGGTCTTTCTGCTCCTGAAGCGCCCGGTAGTGTTGTTCCCTACCTGGGGCACTGTTGTTTAGCATTTCTGTGGATTTGGGAAAAGTATCACACATCTCTTCCTTTATCAACCAGCTTTCTGCATCACTTCCCCACTGATGATATCCTAAATCTTGGATCATACAACTGTTGAGAGTTGAATCTCTTGATCTGGAGGCTGCTTCCTGGATGATTTGGTTCAAGTTACCAGCATTCCTATACGTACAAGAAAAATACGAGTTATATATACCTTTACTTTAATCGCAAAGCTTAAAAATACCTATTGAAACAAAGCCCTACTCTATGTATTTCAACAATATGTACTTCAACAGTATCACATGAAGTTCTTCACTAATTTGTGGGGAAAAAAAAAATAAAAGAAGCACGTTAAGCACAAACTCAACTCATATGCTTAAATAACAGTTGGGAAAAAAACTGATAACCGGGTAGAACCTAATTGAGAAGAAAGTAGAAGGAACTTACGAATAGATTTGTGGTGACCAAGAAGGGGTGCTTCCATTAATCCCATAGCAAGATGGGGTGTCAACAGGCTGAGGTTGGAGTTGGAGGTGATGGAGATTGGGAGATTGACTAGATTCCATAATGATAATTATATCATATGACTTTAAAAGAGAAAGGAATGACTTGAAAATCCCAAGATGAGTAGTTACTAGATAGTGATTAAAATTTACGAGCTAAGGTGGACGGAATCTGCCACTCTATAATTCAAAAGAACACAGTTCCAGGTGACAACCATACCTTGCTGCTTTTCCCCACTTTTCTGATGAGTTCCCTCTTTACTCTTTCGAGTTTACATATCTTGCTAAAGTAGGCTTGGAAAGAAAGGGAGAGAGTCCATAGTTGATACCACTCTCTGACTTTTAATTATTTATTTTCCTTTCCGGGCAACTTTACCTTGAAAATTTCTCTATAATTTTTTATTACGGGCCACTTTCTGCGTTCGCTCTTAAACAATGTGCCTTTTGTGCTCCCTGCAATTACATGAAGATGATTATAGTCATCTACGTCATGATCACAAATCCTCTCCCTTCAATCCCAACACTATGAAACCAAGCTCTGCTATTGGATGAGAAAATGATAGCTCCCACGCTCTCTATTTCTCTCTCTTCACGTCCATCCCCACATGTCGCGCGGTTGCCCTATTGCCTTGTCATATTTCTCATTTCTATGTTGTTGCAACTTGCAACTAATTACACTCAAATTAACATTCTTAAAATTTCTGTATTTAACACCCCCCAGAAAAGAAAAAAACCTTTGCAATTAAGGCTATAGATAGGATCATCATTGATCCAACCTTAAATGTTCATTTAAATTAGATAATTTTTTAATAAAAAAATATTGGTCGATCTTAACACACTTATATAATAATTAATTTAGTATGTTAATTCTAATAAAATCATTCTAAATAAAAAAAGTACGAGCATTTAAGCCTAAAATTACTCAAATAAGTATGATGAATTCTATTACTGTACTATTCTTGCTATGTTTAATAAACTAAATAGAAAATAATAAGCTTCTATGATATATATATATATATATATATAAAATTTATGTGCATGCGTAATGCTTATAAGATTTATAAAAACGTATAGTATAGTGCTTTTATTATGTGTAAATTTCTTTATTTATTTATAGTCTTAAATAAAATCATGATTTATTAAAGATTATAAGCACAGTTCATTATATAAATAATTAATATGTTGATTAAATACATTTATATAATAAATAAACGGATTCCATTTCGAGTTTTTGACTACCCGAGAATTCACAAATTAAAGAACTCGATTCATTTTCATTTAATATAACAATCAAGATGTTTGATTTTCAAGAAAGTTTCTGAAATTGAGTTTTACACTCTGTTATTTCCTTTCTAACCCAAGTTACTAATTAATCTCATGATTAAGAAAGAGGAAGCTTTAAATTCATTAATGACCACAACTTAAATAAATAAAGATTTTACTAACCAGTGTTAATAGGATTATTTATTGTACATAATAAATTATCATTAACTAATGAAATTAGTTAAAGATCATTTATTATATATATTACCAATATTAATAATTACTTATAGACTAGTTTCATTGGTTAAATTTAATTTATTATAAATAATAAATGCTTTTAAAAACACTAGTTAGCAAAATAGGTCATGTCAGGAAATTGTTGTCCTTGACCTTTTTGACTTGGCGTGACCATATTTGATTTGTCAAATAATAAATCTCAGATATATATATATATATATATAGAGAGAGAGAGAGAGAGAGAGAGAGAGAGAGAGAGAGAGAGAGAGAGAGAGAGAACAATTGCGAGGGGAATCAACGGACCTTAGTCATTGCCTATGCCTTTTTAGCCGTTGAATTTTGTGTGTTAGGCTCAGAATATCCTTATAATTGGGTTGGTTTGAGTCTTGAGTGTTTCTCATCACCTTCTCTCCCTCACAACCCTTGTTTGCTGCCAATGTTCACAGCATTTAAGTCATATCAAAATATGGTCAGATTTATATAACGTAAGCTAGTGATGCAACTTTTAAGATTGCAATAACCTCAAGATACAAAACACCACCACATCTATCCTTAACGTAATGAAACATATAAGAATACGCATATATATATATATATATATATGGGAAGAATATCACAACAGTCGGATATATTCACCAAAATATTAGTGTTTCCATTCTTACAATATATATCTTAAAATGACCTTGGTCACTGTACTGCTTGAATCAATTTTTACCAGATTGGATTACCATTATTCCCACCAAATATTTGGAATAGATCAGTAAATACAAGAAAAAATTAAAATAAAATGAAGAACAAAAGTTTGTTCAACGAGGGAACAGGGACTACAACTTTAAGTCGGTCAAGGTAGCCTTTGTACTTTTTGCGCTTGACTTGATTAAAAAAAGCAGACTAACATACATATCCACTATAACACCTTTCTATACGAATCAAGCATTGCAATATGTTGAATCAATACATCTCACACAAACTATATATAACTTCGTTAACATGTGGCTCTATGATCTTGTTACAACTTGAGGGGCACTAACAAAAACACTCCGCCCCTCCCTGATATAATATAAGTATAAATCTTCAATTTCCTATGTGTTTGTGTGTCTATATACATACATACATATATATATATATATATATATATATATATATAGCCACGAACTGGTCATAACTTTGAGTGATAATGACAGCCACCTCAGTGGTATGTCATTTCCCACCCTAAACAAATTGCACGGGAGTTTTCTATTTCTCCAACGAAAAATAAATTAATTAATATAATTTCCATGGAATAAACACTGAGCTTGTCATAGCTGGCCATTATGTGATAAAATAAAATACAATTGCTTTCCATATAAAGTTTCCTTATCTTCTGAACTAATCAAATCGTAGAATTTGATATTGCTAGACAGAAAAACAAAAAAAAAAACAAAAAAGAAGGAGCAGTAGAGCACTAAGGTACTAAATAATTTTAACACACGCTTGCACGCAGATATATCATGAATCATAACACTGACCAAGACCTTTCTAGCTAGTACCTTATAAGCTTGTACTACATATATTGTGAAGGTTATTGTGTGCCAGTTTATAAACCCTTAGGAAAAGATATGCCTTTTGCTGTAGCCCTTAAGATACAAAGAATACAATTAAGGTTTAAAATTAATCTGTGCTATCATTCTCTATTTTGGCCCATGATTTCTGACAAATATTATTACTTTTAGGCGTTAAAATTTTAACTAACATACAATGTTTTCACTATTCGAGATAATTTAAGGAGATAAAGTGTTACGTTTGAAGTTTGGATGCAATAATTAATTAAGCTATAAAGTTCAGGGCCTTATATATAATTTTTCCTAAAATATGCTAAGTGTGATTTATGTGTCTTCATCCAGAAAGGGAGAGATATAAATATCTAGTCAGCCCCACAATAGTTCAGAACAGACCAAAGATGATGGAGCAATGTGAGATCAGATCTGAGTATGGGCAAGCTTAACTTTGCTTTTAGCACTTTTCTACCTTTACCCTTCTGGCATGTCCATCCATCTAATACTCCATGTCTCCCTTATATTAATCTACATATATGTAAGACACACTATTTTCCCTCCCCTTCTTTAAAGCTTTTCTTCTTCTTTATTCATATCTTTCCCCCTTATCCTTTCCTTGTCACCTTTGGCTCATTTCATCTCGCTATATTCCAAACATTCATTTAATTAAAGCTGTCCCTACTTAAAGTTTAAAAATTGGAACCTTTTCGCAACTCATCAAAAGATTTTACCACAACAAATAATGACGGTGATTTTCATTATATTTTAAGCTATTTTCTGCTTATTTTTCACCAAAAGAATAATATAACAGTTTAGGGCTTTGAGCATTGATACCTGTTGGGTATATATAATGGCATAAAGCTGCTGAAAATCCCCCCGCTTCACTATTCAAATCTCCCAACTTGCCAGGCAACGGTATGGATATGTACATAATTAAATAAATACATAGAAGCTTTCCATTAATGGGGGTGAAATCGATGAAACCCAGACGAAGTGAACTGTGCTTGAGATGCTTTCATCAAACCAAAAGGTGAGGTCGCAAAATGCAAACTTTTCAGTTTTCAGTGCACATTCAAATTAAGATGCAGAAATGGACTTCCTCGGGTCGATCGTATAGTTAATTTGGCCTCTCTGCATAGGTCAGAGGGAGATCAATTAAGATACTGCTAGATTCCTTTTGTAACATACATTCATTCACCGAAAGGCCTAATTGAATAATGAATTAATACGAAACTTTTGTTCATGTAGACTTTTAATGAATTATCTAAACCTTTCCAGACGCGCGAGTGGCTCCCTGCTAAAGAAGCCAGTGCTTCATCATAACCCCACAAGAAACAATGCTATAATTCGTTACTTTAAAGGGTCCATTCATCATCATGAAATGGAACGTGCATCTTTTTCTCTAACATAACCAGTCAACCCCCTAGGATCAATCACCCATGGCCACTACTCCTGTTGAGTCTCTTATCCTATGATTTAACTTTATGGTCAAGCTCTAGTAATTAGTTTCATATATATGATATATCTGTGTCATTTACTTTAATTAATGGGTACGTACAAAAGGGTTTTGAATTAATTTTTTGCTTGGTTATGACGTACGTGATTAGAAGATTCTCAACCTTCCTGCGCATATCACTTGATCACATCCAATCCACTATCATCAGCCAAAGAAAAAAGAAAAAAAAAAAGGATCACATCCAATTTACAATAATGCATCCAAAGCCTTTCGGGGTTTTCACTTTCTTCTCCTTTTACCTTTTTCTAGGGTCTAATATAGGTAGAGATTCCAAGGCCTTTGTTACCTATGGCATTCATTCTGCAAGCTAACCTTTCATTTTTTCCTGTTTCTCTTTTTCGGGATGAAAGTTCATATGGAGGGTTCTTCCATCAAGCAATTTCTATCATACGACAAATACACAATAATTGTCACTTTATCAATTTTTTTGACCGATTGAATCCTTTTGGTTTGTGGATGCAAATCTCTTGATGTATATATGTTGCCTTTTTTATTTTCATCATCCTTTAAGTCATGTCCTCATAATTCTATAATTAAATGTTTGTTACGTGCTGCGCTAGACCAACAATTTCTCAATGACAAATTTTGCTTTGGTTGCAGATAATTATCAAGCCTATGAAATAAAGAAACTTGTATTCCTTTCTTCATCAATAATTTATCTTTAGTGTATGATGATTAAGATTTGCTCATACAACTTGAATAATGAACTCTTTTTGAAGTGTTAAATTCGGTAAAACCCTGAAAAGCAGGTCTAAAAGTAGCTGGACTAAAAAGTAATTAGAGAAAAAGACAAAGCATTGGAACAGAAGAATATATGCTTTTCTCAAACTTAGGGGCATGAAATCCAACATTGTGGGGCCACCCTCTTCTTGCTTTCCATGTCCACTAAACCAAATATATTACCATATTGATGTTAATTTGCGGTCTTCATCATCCAATTGTCTAATGGGTTCTCATACATGGGTGTGATCATCTGCCATCAACGGCACAAGATCTGCCACCAATTGCCTCTAGTGATATAGCTTCATGATTGAGTTTGTAGGTTCATGGTTTTTAGCAGTAAGGAGAGTAATGGAGCTTCGGTTTTCTGTTTTCTGAGAACGGTGGGGAAATTTGATCTGTTAGTGGTGTATTTCATTCGATTTCCTGTATGGAACACACCAATTTGACCAGTGCTTTAAAGCCATGGTTTCCCATTAATGAGCAAAACCTTAGTGGTGCACTTCACACAAATCAAAAGGTGTATGATATGTTCCGAGTAAGAATAAAATGAGAGTCGTGAATGGAGAGATACCTCTTCCGCAGGGATGAATGAATGATGGTGCACAAGCATCATCTATGTTTAGCTTTTTAACAAAGACAAGAATGACTTGTATTCTTTGTCAGGAAATGAACAGGAAGTGACAATAATAAATTTCTCGTCTTAAGTGTGGGATCTAGGTGCTAAGACTAGCTCGCACATGTAAGAAAAAAGAATTTAAAAAACACTAAGTGGGCTGAGAACTTGCATACTAACAACGGTGAGCATCAGGGCTAGGTTGATCAATTTGGTCTCAACCGATCATAGCAAATTAGATTGAATTAAATTTAAATAAAAAGATTTACAAATTAATTGGATTAGGTTAGATTTATGACCAAGCCGAGTTTCAAGATTATTATCAATTGGGCCTGTCTCGATTATATTTTTTATTTTTGAAATATTATTTTTATATTTTAATTTGATTTATTTTAATTTATAATAAGTTTTTAATATATAAATTATTTTCAAATTTTAATTCTTTTTCATTCAAAATTTTAATTTTTATTTATTGTAATTTTTTCACATCCAAATTTTAAATTTTTTATTTTTTCTTTTAAATATTTGTTTTTATTAATTAAAACATAATTTTTGTAAATTAAAAAAAATAAAAAATAAAGATAGACTTGACTTAACCTAATCACGTATTGGAATGGGTTGGGTCTCAAAGTATAAAAATTTGCCCCGTGTTAAGTTAAGCCAAGCCCTAGATTGTATTCAATCCCACTCTAACCCCATCCTTAATTACCCTTGCATACCATGACCAAAATTCATAAATATACTTTGATTTGACTCACTAGGCCTTGAAAAGCAAAATTGTGTTTAGGGTGACAATATACAAATGTGATTTTGCCCTAACTTGATCAAACATGACTTAGATTCAACACAAAATTAATTTTTTTTTTAGTTCAATGCAAACCTCCATTTAGAGAGCAAACATAATTTTCAAACAGGAAACTAAAATAGCATCGATTTGATATTTTAAACAACCTATCATGAGCACCAACAATCAAACCAAACACGCACTAAGAATGCATAGAGAAGTAGTCCCCCGTAGGAGGAGATTGTTAGTTTGGGAGTTTAGATTACAAATCAAAACTCGTTCTCCTTTGTTCCTCATTAGAGCAATGAACTTTGAAGATTAGATTACGTAAAAATGTGAGATTGAATTTAAAATTTAGAGAGGATACGGAGATGAAAAGGGAAAAGAAGAACATGTAAAACAGAAATTGCAGACGCTACATTGCAATGTTGACTGGACAACAGTAAAAGTCATTACAGATCTATTTTCAGTTTGGGGCCTTATGCCGTTATGTCCCTTTCTGCAGATCCGGATTCCGGATGAAAATGCAGTCATTCCTCCTCCACTTAATTTCAAATTCGTTATTGAAAAGGAAAAATATTCACAAGTCACCCAGCAACAACTGCACACGGTGCAAGGATCAATCTTTAATCTAAGAATCTGGACAAGTCAGTATAGACAATGAATATCAACATGGGTTCGAATACAAGTCACTACAGTATTAGGAGGAAGAGATAGTATCTACAGCCGAGCAACGTATGAGTTTGCTTGGGTTACATATCTAACCCAACGATATGGATTTTGTGCTTTCGAACTCTTTGCTATTTGCAAGTACTTCACCTGCAACCAAAAGTAGCATCTTAGTAGTTAGTACTATTCAAGATGAGAATGCACAAAATGAACCTAGAAATATAGTATGCAAAAAGCAATAGAAAGTTGAATCTGATCCTCAAATCATGGAGACCTGAGAAAGGAAACACTTGGCTTGTATCTTGATTCATGCAATTAGCAGCAAATAAAACAGGCCTCGAGAAAATTAAAATGTGGCTTCCAAAAGATCATCCACATTTTACCTTAAGCCCTGAGGCATTATACATAGGTATAGTGAAGGTCATGCTAAGAGGCCCTGCCTCCTTCATTATATTTCCTGTGTCCAACAAAAGCACAGTAATTTATCCCATCCAAGAATATATCTTGACAAACAGCCGAAATAACATAGTCAAATTTGTACCATGTAACTCCTGTGAAAATGTAAGCTTTGCACGTAAAGTATGTTCAGATCCACCAACAACCTACAAGAGGACGGATTGGCCACTAAATCTATAAGTACAACTAATATTAGCTTCTAATATGCAAATGAAGGAACCTTCCTGGAACATAAAACATATCAGTATCCCAAAACTAAAGTTCGATTATTGAAGGAAAACAGTAGATTAAATCTACCTTATTTAGGCCCCACTCCAGTCTCTTGTTTGCTTCCCTAAAATCAGTGGTATTTCCAACTGCTCCAGGCTCCAACTCAAAATTAACCCTGAAATTTTCCAATCAGGTAGAAGAAGAAGAAATTAGGATGGTAAGTCCATCGCTAGTGCAAAAAGAGCAAATAATTGTCCTTGAAAATGCCAGCATGCATAGCACACTGCCAAAGAATTTCACCCTATATTCAAATTCTCTTTCCCTCTTTATTTCACTTGTTAAAAAGAGAAACTTTTGAATATTTTATATTTTCTCTCTAGGTTTACTATTAATCCCTCAAGCCAAATGGACTGCACGTCTAAATCTGGCCATTCAAAGACCTCTTATTTCAATAGTATTATATCTCATCTATTTCAAAGCCACAATGAAGATATCAAGCTCTCTGTTTTGATCTCTGCATATGCCAAAAAAATGACAAATAAACCAGTAATTACAAATATTTTGCCTTAACTTTACCATTGGCAGCTGCTTTTTAAATTAGTAACAAGGATAAAGCATTTGCTAGATACATGCAAAGTATCATTATCAACAAACATTGCTAATAACTATATCTCAATTGCTTAACAGACTTGCTTTATTATTGTTTATATTGTTTAAAATTTGAACTGAAAAGGTTTTCAATAATCATATTTTTAGATATTAAATTTTTAATACTCTGCCTCTCATAAATATATCATCATATGGGCATTATATACATGGTCTATTTGTAACTATACGAACTAGAAAGGCATGTGGAACAGATGTCAAATTGTCAAGTAATCATGAATAAGCAGGTCAAAGTTAGCAAGTCACTATTCACTCAGAAGGTACAAGGATTTTAGGATACAAAACCCAAGCGTAATCATTACTACAAACCAAGTATGTTTTGGGCAGTATGGAGGCACGGGATCATGCCTTTGGTCTGTAACTAAAATGTATAATGCATCAGTAAGATAATTGATATACCGAGTTGTAAATGTTGGCAGTGGCATCTGTACAAGAACTGTGTTGGCATTGATGCTTGAGGAGAAGTCAGCTCGCACTTTAATGACCACTTCAGCCTATCTCAAATAGCAGATTTTCAGAATGTGTTAAGCAAGATAACAAAATTTAGAAACAATGGGAGGTTCAAATCACCTTAAGGGATCCTGTTTCTTCAATCAATGCGTTTATATGAAAGGGTGGCTTAATCGGTTGTGTCATACGATAATTCATGACTGGAAATTCGCCATCTGGTGGCACCTAACAAGCAATGGTGTAGTACTTAGTCAAAGAATTCATTTATTATATGACTTTTATTATTACTCTATATATGTATGCACTTACCAATGTCAAAGTTCGGTCAACATCAAAACTACCAAGATGTACGGATTCATGGAAGTTACAATCATCTAGAATCACAGCACCTGAACTTGTATAATCTATTTAAAATGATAGCAAAATGATATCAGGCAACAATGAAACAACCCAGCAAAATAAATAGAAATGCCATATTCATCAAGGAAACTTCAACATATCAGGTATCAATAACACGTCTTTGGTCAACTTAAAATATTTCCCTAGTTGAAGTTAAGAATATAGTGTCATTTCAATGTGCAAAGAATTATAAGAACATAAATAATGGAATTCACAGCACAAATATCCTATATGGTACTTGACTATATATCTATTTACATGGAAAAAGTAGCCAAACAAATCTTTGTTCGCATTTTAAGAGTGATAAACAATACCATTGATTCTGATCAACCACAGATTAACGTACCACTTCTTCCTATACTGAGGTCCTCATTGAGAGCAAGCTGAATCTCTGGGTTACCAGTAAGGTAACTCTTCATTTGAATTGTGCCATCTATCTCACTAGTGAGTATAAATCCCTAATTCCCGAAAAGAAGAAATCCACATCAAACTGCTTCAAAATTTTGGAATAGATGCATGAAAATTATTGAGAAAAAATTTCTACCAGATGTCAAAAAGAACCCATAAGAACTAGATACTCACACTAGAGTTGAATGTAACACTTATTTTCTCAATTACATCAACAAAAATCTCATCCCTCTTCCTACCGCCTGGTTCATGTGCAATGACAGATTTTGTAATAGCTGTTGCTGGCATCTTTTTGGTCCCTTGCTGCAGATACAAGAGTTTCACAAGTTAACAAAATCATACATCTATTTAAAACCAATTATATGATTAATGCATGAAATGATGAAACTGACTCCATAGATTGTTACCATAAAAATGGATGTAGGTCCAACAGGTGTCAATCTTGCAGCTTCAACCACAATTGGCTCATTGAAAACATATGACTTCAAAACCTCAGTTGATGTTGTTTGCACATAACCAAAGTCCTGGAACAAGTACTTGGTAAGGGAACAAATAAAACAGAATCCAACTTTTTGCAGTAATAAATAGATATGTACCATACAGGCTATTCAGTTCAATATGTTTCTTTTTCTTTCCCCATCAAAGGACCTATAGACCATTGATAGCTAAAAATAGAGCCTATCTGACATATGAGAAACGTTTATCAGAGAAATAAACAAAGAGTGTTTTTATTTTTAATTCTTTTATATAAAGATCTTTAAAAAGAGTTCAAACAGACTCAGTAAATGCAAAGTTGCAAGAAAGTGTGTATTGGCAAATGACAAAAATGAATCACCAAAGATATAAACTTTCAAATATGTTAAATGATTCTATATTCAGATATAAAGTTCAAGTAAGCATTTTTTTATTGCCTGCTTTGCCAACATATCCATTAGGTTAGATAGTAAATGTCTTGCTGCAAAACAATTATCCATAAGCAAACCATTAAACAGCCAGTTCAACAGAAGGAAGAATGATAACTACTTACAATGACTTCGAGCAGCAATTCATATACAAGCACAAAGTTTTTTCTCAATGAATCTTCATTAAGAACACCAAGGTAATCTTTGATAACACGTGCAATCCTTTGTAAAAGTTCTAAAACAAGAGAAGGGGAGACATTGACTCTAGTTGTTGCAACAAAAAACAATCCAGCAACCTTCACGTGAAAGTAGTTTACACCATCTACATTCTGTTTTCAAAAAAGAAAAAAAAGAAAAAAAAGCACGAGTGATCAGAAGGGACCAAAAAAATGATCATGTCAAAACTGAGGGAAAACCTACAGAATTTGGCACAAGTTATTTCTCCAGATTTATCAGTAAATAGAAGACAATTATAAGAAACCTGAACCACGAGAATGAAAAGAGACTAATAAACTATTATTATTAGAGCCAGAGAGATGCTGCTCTTTTGAAGACCCATGGAAAATCCCTCCTTTTAGCATCCAATTCTCAAGTGATAACAAATAACCAGAATCCGTTCTCAAAGAGAGAAAAGATATAATTAAGAAGCCATTGATGCTAATTAAGACAATTAGTTAATCAGTTCCCAAATTACTTCTGGCATTAGCATATGTACATGTGAAATGATCGGAGCAGAACAATCAAATGAAGCTCGTTATTTCATATCATGAAGAAAATACCTACAAATACAGGTGGAGCATCTCCTTCACCATCCTTCCAGAACTTCACTTTTCGGAAAAATGTCTCAGCACTTCCTTTTTGTACTTCACCACGATCTACATTCGTTTAATAAACAAGAAAAGAAGGTGAACACCATTCGCATGCTAACTTCTAAAGATGGTAACATTTAGTATACGTAAATCCCATCATTGGGTGATATAGCTTGAAGTGGTCTATAACCCCCATTGCCCACCAGAAAGAAAAAGATGTGAACATTATATTCTGTAATAGTGTCCGCTGGAACAATTGTTCTCGAAAATCAATTTAAGAAATAATTTTTTAAAATGAGGAAAAAAAACTAACTTAAAATATAAATGAATATAAAATTAGCCACCATAATCCCAAAATTATTATTATTTTAAAAAAAAAAGCGCCCCCCACCACCCCAACCACCCCCCTCCCAATACATTCGCACACACAAATGAGGCAAGATGGCCACAACCCCACCCCTTCCCGAACACCCAAATCCTCGCGGGAAGCGAAAGCTATATGCAAAAAATGAATACATCTTAAAGGGAAACAGGAATCCCAAAATCACTTGGTCAAAACTCAAAAACAAGGGACGATCGCTTCTCGATCAAAATTTCATTGTTAATGGTCTTTCACATGTTTTTCCAATATCCAAATGAAAAAGAAGGAAGTAAATCCTAGAAGGAACTCAGTCCAAGCAATGCGTAATAACTTAAAAAGTATAGACTCACAGTCACGGAAGACGATGTTGTCGCCCCTCTGTGAAAGCACAAAGAACTGGGAGATCATGTTGAATGCCTCTCCTTGCTTTGCCTCTGAGTTTTCTAGCACCGAAATCGACTCTGACCTTCAATCACAAGTAAAAACAGTTTGACTTCATTTCATGGTTTTCTGCGACATCGTCGACCTTTCCCGTATCAGGTCAGCTATCAGTGCCACCTGACATTGCCACGTTGGCGCCTAATTAGTTTTATGCAGACGGCAGACCCAGCAATTCTACCGGACCAACCCAACCCATTCGAGCCCGGCCCGTACCGGCCCAATATATTAATAGTATGCTTCAATATATTTAATACATGAAACATTTAAGTTCATTTAGGACATTAGGATCTTTTTAAAATTCTACTTTACTTTTTCAATATAGTTACAAATATATTTAAAGTACAAAATATTCCAGTACGATAAAGCTTCTCTGGTTTATGAAAGTGGAAGATAGATAACTTACAAATAATAATAAAGATTAAACATAGGTATATTTATTTATATTCTTATTATTTTAATTTTTTTAATTAACGTATAACAATTATATAATTAATTAATAATAATACAAAAATATATAATTTAATTAAAAATTATATATTTATTATGTTTTGATTAATACATACATATATATATATATATATATATAAAAGCTTCTTTAATATTAATTGTATCAAATATAAAAGTTAAATAAAAAAGGAAGTTTAAAATTTAGTCTTAAGCATAGACAAGCAAAATGCAATGTCGTGGTAACTCGTGCGACTCATGCTGTCTTGCGAGATAATAATTGAGTAGTGAGTGTCGGGATGCAGCGACGTCGTATTTGTGGTTGCCTATATTAGCATTTAGCAACAATATCTAAGAAAGAAAAACAATATCGCCAAGAACGGGTCCTCTATGATGGCCAGTAGATGATTGAACCAAAAAAATCCGTAGGTGTCGTTAAAGGAGGAAAACGCGGGTGTAAGTGTGTGAGATGCATTTCCATTCAGATAGTCCAAAACTATTCGTCCTTGTTGGTCCGATCTCGACGACATGACGAATCTTCATCGCTGACAATACCTATGCGTCTCTCTCCCTTACATAGAGATCGCAGACGTACTTCGGTTTAGAGCTTTTCTACGCACGAATAGAGCTTCTTCAAATCTGGGTTTTTGACTCAAGTAGAGTAGAGAATTGAGCTTTTGGTGAAGAATTCATTGATTCGAAGAGGGAAATTGAAGTGAATTAATGTCAATTCTTCTTGGTTTTCGGTGTTGATTTGGTTTGACATGAGATCAGAAATTTGGGGCTGAATTTCGATGGCAGAAGGATGTCGTGGGAGAATAAAGGCAGAAGTCTAACATATATATTTTGAAATTGAAAGGGATTTGCAGTACTGGAAGCATAAAGTTTTGATTTTTCGGGTAAAGGTAAACTCTTTTTTTCTTTTTGGGTTGTTTGTTATTTTCCTTCCCCACTTGGGAGTTATACAGTTCGATTAATTAATAGCTCTCCAATGCCTTTCTTCCCTTTATTTTTTCCCGTAAATATACATTCTACTTTGGACAGATCTCTATGTCTTTAACAAATTAACCATCTTCATCATCCCGACTCCCCTGAAAAAAAAATTATTGAGTTTTTTTTCCAAAGTAAAGAGCTGGATGTAGATTTTGGGTAGTGCTAGATATTTTCGTAGGATTTTTGTCCGTATCAAGACCACCAATGTTAGATTAGTGATAATGGTTAAGTGGAAAACTATCCCTTCTCTAGAATTGTGTATACTCTTTACTGAAAATCCCGTTCCCGTGGTTGCTTTAAGTTAGGCGAAGCAGCATGCCGCCACAGTTTGAGAGACCCTGAGTCAAGACTCTGAGTATGCTTGTAATGACATTATCTTCTCGTTTCTTTCTTTCACATTCAACTCTAAAGCTTAATGGATCTTGATCGAATTCTTGATAAGTACCATATTAATGATGTCTTCCTGATTAGTTATCCTTTCTATCAAAATGCCAGACATTTTTCTGTTATTTGCAGGGAATGGCGACTCCTGTTGAGCCTCCAAATGGGATCAGAGCTGAAGGAAAGCATTATTACTCCATGTGGCAAACCCTGTTTGAGATTGATACTAAATACGTGCCCATCAAGCCTATTGGTCGAGGAGCGTATGGAATTGTGTGCTCTTCGGTCAATAGAGAAACCAATGAAAAAGTTGCAATCAAGAAGATACAAAATGCTTTTGAAAACCGTGTTGATGCACTGAGAACTTTGCGTGAATTGAAACTTCTTCGGCACCTCCAACATGAAAATGTGATTGCTTTAAAAGATATCATGATGCCTATTCATAGAAAAAGTTTCAAGGATGTCTATCTGGTTTATGAACTAATGGACACAGATTTGCATCAGATTATTAAGTCTTCGCAAGCACTATCTAATGATCACTGCCAATATTTCCTCTTTCAGGTACGAAACACAATTTTGGGCCAGCTAAGTATTCTTGCGGCAGCTTCCAATAGATCATTTTTGCATCTATGAACAAATTAGAGATCATATGTTTTACTGTGTATAGTATACTGGTTTAGCATTTTAGAGTTGACTATAACCCAAAATCGTAATGTGGAACTTATTCATGATTTCTTCATAGTCATGCCTAGTTTTCTGGTAGAGTCCAACCCAATATGGCAAGATCTTCATTTTTCTGTACTAATTTGTGTACTCGTCATCTTAAATGCTTTCATCTTTTGTATTTCTTTTCAGTTTACTCTACTGGTTGTTTATACCTCAAACTTTCTTCCATCTATTATTTATTCTTCTTTCCTGAAGAATATATGTCAGTCATCCTGTGGCCCATCTATATGGCTCTATGGCGTATAAAATCATTTGTGTTGCTTAGCTGATCATTACACTTATTACATAGTTCCTGGGTGCAGTTGCTTCGGGGCTTGAAGTATCTTCACTCAGCTAACATCCTTCATCGTGACTTGAAGCCAGGGAATCTTCTAATCAATGCAAACTGTGACCTAAAAATATGTGATTTTGGGTTAGCACGCACCAGCAGCAGCAAGAACCAGTTCATGACTGAGTATGTTGTCACTCGATGGTATAGAGCACCAGAGCTCCTACTTTGCTGTGACAACTATGGGACATCTATTGATGTCTGGTCTGTGGGATGCATTTTCGCAGAGCTTCTTGGGCGAAAACCTATTTTTCCAGGCTCAGAGTGTCTCAACCAGTTAAAACTAATTATCAACATTCTTGGCAGCCAAAGGGAGGAGGATCTTGAATTTATTGATAATCCAAAGGCAAAGAGGTTCATCAAATCCCTTCCATATTCTCCCGGAACCCCCTTTGCCCGCCTTTACCCCAACGCCCATCCATTGGCAATTGATCTACTGCAGAAGATGCTTGTTTTTGACCCATCAAAGAGGATTAGTGTTACTGAAGCTCTTCAACACCCTTATATGTCCCCTCTGTATGATCCTAATAGTGACCCTCCAGCCATTGTTCCTATTGATCTTGAGATAGAGGAAGATTTAGGGGAAGAAATGATAAGGGAGATGATGTGGAAGGAAATGCTTCATTACCATCCTGAAGCTGCTGCGGCAAATACAGTGGTGTGCACATGATCTTTTTTCTTCAATTTTCTCATTTTGCTCTTTTTTGTTTCTGCCAAGAGAAGTCTAATTACTTAGTTTGCTCCAAATAAGTAGGAAGAGTTTAATACAAGTGAGCTTAATATATGTTCTTTTTCCCTCTTTTATTGAGGGCAAAGAGAACAGCTAAAGGTCATGTTGGGAAGTCGTGCATTACCATGTTCTGCTGATAATGCATGATGAGTTCCCATGTTCAGAGCTGTTTGACGCCTCGAGCTAGTGGCCTCGTTTGAGTTGTATATACGCATGTTTTTAATGCTTCTGAAACCTATTTGTAAATTTGGTCTAACTTTATCAATAATATGTATGATTAGAAAACGGAAAGCAACATTTTGTTTCTGTTAAGTTCGTCGAACTAGTGCATCACGTTCTATCCAATAGCTCACAAATCTTCGTAAAAGAGACATCAATTTCAGTTCTCATGTAAATATTACTTGTAGTGGCGTTGGAAATTAAGATATCTGTTTCAGTTCTCGTGGAAATAAATAACAAGAGAAAGTGATAGCATAAGTAGGCCCAACAATATGGGTGAGAGCCCAACATGCATTGGAGAACAAGAGAGAGGCCCACGACTGATAGACCAGCAAACGAAGAAGAACAGGGCGAGAAAGCAACTAGGATGGATAACAGATTATGCCAGATATAGAATCAAAGGATAGCTACGTGGCTTCAGAGGATAGACATGAAACGATTCGAAAATATTTTGGAGCCTTTTCCCTTGGCTCGAATAAGCGTGTTTTCTGTAAAATTTAGTATCTTTTCCTTCTGAAATTCTTTCTCAACCCCTGACCCTATCATTTTGGTGCTTTCATTGACTCCAGTGGCAAATGGTACACGCCTAGACAGATTGGAGGAAGCACTCGAGTTCAATAAAGACGACCTGCTGATATTTCAAAAAGCTACGGACTATCATCTTTCACACATGGAATCCACGATGACCAATGTGGAAACCATGCTCAAGACCCGACACAGACCTCCCCTTTCACATCTGCTAACATCACACCACCACCAGGATTTGAGCTCACAAACGAAAACCCTCTACTGAAAGGAATGAAAATCGAAGTTCCAACAATTGATGGAACAGATGCAGAAAACTGGGTTTTCAAAATCCGGGAATTTTTCACCATGTATAAAACCCATGGAACAGCCAATAGCCCTCTCTTCACTGCCCATGTCCGGCGCTGCTTACAGTTGGTACAATTGGATGCACGAAATGGCTTTATCCACTCATGGCAAGGTTTTTTAGATGCTGTAATACTTCGTTTTGGCCGCACACTATTTGATGATCCTAAAGCAGATCTCAAAGAACTCAAACAATCTGATACAGTTACAGACTATCATTCAAAATTTAAAAAGATCTATACTCGAATAGCTGGTATTTCCGACGCCCGGCTCATGAGCTTTTTCATCGCCGTTCTAAAGGAGCACATTCGACATGAAGTTCTGGCAACACAACCTACCTCTTACTTTCATGCCACCTCTTTAGCTAAGCTTTTTCGGCATAAACATTCTACTCTGTCCAAGTCACCACCCACTTCTCGACCATACATAACCCGGCTACCTTCGACCCCCTTTGTCTCTAACAACACAGTTTTAGCACCCAGACCACTTCAGTCCCTTCCTCCATTACCACCACCCAAGCCTTTGCCATTAACATCCCCAAACCTAAACTATCGAAGACTTAGCCCTGCCAAAATCAAAGCCAAACGCGAGAAAGGTTTGTGCTACTATTGTGAAGAAACGTTTGCTCACGGCCACAAGTGTTAATCACAAATGTACCTCTTATTTGATCAACAAGATCTACAAGAACTCCTCCAGCTCGATACCAACCGCACAGAGCAGCAAGCAAATTGCACGGAAGAAATTCCAGAGGACTTGTTGATCACGCTGCATGCCTTATCAGGACACCGACATACTAATACCATCAAACTCAATGGTATGTGTAATGACAATTGGGTCACAATCTTGTCGATGGGGAAGTACCTAAAATTTTGTTAAGAAAACTATGCTTTCTAAGCTCAAGCTCACACCTATTCCAATATCTGAGTTTACTGTTAAAGCAGGGAACGGTGACTATTTAGTGTGCAACTCACAGTGCAGGGACATAACTTTGAATGTGCAGGGGTGCCAATTTCTGGTAAGCCTATATGTTTTAGACTTGGCAAGTTTCGACTTTGTATTAGGCGGTGAATGGTTAAAAACACTAGGTCCTATAATAATAAATTATCATACTCTCACCATCGACTTCAACCTCGGCGGAAACACAGTCCATCTGCAAGGAGAATCTCAATTCAACTTGCAACCACTGACTTCGAGGTAATTGAAACGTATAGGAAACCAAATATCGCATATCTTTCAATTGCAAGTGGACACCCCACCAAACAGTGTTGATTTACCTGATGCCATTCTGCAACTAATAGCAAATTACAAGTTCTTATTTCAGGAACTTCAAGCACTGAAGGTTTTAGAGTTGGAAGTTAAAGAAACGTAAAAACTGGTTCTGATATATTTTTAATCTGGATCAGTGTTTATTAAAGCTGAAAACACTACATTTTAAAGGCTTAAAGCCTTAACTGAAAATAGCTAAAAATATTCATAAAGATTAGCCATAAATCAATACATATCAATCCAGGATAAAAAAACATCTAAAGATTAGGAACTAATTCAAATTTAAATTTCTAAAAACTAGGAACTGATAAGATTTGACTTCAAATAAGCTTCCTAGACATAATGCAGTCCTTAAGCAACTAACTAACACTCCTCCTTTGCTTTAGGAGCTGCATACTCCTAACTTCTTGTCTTTTTTCACAAAGCCCTCGGGTTGCTCAACATGGATTTCTTCTTGTAAAAAACCATTAAGAAATGTTGACTTGACATATGATATACTTTCCGGCCCATTTGTGCAACAATAGCATGAAGTAATCTGATTGACCTAGCAACTAGTACAAATGTGTCAGAATAATTGACACCAAATTTGAGCATACCCTTTAACCACAAGTCTTGCCTTGTGTTTGTTTATTGAATCATCAGCATTCAACTTGGTTTTTAATACCCATTTCAACCCAATTATTTTTCTTTCTTGAGGTCTATCAACCAACTCTAAAGTTCTGTTCATTTCAATAATCAATAACTCTTCTTTCATTGCAGCCATCCAATTTTGATCATTTTTAGCATCATTGTAATTAGCTGGTTTACGTATTGCAACATTGCATCTATTATATATGTCAGAGAGCAATCTATTTCCTCTAATGGGTGTATCATCCACTAGTTTTTCTTGCCAGGCATTATTGATATTTGGTGTTTGACATATTTGCTTTGGATCCTCCTAATTCCACTATTCATCTTCAATAAAATGCACATCTCTATTGATGTTTATAGTCTCAATTTATGGTTGAAAAATTTTATATGCCTTTGAAACAATGTTGTACCCAATAAAGATGCCTGAAACTTCTTTTTTGTCTAGTTTATCTCGTTTAACCTAAGGAACATAGGTAAAACAAACGCAACCAAACACTTTAATAAAGTCCAATGATGGTTTAAACCTATACCAAGCTTCAAATGGAGTTTGATCTTTCACTGCCTTTGTAGGAAATCTGTTTTGAAGAAACACTACTGTGCTTGCTGCCTCTACTTAGAATTTCTTTGGCAAATTTTTTTCATGCAACATGCATCTAATCATTTCCATAATATATCTATTCCTTCTTTCACTTACTCTATTTTGTTGTGGAGTGTAAGGAGCTATAAGTTGGTGAGTAATGTTTGCATCTTAACAAAATTGATTGAATTGTTTAGAAGTATACTCCTTCCCATTGTTTGATCTCAAGATCTGAATTTTGTAGCCACTTTCATTTTCCGCATTAGCTTTAAACTTATAAAAAATGGCAGCAACCTCTTATTTGAACTTTAGAAAGAAAATCCAGCACTTTCTAGTTAGATCACCTATAAAAAATAATGTAACAAAGACTACCTTTGAGTGAAGGATTCCTTTAAGGTCCTGCCAAATCAATATGAACCAGCTACAACTTGTTTGAAGCTCTCCATGTGGTTTTTGGGAATGGCAACTGATTTTGCTTTCCAAATTGACAAGATTGACAATTTGGAATGACATCTTCAAAGTCCAGTAAGCCCTTGACCATCTTCAAATTTTATATTTTGTGCAACCCCTAATAGTGATAATGCCTAAGTCTTTTATGCCAAAGTTCAGTCATTGTAGCTTCTACAGAAAATACAACTTACTCTTCCTCTAAAAGATATAATTTTGCCCTTCATTTTTACCTTGGAGATCTTTTGGTCATTAACATCCTTGATCAAACATCATTTGTCTTCAAAAACCACCTTAAAACCCTTTTCTAACAATTGACCGACACTAAGCAAATTTTGATTTATCTTAGGTACATATAAAACATCAAAGATGAATTTTGTACTTGAACAAGTTGGAATAGCAATGGTGCCTTTTCCTTTTATAGCTATGCATTCACCATTCCCATTTTTAACTTTACTAACAATTGCAGACTTGAGTCCCTTAAAGAGACTTTTGTCATTTGTCATGTGGTTAATACAACTACTGTCAATTAACCAACATTCATTAGACCCACTGCTGCTTGAGAAAGAAGTGGCTACAAAAAGCTAATCCTCTTCCTCTCCATCAACAACTTAAATTTGTGCTTTTGGTTGTTGATTTTTAATTTTACAAATCACATATTCATGGCCAATTTGATTGCATTTTGTGCACCTTGCATCAAATCTTTTTTAACACTTGAAAAGATGATGACCTTTATTGCCACAATGCTTGCATGGAGGATAATTTCTCCTTGAATTTCCGACTTTGTTCACATTATTAACATTAGCAGTATCCTCTCAATTTGTTGATTGATTCCTTTTGGTTTTCTTTTTTTTATTGTTTCCACCATCATAATGCTTTGCTGGTAATGCTCCTTCAGCATCTCCATCTTCTCTCATAGTTCTTCGTTGTTATTGTGCTTGTAATGCATTCAACAACTTTGCCAAAGTGATCTTGGACAGATCCTTTGTATTTTCTAAGGTAGTTATTATTGCCTCAAATTTTTCAAGTACAATTACAAGAAATTTTTCAACTATTCTTGAATCAATAAACTCAAAACCAAGTAGTCTTACCTTATTTGTTATGCTTAAAAGCTTGTCAGAGTAGTCTTTGATGGTTTCTTATTCCTTCATTTTTTTTGTAATTGGAAGTCTCTAATCAAGTTCAGTACCTTCATGCCTCTGATATGTTCATCTTCTTCATATTCTGTTTTGAGATAATCCCATATGGCTTTGGCTGACTTTAGAGACATTATGCAAGTGAAGATAGTTAGTGATATTGCTGACTATAAACATGCCTTTGCCATAGATATTTTGGTCTTCCTTTTCTTGTGGTTCTTGTTTGAGCCATAGCTGGATTGTCAGGTAATGGAGGAATTTCATAGTCTTCTTCTATTACCTCTCATAAATCCAAAGCATCTAGAAATGTTTCCATTCTAACATCCTAGACTTGATAATTTTCACTATCAAAGATAAGAGGTGTCATAGGAAATAAATTTGACTCTCCTTCTACAATTAGGAGTTGTTTGGGTAGTGGAATATATATATTTTTTAATATATGAAGAACATTCACAAATCCCTTAACAAGAAAGCCCTAATACCAATTGAAGGTTTTAAAGTTGGAAGTAAGAGAAATGTAAAAATTGGTTCCAATATATTTTTAATCTTAATTAGTGTTTATTAAAGCTAAAAACACTATATTTTAAAGGCTTAAAGCCTTAACTAAAAATAACTTAAAATAATCTTAAAAATTAACCATGAATCAGTACATATTAATCTAGAATAACAAACACCTAATGACTATAAACTAATTCAAATTTAAATTCCTAAAAACTAGAAACTAATAAGATATGACTTCAAATAAGCCTACTAGACTTAACGCAGTACTTAAGCAATCCTTAAGCAACTAACTAATAGGCACTACCACAAGCTCTACCTCAGGATCATAAAATCCACTTATAGAATGAGACTCAACCAGTCAACGTTTGCCCATTACCCTCACTGCCAAAAAACAAAGATTGAGCAATTAGTTGTAGGAATGTTAAAAGCTATAATTTGCCACAATAACAACATTTTCTCATCGCCAGTGCTCCTCATTAAGAAAAAAGACGGGACATGGTGTTTTTACGTGTTACTGAGCTCTTAACTAGATCACCATGAAGGATAAATTCTTAATTGCGTTCATTAATGAACTGTTAGACAAGTTGCATGGGGTCACTGCATTCACTAAGCTTGATTTACGTGTAGGCTATCACCAAATTAGAATGCATGAATCAAACATATAGAAAATTGCATTCAGGACACATCAGGGTCATTTTGAGTTTTTGGTGATGCCTTTCGAGCTTATCAATGCTCCAACAACATTTTAGGCAATTATGAATAACATTTTCTTACCATTTTTGTGCAAGTTCATAGCAGTATTTTTCAACAACATACTCATTTATGGTGCTAACTTAGACGAACATTACCACCACTTTCAGAAGGTTTTCAGTATACTAGCTTCCCATCAGTTTGTCTTGAAGGAGTCAAAGTGCCATTTTTGCCAATCATCCATCGAATACCTGGGACATGTTGTATCCAGAGTTGGAGTAGCCACATACCCTGCAAAGATCAAGTCCATGGCGGAATAGCCCTAACTTAGAAATTTGAAGCAATTAAGAGGATTTTTAGGTCATACGGGGTACCATAGAAGATTCATTAAGAATTATACACAGATTGTAGCACCTCTTACTTAGCTTTTAAAAAAAGATGGGTTTGCATGGACTTCAAATGCCACAGAAGCCTTCAACCTTCTTAAGCAAAAAATGGTGGAAGCCCTTGTTTTGGCCCTTCTAAATTTTGAACTGTCATTCAAAGTGGAAACTGACGCATCAAATGTTGGTATCGAAGTTGTATTGGCATAATACAAGCATTTAATTTCATTTTTTAGCAAACCAAAAAAACTCAGTCCTAAAGTTCAGCAAGCATTGATGTATGTCCAGGAGCTTTACACCATTCCCCAAGCTGTAAAAAAATGGTAGCACTATCTCTCTGAGTGACCCTTCTCAATCATTATTGACCATCACAGCCTAAAAGAATTGATAAGCCAAGTATTGTAGACATCGTAGTAGCAACACTACTTAAGCAAGTTCTTGGGTTTTCAGTGTTAAGAAATTGGTAGTCTGAGTCACGTTGAAGAACGTTGGCCTTAGAAATATTTTGTGAACACACAAATTTCTCCCAGGATTAAACAGACCCTTTTGAGATATAACTCAGGAGCAGAAGTTATCAAGAAGAGAGGATAGGAGAAGTAGTGATTGTTATGTGTTATAACCCAAATATATGCTTGATATTTATAGAAGAGAAAAACTAGTCGTTGGAAATTAGCCGTTATAAACTAGTTGTTAGAAGATAATGTTATATAAGATTTCACTCTTATAAATAATATGAGACTTCTTTTGAAATAGTCATACTCATATTTTTCAACAATCCCTCACATATTTCAAAAGAATCATTTAAAAAATAAACTTTAATTGTAAAGAAATCTCTGGGTTAAATACATGAGTGTTGTGAACACCCTCATCCCTAATTACCTAATTATTCAATTAATTAATATACTAATTAATTAATAATTAAATAAATAGAAAAAATTAAAAATGACAAAGCTTCAAACGACATTCTCAATTGGAGATAATTTGAAATTAAAAATAAATAATGGGAGACAATTAAATAAACCCAAACCTCAAAAATAAAATTAGCTAATTAGAATAATTATAATAAATCAAAGTAAAATTATAAAAATAAAATTATATATATATATATATATAAGAAAACAAAAATAGAAAATTAAAAAATAAAAAAAAATAAAAATTACTTAATAATAATAGTAATAATCAGAAGAAAAAAAAAGGTTGTAAATATCATGAAATATGAAAAAAATGGTGGCAAACTGGAAACTGCAGAGGAAAGCTGAAGAGGGAAGCACTGTTGGGCAGGTCTACTAATGTAGCCTCGAAGCCTTTTAAACCTCTAGCTCCATTAGATACAGAACCTGCTGTTCCAACAACAGTACCCACCCCAGCCTAAGGGAAATGCATCCCTAAGTTTCGACGTGAGAGGGAGGACTTGTGATTTTTTTGAGCATTAGAACGTTGGAGCTTGGCAGAGCCAGAGTCGAATAAGAAGAGGGCCAAGGAAGAAGAGAGGAGGGAGTGGTGTTGCAACGATGAGCTGAGAAGAGAAGGGAAAGAAGAAAAAAAGTGGAGAGGGGAGAAGAGAAAGAGGGGGGGCGAAGTGGCTCGAACTGAAAAGAAGAAGAAGAAAAGAGAGAAGAGAGGCAGCTATGTGGAGGAGAAGGACTAAGAGGAAAAATATAAAAGAAAGAAAAGAAGAGAAAGAAGAGAGAAGAATGGGAGTAAAAGAAGAAGGAGGAGCTATCTGTTCTAAGCTCTGTGAGCAGAGGTGAACAGAGAGAGGAGAAACTAAAAGGGGAGAAGAAAAGGAAAAAAGAAAAAAGAGAGAAAGGTGGTGCTAAAGGGCTGAAACAACGGGGCCAAGAGTGCCAAGGTGCAGAGAGAGAGAGAGAGAGAGAGAAAGTTAGCGTGTTGACATGAACGAACCGGAGCCAAGTTAGAGTGAGAAAGCCGAGGAAGAAGGAAGGAAATGGACCAAGAGGAAAGGGAGCTCGAGAAACGATGATTGGAGCTGGGTTAGAGAGAGATTGACGAGAAGGAGTAGAGAGAGAAGGAGAAGAAGAAAAGGAGAAAGGAGATTGCCACGCATTGTTCTAAGTTCCGTGAGCAAAGGCTGAATAGAGGAAGAAGAAAGGAAGAAGAAGAAGAGAGGAGAAAGAAAGGGGAGAAAGAGAGAGAGAGCCACCGAGGAGAAGCCATGGAAGGCGGTGGTGATACTGTGAGAGCTGAGAGGAGGAGGGCCGCTAGAGAGAGTCCGAGTCGACGGTGAAAAGCTGAAGTAGAGCCACGGGTAAGGAGCAACATCATGTTTCGATTATGGGTTGCATGCATGGTTAACATTGTTCCTATGTTTTGCACCAGATTGTGTTTTAGTTGTTTGCCAAATTTTTATCTTTTTACTATTATTATTATTATTATTATCATTTTTTAATATCAATATGAGAATAATTTTGGCATTACATTAAGGTTCTAAGAAAAATCATTGTGTGGGAATATTATTCTCTTTGAGTGCTTGATGACATGTGAAATTTTAATCTCCTTAGACACTGAAAATTAGTACATGTTAAAAAAAATTCAAAAAAAGAAATGTCTTAATTAAATAAGCTTTTTTGACAAAATGATTAAGTTCGTTCTTTGTAAGATTTAATTAATCAGAAAATACCATATAGGACTTGAGTCTCTATAGACTTTGGAAATCGATTTTGTAAGAAATAAAACTAAAAGAATTCTAATTTCAAAACCCTTAAGAATATATAAAAATAAAAATCCTGAGAAATCCCAAATATTTTCTTCCATATTTTGGGTTCCTGCGTGAGATCGTTCGTCTCCTCAAACACTCAAAAGCTAACTAGTAGAAGCTACGTAAGACCTTGAGTCCATTTAGGTTTCAAAAGTTAATGTTTAAAATACCAAGATGAATAAATTCTAAAATAGGGAGGTTTGTCTTACTTGTCATGTAGTCAAAAATTCTAAGAATATTTTTCCATTCTAGTCTTACATTAAGTATTAAAATAAATTCAAATTTAAAAAAATAACAATAAATACAAAAATCATAAATTCCAAAATTCCAAAATATTTTTTTCATGATAGTCTTACTTCAAGTCTAGAGTGAATTCTAATTTCAAAAATAAATGCAAAAATCATAAATTCAAAAATCCTAAAATATTTTTATGATAGTTTTACTTTAAGTTTAAAATAAATTTTAATTCCACAGAAAAATGTATATATATATATATATATGTAATAAAAAATCCTAAAAATCCTTTTAATTTTAATCTCACTTTCAAAAATTAAAACAAAACCAAAAATAAAAAATTAATATAAAATTTAAAAGAAATCCTAAGAGTCTTTTCCATTTATCATCTCATCTAAATTTCAAAATAAAAGTTAAAATTAAAAAAAATAAATAAATAAAAAGGAAAGAAAACAAATGGACCCAGGAGGTGATGTTAGATCAATTTTGCAAATTAAAAATCATCAATCAAATTCTAGTCTTGTTTGGTTTGCAAAAATCTATCCAATTTCAACTACCTCGATCTTCTCACAAAATATAAAATCACTTAGCAGATACGTCATTTTGGTCGAACTACATGGACTTTGATTCTTATCACAGGATATGTAGGCCTTAGGTTCTCATCCTAGGTCAAGTTCGCCCTTTGTAAATATCTGCTTGTTTGCTTTTATTATTGTTATTTTTCATCTTCTTTATTTAACGAGCATGTATGTCAATAAAAGGGAGATTGAGATAAATTTAAGGACATATTCTATTTCAGTTGACTAGTTTAAGGTAACTGTCCCTATAGACGGGTGTTGTGGGGTGCTTAACACCTTCACCACACTCAAATAGACTCTCAAACCTATCTTTGTTTTTGCAGACCATTTTGCCTTTTTCTTTGTATTTTAAATTGATTTTCTAACGTTTTCCGTTAAAATTTTTGGTGGCAACTCCAATGAATTGATTTTCAAGGTTCATTTTGGGAATCAATTTAAACCACTTTTGTAATAACCCAAGCAATTAAAATTTTGAATGCAACTGATGGTATAATATTGTGTTAGGTGAATCAATACAATGAAATTGAGGCTGGCTCAGTGGTCAAGCTTCAGGCTGCATTTCCTCAGGACGCGGGTTCGAGACCGGGAAGCTAACCTCCAGTGTTTTTTTTTTCTGGAGCTGCCATGTGTCCCCTCCACAGTGAAAGGACGAAATTGCCCTCGTAAGTCTTCTTCTTCCTCCTCCTTCCTGCGTGCAGCCGAGAGCGAGAGAAGAGAGAGAGACTTCGCGAGAGAGCAGAGGGCCGCCGTGGTTGAGCCTCCACCTCGCCTGAGCTGAGCTGCACCCCCGAGCACCACCGGCCACCTTCTCCGCCATTCCAGCCGGCAAACCGCCACTCCTTTGGGCGAAAACCACCGTGGACCGCGAGCTCTCCTGGTCGTTGGTGGGCTGTTTTCCTGGCGTGGCTTGGACGGGTTGTGAGCCTCACGTTTTGGCCGGTCCTTTCCACCTGAAGACGAGCTCAGTTGGCCGCCGTTGGAGCCGCTTTTCCGGCGAGAAGGAGGAGTTCGAACCTTGGGCATTTTAGGAGGATTTGGTACGTTTAAGCTAGTTTTCTCTTCAGATTGAGCTTAGAAGTAGCATTTTCGGCTCTTAAACAACAAATTTGAGCTCTAAAATCATGGATTTTGGTTGCTTGTAAGAAGAATGGCTGACACGGACCAAAATGAAAATTTTTGAAAATTTTGGGTTCTTGAGAAAATGGAAAATTTCTGACTTGTAACTGATCCATATTTACTCTAGATTAATACCTTTAAACTATTAGGCATGAGAACTAAGAAATTTGCTGGATTTGCATTAAAATGGAGACTAGGGCTTGAAACAGGGACCAGAATGAAAAATTTGGAAAATATATGGGGCAGAAGTGTAAATAATCACACGTTAAGGAATGAAAGATATGGAATTAAAGAGATGGGGGAGTTAGGTCCTAAACTAGGATAATGGCCCGAACGGCGATTAATCCCTGCGTGAACTTCGGTGCAGGTGGGTCATAAGGCCGATTCTGGCACCCCAAGGAGGGGGCAGCATACCGCTTGCGTTGATTAGAGTTCAGGTGCGCAGATAGCACCCTGAAACTCTTATTATTGCCTAGGCTGTTCTTGTTTTAATTGTGTTCTAAATGTAAATAATTCTTTTTGATTCTGCCTTACCGAATTGTGGGATTTAAAGTAAGGGACCCCTGTATGTGTTGAATGATAGTTGACTTGAGATGTGATTAGAGGTGGTTACTAACTAGATATAATAGAACCACAGAAAACTTTCATATAATTTCATCTTTGTATACATGCGTGATGTAAATTCCTTGATTTTGGGAAAATGACGAATGATAAGCTTTCGCGAGACGTAACTCGCGCCTGTTGGTTAGTTACCCTCGAGGACTGAGTGTTCTCGCCTGTTGGTTAGTTACCCTCGAGGATTGAGTGTTCTCGCCTGTTGGTTAGTTACCCTCGAGGACTGAGTGTTCTCGCCTGTTGGTTAGTTACCCCGAGGACTGAGTGTTCTCGCCTGTTGGTTAGTTACCCTTGAGGACTGAGTGTTCTCGCCGGTTGGTTAGTTACCCTCGAGGACTGAGTGTCCTCGCTCGTTGGTTAGTTACCCTCACGGATTGTGTATCCTTGCTTGTTGATTAGATGCTTTCGAGGGTTGTGTACCCTCGCCCGTTGGTTCTTAGCAGTCTTAATCCTGATTGTTTGTCACAATTGATTGCTTAACTGAGAATGGTTGTTGACTTGACGTTTATGATAAATGGTTATTTCGTTCGACTGTTAAATTGCAAGTTTATGGATTTAAACACTATTGCACTGTATTACTCCTTGATTTTTGTTAAAGCTTCCGTTTATATATGAAATGGCTTACTAACTTGGGGTGCTATCTGCCAGAAAACTTTTGGTCCTAGAAAGAGAGTTAGGCGATCTTCTGGAGCCGGCGGAGCATTGACCAGGGAGCTGCATTAAGCCGTTTGTTTTGGGTGCGAGACGTGCCCCTTTTTGTTTGATTATAATTTGGCATTTTCTTTTGGGATGTATATATATATATTTAGTTTGGTAGCCATTTCCGTTCGCGGGATTATTTTGTGACCACAGCTGAACCCGCCAGGTTTTTGTCTTTTGTTGTATTCGTGGATTTGGGCTGGTGGGAGCGGAGCTCCCCTATTTATGTATTGCCTTGCAGGACCTTGTAGAAATTTCGGGACGTCCTAATTACTGGGGAGGTGCTGCCGAAATTTCTACAGGAGGCCTCGTTTTGTATTGACATTCTCACTATATATATTAAGGCAACGACATTATGGGTATTGGAAATTTATGTTAACGATCGTCCCTTAGTGTAGGCTTGCAGGTCATGGGGATTTCCTCGTGATCTGTGCCGGTCACATCCCAGGGAGTTCGGGGCGTGACAACTTTTTATTTCTTCTCGCTGAAAGGTCAGTTATGACAAGTGTAATAGTTTCAAATCTTGTGTCTTTTGGACTATGAACTAGACCTAGATTGATAAGACATAACTCACAGAGTTATGGTGAAGTTTAAAACTTCTATAAACCATAAACTCTTGTTTGCAAGTTGGAGATCTTATTAGTCATATTACACACCCCCAATAATTCTTACTATTATCGCGGTTTTGCATTGCGTGCCTGGTAGTTTATGAATGCTCTAAAGATTTTGTCAATATCTCATAGGAGCAGCCCCACTCCACACTCATATAAGTGATTTCATCATGTGTATCTACAATAAATACACCACCCATAAAGGATATGAAAATCATTAAGAGCTTCATCCTCATCCTCCCAATTAATGCATTCTAACACTTTCTTACATTATCGGAAGGGACAATAATTAATAATGCTAGCAGAATTAATAGTTAACTTGTTATCACCTATATAAACCTTCTTCATGGGATCTCTAATCACAAAGGGTTGGTTACCATCATTGTTAATTTCAAATTGGCTACAGTCCTATTCCCCTCGATGTTTCAAGAATTAATTTCCTTGCCAAAGGTTTTGTCAGAGGATCTGTTAGATTCATCTTGGATCTCACATAATCAATCAATATCATATTATCTTTCAGTAGCTGCTTAACCACATTATGTCTTAAACGGATATGTCTACTTTAACCATTAAATTTTATTCTTAGTAATGGCTATTGCCACTTGGCAATCACAATGCATTGACACAAAAGGAGTTGGTTTTACTTCTAATGGTATGTTAACTAAGAAATTTCTCAGTCACTCTGCCTTATTACCAGCTAATCCAGAGCAATAAACTTTGACTCCATAGTGGATCTTGCTATAATAGTTTATTCGACTAATCTCCAGGTTGTTGCACTACCACCCAGGGTGAATACATAACCACTAGTAGATTTTGTCTCATATGAATTTGAGATCCAGTTAGCATAACTGTATCCTTATAATATAACAGGAAATCTACTATATATGATACCATAGTTCATGGTACCTCTTAAATATCTCATTAATTTAACTAATGCAGCCCAACGATCACGATTTGGGCTATGTGTGTATCTACTTAATCTACACATTGCATAAGCTATATCAGGTTGGGTAAAGTTCATTAAATGCAATAGACTCCAAATAATATGTGCATTCTCAAATTGAGTAATGAGTTCCCTTTTATTTTTCTTTAGTTGAATGTGAGGATCATATGGAGTGTACGTCAGTTTGTCATCATAATGACCAAACTTTCTCAATAATTTTTCAACATAATATTCATGTGTCAACAATATACCATTATCATTCCTAATGATCTAAACACCTAGAAGCACTTTAGCTTTACTCATGTCTTTCATATCAAACTTAGATGCTTGAAACAATTTTGTTTTATTCACAATATTCATGCTAGTACCAAAGATCAACATATCATCTACATATAGACTAATAATAGCACAATCAGCATTCTCAAGTTTCGTATACACACATCTATCTACTTCAATAGTAGTGAATCCATCATTAGTCAAAACTTGATCTAATTTATCATGCCATTGTTTTGGTGTTTGTTTCAATTCATATAAGGATTTGAGAAGTTTGCAAACTTTGTTTTCCTATCATAAGACAACACAACGCTCAGGTTGCTCCATATAGATTTCTTCTTCTAAATCACTATTCAGAAAAAGTTGTTTTAACATCTATTTGATAAATAAAAAGTTTATAGGTTGAGGCTAAGGCCATCAAAATTTTAATAGATGAAATTCTTGTAATAGGAGCAAAAGTGTCAAAATAATCAACATTTTGTTTTTGAGTAAAATAGTTTGCCACTAATCTTGCTTTATATTTAGTAATAGATCCATTGAAATTATATTTCCTTTTGAAAATCTATTTACTACCTATAGTCTTTGCTTCTGAAAGCAAATCTACCAAAATCCATGTTTTATTTTTTGTAAGAGAATCAATTTCAATGTTAATTGGTCTTTCCAAAGTTATGTATTAAGAGATGCAATAGCCTCATAATAAGTTGAAGGATCATTTTCTACAAGATAAGTATAAAAATCATCACTAAAGGAAATCTCTTTCCTTCGTCATTTGCTTCTTCTAAAACCCTAAGGTGAATTCTCAATGTTTTTTTTTTATCAACTATAGGTGAATGTGTGAATACAGGTACATTAGAAATTTTATCAATTTTCAAAGGAAAAGTATGCTAAAAAAACTCAACATTCTTAGTCTCTATTATGGTATTAGAATCAAACACATTAATTTTTAAGACAAGAAATCTATATGCAGCACTATTCTCAGCATATCCAACAAACATGCAATCAAAAGTTTTAGAGCTTATTTTCTTTTTCTTGGAATCAGATAACATCACTTTAACTAGACATCCTTACACTTTTAAGTACTTTAGGTTAGGTGCATAACCTTTCTATAATTCATAGGGTGTTTTATCATTTTTCTTATAAGGTATTCTATATTGTAAATGACATGCAGATAACAAAGCCTAACCCCAAAGATTATTTAGAGCTGAAAAGCTAACTAACATAGCATTCATCATTTCTTTTAAAGTCCTATTTTTTCTTTTTGCTACTTCATTAGATTCAGGAGTATAAGGAAGAGTAATTTCATGAATTATTCCTTCTTTCTCACAAAATTCATTAAATAATACATATTCACCTCCTCTATCTGACCTCATCTTTTAATTTTCTTATCTAATTGATTTTCTACTTCAGCTTTATATAAAAGAAACGTGTTAAATGCTTCATTTTTATGTCTAAGTAAGTATATATTAGTGTATATTGAAAAATCATCTATAAATGTTGTATAATAATTTTTTCCACTTCTAGTCATTGTTTGTTTTAGGTTTCATAAGTCTGTATGAATTAAACTAAATAATTCAATTTCTTTTTGTACATTAAGAAAGGATTTCTTAGTTTGTTTAGACTTAGCACAAGTCTCACATTTGTTTAAAATTGTATTATTAATTCTAGAAATTAAAACAAGATTTTATATTTTCTTAATGTAAGAGATACTAACATGTCTTAATTTAGCATGCCACAAATCTATAGAGTCAATCAAATAAGTAGAAGAAGATGCATTCTTGTTCATAATTTCGATGATACCAAGTATAAAGACTCCCTGATTATAGTTGCCTTTGCCAACAAAAACATTGTTATTTGTCATTATAATCTTATTAGATTCAAATGACACTTTAACCCTAATCTTCCCAGTAGAGCGACAGAGATCAAATTTGCTCTAATGTTAGGTATATGCAACACGTCATTGAGGGCTAAGGTCTTGCCAAATGCGAGGTTGAGAAAAACCTTATCTTTTCCATGAACATTTGTAGTTCTTGAATCATCAAAGTACATATGTTTTTCTCTATCTCCCACTGTAGTGTAGGAGGCAAAGGCATCTTTGTTTGCACAAATATGCCTAGTAGCACCAAAGTCTACTACCCATTCTTTCACATTGGCTACCATGAGAGCTTGAGAAATGACTACAGCAATTATATCATTTCTTTCAACAAAATTTGCATTTGGCTTTGAAGGCTTGTCATTTCATACTTTCTTCCTACATTAAGCAGCATGATGACCTAGCTTCCTATAGATAAAACAATCTCCTTTCTATTTAAAGGTGGGATTATATTACTTAGGCTTGTAATCATTTTTCTTTTTATAATACCTTTGTTTATGCAGCTTTTCTTGTACTAAGTTTGCTTTTGTGATCATTTCCTTTGTTTTTGTTACTTTAAGTTCTTTTCAATTTTTGTCTTCTATCATGATGTGAGTGATTAAATCTACGAGCAACAGTTGCCTTTGCTTGTGCTAAAGTTGTTGTTTGTAATCACTCCATGAATCTAGTAACTTCTCAATCAGTATGTTGGCAGCATACTCATCAGGGAGGTTGATTTTCATAGCTCGAAGTTCCTCAAATAGTCTGTGATATTCATTAATTTGCATTTTGATATCTTTTTCGTCAGTCATCTCCCAGTTGTAGTGGTTGCTTATAACAAATTTTTGTTTTCCAGCATCTTCGGCAGTATATTTGAGAATCATTGATTCCGAAGTTTTGTTAGCTTTCTTGTATGTGCAAGACACATCGAACAAATCATTAGACAAAGTGCTAATTATTATATGTCTGTATACCTTGTTTGCATATGTCCAAAGCTCCAATGTTTTTGCATCAGATGTTGACGATGACATTGGGTTAGTAGGGTTGAAGCAACTCCATGCATATCCAAAGTAGAGAAAATCAGCTTTTGCCATCTTCAAAAGTTTTGTTCGTCATACACTTTGATTTTTAATATATCTGGAAATGGCTTGGCATAAGGAACAAATGACATGACTGGAACAATTATACTTCCCTGAGTGGAGGTTGAAACAGTAGGTGACAATGCAAAATCATCAGAGGTATTGGTAGCAACATTGGTGGTATCCATATTCCTAAGATTGTTGGGAAATTGGTAGTCTGAGTCACATTGAAGAACGCTATCTTTAAGAATATTTTGTAAACACACAAATTTTTTCCAAAATTAAATAGACCCTTCTAAAATATAACTCAGGTGCAGAAATTAGCAAGAAGAGAGAAGATAAGAAGTAGTGATTGTTTTGTCTTGTAACCCAAAGATATGCTTGGTATTTATATAAGAGAAAAATTAGCCGTTGAAAACTAACTGTTAAAATATAATATTATATAAGATTTCACTTTCCTAAATAATATGAGACTTTTGAAATATCCATACTCATATTATTCAACATTCAATACATCATCACCTACTGACAAAGGGAACTCAACAAAGCTGCAGACGCTTTTTTGTGGCAACAAGAGGAAGCAGGGGAATCGAAAATGCTATATGCCATATCTACGATGCAGTCCGACTTCTGACAGCAGCTCATGACGAAAAATGAAACTCATTCTGAGTTGTTGAAGATACACTCCTTGATAACAGAAAGAACCCAACTTCCATTCTTTCGAAACCAGGGAGGGATTCTGCTCTTCAAGGGTAGATATTATCTACCTTCAAATTCTCGCCTCATTTCCTCAAATATTACACGAAGCCCATGATTCTTATATTGGAGGACATGCAGGGTATCCAAAGACTTAAAAGAAAATATCAGACATTTTTTTCTTTTTTGGCCCAATATAAGAAGGCGAATTCAATCTTATGTGGCACAGTGTTTAACCTGTCAACAGGTGAAAGTTCCTACATGTAAAGTAGGAGGATTACTGCAACCCATTCCGATACCAAACAGACTATGGGAGGATATCACTATTGACTTCATTACCAGGTTAATTCCATCAAAAGGCTTCACCACCATTTTAGTCGCTATGGACAGACTCACGAAGATGGCACATTTTGGACCACTAAAATCCAATTATACAGCCATCATAGTTCCAATCCCTCTTACCTTGGCTGAATTATCATACAACACGATTCACCACTCTGTTATTGGGAAAACTCCCTACGAGGCAGTATATGGATTCCCTGCAGCTCTCATTCCAAAATACGAACTATATGACTCTCATGCCAGCAGTAGATATCACATTGCAAGAAAGGCAGGATTTATTTGCAGACTTGCAGCAAAACTTACAGCGAGCTCAAGCTCGAATGAAGGCACCCGCTGATAAGAAAAGACAGGAAAAATCCTTCATAGTAGGTGATTACGTATGGGTTAAGCTCCACCGATATCAGCACAGTCATTAACAGCTCGCAAGAACTTCAAGCTAGCTAAGCACTACTATGGACCTTTTATGGTTACCCAAAAGATTGGCCCAGTCGCTCACAAATTAGAGCTCCCACTCGAGGCAAAGATCCACAACGTCTTCCACATATCACTCTTGAAGGCTTATGAAGGGCCCACTTCTGAAGCTATGACACAGGATTTACCACCTGCGAAATTCTGGATCAACGAGTCACAACAATACATGACCATAGGGAGTGCGATAATAGCATAACTAGGTCCAACAATATGGGTGAGAGCCTAACATGCACTGGAGAACAAGAGAGAGGCCCAGGACTGATCGACCAGCGAACGAAGAAGAGCAAGGCTAGGAAGGAACCCGGATGGCTAACAGATTATGCTAGATAGTGAATCAAAGGACAGCTATGTGGCTTCAGAGCGTCGACTGTCATAGTTTGTTACACTTCGGGATTCGCATCATTTTGTCCTTTATGCTTTTGCATGTTTATAAGACCCCATAGGAGCAGAGGATAGGCATGTAATGATTGGAATGTATTTTGGGGCCTATCCCCTTAGCTCGAATAGGGGTGTTTTCTTCTAATATCAGTATCTTTTCCATCAGAAATTCTTTTCAACCCGACCCTATTTTTAAGGATTGTAGACCGGTAGTGCAAAAGTGAAAATCTGATATTTGGGTTGAGGAAATTTGTCTGATGGTTTGTAATTAAATACTTAAAATATTTTATGGCTTTTCATCACTCTACGCTTTTGAATTTAAACTCTAATATGGTCGTAACCCTCAAATTTAAAGTCATATTTACAGAACCAGTTTCTTTTTCTTTTTTCCCCTTTTTCTTATTTATGATGTCAGTGAAATTTCTTCATACTATCGTAAGGTGAGGATATAGATGAAGGACAAAGGCTTAGCACTTGTAACGAACTTTTACGAAAATGGGCTGAACACAAAGCACCGTTAAGTGGGCTTTAAACCAAATTTTTTAGGCTCGACACTCATTATTTCAAAACATGAACAATTTTTAAATGAAAAAAATATTAAATTGGCACTCCACTATTATATTTATAACAGTTTAATTTTCAAAAATTAATCAAAATAAATGAATCTTTCAAAATTTTATTTTATACAATATTATTTATTCATTAATTAAAACAAAAAAATTAATTTTATATAAATTTAAATTTATAAAAGATTGATTTATTACAATTAATTTATAAAGAATTAAATTATTACAAAGTACAAAAGTCCAATTTTATACTTTACTTCTTCTTAATTTCTTTTTAACATGGATAATATCAATTTCAAATGTAGATAAACAGTGTTGAAATAAAAAACTACACATTCAAATATTCAAATGGATCGCGTTTTCTTTTAAATTGACACGATCACATTAAAGTAGTTGATGATATATAGATTACCAATGGATTTACTCCAACGTTCTAAAAAGGAGTCGCTAAATCCAAATCTGGAAGCATTCAAGTTTCAACCACCCACTTCCACCTTACAGTTCCCAAACATGGGAACCACTTCATATGTTGAATGCGTTGGCGTTACTTTGGTATGAACAGATTTCGGTGGCTTCTTCCTACTCTGACAATTTCCGAGAATTTGGGTTAATAAGAAAGTGCTAGTCTCTTATTTGGAACGTGCAATTTGCAGATCAGCTAAGAATGAAAGATTTTTGTAAGTTACAGGAACATGTCAGATTCAGAATACTTCAAATCCAATGACTTCTTTTCTCTGTTACAGTCTATAGAAGGTTATACATATTGGCTGTTTCTTTGAGAGACAAGTTCTTGGCCCATGTTCGCATGCGTGCTCATGTATGCATGAATCTATACCATGTCTCCTAGCACAATTCCAGCTCTGAAAACGATCAAGTCACGCTAGGTCAAGAAACAACAAAAGTGAATATGGCTGGCTAGCTGTTTTTCTTTTGTCACTTAATGGATGCGTTTCTCTTCTCTTTTTTTTTTTTTCCTCTTTTTCTTTTCGCTTTATAATTCTTCTGAGAGTACAACTTTTTCAATATATTTCATCTCTTTAATATTATTTTAATAAAATCACACTTGCCAATGCCATACAGCAGTCAAATTCGACCTATTAGATTTAGCTTTTTCAGTGCTTTCACCATCATTTTTTATTGACATATTTCATGCAAAGGGGAATGCACAAATATCTTTCAAATTTTGATCTCTATCTTCTCTATTTTGAAAAAAAGTAATAGGTCTTGCATGCTTGTAATTTATATTTAAAAAAAAAAAAAAAAAGCTTAAGGACAGAGCTATGAGTAGTACGTACATGATTTAAGGAAATGATGCCTTTCCTCTCGATGAAACTCACCTTAATAGATGGGGTCGAGAGTGTGGACGTCAAATATATATAAGAAAATGATTTAAACTGAAGGAGAAAAAGAAGAGTACATAAAAACTGAATAAGATGAATTCATCATTTCCTAGATATATTTCATCAACTCCTCCACTTTAGACAGTATGGAAACCCCACAGAGATTTGCTGAAGATCACATGCATGGACTAATTAATTTGCCTTCGTTATGAAGGAAATAGAGGGAATTGAAAATGAAATTTCGAGGCAAGCTAGGTATATGACAGATGAAATGACAGCACTAGCTAGGCCTAGTCATGCGATTCCTGGCACGTGTGTTGAATATTTTTTGTCACTTTAAATCCTCAAGTCTCAAGTTAGTTGAAGGCAGTACTGCGTTTCTAATAAAGAAAACAGTAGTGCTGAGTCTTAAAGATGTTAAAGGAGAGCAACTTGGGGGACAATCCTGCTGCCTCACATGGATATATATGATGATATATGTACCAAAAAATACACTAAATTAAGTCGAAGATTGCTTATAAACATCTCTCTTAAAGCAAGTCTACTTGATAAAGGTGCAACCACCATCTACGAATAACAATGGCGCCTTTAATTTGTTAGGTTATTGACCAAGACAGTTTCACTATTTTCATCAATTCCTAATGCGACTTTTGGCTTGTGGTTATTTTCTGAGGTGGAAACCCCCTTTCACGTTCAGTGCAGATCTGAATGCAGACAAAGCTGGATATATCATTATGAGTTATAACACTCTAATATAGACTAGCTAGGTTCGATGCTATAGAAACTGATCACTGTGCGTATTTGACTCAGTCATAAATCAAAAAGAAGAGAGAGCAAGATCAGTGAGCAAGAGAGAGAGAGAGAGCGAGAGGGTGTGTGTTTGAAACGATGGAAAAATGAGTTGTTTGAAAGGCGAAACTAAACTTTAATTTTGCTTTGCAAAAGTGGAAAGAGACTTCGTCTCTGACCCAATAAACCGACCACCAGATCACTTTTCCGCAATATGCGTGTCTCCCTTTACCAAGCGTACGTTTCTTGGAAAAACTTACAGGTAGAAACAAACATAAAGAGATCACAATTATTGGACTGCATGGAACTTGTTTTGGGCTTCAAAATTGACATATATTTCACATCTGTTCTTTGCTTCTTTTACCTTTTATTTTTTTACTTTTATTGGGTTTCTAGAAAATTCTACTGATCGACTTTTCTCTTGTTTGGAGTCTCAAGGTTGTTTTGAAATATCAAGAGCACAAGTTTGAAACTAGCAATAAATTAAGATCAGTAGTATTACTGGAAAGAGTAAAATTATCAAGATTTTTTTTTTTAAAAAAAAAGCAGTATATACTTCTTCTGTTTTCCTTTATTCAATTGCCAATATCAACGACGATATTCCGTTTAATTTGGTCTATGTCAAAATTAAATAGTGCTAACTGTTATTGACCTCTTTCGACCATGTATAAAATATAGGCAGGTCTGGACTGAATAGCAACTCGACGACATATATATATATATATATATATATATATATATATATATATATAATATGACAGTGAAATGGAGCAAGGAAGCAATGGCCGTTTGGCGATGGGAGACTTCTAATTTCCGAAGTTTAAGTTGATTGTGCATTGAGAATGAGCATCATCAGAATATTCTTTTGGCATCTAAATAAGATTCCATTCACTTTTCTTCATGGTCTAACTCCCTGTTATTGTCTGGGGCCAAACCCCATCTGAAAGCTCCTTTGATATCTTGATGCTTACGTGTTATCATCTTCGATCGTAATAATTCTAAATAAATATATGCTTTCTTCAGAATGCAACTCATAGACATTGATAAATCCTATAAATAATCTCGGTGCTTGCAAACGTCACTGGAAATTTCCCTTTTGGAGAACCACTATATATCAACCCCATTGTTATTTTAAAAGTTAATTAGGTCATGAGAATATTTCATCACTTGATCCCGAATATTACCCCGACAAAAGAAACACCCTATCACACAAATTTCCTCCACCATTGTCATTTAGACCCTCAATTATGTCCTAAATTGCCTCTAAAAAAACCTTCTTTATTTTTTTCGTATAATAATTTTTTTGTGCATATATAGAGCAAGAGTGAAAGAAGAAGCAGTGGTCCTTATGGCTTCTTGATCAAGTCACTGCTTTTGAACGTGAAGAAAGCAAACAGATAAGGTGTCCTGAAGAGGAGAAGTGGTGCGATACATGAACATATTAAGAAACCATGGCTTTTAAAAGTGGGCATGGCGTAGAGGCTATAGCTATAATGCATGGGGTTGCTTTACAGCACGATTCACAGTGTAATACGTACACTAAATACGATCCTATGAGGGTCGCCTATTGTGCTTGTGTTGTGTGTGCTTGCCCTCTCTTTGGTACACAAACCAGCTTTTCATCAACTTGCACTTTACTTTCAGGTTTAAAATCTTGCACTTCTGTGAGGTTTCTATCTCCGAGGGACCCACCCTTCTCTTTCGCTTTCGCATCTTCCCAACTACAAAAATCTTATATATGCACACCCTCACATTAGCTTTTCACTTTATCAACAATAATTGAGCTGAGACCTCTTATTTATGGTAACCCCATTATTCTGAAAATACAATTGGCCTTCCATTTCGATGCGTTTTCCTGGTACGTTAATTATAAGGAGATATATAAATAGGACACAAAGAGAGGTCCCCATAGTTGAAAGTTGAAACCGAAAGTTACATGGAAAATTAGCCAAAGATAAATCGACGATCAGATTCCCAAATCTCCATCCGATTATGAGGTGTTGTTCTCTATTTATTATGCCCAGAGTGATGATTATTCAAAAGCTGATCATTTGACGATTTCATAATTAATCCGATAATTGCTCGTTTATTTCTCTTTCACTTTGTACTTATATATGTGTTGTTTGCATTAAAAAAAAATCAATTATTTTAAACGAATATAATATATGTGATGTAATGTACCAAATTATATATTTGATGGTTTTAAAAGGGTCTGCGAAGTCACGTACAAGACAAACACAAAATGACCAAAGCCCGAGCTGTAAAGTGCCCACTAAGTTGAAAATGAAAAAAAAAAAAACTTGAAATGAACATTACAATGCAACATGATTGTAAAATCAGAAAGGTATTTTCATCATTTTATATCTTGTTTGTTTCATTATACTTTTTACTTTAAAAAAGAATAAATTATTCTAATCTCGTGGAGGCTTGTTATATTACATTAAATATAACCATATACTATTTCCAAAATTTTACTTAATTCTCTCAATATATATATTGCATAAAACTCACGTTTAATTTATTTTTTATAAAATATTCAAGTTTTACAGGATATAAAATCAGAATTTTTTTAAATATAACAATAAAAGTAACTAAATAAATATAACATCTTAATATGATGAGATTTCATTGTTATTTTAAATATGATAATAAAAATAATTAAATATTAACCAGGATGATGGAGTTTATGACGTAGAAGTTAGAAGAGTGAGCAGGTCTCACTTTTCTCATGTTGGAAGTGAAGGAAATGTCTAACTAATGAAGCTTATACAGTTGGGTGCCTTCCCCTTAAAAAGTTATTAAGACGTGAACGAAGGCCAATAAACATGATTAGCTTCACTGTTAATCTGAATCCACAGTGACAGTCCTTAATATTTAATCATTTAAGTCTCCTTTTAAATGCAAATGAGGGATCGATTCATTGAACCTGTGTGTTACCTATTTCAATATTTTATTTTATTTGGTTATAATAATATATGTCTCTCCCACAAGTCTGATGAACAATTATGTTGATTGCAAGTGCCTACCCGACAATGGATCCTCTCGAGATTTTACAGTATTATTTAGGGCCATTAGATTTAAATTTAATAAATATAAAAATATTTTAAAATATAAAAATAAATATTTTTAAAATTAAAATATAGTAAAATTTTAAATTTTACTAAAAATAATTTAATTTCTTTAAATTATAAAATGAAATGTGTAAAATAAATTATAAAATATTAAAATTTATTATATATTTTTTAAATTATATTGTGAGAGGTGTAAAATAAATTAGATATGTAAAATAAATTATAAGATGTTAAAAATTATTTTTTTTTCTAAATTATATTATAAGATATATAAAATAAATTATAAAATACTAAAAATTATTTTAATAAAATTTAAAATTTAAATGTATTTTATTTATAAAAATATTTATTTTTATATTTAAATTTTTTTTATATCAATTAAATTTAAACTTATCAGATCTGACTAAAGAATCTGCAAGATCCATAGTCGTGCCTACCCTCCTTTTTGGTCATTGTTTTGTCAGTGTGCTCCCTCTCTCACTGGTTTCAGATTTCTCTTTTTATCTGTTCCAGTACTGTTGCGGATGTGAATATTTTACTAGCTTAATTTGTCCTACGCACACAAATTATAAGTAGATTTGAATTTATTTCACCTATTTCTCCATTAATCCTCATCTTTGTTTAATTGCGGCAGACAAATCTTTTCCATTTTTATTTTTCATTAGAAAGCAAAAACCTAACAAAGTCTTTATTTTTATTAAGTTTTATGAAAATGAAGTAAAATTAAGAAAACAAATGATACTATTTTTATATCTTTCAAATTAAGTGTATACATATATATATATATATATATATATATTTATTTATTTATTTATTTATTTATTAGCAGAAATTTAAATTACTGATAATGAAGAGTCCACTACGCGGGATACAGAGTATATCTCTAAGGCTATCCCTGACAAATAAAAAAAATCCCTGCTTTAGTCTAAAATGAATTTTTAAATTATTGTAATTTTCTGAACTTAAAAAAAATAGTGAAAAAATAACACCAAATAATTAATTAAAATAAGCGTAGAACCATCTTCGTCTCTGTTTTATTGTGGCAGACAAATCTTTTCCATTAACAAAATCTTTATTTTTATATGTTTTTTAAAAATCAAGTAAAATTAGAAACAACAAAAGACACTATTTTTTAAATCTAGAAAATTAGATATATATTAAAATTTATTAGTGGAAATTACAAATTAATAATAATGGAGAGTCACTGAATAATGAAAGAGCATATCTCTAACCCTATCCCTGAAAAAAAAAAATCCCTGCTTTAGTCTAAACTAAATTTAAAAAATTTTTAAAACTAATTAAATATAGTTAAACAAAACATAAATAAGTAATTAAATAAGCGTAGAGCCACTTTCCTCTTCTTTCACCTGCTTTTATTTTTATCTCCCTTTTGTATTACCGATAAAATTAAAAAAAACTAAACTCGCTCTTCTTCCACGGGAAAAAAAAAATCTAATATAGGAACTGAAGCTTCTCTTTAAAATAATGTATCAAGTGGACTAATTAATTAAAAGCTATACTCATTTCACATGCAACTATGCAAGTCATCATAAACAAACAAGTTGGAATTGAACTCACATCTTATCTGTATAATGACGAAATTAATCTCAACATTATTTCTTTATGTCAAGCTATCAACTCCGTTCATATACCGATGCTTAGATTCCACTTTAAATCATTTCTATATCATTCTTATTACTAAGTTCAAGGAGAATCTCCTCCGGGCTACACTCGTTTCTGTTGGCAGATGCAAACTTAATTTTATTTAGAGTGATTAAGTGTTCTCAGAACAACATATTATTCATATGACATAATTAGTAATTAGATATTAATAAATTTATTACTATAATAAAATTTATTAATAAATGAATACACAATTTCAAAGTAAAATATTATATAATATTATTTATTAATTACATTATAATTTTGCCAACATGTTATGGTCACTACTCAATCCTTTATTTAACAGCGAGTAACGCCCTAAGGCCACAAGGGAAAGAACAACTACACAAGTACTCTTCTAAATTGCGTTTAATATTTTATTCTTGTATTAGTAAAATCTATATCATATAAAATACAAAAAAAAACATAGTTTAATAAAATGGATTGAAATGCCCGTACCTGGCTCAACCAATTGGCATTGGACGGTTGTGAAGGCTTCGTCTCCACCCCACATGCCTAATCGCCTCTACTTCTCTTCCCACCAAACCCTCTGGAGGAGATTCCCATGCCCTTTTGCTTTTTCCCCATTCTTTTCTTTATTGATTTTCCATCGCCTCATTTTCTCCTATCTCCATTTTCTTTCCTTTTCTCATCTCCCTTTTGCTCTATAAATTGCTCCTTCAATTTACTCTGCAACTTCCCCTTCTCCTTTGTTTCCCTCTGCCCCCTATAGCTCTTGGTTCCCCTCTTCCTCAAGCTTAGGCTTTGTGCTTCGCTGTGTCGAACCTCGAATTATTTCTTCTTTATATTTTTTGGTGGCTTTCGTTAATCTTTGGTTTTGTGGTTTGACCCAAAACCCGTTAGATTGAGTCTTTTTGTGCCTTCCTTTTGCAGGAACCTGAGGCATATTGCGGTTCTGTTATCTCTGCCAAAAGGAAGTTTCTTCACATGTATCTTGATGCTGTTTTTTTGGTTTTTAACGTTTGAGATTCATGTCTCCGGTTCTCAGTGAAATCCTCCGCTCCGGGTTTATGATAAATTCCTCCCTGAGGCGCAGGACCCACTTAGTTCAATCTTTCTCTGTTGTGTTCCTCTACTGGTTCTATGTGTTTTCATAAATCTCTTAACATTATTGAAGTTCTGTATTATATGATTATATAAATACTATTATTGAAACAACTTTCGTGTCATTAGCGTTACTGGGTCCTGCGTCTTTAAGATCTTAAACCTATATTTCATCTTTGTTTTGGAAGTCGAATAAATTCCCAGAAAATTAGACTCTTTGGTGTACACATCTGATGGACTTGTCCAGTGGAAATTCGTCCATGTCGACCAAATTTCAGAGCTCTGGTTCTGAAGAGGATTTGCAGGCTTTGATGGATCAGAGAAAGAGGAAGAGAATGCAATCGAATCGGGAATCAGCAAAGCGATCCCGGATGCGTAAGCAGAAGCACCTTGATGATCTGATGGCCCAAGTGAGCCAACTGAGAAAGGAAAATAGCGAAATCCTCACAAGCATAAACTTCACCACGCAGCATTATCTGAAAGTTGAGGCTGAAAACTCCATATTGAGGGCTCGAATGGCAGAACTTAGCCACAGGCTCCAATCACTGAACGATATCCTCAATTACATCAACACCAGCAATGGGGTGTATGAAACGGATAGCTATCTAACAAGTGCAGAGAACTTTATGAATCCCATGAACATGCCCTTTCTTAATCAACCCATTATGGCTTCTGCAGACATCTTTCAGTGGTGAATTATCACAGCCTCGCCTCGGAATCTGAAAAATACCAACAAAAAAAGAGAAAAGAGAGAAAGTCCAGTTGTTGCTTCACACTGGTATTTCATATCGGATTCAACGAGTGGAGGGGAGTATAACTTTCTGGGATCTTCATCTTCTTCGCGCTTTTGGAGTCCTTAATTGTTCTTCTCAGTGTCACATAAGTAGGAGGGTGAACCAATGGTAATAGTTGGAATGGAAAACAAGCATAAGCTAGTGATTTGATGTGTTGGTGGTAATGGTAGGTGGGTGGTCGGTGTCAAAAATTAATGTGGGAGTAAGTGCAATAGATGCTTTCGTATAATATCTTTATATATGGTATAATGGGCTTTTGGATGTAAAAATTGTATTTGTCAGTATTATCTATAATTTTCCAAACTCCCTCGTCTACTCTTGTTGGATTTTTTGTTATACTTGTTACGTTTGCTTAGAAATTTCGAATAGTTCGTATATCTGAGTTAAATTTATGCATTTAATATGTATATAACGTAATAAATTTGAGAAGTATTGCAAAAATGTCAAAAATATTAAATATATATATATATATATATTTTTTTTTTTAAATAATCGAATTTGTTTTTTTTCCTTTAACAAGTTTTGAAACATTTATTGTCAAGTGTACAAATCTTAGTTACCCATGTATGTGATATATTTTAGTATAATGCACAATATAAATGCATATATAGTATTCCAAACGTTAGCAATACAGTTTGTAATTTTTCTTTTCAAAATAAATAATTTCAATGCAGGAGAATGAAAACGGACGAAAATAATTGAGAAGAAATAAAATAAATAAATTTTATCTAACATTTGGCAAAGATTTATACGAAGAAAAAGAATTAAATTACTGAGATGTTTGAAAACATTTCTTCATTAGACCTATTTACAATCTTGCGTCTAGTGTTCAAGTAATATATATATATATATATATATATATATATATATATATATTATATTCAATCACTTTTTTGTTTAGTTGGAATTCAAATTCACCTATTAATGTCTTTATTAAAAAAGTAATTAGTTTAAAAGTGTTAATCGACGATTTAGAAATAATTTTGTTTACCTTAGCAGACGTATTTACATGTAGAAGTGAAAAGAAAATTTGAGATCTAGATAAAGCAATTGGTGAGATCCATTACACTGTCTGATTTTAAATTGAAAAGGTCTTGATCATTTATTAATACTAAATTTATCATAGAACAGCTACTATTCGAAATATAATAATAATATTAACACTTTCAATATAATTACTTTATGAAATAAAAATTTAATACTTCACTGACAAAACAGAAACTTAACATTTAAAAAATTCTAATTTTGTGGTGATTAACATGACATCCAATATGGACCTCACGATACAAGTTGATTCAATTTACAAGAAGGACCCGGGAATCCGATTGAGAATGATCCCAGCCAATGTCTCTGACCTGGGGCATATTTTTATTGATCTATCCTGATAACAAAATATATATTTTGGATCTCACATTCTATATTTATTTGCTCAATAATGACCCAAGCGAAAGAAAAAAAAATTTTCTCGTGTCATATCCTTTCTCAGCATTATCGATAATGACAGAAAGATCACACTTTCCTGTGTAATATAACGTACGGGTCGGCATGGCAAGCGTATATACATGAACTCATTATACTTAAATACAGAAAAATAGAGCTATAATTGAAGGCTGTGATTTCATCTGAAATTTCCAAAAAGTAGTTGATTGCTATTGAAACGCAGACTTTATTACTAAAAAATGATGAAGTGGCCAGAATTCAGGTGACGAAAAAATAGCTTTTTTCGTTGACGATGAAACGTACATTTTTTAATAAGTGATCAGCGACAGTGCATTTAATTGGCCCTTAAACATAAATTTATTGAAGTAGCTTAAGTCTTATACTGTTATACAAGTGATTACGCATATGTGAAAAATGAAAAAAAGGACCAAAATCGTAGAATGCGTTTTAAAAAAAATAAAGAAAAAGAATACGGTTGCCCCATTGAGAAAGGTATTCGACGAAATAAAAAATTATTATATAGAAGCGAAAGATGATGAAGCCATGTGGCGAGACAGTCATGGAAAGAGGGCAGGCTGTAGAGATTGTAGCGGCTCTTTATTCAGGAGTGACCATGAAATGACCTTATCTTGTGGGAAAAGGTCGTAATATAAATTATTATGCTTAGAAGATAAGAATAAAAAAGAAACTGGGGAGTGTGAGCTTGATATTCTAATTAATTATTTGAAATAATTAAGGTAATCAATTCTATAATTAAGGCCTCATTGTTTCGTTGGACAGAATGGGCCTGGCCTGGCCCATGGCAGACATCCATTTATGCGAAAGTTGTCATTGGGAGAAAAAAATTATTAACTAATGTTAATACATTTACATTACAGTTAATTTAATGTATCAAATAATAAAATTATTTAAAAAAATGAGTGATAGTTATTAAAAAAAATAATTTTATTAAAATTGTAACATAAATATATTGAAATCAACTAGTATTTTTTTCCCTAGGGGCACAATGACTTAGCCTATAAGTGGAGATTGTTGATTTGTTTTGAAGTTGAAAGTTTGAAAGACAATGACTTTCAACCATTCCTATTCACATTTTAGAAATTAAACAGTATGGTATGCTCTGCTGGAGTTGTTATCAACTATTCAAACTCTTCGTAATTTTGATCAAAGTTTAAGAAAAAAAATCACACTAATAATTCATTGACAGTTCTAAAACAAAAATTGTTCAAAATTTGTGTACGGATAGGCAATGAGGCTATGGAAAATAAAGCAGTATAGAAAGGGACAGAGAGACCAACAACAAAAGAAAAGTTGATTCCACAAATTTTTATTTTAGCAAAGAAGAAAAAAAATAAAAAAGTAAAATACTTTTTGATTTCTATGCTTATTTAAAAATATTACACTTTATCTCTCACTTTCAAACAAATTATCAAATTTAATTTTTTTACCGAGGAACTAATTAAGCAATAATAATATTTAAATATAAAGGATCAAATGTGATATTTTTAACTATATTAATTCCCACAGCCTTTGGTTTCATTAATTCTATCAGAACAATATACACCTCTTTTTTGTGTCGCCACTCTTAAACACACATGATCTTATAACTTATAAGTGCCGTGCCTTTTCATATGTTTTGCCTCACCCTTAAGACACAAATACGAAGGACAAAGATATTATACCCACAAAATTGCAAATACATTGTTAAGGCAATCATGCATGCCATTCAATTGGCCTTGTGATTAAGTCTTGACCATGCATTATTAATCTTAGTATGTCTTTATTCTGTTTTGGTCGCCTTTTGTTGGATGTGTTCTGAATTGGGTGTGAAGGTTGCATATTTATATACACTTGTCACGGAGTATGAGCATAAGCCCTTGTATAAAGCAAAGTAAAACAATTCTGCAATTTTGTTGCCTTGATGACATAACATCATAATGTGCTCAGTAAATAGGTTAGTTGTTCTATACTTCTATTGCCTTAATGGCATAACATTATATATATATATATATATATATATTGTATTCAGTGAAAGAAAAATATATTTGTTCATGAATACTATATTATTTTTGATATACAAAAATCTTTTAATTTAGCCATACTAGTCCTTATAAAGTATGATTGAAAACTTTATGAGTCGAGCCCAAGCATGGAAGCAAAAGAAAGCTCAAGATAGTGTACATGCCAGAAATGTCCACTAAAGATGTTATAATATTACACATGGGATTTGGATTGTTAGAGTTTGTTAAAGGCACGAAAGGAGCTAGTTAAATAAGGTAAGAATTTAGAGTGAGAGGTAAACTAGATTTTGTGATTAATCATTCTCCTTTCTTTGTACTCTCTTTATAACTTAATTGCCTTCTATTCTTTTTACGTTTGTATTACATGTTCAATTGATTAATTAAGCTGTTGAATTACATTCCATTATTATACTCTTGGTTACTACTGTTCCCAACACTTACTGATTTAAGAGGTTGTGACATTGGAGCTTTCATATCCAGCATGGTGGATACACGACTCAAATGTCTAGGATTCTTAATCCTCTGCCGCTAAGGATTTATAGCTCACAACCATCATCATTGAACTTCATTCCACATTTTAATCGCAATAGAAAATGCTTCATGAAGTTTTGACTTCATTTTAAATAGTCAACTTTGAGATTATTTGTTTGACACATTTTGTTCTCGAGTTGGCATGTCAGAGTCTTTGGTTACATTTGGTCATCATTCACAGTGGGTCTACTTCCACCATTCGTCATAAGCTAGTAATGGTAGAGATAAGTTGCTTTTTAGGTGATAATCACAAACCTTGGGTGTTTCAGGCTAAACAATATTTTGAATTTTACAATACATTTAAGCACCACAAGCTTTCTCTTGCCTTATTTTACCTTGATGGCGATGCTTTAGAATAGCATAGATGTATGTTTCATAATAAAAAGCTACTTGATTGGGATCGTTTTGTAGAGTAGCTAATCAAACACTTTAGCAAGTGCAACCTCAAGGCACTAGAGGGCAAATTGGTGAAGTTGCATCCGATAATTACTATAGTAGACTATCAAGCACGTTTTGAGGCTATAAACAATGAGACGATGGCATTGCCTAACAAATTTTTACTTCATTACTTTATTCTTGGGTTTTATATCCATATCAAGACTACAGTTTTAGTTCACAGTCCTCAGACTTTAGAAGAGGCAATTTCTTTAGCTTATTTACATAAGCAACGTATATCATTGGAGAAATGGCTTACTAAATCCATGTTGGGTAAATCTTAATCGTCATTGCCTACTCCAACTACTCCAATATCTACAATAGCTTCTAGTTCTTCACAGGCTAGTATGTAACATGTTCATCGTATCTTTGCAACTGATTCATAATGGCATCGAGAAAATGGTCTTGACTATTATTGTGAAGAGAAATACTTCGCCTCTTACAAGTGCAAGACTCTTCCTCAGGTTTTCTTGTTAGAAGACAATGACATTGATGACTCACCAGCTAGCTTTAATCCTCTACGACACTTCATTTTATGGCCATTTCTAAGGCTTTCTAGTCTAAATGTTAGTTAATGATAGTTGCACACATAACTTTAGTGCTAGTTAGTAATGGGCAATGCCTGCAATATAAAGGTTTAGTTCATAATGTTCCCCTCACAATTCAAGGCTTTAACCTCTCTGTTGATTTTTATGTCCTCGAGCTCCATGGTTTTAATATTGTCTTAGGTATTTCTTGGCTTGCAACTTTTAGTCCCTTTTTTACTGACTACATTACTCGCACTTTTGAGTTCACAATGGGGACATCTCAAGTCAAATGGATTGGTGCACATTGTATATTCAACCTATCCAACTTTAATGTTTTTGTTGATTGTATGACACTAATGTTGTTTTTTCATAGTTTCAACTAAATTGATCTTTCTAGATAATACCATCATTCTATAATAACCCATTGACTTAGCACAGCTTCCATTCATCTATTACTAGAGAAAGGTGGTTCTATGAATGTAAAGCCTTATTGATATCTCTATTTTTAGAAGCAAGAAATAGATAAATTAGTCATTAACATGCTCCATGAAGGAGTCATTTGCCCTAGTACTAGTCTATTTTCTTCCCATCTTTTATTTATCTAGAACAAAGACAATACCTGGCCTTTTTTGCATTAATTACAAGGCATTGAATGCCATAACAATACATGATCATTTTCCAATTCCATCAATTGATGAGCTATTTGAAGAATTATCTGGTGCTTACATTTTTTCGAAACTTGATTCACTTCTAGGATATCACCAGTCAGGGTTCAAGCAAAAGGTGTGGCCAAGATTGCTTTTAGCACCAATGACGACCATTACAAGTTCCTTGTAATGCCTCTCAAGCTTTCCAATGCTTCTTATATGTTTAAAGTACTTATGAACTAAGTCCTCTAACCTTACTTACATTGATTTGTTCTTGTGTTCTTTGATGATATACTTGTTTATGGCTTTCATGGTCATTCAATTTGGATCATTTGGAGATTGTTTTCAAGCTACTATAAGAACATCTACTAGTGTCTAAGAAATCCAAATGTACATTTGGTGCAGCACACATATAGTACTTGGGTCTCGTCAATTCGCAATAAAAATTGATTGTAGACTAAATCAAGATTGCTACCTTTCAACAATAGCTCATTCCTCGAAACGTTAAGAAGTTATGCAACTTCCTTAGTTTGGTAGTGTACTACTAATGTTTTATTCATTCTTATGCTCATATTGTCAGACCTTTAACTGATTTTCAACATTGTGTTTTTTAATGGTTTTTGAACACTCAATCAGTTTTTGGCAACTTAAAATAGGCACTTAGTTCCACCCCTACCCTTCATTTACCTGACTTTACTTAGGAGTTATAAGTTGAGACAAATGCCTTTAAACACGGTATAAGTGTAGTTTAATCCTAACAAGGGCAACCAATTGCCTTTTATAGTCAAAAGCTCAATTATCACATACTGAAGGCTTCCACCTATGTACGTGAAATGTATGTTATCACCCAGGCAATCAGTAAATGGAAACAGTACTTGCATGGACGACATTTCACTATTATCACTGATAAACAAGCATTAAAAAACCTTATAGTCCAGGTTATTCAAACACTTGAGCAATGGGCATGGCATGGAAAATCGTTGAGGTATGATTTTTAAATCCTATATCATTTTAGGAAAAGCAATTAAACAACTAATGGTCTCACTCATGTTCTTGATGTTTCTCTTGATGCTTTCTATTATGAGAAGTTTACATTCATGTTTGACCTTCTATAGGCTAACTATACTTATCTTGAACTCATTATACTTCCACAATAATTGCAAAAGCAACCAGAAGTCTTTAAATATTATAATTTTTAGGAAGGCCTCTTATTCTTTCAAGGATGTTTAGTTATTCCCTTAGACTCATCTCTTCGAATGTAGCTACTACATGAATATGATGCCACAAAAACATAGGGACATGCATGCAACACTTACACATTTCATAAGCTCTCTTTTAATTTCCATTAGCCTTGTATATGACGAGATGTCAAGACTTTTATCTCCTCTTGTCAAGTCTACTAACAAATGAAAGATGCCAAGTCTACTTTGAGAGTCTTTTTCAACTATAGCCAATTCCTGAAATGGCATTTAAAGAGATTGCAATGAATTTTATTGTCTGCCTTTCGAGCTCCCAAGGTAAAGAGACCATTATGATAGTTGTGGATCATCTTTCCAAATACAAACACTTTAGTCCTCTTCTTTACACATTTGATAGTCGTTATATAACTGGAGCTTCTGTCTGTAACATCATTCAATTACATGACTTACCATAAGTAATCATTACAGATTGCGATCCCCATTTCCTTCATTCATTTTAGTAAGAGCTTAATGATTATAAGATGCCACACTAGTGATGAGCACAACCTACCTCCTACAAATAAATGGGCTAAGTAAGGCCTTGAACAGATGCCATAAGATGTATCAGTGCTGCTTCATAAATGATTCCCTTTATGGATATAATTTAATGCTACCATGGGTGGAATACAGGTACAACACAACTTTTCAATCCTTATTTGGCATAATTCTTTTTTAGCTAGTGATTAGGTTTATGTCAAAAAGAATTTTCAATCAGCATAGCATAAAATAAAGATCAGTATTAACAAGAAACAATGAGAATACCAGCTTGAAGTTGGTGAATGGTTTTATGTTAAACTTTAGCCCTTTCAACAAAACTCTCTATGCCTTTAGCTGCACTATAAGCTTGGAAAAGGTTACTTTGGGCTGTATAATATCATCAAATGAATTAGGTAAGTAGCATATAAACTTGACCTTCTTAATGTTGCCAAGATCTATCCTGGTTTTCATATCTTGCTTCTCAAGTGATGTGTGGGTCCATTAGAACTATAGATAACTCCCTTACAACTTTCAGAACCTTAAACTATTGCTAGATTATTAGAGGTCATTAAGGGATATCATACTAACTATGTCAATGACAACCAGCTTGAACAAGTACTTGTCAAATGGGCTGGTCTTGACAATGTCATAGCAATGTAGGAATCCAAAACAAAAATCATTAAAGTTTATCTTAACCTAAACCTTGAGGACAAGGTTCCTTTAGAGGAAAGGGATATTATCATGGACTCGTGCCCACCTCAGCATTTAAATGAAGTATAAGTATGGAAGCAAAAGAAGGCCCAAGAAGGAGCACACACTAAAAGAAGTTAGTAAATTACATATGAGATTTGGGTTGTTAAAGCTAGTTTAGAGTAACGAAAGGCATGAAGGGAGATAGTTAAATAAGGAAGGAATTTAAAGTAAGAGGTAGACTTAAATTTGTGATAGATCATTCTCACCTCTTTGTACTCTATCTATACCATCATCCTCTTTTATTCCTTTAATGTTTGTATTGCATGTTAAATTGATTAATTCAACTTTCAAATTACATTCCATTTCTCTACTCTTGGTTACTTTTGTTTCTAACTCTTATTAATTTTGAAGGCCATGATATTGGTGCTTTCATTGGTAATTTCAAAGTTCGTGATAGTGAAATTTCAATTATCCAAGTAGGTCTATAACCATTTAGTGTCCCATGTCCCTTTGTTGCTTTTACATGGCTTTATGTTGCTTATCTGATTATAGTGTAAGCAATTAATTCTTAATTGGTTAGTGTGAATTAGTTTCAGATCACTTGATGACATACACATTGAATATGTCTTTTGAAGTCTTAAAAAATGAGATTCGTATCATGCTTATTTAGAGTTTTGGCCCCTGGAATGTTTTAAACATAATTAAATAAGAACTACATTAGTTTAATGCACTTTTCTTTTTGTTTATTCTTTAAGAACAAGTGGGATGCAATTCCTTGTTAGAAAATTAAGCTAGCTCTTGAATTTTCTATATTTTTTGGTGCATTTTTTTAAATGTATTAAGTTACATTGTAATTTGTCTTTCTTGCACAAATTAATTAGATTGACTTTGTACTTATCAACAATTATCATGTTATTGCAAAGGATCATAGTTATCCTAGTTGAATTGGAGATAAAAGTTTGTTTAGGATTTTCACTACCATGGAGCTTCAATGACATAGTTAGGGGTGTGTCATTGTTGATGAAATTAAGAATCCTTCTTGTCACATGTCTCATGGAGTCAAAAGATATGTTAAGATGGAGTTAAATTAAAATGGTCATTAATTTATGAAAAAGTAAATTTATTTTATGGGAGAAAAACCATAAAGAATCATGTACATCATAATGAGGCATTGATTAAAATCCAATTACTCCATCTTTAGGTAAATATTATTTTCATTATTTGTTCGTCATTTGCTAAAAGCATATTATCTAATATGGTGCATCTTATTTTATTTTATAGAATATGTACTATTTAGACGTAGATATGGGGATTACAATATCTTAACTAGGCCTAATTTGCAAAAATAAAATTACAATATATTAACTAGGGCTTAAGAATAAAAAATGTAGTTGTGGTAGGTTTCATTGTATCAACCATTAGTAATATGTACTTTCTTCTTATTATCAACTAAAATATATATTATTTGTGTAATCCAAATTTTAGTAGGATATGTATGGATCTAATGGTTAATAATGAAGGAATTGTGCAATCTGACGGTTCAGATTAAATTTGATGACTGCACATGGCTTAAAATTGTGATATAATGATTAATATCTTAGGAATTGTGTAATCTAATAGTGACCAGTTCCTTTTAGGAACTGTAGCAAATAAGGATTCATTATCTATCATTATTTATCATCACAATTACATATAATTGGCATACAATGACGTTATCTTTATAGAGTACTTTATATCATTTAGTTAAATCCTAATTGTCATTTAATTTTCTTTTTCTTCTTCTTCCATGTTTTGCTTGTTTGTAGATTGTCCATGACAAGCAAATTGTTTACAATGTGAGTCTTGAATAATTAAATGTGACATTGGAGCTTTGTCGTTATTGATCTAACTTTTTAATCTTTCTTTTGTAGAATTAGTTTCACTTTTCATATGTGATTCCTTGTTGTTTAATTAGGAATGCATCAAAATCACTAGACATTGCATAATCTTTATTACCAATTCTATGACATTTCACCTTAGAATAGCTTTTAGCAAAGCTAATAATTAAGTATTATGAAATCTTAGTTTAAAATTTTTCTATTTATCTTACTTTTCTATCTAAGGCAGTATGAACTAGTTAAATCCTTATTTTAACTAGTAATATTAATTCTCAAAGAATATAAATAAATAAATATTTTATTATGACAACATGTATTTAATATATTTTAGTAAGTCTTATTGTAACTTTTGTAATTTACAAAGACTTTCGTCTTAAAAAAAACTCTTATTATCTGTTGCTACTTTACTTCAGCATATTATACTTTAGTTATTAAACCCTATCTAGCCTTGCTTCACATGGAAATGAATATAAAGAAATATGAGAGTTTTATGTCTCAATAGTTAGTATACAGTTAATAAAACAACTTTTTTCTAGCCATTTCATATTTCTAATATTTGGTAATGTATGTAAGTTGGGACTTTTTGTGGGCTAATCTAGGGCTAAACATATCCCAAGCTGAGCCAAGCCAAAAATTAACCTGAGGCCCAGTTCAGTGTTATGGTCGAGGTCACATTTAAAGCCCGAGCCCAGTGGCTTAGCTTGATATACCCTATGAAAATCAGGTTGGGTCAATCCTCTCCGAGCTGGGTTAGGCCAATCTGTCCATTTCAATCATTGTTCACCTTAAATGTTAGGAAAGACTAATCAGTTTGTTCTATGCACTACTCTAATCTGTGAATATAACATAGTCTCATCATCTTAAATACTCATTATAGTAAGTAGGCAAGAAAAAAAATTACTCATCCAAGTAATGAAGTAAACTTCCTGGAATAATTGCACAAAATATTTACTACACATATGCTAAACTTGTTACATTGCCAATGCTTAACTTATATCTAATAAGCCTTTAGATAATTCACTAAAAGCAACTAATTAATAAAACAATAATGATCATTTACAAAAATTTTAATCATCCTAAATCATTAATGGGAAATTATGACAAATATATCAAAGTGAAAGACAAGAACTCTAGCCCTAAATATGTACATCCAAGAACTTCCTATAAGTATATAGGAGCGGCAATTCGAAGAATCTAAAACTAAGATATTTCAGCTAATAATTTGCATCAAGTTTGACATTATACCAACAACAATGAGACACATTTTTCCAATACAGGAAACCTTACATGCCAATTTAGATATTCTAGCTCTTTCTAACATCCAAAGCAAATTGTCATCGAGTATAACCATTCCTGTCCTCAGTAAAACCATCATCACCATAAAATATTTTCGAACTCATTTAGTTAATATAGGACACATACAAGTATGATCAAGAACTAGTAAAGGAAAAAACACCTTAGTGAAAAATGATGTTGATCAAATAGCTAAAGGAAGACACAACACAGTAAAGTAAGTTAGCATAATGGGAAAAATCGTTTACCTACAAATACCAAAAACTTCATCATGTTCCAACTTGTGAATAAAGCAGCCAAACTAATAGATAACACACTATTATTGCATTCAAATTCACCATCCACAGGCTATAACATATCAAAACCCATTCATGTGAAAGCCTCAAATATTACATACCTTTTACTTGTACTTGATGCATGCTGCTTCATATAGAGATTCTAAAACAATTTCAGCTAGATTTAACTCAACTGTCAGTCCACCACCATCAAATATAACTGAAACAAGTAAAATGCATTTAAAAACTTTACATTTAAAAATTAGAAGATGAACAGAAAGATTTATAGTATTGTAGGAAAATATTTTTTTATTTTTGCCTTTGATTGAAAAAGATGCATAGAAAGATCAAAAACATTGTAGCAAAATAAACTAATTCTAAAATGATACAAGCAATGAACCTAAGAAAATAAACTTAATTACAAAATGGAGAATAAGCTTCATTAGTTATTACAATATGCCCCATTACAATACTAAACCAAAAAAGATAAAGTTAAATGTTGATTAAAATAAAGATGTCCTTTATTAGTCATTACAATAAGTCCTATTCGAAAGCTTGAAGTCCTTATCCTTAATTCAGCAAAGAAAAAGAATGGAATTGGTATTGGTTTAGTTATCATAACCATGTTGACCACAAACATAAGTTAAGATACTTCAAAGTAAAGATTAAATGACAAGCAATAAACTACACATTAGACTTTTCACCAACACTTGAACTTCTTGCAACATCTGTAAACATCAAATATAAGTTAAGACTCTGTAAACTCACAAAGTAAAGTTTACAGGAGTCAAAGAAATTGAAAATTGTAAGTAAAGTTATAGCATACCGGACACAATCTTATCTAACTCCTCGAACTTATCAAAGTCACAATCATTGAAGCTAAACATTTGAGGGTTAAGCCAATTTTTGGCACAAATGAAGGTCTCAATCATTGTAGGGGACAATAATCTCTTAAACACATCAAGTACCCATCTACCAGTGGTAAAAGCATATTCAAAAGCCACGATTGACACTAGCATAACTAATACATCACATGCAATAAGAGATAACACTATATTTTGTGGCATTCTCTTTCCACCATACCAAGATGTCAAAGAGTGTATCATTATCAATAGTGTCTGCTTCTATATACTTTTCTAACTCTGTTTTATAATCCAAAGCATTTTTTTGTCTTTTTCAATGCCTCCTACCTATGTTGAGGATGATCAGAGGGATGAAAATCTAGAAGTCCTATCCCCACTGGATTTGAAACATCAAAGATTACACTATCTGAAGAGGTTTCAGCTATCCCCTAAACAATTCCATCAGAATATTTGTCATACATGTAATGCAATGCATTGTTCACTTTTTTCTTCATGGCTTCAAACACATCAGGATTGGGGTATATTTCAACTAGAACTATATTGACATAGTCAAGTTTGTATCTAGGGTCCAAGACTGTGCCTAATACCAATAAAGGGTTTAAATTTTCAAACATTCCCTAATATTTGTCATACTTACATTTCATATTCATGACTATTTCCCTCATAAAAGGGTCTCAATGTATAAAGCAAGTTAATAGCAAAGTTTGAACATCTGTAATGTCATGGAAGCATGCATTGGATGTCACATACAATGATCTAGACATTTTTACGGTTTATCATAGAACACTTTCAAAAACTTTACAAATACAACTGCATTACTCCAATCACTGGCATTTGGTAGACCAACTTGACTAGAATCTTACCTGAAGTATCCCATAAATCCTTCATCCTCATCTTCCATCCTCTCAAAGACTTTTTGAAATTTAGTCACACTTTCCAACATAAAGTATGCTAAATTCCACCTAGTTGCAACATCTAAGCACATAACACCATTTAACTCTATTTTTCCTTTTTCAACAAAACTCTTGAACTGTTGCATCCTCGAAGGAAAAGACCTAATATATCTAACTATATTTCGAATAGCCAAGATAGAATTATTCAAATCCCTTACACCATCACTTACTATTAAGTTTAGAATATGCACACAATAATGCATATGTAAGAATTCTCTTCCACAAACCAACCCATTACAAATTTTCAATCATTTCTTCAAATAGGTCACAGTCATGTCATTAAAACTTGCATTATCTATAGTGATAATGAACACTTTTCCAATCCTTTAACCTAGTAAACACTTCTCAAATGCCTCTCCTATAATATCACTGTTGTGACTTTTAATTGGACAAAAGTGTAAAATTTGATTCTATAATTATCAATTCTCATTAATAAAGTGAGATGCTAGACACATGTAGTTAAGATTTTATACCGATGTCCATGTATCTACGGTGAGAGTGACACGGACACATGACTTCCTAAGAAAATCTTTATGTTTCTTCGCCTCATCAAGATAAAGCTTGTAATAATCCCTAACAACCGTCATTCTAGATGTAATGAGAAATCTTAGTTCTAATTGGTTGCAAAACCTGGAATTCACTCTTTTCGACAGTCAGGAATAGTATTTCATCATGTATAACATACTCAGTTAATGCCCTATGACACTATTTAAAATTATAAGTGTGCGGGACTAAGTTTCTAGTTTGAGATGCCCCAGGAGGCTCAAGGTAGGCTAATATGGATTGTTATTTCTCTAAAGCCCTATTGGGATGCTTCTTACATCTCTACAAATGCTTTTCCAAGGAATATCAATAACACACATAAGAAGCCTTATAGCTCTAATGTAATACCTAAAAAAAAAAAATGAAGAAGTATATATCTATATTATGCAACATCCTAAAAATGTACATAGTTAAATCTATATTATCTTTATAATGGTATAAATGATAGTATAGTCTTTTAATTAAACCTAAGATGATTATAAGAATAACATTAAAGAAGTATACTAGAATTTTAAGGACTAAAATGACATGAGAAAATAATGTTTAGGTAGAAATTATACTAAAGTGAAAATAAAAAGTATTGTCTCAGATAAAATTACAAGTTTAACTTTCTAGAAAATTGTTAGTGAATGCGACCAAGGCATAAGGACTATATTGAAAGGTAAAAATAATGTTTGGGTAGAAATTATAATTTAATAGGGACTAAATGAAAAAATTTTATCTAAAAAAAAATTATAATTTTAACTTTGTATAAAAATTTGTCAGCAGGCATCTTGCACGGTAACTTGCATAGTACCAATAGTAACTTGAAAACTTCTATATAAAGCACGAACGATTCTTAGTTTTCTTATTTGAAATGAAGAGAAAAGACAAGAACGAGAGGTCATAGAAGTATTTTGTAGAAAATTCATATTTGAACTTGTGTAAGAGGTAAATTTGTGGACATATATTGAATTGAGTTTGTGTTATAAGAATAAAGGATCTCTACTGTCAATCCCTATCGGTGAGTGTATAATTAGCGAAGTAGCACTTTTCATTTTACCAAATGTATTTATTTTCTTGTCCAACTTTCAATTTTCTTATTCCACGCTCTACATCTTATAGGGGAAACAAATCTATGTTCTTTTTAAAATTTTCAACTTCGTATATATGATATAATATGTACAAATATAGAATAATATGATGATAAATGATATTATTAAATTTTATGAATTATTGCTATTATGATAAGCACCTGGTGTTTTTGAAGTGCAAAGTGAATGCTATATTATATAAATTAAGGAAGAGGTATTTTAAGAAAGGAGAAATGTTATGGTAAAACTCTTAATTATAATTGCTTCTTTTACTTTATCTACATGTTTCATGTTGATATTTTATCTAAGTTTATTTTATGTGATTGTTGCATTATTGTATTTTTTTAGTTTAATCCCTTTATATTATTGTCACTTCTCTCTTAACCACTTTTTATTTTATTTTATCTTTAAGATTATTTTTATTTAAATTACTTTATGGTAATAAATATGATTACATAAAATTATTTATTTATATATCCTATTTACACAATTTATTTATATTCAATGGATTTATAATTTAAAAGGTAGATAGGAATTCATGTAAAAACTCCGTAGCCATTAACAGGAGTAATGGTCTTGGTGCACCTTGTTGAAATGAATTATTAAGACATATCCGGTAAAAAGAATACGGATATGAATAACTGAGACATATCTAGTGAAGGGATATGAGTATGAATTATTGAAACGTATCTAGTAAAAGGATATGAGAATGAGATATTGAGACATATTTGGTAAAGGAATACAATATGAATTATTGAAACATATATGGTAAAGGAATATGAGTATGATAATCTTGGTTCTTTCCTTGATACCCACTTTATGCAAAATTATAAGATTTAGAAATGGTATTTTTGTTTTATCAAAAATTGTTTCTTTACTTAAATAAATATTTGTTAAAAACTCTAAGGCCTCTATTGTTTCCCCTTCTGCTTATAATTTATGCATTCACTAAGTCAGTGGTATACTTACACCTCTCTCTTTAAAATTTTATAGATTAGTATGTGATAAAGTAAGCTGGGATTTTCTTATCACTTAGACATTTTGATGTGTCATTTTAGGTTAATCATCATGTACATCTGACTCCAAGATTGTGGCTACTAGATGTTAGGTTGTTTTGGGTTTATAAATATTGTAAAGTGTTGTAAGCCTTATGTAGGCTATTCTCATACTATACTAAATGTATAATTTGAGAGATTATTAAACTAGTTTATTGATATCATTGTGATATTATTGAAATATGACAGGTTGTAGAAGTTTGGAAAACATTAAATTTTGGAAAGACGCTACCAGATTTTAGGCAACCTCTAAGACATTTCTTTGAATTATATTTTAAAGTGCGTTTAATGTATTTTTGTTGATATATTATGGATTTTGTAATAATGTTATCTTAGGTTTGCTAAGCTAGGTTGATTTAGCCTATGGTCGCAACCAATGATTTTGGGTTATGACATCTAACTTCTCCATTAGTGTCTTCTAAAGGGAGTTTCACGAAGTGATCCCACACATCAGATTTCTTTAGGGGTTTTTTTTTTTTCTCTTTTCACCTACTATGGTAGAATTTGGGCAGGTGCAAAGCCAAAGACACTAGTAGTAGGGGTAGCATAAGATTGAGATGGCATAGAGTTTAGGTTGTTAGCCATATTACTACCTTAGGATTGGCTTTAAGTACTTGGTTGAGTTGGGTTTGCCATCTAATCAATTAACAAACATATATGTAAAACAAATACCAATACTTCAACCATTAAGATATAAATTTTATATTTATATTTATAGAAATCATTATATTCTATACACCAAAATTTATTTATAAATCTTATAGTTAAGCATGTCAAATATAACTCATAAGCTCTTTTACAATAAGCCTAAACAATACGACTTTATACATGCTTTGTTTCCTCTTGAAAAGATAAAATACAACTACATATTACAACTTTATGAATGAATAAAATTGGTTGCTACCAGATTAGTTGAACCCTCTATATCACAGTTTAAATGATATTGAGTTTCAATAATTTTATTTTTTTTCCCAAAGAACATGGGTTGTTTTCTTACATTTTACAATTGATGTACTAAGGTTTATCATATAATACACACCATGTTTGATATTGATTAATTTATTCCAAAGAGAATCAATTTCCATAGGAACCCATTATAATTACGCAACAACTAGATACGGATATGGCAAGATTTGTATTTAGTCTCACTTATGTAACTAGAATGGGGTTGTAATCACCCAATTAATGGAGAATTAAAGGAGTAAATTATAATTATTAAATTAGCTAATGAGAAATTAAAGGAGAGAAATTTTGCAAAAAAATTTGGCTCAAGTGTATTATTTTGTCAAGTCACACCTTACAATGAGATTGAGGCTGGCTCAGTGGTCAGGCTCTAAGTGCTTATTTAGGAGGCCACGGGTTTGAGACCTGACTTCCCAAATCTCCTTGTTTTCTTAGGAGCTAACACGTGTCACCCTCCAGCGTGAAAAGATAGAACTGCCCTCAGTTATGTTTATGTCTCCTTCATTGGTACACTGTCAAGCAAGCAACAGGAGGAGTGGAGTTGTGCCATCCATTGGAGTTGACCCTTTCACCTCGTCGGAGTTGCGGCTCACCCCTTGAAGGTTGTCGGCCTATCACCGGCCAAGCACTGTCATGTTTCCAGCAAGAAACGCGACTTTTCGTTGCGGAAGGGCCGTGGGTTCGAAGCTCATCGGAGCTTCGGTGAGCCACTCTTTTCATCATATTTTAGGTGGGTTTTACTCCTCACCTCCTGGCCATTTTCTACCAGGCGTCAAGCTTCGTTGGCCATCGGTGGTGTCATTCTCTAGCGGGTTTCCGAGGAGCCAAAAATAGTGACATTTTTAGCAGATTTGGTAAGTTTTAATCAATTTTTTTTTCTTGAGAATGATGTTAAGAAAAGCATTTTTAACCCCTATCCATCGAATTTCATCATTGGAAGCATGAATTTTGGTTAGTTTTTAAGAAGTTGTGCTGATAGGGACCAAACTAAAAAGTTTCAAATCTTTGGGGTCTTTAGAAAATGGTGAAATGCTACATTGTAATAGGTCCAAATGGATCCTATAAGAACACTTTTAAGGTGTATGGTATAAAAACCTATTGTCAATCATGGTTTTTCTTGGATTGAAGGCAAGGGTATGGAATTAAGGATGTAAATGGAAACTCAGAAAGTCTTTAGGGCAGTAAATGTAAATTAAAGAAAAGTCTAGGAAAGTTAGTGATGGAATCAAGGAGGATGAGTTAGGGTTTTGTTTTTGTGTAATAAAAAGGAAGAGGAGTAATTCTTGTTTTCCAATTGGTATAAGTAGCTCGTAAGAGTGATTCAAGCACCTAAGGGAAGACATTGAGTTGCTCGTAACTAACGGCACCCAGGTGCGCAGATAGGATTCCCCAATACTCTTCGTATATGCTTTACTTTTCATTATTTGAAAAGGTTTTAAAATTATCATTTTTAACTTTGGCATGGCTATATTGATTAGAGTTGAAATTATAAGCCAATGAAATCCTTTGATATGTTAGTTAGCTTTATGTACAATTTTGAAAATGATTTTGGAGAAACCTTATGCGTACTGTTAGGAGTAACTGGTTAGTAAATCATTATAGCAAATATAAATGAATTCCATTCATACTTGCTACTTTTCCTATGCATGCTTGTTTACATTACATTATCATTAGAAGGACTAGATAGGACATTAGTTGCCAATAGCAGTTACTGTTAGCCCTTAGCGCACCTAGGTAATGACCCAGCTAGCAGGGTTAATGATGATGCTAGCCCCGTGTGACGGCCATCACACGAGGATCGATAGATGAAAATTTTCGTGAGTTATGACCTCACGCTAGTTAGTTAGTTGCCCTCAAGGATTGTGTATCATTGCCAGTTGTGATTTGCCCTTTTGTGACTGTGTACCACACTGGATAGGTCCTTAGTAGTCCTTCCCTGAAATGACATTCGGAAACTTGTTGATCCATTGTTTATGCACTTTAAATTCAAAGTTGTGGAAAATGTGTTATTTAACTAAAACTATTTACATTGCAACAGTGATTACTCGCAGTTAAGATGTTATTTCATTTCATTCAACTTTTAACCAAGTTCTAATTTTAATTTATATATGAAATTTGTTACTAATTTTGGGGTGCTATCATGTCGAAAAATTTGGTCTCAAATAGGGAGATAGGCGAGTACCCAGAGGCAGCAGAGCAGTGATTGGAAGTTCTATTGGTGAGCCCCGCTTGGATATTGCAAGACCTATTCTTTTTTATTATTTTGATATTCATGGCTTATTTTGAGATGTATATATACTTAGAATGATAACCATTGTTTTGTATGTCTGGGGTTATAGGGACCACAGTTGAACTTTTCCCTGTTATTGTATATTGTATTGATGTTACTGGGTTGTACTGGTGAGAGCGGAGCTCTCCTATTTGTGTTTTTACTGCGTTAAAGGATATTGTAGAAATTTTAGGATGTCTTATTTATTGGGGAGGTTCTGCCAAAATTTCTACAAAACTTCTTGTTTTGTATTAAACTTTTACTTTATATTAAGACAATTTCTATTGCATATGGTGTAAATTGTTTAGTTTTAGCATGGTATTAAATGTCCTTCCAGTGTAAGGCTTGCAGGTTCGGAAAATTTCCTCGTGTCCTGTGCCGATCTCACTCTTAGAATTTTAGGGTGTGACAGGAGCATATAACACTAGCTACTAGAATGGCAAGAAAAAAGTAAAAGATTGAAAACCAGAAATCCCCCACTATTACCTTACCTATTCATCGTTCATGCTAGATCTTATACATAGTCATAGCGTGTCAATGTCTTACACTTGAACTTAAATAGGGAGACGTCGATGGGTGGACACCGAAGAGACAACTAGTGACTACGAATCGACAAGAGAGGGACACAACTCAAACTTAGACTAGAGTGCGATTAAAGCTTGAAGAATCAAAACATTTGATCAGAGATGCAACACGACAGAAAATTAAAGCTAGAAGTAGAGTAATATTGCTTGATCTTGGGAACCCTAATAGCAAAGTCATCCTACCAAAGAAAAGAGGGGTATCAAATATCGATTACAAAGCACATGTGACATTTACCAAAAGGAAAACAGTGAGCATGAAAGTCTTGAATTGCTCTGGTGAAGAATGCTCGCATATGATGCCTCAGTTTTCTGAAGACTCACTCTCACCCTCGGGTTCACGAAGTTCAGAACTTAGAGTTTAGAAGAGATCAGTGTATGCGACAGATGGGAAAGGAACACTGGATAGAAAAACCTAATTAGAAACTTTACTAATTACATAATAAAATACATATTAAAAAAATAATATATATATATATATATATTACTGTCAGGCTAGACCGGCTAGATTGACCAAAATCACCTTGGGCTCGGCCCGGCCTGGATAGTTAGCCCTGGATAAAACTATCTTATTAGTCCATTCTTCTTTATCTGACCTGTCTTGATGGCCCTAGGACTGGCCTGGTTGATTAAGTCTCCAAGCCAGGTGATCAGCCTTAGCCCAATCCCTTATCTATGAGAAACTATCTAGGATAATGGTCGTCTTCACGTCTGGTACATTAGACGTAGATACTTTGTCCAAATTACCATGCAGAGGTGTAATGAAGCATAACATATAGAAGGGAAATGCAAATTACAATATGTAAATGATAAGCTAACTACCTATTCTGTTGCTTATCCTAAAATACTTATCATCTTTCCAACTATCCAAGTCAGTTTAAGTTAAAGAATGATATTCTACCAATCCTAACTTCGATAGTAAAGAATGAAACTAATCAACAAACAAAATTTTAGTGAAAATACCTACTAGCTGCTACAAAGAAGAAACATGTTAATGGCGAATAAAAACAACTTTAAACTGATCTTGAGCTAAATGATAGTTAATCTCCATATGTTTGGTGTATTTATGGAACACTGGATTAGCTATAATATGGATTATAGCACGATTATCACACCAAACTAAAACTGGAAAAGAAACTGAAACATGGAGATCTTTAAGAATGTAGGAAATTAATTGAATTTCACAAACTAAGGTAGGAAGAGATCAATATTATACTTCAGCAGAGGAATGAGTGACAATTTATTGCTTCTTAGTCTACCATGAGATTAAGGATTGTTTAAGGTACACATAATGACCACTAATACTTCACCTGGTATGCAAGCAAGAGGCGCAATCAACATTGCAGTAACCTTTTAAAGAAAACTACTTTTGAACAAGGTAAAAGAAACCCTTTGAAGGAGAGACTTTATATATTTAGGAAGGTGAAGTACGGCAGTCCAGTGAGTTTCACAGGGTGAATAAATGAATTAACTTAATTGCTTAATGGAATAAGTGTTGTTAGGGTGTATGAAACTAAGGTACAATAGTTAATAGACCATTCAATGAAATTGCATAGGATTAGAGAGCTTAGTGCCCTGGTCAGCCACAACTTTAATAGTTTTAGGTGATGGCATCTTTGCTAGTTTTGAACCTAGAAGTCTAGCATCAGCCTGAAGGTCTAAAACATACTTAGGTTGATTAATGTACAACCTATATTTTGATTTAGCAATCTCAAGTCCTAGAAAATACATAGCTTTCTTCAAGGTCTTTAATAGTAAATTGCTAATGCAAATAAGTTTTGACTCTTTGAATTGTAATAATTGAATTGTTGTAAGCAACACATGATCAATGTAAACAAGCAGGATAAGAAATATATCATGCTAGCAAAGAGTAAAAAGCCAATGATTTTTTTATAACTCTTGAAAACTATAAGCATGGAGTTTATTTGTGAGTTTAAGCTTCCATGGTGGGGGCATGTTAAAGGCAATAAAAAGAACATCGTGGCTTGCAAACTTGACTTAGTAAAGCTTTAGTATAAGCCTATATAGGTTTCATATAAACTTCCTCAATTAAGTAACCATGGAAGAAGACATTGTTGATATCCAACAAAAATAAGGGTCATTTATTAACATCTGCCGAGGCAAAAATGATTCGAACAATAACTGCTTTAGCAACAAAAGAAAAACTCTTTATATAATCTACTCTCTTAACTTGATTGTACCCCTTGGCAAAAATTTGTGCCTTGTAATGGTCAATAGAATCATAAGCCTTTAACTTTGCTTTATAGACCCATTTACTACCAATATCTTTCTTTCTTTATAGTAATATAGTTAGATCCCAAGTATGATTATGTTCCAATCCTACAATCTCTTGTTGCATAACATTCACCCACTTAAGACTATCTTTGGTTTGAAAGTAAAAAGATGGTTCCTATATATTAGACATTTACGCCAAAAAAGGTAAGATGTGAAAGTGAAAAAATTGTTGAAATATGGTAAGGATAAGTAGGTGGGATATGGGAAGAAGTAAGTGGTACGAAACCTTAAAGCTTTGTTAATAGTATGTGTGCTGCATTTAGAAATAGTAGTGGAAGAAGGTGTAGGCTATGACAATGGAACTATGGTAGAAGGGGAATCAACCATGGAGAAGGGATAAATTGATGAAGAAGATATAAAATCAATTATTGGAATTAGTGGTATAAGACATTTATTAGTGCCATCAATCAATTGTTTCTTGAAAAGAAAAATGTGTTCATGAAAAGCCACATCTTTAAAAACAAATATTGTACATGTTTCCAAATTGTAAAGTGTATATGCTTTTTGACCAGAGGCATGACCCAAGAAAATGGATTTTTAAGCGCAGGATGAAAACTTATCTGTGTGTGGTGTCGTAATAGTAGTAAAACATAAAGAACCAAAGACTTTAAGAGTTGTATAATCAGGTGGACAATTGAACAAAATCTCACATGGTGTTTTCCAAGCAAGTAATTTAGATGGGAGACAATTAATAAGATAAGTAGCAGTTAAAATGGACTCCCTCTAAAAAGAAAGAAAGTGGAACACCTGATTGAAACATTAATGATCGAGCGACTTAAAGTAAATGCATGTGTTTTCTTTCAACAATTCCATTTTGTTAAGGCATATAAGGTCATGAATGATGATGAATGATACCAAGATATGTTAAAAAGTCTTTACATGTGGAATTGAAGAACTAAATACCATTATTGCTTTGAATTTGCTTAACTGATGTTTGAAATTGAGTACACACCATTTTACAAACTGTTTATTGATAGAAGAAGGTTGATATTTATTTTGAATAAAGAAGGTCTATGTAGCTTGAGAGTAATAATCCACAAATGGTTACAAAAAATGTGGCACCAAAAATAGAGGAAATTTTATATGGACCCTAAAGAGATTAATATGAATTGATTTAAAAATGGATGTAGATATAATGGTATAAATGGGAAATGATTGTCTAGTTTGTTTGCTAATGACAAACATAACACATAGTCCTTATTTTGGATTGAGCTTTTAAAGGTAATGAAATGTATTGTAAAGTATTATGAGAAGGGTGGCCAAGGTATTAATGCCACAAAACAAATGAAATAATTATACTACTGTATGAAGTATTACAAGATGCAAATTAAGTAATAATTGAAGAAGTATGAAGAAGATATAAATGGCCGATCTATTTAGCAATATCAATGGTGGCTTTAGTCATATGGTCTTGTAATAAGCAAGAAAAGGAATAAAATGTAAAATGTAAGTTAGTATCCAATGAGAGTTAATTGATAAAAATAAGATTATATTTGAAAGAAGGAATGTGAAAACATTATGTAATGACAAATGAGAATTAAGAGACGCAATGCCTATGTGAGCAATTCATTGAGAGGTGCCAATAGGTAGATGTACAAAACCACTAGTATAAGGCAATGTAAAAGTATTGGATAAGGATAAGTGAGGTGTGATATGGTTTATTGCACTTGTGTCTAATATTCAGTAATCAATACCATCAAGCAAGGAAGAACTATGATTAGGTGATATACCTAAAAAGTCTGTGAAGGCATAGTTCATATGAGCATCAACTTAAGTTTTAAAGAAAGGTGTGGTAACCACCACTTGGTGAAAAAACTGTGTTGTTTTAAATAAACTCTACATAATAAAAAGGTGTAACTCTTTATAGAAAAATTATTAAATAACCTTTGGTCTTTTAAGTACTATTGGTTTATAAACCAAGATATGGTTGTGACTTTTATTTAAAAAGGTATTGCTCCAAGAGACATCTCTAAAAGACATCACTTCATGGTCTATATAAACTCTTCACCATCACTTCATAGAAAGCAAGATGCTAGAAAAGAAACCAATGCTCGTGATAAGGTACATGGGGTTAAGGAAAGGCAGTCCCACATGACCTTAAAGAAAATAGGGAAAGATTAAGACAAATCTCAAGCACATGATGGTCACATGAATAAGAGAAAAAAAAAAAAAGCAATTGCTTCTTTTATGAAAAGGCTGGCTATTTCAAGAAAGAATGTCCTTTCTTCGAAAAAAAGAAAGAAAGAAAGAAAATAAATCATCTACAAAAGAAGACAATTTTGTGATTGCAATTTTTGAGATCCAACTGGTTATTAATAATGAATCATAGTAGTTAGATTCTAGTGCAACATGCCATATGTCCAAGAACAAGAACTTCTTCAAAATAGTGAAGGAGGAAGATTAAAATGTACTTTACATGGGAAATACTTCAAGTGTCTAAGTCAAAGGCAAAGGGACAGTAGAAGTTGAGTTCACTTATGGGAAAACTTATACTTTAAGTGATATTTATTATGTACCAAAAGTTAAGAGGAATTTAATTTTTATACCTTTACTTAATAGGCTTAAGTTTAAGTTATATTTGAGAAAGACAAGTTTGTTCTCATTAAGGGTGGAACATTTGTAGGTCAGGGTTATTTCTATGAGAACATATTTAAGTGTAATGTTGCTTAAGTTAATAATAATATTTACAGTTTTGCTTATATTATTGACTCTTGTGATTTGCAGCATTATCGTTTGGGTCATGTTAATTTTGGAAAATTGAATGATATGATGAAACTTGAATTGATTCTAAATATTGCTATTAAACATGAGTCTTGCATTACTTTTATATTGACTAAAATAACAAGAAAACCTTTCCCTATAGTAGTAAGAAATTCTAAAATATTAGAATTGATTTATTCTAATATCCGTGATTTGCATGGTTGGCCTACTTTGGGTGGTAATAAGTATTTTATGACTTTTATTAATGATTATACTAGATACTGTTATGTCTATTTAATGCACTAAAAAAATGAAGTCTTAGACAAATTTTAGATATTTTAAATTGAAGTAAAACTTCAATGTGAAACTTTTGTTAAATGTTTTAGGATAGATAGAGGGGGAGAATATTATGATCCAAATTATTTTGAGTCAATTAGTGTAATAAATCAAATTACTACCCCTTATTCCCCATAACAAAATGGTATAGCTGAAAAAAAAATAGGGTCTCAATTGAAATGGTAAATGCCATGTCATCTTACTCTGGTTTGGCTAATGGATATTAGGGTAAGGCATTGCTAACTACATATCATATATTAAATATGATTCCTATTAAAAGGAACAAGATAACCCCAAATGAACTATGGAAGAAAAGAAAACTTAATCTTAATTATTTTAGAGTTTAGGGATGCATGGCAATAGTTAAAGTTCCAGAACCTAAAAGAAAGAAATTGGATGAAAGAGAAGTTGAGTGCATCTTCTTGGGATATACTAAAAATAGTAGGGCATATCGACTTTTGATTGTTAAATCAAATGATTCATACTTTGTTAATAAAGTAATTGAGTCACTGACAAAGGAAAAAAAGTTAATTGAATCAAGAGATGCAATTTTTCAAGAAGAGAAGTCAAAACAAGAGAATAATGTTTCTAGTGATGATGACTTAGAAGAGATAAAATTTAAAAGAAGTGAAAGGGTTAGAAAAGCAAAAATCTATGGTTTTGATTCTTTCATATTTTTTGTTGAGAGGACAAAAGAAGAGATTGAAAATTATTCACCTTTTTGTTTTAATTTAAAAAATGACCCTGAAACATTTAAGGAGGCTATGAAGTCTCAAGATGCAGCATTTTAGAAAGAGACTATACAAGATGAAATGGATTTAACAATGGGAAATAAAACTTGGAAACTAGCATATCTCCTACCTGGTTTTAAATCCATTGGTTGTAAATGAATTTTTAAAAAGAAATTAAAAGTAGATAGATCTATAGATAAATTTAAAGTTAAGTTGGTCGCTAATGGGTTTATGCAAAAGAAAGGAATAGACCATTTTGATACATATGCACCAATTGTAAAAAATTTCACTATTAAAGTGCTTATAGCACTTCCTTCTACATACAATCTTGTTGTTCATAAAAAACAGCTTTCCTAGATGGAAAGTTGAAGAAGAGTTGTATATTACACAACTAAAAGGGTTTGTAGTTCTTAGCCAAGAGCACAAGGTGTGTAAATTAATAAGTTTCTTAATGGACTTAAGTAAACCCCTAAGTAATGACATAAAAATTTAATAAGGTAGTTCTATCATGTGGATATAAGGTCAATAAATCTGACAATTGTGTTTACAACAAGTTTCATAATAGAAAAAAGTGTTATGATTTATTTGTTTGTAGATGGTATGTTAATTTTTTACACTAATTTGGATGAAGTAAACAAAATAAAGAAATTCTTATCTGAAAATGTTGACATGTAAGATATAGGAGAAGCAGATGTTATACTAGGAATAAGGATTATTAAGGATAACAATTGTCTTGGTCTTTTCCAATCTCATTACATTGAGAAAATATTGAAGAAATTTGATTGTTTTTATTGTTATCCTGTTTTTACTCTATTTGATTCTAGTATGAAGTTAGTACCAAATAAATATTGTCCTATGAGATAACATGGTTATTCAAAGGTAATTAAATGCTTGATATATGCTATGACATGTACAAGACTAGATATAACATATGTTGTGGGAAGGTTAAGTAGATACACAAGCAATTCAAGTAAAAATCACTGGCATGTTGTGAATAGAGTACCAAGGTACCTAAAAGGAACAATTAACTATAGTTTCATCGATAGTGGTAATCCTTCATTTTTGCAAGCATATATAGATGCTAGTTGGATAAGTTACTCAAAGGATCATGCTTTTATAAGTGGATGGGTCTACACTTTTGGTGGGGTTACTATTTCTTGGGGATATAAGAAATTAACCTATATTACGGACTCTACCATATACTCTATGTTTATAACATTGGCTGCAAGTAGCAAGGAAGTAGAATGGCTTAAAAACTTGTTACTTGGTATTCTTATATGGCCCAAGCCAATGGCACCATGTCTTAGGTAAAGTTCAAATCCTTAAGATACCTTTACTTAAAACATGAGATTTTTTAAGTGATAGGAGTTTAGGTTCATTTTAAAAATGGCAGGGGATTGTTGGAATATTTTTAAAATAAAGAGAAATGTTTTTTTTTAAGTCATGTTCTTATATAAATTAATAAATTAATATGGAGGTTGTGTAGGGATTTATAACACTAAAAGACACCAAGGTTGTATCTCTTTAGTTTCTAAAGACATCTATGGAAACGTGTGGTAACCATCACCTGGTGAAAAGTTGTATTATTTTAAGGAAACCCTACATACTAAAAAGATATAATTCTTCATAGAAAAATTATTAAATAACATTTGGTTAATTAACTAATGTTGGTTCATGAATCAATATGTGATTGTGACTTTTAATTAAAAATGTATTGCTCCAAGAGGCATCTCTTCAAGGCATCACTACATGGTGTATATAAATCCTTCACTATCATTCCACTTTGATTGCACATAGAAATAAAATCAAATTTCACTTCGTAAAAGCTATTATTATCTTGGCTTGAGTATTATGAGTGCAATCCATACTCAAGGATCTTAATTGTATCCTGCAAGATATTCATTGGTCAACCCAACTTGCACCCTATAAGATAGGAATAGATGTGGGCAAATTAAGCCTAAAGGAAACTGCTGCCTACGCCTTAAAGATATTGTGCACCACTTTCTTCTTTATTTCTTCTTCTTCTAATCTTTAAAGAATCATTCCTGCTAACAAAAGCCATGTTAGTGTCTCTTATCTTAGATGTGAGGTGGCTTAATTATATTTATTGACTTCCTCTATGTTTATTGATGGTAAAAATATTCCACCTTAATTTCCATATTTATTTACCTTAAGTATAATGCTATTTAGACATTTCCCTAAGGTACCATTTAATTACTTAAGGTAATTATAAATGTCTTGTATTTGTTTATTATCTTCTAAATATACTAAAATTTTTCTTTTGGAGTTTTCGGTATAATTAAAAATTCCAATCACCTTAATATTAAGGACCAAATTATTGGGAGAAGTAAGTTAATAATTTAATAAATCATAAAGATAGTATATTACCAATCTTTTATATCATTGCAATTATTCTTTATCATTATCTAGTTATTTCACCAATGACTTTTTTCCTAAATTAAGGTACTTATCCGCACCTTAAACTTATTTCCTTTAAATTTTTCATAAAGAGAACTCCTTCTAAGAAATTTTCCTTCTTTGGGATATTATAAATTCTTTCACTTTCAATACCTTGACTTTAGATGGGTCGATGATGCGTCGCTTTCAATTTGCATATATAGACGGGATTTGGCAAAGATAAATCCATCAGTTCAATGATTAAACTTTTGTTATAAAACAAAAATTTTCTACAAAAGCATTGGTTAATGAAAATTATTTACGTTGTGTACATTGGTAGCTCAGATAAATTTAGTTAATACTAAATGATAATAACCAAAACTAAATAACCTACCTTATGCTAAGACTTAATAAAACTCAATAACTATGACAAAAACACTCAAAATACTATTCTAAGTTAAACTAATTAATAATTGAAGTGAAGACAAAATAAGTTTATTGCTCAAATTGTAGAAATAGATTTAGATTCTTTTCCTTCGCATTTAAAGAAATCTAAGTCATTAAATTTTCATCAAATAATTCATATTTTAATAAATATTAATAGGCTTTCAATAATTTTTAAAATTTGAACCATTAAATTTTTATAACAATTTAGATATTATCAAATTCACTAACAGTTCAGATTCCAAATAGAAGAAATCTGTTTCATAAATTGTACTACTATAACTCAATTATAATTCATTAACATTTAACTCATTAAAAAAAGAAACCTGAACTAATATATATATCCTAGTTTTAGTTCTAATCCTAACATTTTTGTTTATCTAGTCTAACCTTACTAATAAATTCATATTTTTGTTGAGTGAAGTGAGCAAAAATTCAGGCCATGTTGACGTGACTCCACCGTGAGATCACTTGTCTATGCTGACATCTTTTTTACTCAATTAAACTTACGGAATATAGCATTATTGATTAAATAATACTGTAAAAGAATAAAATAGGACTAATTTGGGGTTGTGGTTGGCAACAAATAACGTCTTCCAAAGATTTCAGCAATTTTTTCAAGTCGCCTTGTGCCAAGTCAAAGGGAAACTTGATACATGTTGCCCATGAATGACAGGGTGGCATCTAGATATACATAATAAATACGTACAATTATTTCACCAAACTTAATTGATTTATGTATTTCATAGCGGCTTTTGCTCGGAGCAATTTAATTATTGTGGTCCAGCAAGTTAGTTATACTCAAACTTCAATCCTCCTCATCAATGACTGGCAGATTGAAAAGGCATTTTCTCTCAAAACTCTTGTTGGATTCTTCATATTCTCCAGTTTGTTCTTCATATTCATTCCATTGTGATTGAAATGGAAGAGTTCGTTACGAAGACAATTGGTTTGGGAGTGATTTCATGGACGATAGCATTTCTCATAGCAAGATGGATATTTTCCAGTTACTCATTTGAATTCAGCAACCGCCTTGTCTCTACAATTCATGCAACTTTAGCTGTAACATTAGCTTCGGTCTCTGTTCAAGATTGGAAATGTCCACTCTGTCCTATGGCTTCAACATCCTCCAATTCGCAGGTATAAATTCTACTCAAACTCGGCACTGAAGATGCATGGAGTTTTGGCATTGATAGTGGAATAATCTTTGAACAGATGCAAGCTCTGGCAGTGACACTTTCGTATCTCATATATGATATAATATGTTGCCTGTTTGGTGAAAGAGTCAGTCTGGACAACACCATCCACCATTTGGTTAGCATTGTCGGAATCGTAGCTGGTCTCTGCTATCAAAAGGTCATTCTTCATTCTCAAGATGTGTTTCTCTTTGATTCAGAAAGAAAATATTTTGGAATATCTCCAGTCTAAAATCAGAATTGCCTCCCCTTTAAAACCCACTATTTAAAAATTTTAGTCAACAAGAATGCCATGAAATTTTGGAGTTTTCTTTCTCTTCTTCAATCTTAGCGCTGTAACTCTGCAGTGTGGCTCGGAGTTGGTGGCGGCAGTTTGGGTAACGGAAATCTCAAGCCCATTCCTGCATGTGAGGGAGCTTCTGAAGGAGCTCGGCTACAGGGATACTGCCCTTAATTTGGCTGCTGACGTAAGTGTACTACCTGTCCCAAATTTCCCTTTTTAGCCAATTGGATTTTTTTCTTCCCTTTTTTTTTTGGGAATCTCTGGTCTCTTTGGGGTCTGTTTGTAAATTACTACATAATAAAATAGATTAATTGGATCGAACCGTACTAATAATTAAGTTTGTTGAGCAGATTTTGTTTGCTGCCATATTTACACTTGGTAGGATGGTGATCGGTCCTTATATCACTTACGTGACTCTAGCTGCCAACAACCCCCTTCTCGTAAAGGTCCAACCTAAACCTAATTACTGATTTGGTGACGTTGGTTACCATTTGGGACGATACGTTCTTATAAGTTTGAACCAATTTTCCAAATTTGCACTGTACAGGCCATGGGATTGGGTTTGCAGCTAGTAAGTGCCTTCTGGTTCTTCAAGATTGTAAGAATGGTGAAATACAAATTAAGAAAGAGGATGACATCTCCATATGGCACCAAGCACACCGACAAATTGGAGTAAGACGACTAGTTATGGATTTCAGTATTGCTGGCTATGTTTAATTTGATTAACAGTGAGACACCGGATAAATGTACGTGTCTAGTAGTAAGCTCAAATGCCCAAATGGGCATTTTAACTGTCTTGTGTAATCTGAAACCTATTTGATAGCCTTAATTATTCGGCTTGTGCGCCTTAGAAGGCAAACATTTTACTATTTAGCTTTTGCATCTTTTTCCGCACGCTTGAAAGATTCAACTTGTTTCTTCATTAGATTCTACGACAAGTTTCTAGATAAAGATAGCCCAAATTCACTGTCTGGACACAGCTGCTTTCAACTTCCGTCATACATAGAATCGGGAAAGTACATCAAGACAGGCACAAAAGCAAACACCCAATTCAATAATCAATCTTATAGATTATGCGGAAAACACGGTTTTCAATCAAAATAAAACTACAATTTGAGTTCAGGCAAACAATTAAATTTAATGACATCCTCTCTTCGCTGTACTTGGATAATTACTTCTTCCAACTTCAGTATTCAGATAGTACAAGGCATAGTCCAAGAGACCATTTCGTGCTTAACACCAACGAGTCAGTCCAAATAATGAGACACCAAATTTTCAGCCCCACCGAAAGAGAAGATGCACTGCCCAGACATCCATGGCTCCGTGAAAAGATTGCACTAGATTCAGTCTTTCCCAAAATCAGCACTGTAGTGAGCACTGGATTCAAGTTTCTTTGCCTCATTCAGCTTCCGAACAGCCTGAAATCAAAGTAAAAAATATTTAACTAAAGTAAAAAAGACAGATCCCACAATTCGCAAGTGAGAGGGAGTCCTTTTGTACATATCATATGGGCCACAAAAAATTACTTCCTAGATAACACTATATATGGAGAAGGAACTCACCTTCATAAAATCTTCATGGATCACATAATCACGCTCTGCTCGAATTGCTGACATGCCAGCTTCCGTGCATACATTTCGAAGATCAGCCCCATTAAAGCCCTGAGTTATAAGCAACAGACAACACATCAAACAAGCACCAGGTGGTTGATAAAACTAACCCAATTTCATTGGACTAACCTCAGCAAGTTTAACAACAGCTTCATAGTCTATATCGCCATGCTTTGCAATTCCAGCAGCATGAATCTTGAGAATTTCCATCCTTGACTGCTCATTTGGCAATGGAATTTCTATTTTTCTATCCAGCCTCCCAGGACGCAGGAGAGCAGGGTCAAGCACATCAGGTCTGTTCGTTGCCATTATCATTTTAACCTAAAGCAGCTATACACCATAAGAACTCGAAGGAAGAGTAATTAATGGAAAGAACTAGTCAAGGTACAAAGAAGAACACATTAACCAGATAAGGCTAGTGCTTGCTAATTTCATTCAGCTTATATATGTCTTACATGCATATATGAAATGTCTGCTAAAATATACTACATCCACCATGTAAAAACAAAGTTAAGAGTTGAGAAAGGGAACATCCCCTAGTAATATTTCATCTGAGATTTGAAACTTCATTTTTACTTGAGTTACAGGTAAAGGCCATGTGATAACAGCTCATTCTTTCTTTCGTTCCAAAATCAGTCAGAATTCATTCATAAACCTTGCCATACATTACAGGCTCGCTTAGCATTTGCACCTTCAAACTTCATAACAAGCAAAAGTTACGAGCTCTAGTTTATCCTTGACAATGAGGGGGGAAATCATAGTTTACATATGAAAATTTGCAAAGTGTATTATTTGTACAAGATTGCTTCCAAAAATAGAATAAACACTTCATCCGTTGAATTTGATACAGGAGAGCAAGTGTTTCAAAAACCAAGCATAAGGATGGTTTTGTAATCAATTAAATGGGGATTGGAGCATACCTTCCCAAGTGAATCAAATCCATCCAGTTGATTAAGCAACTCCATTAGTGTTCTCTGAATCTCACGATCTGCACTTGTTCCCTCACTGAAACGACGACCACCAATGGCATCGATCTCATCCATAAAAATGATGCAGGGCTTAACAAACAAAATGGAGTTCAATAATTACTTTTTTCATTTAATATATAAACATAAAGTAGGTAAATTCTCACAAGACTCACCTGGTGATCACGTGCATACCCAAACATTTCTCGGATCAACCGAGCACTTTCGCCAATGTACTTATCAATTATGGCACTTGAAACAACCTAAGCGTGAATTTAGGGTAAGGCACAATATATTCAACTTTAGAATGAAACATCAAAGTACAAAAGAACTTCAGAGAAGAAAAATTATCTAACCTTTAAGAAGCTAGCATCTATATTACTGGCAATGGCCCTAGCTAACAATGTCTTGCCAGTACCAGGAGGCCCATAAAGAAGAACACCCTGAGAAAAAAATAATAAGATGCCAATCCAATTTAAAATGTAATTTCTTGCCTCCTTAAAAAACACTTCCACATAAAATGGGCACATTTAAAGTGAAAGGGCTGCTTAAAATAAAGTTACATTAATATGGTCAGGATGGAAAATGCAGTAAAATGATAATCACCTTAGGAGGTTTTATTCCAACTCGAAGAAAGAGTTCAGGATTCATCAGAGGCAATTCAATTGATTCCCTCAGTTCCCTGATCTGATCAGATAAACCACCCACAGCTGAGTAACTGACATTACCAGGATCTTCATGCAGCATATTGTAAACTACTGGATCAACCTGGCATCCCATATAATACAAATTAGTGACAATCTGACATTAAACAACAGCTGATAGTTAAAGAAACCCGGGGGTGGGGTGGGTGGAGGAATAGCCAAAAGGGAACATGAACGCATTCATCCAACAAATATTTGAATAGAATATAATTTTCACAACTTACTTCACGTGGAAGAGCCCGCATTATAGTGAGCGTTGTCATATCCAGAACAACTCTTGTTCCTGCAGTCAGTTTCTCCTTATCCACTTTATTGCGGCAGCCAACCACATACCTGGGACCGCTGCTTGCTTTAACAATCACTGTGATAACAGACCAATCACATTCTATAAGATGATTCAATAGGTTGAGACTAGCTAGCTAACACTGAAATGATGCATGAGCACAAAGTAATGAAGTGAACGTTTCCTGTATTTAAAAGAGGAACAGAAAACTGTATAGTGATAAAATCAGCTTAGATGAAGGGATAAAAAAAATTACAATATATTATAACATACCTTGCCAGTAAGCAAAGCACTAAAAGAAAAAACCTAAATGCAGGATAGAAATGACAAGATTAATGAAGTTACATAGCAAGATAGCATTCCAAATAAGGGATAGGCAGAATCATTACATCGTTCATTGTCAAGAGGCCTGAGAACTTCGCCTATGATCTGCCCAACACTTTGAAGAGACTTCAAATCATCTTCTGTTTTATTGAACTCTTTCTTTGCAGCTCGCAAATTCTCCCTGACTGCAATTTGGGTTTTAAATCCAAAGTCACCAATCTCATCCATAATGATCCAAGTCCAATATTGAAGAATAAAAAACAGGCCAAAGGAAAGAGCAAATTTAGCAAAATTTATTGTAAGAAGAAAATCTTAACTAAAGGAGCTAATTAAATCAATCTCATATCAAAATGGCGCAGCATAGGCATAACCGGCCGCCTTACTCAGATATCGGCTCCGTAGTAACACGTTTATTATCCATCCTCTCTGCCTAAGAACAGCGTCAATACTTCGTTGCTCAACTAAAAATAAATTTGTTATCTAAAATAATCCCTGCGAGGGAAAAAAGCGACTTTTAACAACAGATCCAGTCGTTAACTTTACCCTAATTTCCCGAAATAGCTCACGGTTCTTCCCAGTTAGAAATCGAAAGGCAAGGCAATATCCCATAAATTTTAAATTTATCAAAGCCACTTTTCTTATCAACACATGGGTATTCATGACATGGGAATCAAGGGTTACTAAAACCAAGCACAAACCCTAAAACTGTGGTTTTCCAGAACCAGTGAAAATTATGACGACTGAATTATATGCGGTATTAAAGCCAAATAAAAACTCGACATTTCAAGAAATATATGCACTTAATGAAATAGGGAACAGCATACGGCACCAACCCGATCGAACTCTGGACTCCAATTCTTTGTGCTGAAGAAGCTTCTTTCGATACTCAGCCACCGCATTACGGCGTCGAGTGGCATCTTCTGCGTCTGCCATTGTTTTCGGGCTCCGAAATCGGTATACAGAACGGCAAGTCTGCAGAGACTTGGTCGCTGGGCTTTGTAGTTGTAGGAGCTGAATGGAGTTAACTTAGCCAATGGCAGAAGTGCCCCTATATATCCAAAGTTCAAAAAAAAAAAAGGCATTTGGGCGAACAAGGTGAAAAATATTGGATAATTTGGAAACAACCGCTGTAGTTCCCCTAAATTTTATATCTAATTAACAATCTTATTATTTATCATAAAAGTACAAGGAAGAACAATCTTTAAAACTTACACATTACTCTGACAAGTAATGATAATCAATGATATCATCAAATATTGAGAAAATTTACATTCACATATGTATAAATCTGTAGTTCAACCGGTGAAGAAAATGTAGCTTACAATGAACAAAACGACATTAATATTTAACATCATGCCTGTTGGAACATTTTGAAGAGGTAAGCATTGAAATTTTATCATTGAAATGATAAAAATTATAGATAATATTTTGGTCATTTAATAATTAAAATTTAGTGAATAAACATTGTGAATAACTCACTTAATATTTATCTTAATTTTTAAAATTGAGAATATGCTTAATGTTTATAATTTAATATTTTATATATCATATAACGTGTAATTTAATTTGTAATTTAATTTGTGCATTGATATGATGTTTATATATCATAAAAATCTAAAACTTAGATCATCTATAATAAGATTTCTTATTGCAAAATTTGTAATAAAATGTGAGCTATTAAATTTTAATCTAACGACTCACATTTTACTTATTTATTTAAAATAAAAAATAAAATATAAACCATTGAATCAAAATTTAATATCTCACATTTTATTGCAAACTTTGCAGTAAAATATACCTATTATAGATGATTTGCAGGCCACAATGCATAAACATATGTATGTCACACTAGTTACAGTGTGACTTTAAGAGATATCTAAATCATTTTTCACATTTTCATTTTCACAATGACATTATGATCTATCACGGAGTAACATGGTTGAAAATTCCATTTATGCTTCTACCTACAGTGAACAATTTTCCACACCAGATACAAGGGGACATGGGAAGTTTGAAATCCTTTCTCATCAAACCATTTTTCATTTTCCTTGTGGAATCAAATTTACACAATATAAAGGTGAAGTACATTAGATGGTAAAGTTAATTGCGGCTCTTTGCCTTCTGTAGCACTTGTTTCAGAACCACCGCTATCCTATGAGCCATATGATGCTCCAGAAACCTCTCCTTCACTCTTTCATATCCCTTCTGTCCCATAGTCAGCCTCCTCTCAACGTCAGCCGCCAATTTCACAATGTTATTTGCAAGAGGCGTAATACCTTCTTTTCCAACAGGATGCAGCAAACCCGTTGTCCCATTTACTACAATCTCCGTGGTACCTCCAGCTGCAGTACCCTATGTTTTTTTTTTTTTTAAAAAAAAAAGGCAATTGTAAGAAAATAAGACATGATAACAAAATTGCACATAAAGATTTAAATAAATTCTTAACATGCAGTAAGCAAGTTCAAACGGTCTGAAGAAGAAAGCTTGGTCACTGCTTTCGCAACAATATGTGATAATGCAATTTTTATAAAGCTTATTAAGATCTCAACGACAATAAGAAATAACCAACATCATCTGAGGTAAAAGAGGTCAAAAATAGAATGGGTGGTCTCAAACTGTGGATGTAATTACGAGGATTTGTTTAGTCAAAAACTGCTCAATTGAACTTGCAACCAACAGAAACTATACAACATATCTGACTAGCAAGAGCTATAAAATATTCTGTACTACATATATGCCAGATAACATCAGCGATAAGTTTCAGGTTCATGCGAACTAGCAGCTGAGAAGACTTCTCTGCTCTAATTTCAATAATCATGGAAATAAAATACCTAGATGAGGAAGGTACAGGAACAAGCAATGTTACTGTCCAAAAGAACGTGACCAAAATGTGAAGGCAAACATAATGGTTGTACTTTTCACTGCCCACATTAATTATTCTCTATTCTTAAAAAATATAAGACACGTCATGCGTCAAAAAAATAGTAAAGACTAATAAGTCTATATACATACATATAAAGCACAGTGTCATACAGCAAACTAGACCTATACACAGCTGATGAGCAATTTGGATATAATTATTGGCAGATAGACACCCTAAGAATATGGAAAGAAAAAAGCATTGTCTAGGAAAAGTAGTAAGTAAGATACCAGTACAGGCAGGCAAAACGCCATTGCTTCTATGGTTATCCTCCCAAAACATTCTCCCCTTGCCTGAAGTAAAGAATAAAATAACATATCAATTTATGGAAAGTATAATGGAACTCTGAAGACTAAACTAGTAATGTAAATCTGATCATTGGTCTTCTGGAAAATATGAGGTAGTACACTTAGGGTTTCAACAATTATGCCATCCATTTTGAGGTCCTTGACTGAAGTTTGTATTAAAGCCAAAAATATATATCAATTTGCATCTAAGACTCTCCCCATGAGAAGAGGGATCAATCAAACAGGCAACAACTCCCACTTCGAAAAACAACAAAAAGTAACAGATTCTGTTTCTTAATTAACTTGACAAGTTATACTATCAGTAAGATACCTGAGAATTCTGAACAAGAACATCAATTGAAGCCAGGTAAGAGGCCACTGTCAAGGTTTTGTCAACAAAGTGGACACGGTCCTGGATCTTTTTCTCTATGACAAATTTGCGCAATTCATTTTCAAACTTTGTCTGAGCATTCATATCACTCCCTACAACTACAGCATGCAATGATGGCACTTGCAGTTTCTTCTCCTGGACCAGTTGCAAACTTTCATGAAAGGAACGAAGAAATAGATCCTGCCCTTTACCACGAGATACACCTGCAATTATATAAAGCCTGCCACTCATAATTAAACTTGTAAAAAGATTGACCAAACAAATGGACGGGGAGTATACGAAGGGAATGCCTAAATTGGCATATTAATAACAACCATTTAGGCTTTACAACGAAACTACAAGAAGAAAAAGTGGCAATCTTCTCTCATTTCACAAATGCACAAGGAACAAATGAATTATGAATATGATTAGCAATTTGATTTCACGCATCTAATAACTGCTGCAATGAGCAGAAATTAAGTTTGAATACAGATACATTAAACCAAGTTCTGCTAAATGACAATCATAAATTTTACATTCGAATCTTGATTCAGGTGAACCAGACTACTAATATTGAAGTTCATGCTTTCTTTCATTTTTTTTTTTTTTGTGGGTCAAACAATCCCTTCCCCCTCCCAGTGAAAGAAAAGAAAAACTAAGAGGAAAAAGATGTCAATCAGGTGATGAATTATCTGACAGATCGTGCAATAGATGGAAAACACTAGGTGAACAACATTGGCATATCAAATAAGTATAGGTAGTGACATGAAGGAGGATAGCGTACTATTTATGATGGCAAAAAGTAGATCATCATTTCTCACTCCAAGAGATTCCCGAACATGCTCACGAAGAACCCTCTTTGCTATGCTATCTTCAGCAACTTTCATCAGTTCTTGGCTATTTCCAAGATGCACAACATAAGTTTCAGGCATTTTAATCCTACAAAGTTGGGCCAAAGCCTACAGTTAATAAGATAACAGAAGATTATCGAGAAAAGTATAAAAATGCAGTGCCTACAGAAGGTTAGGGACCATACTATTTATTATGACAGATTATACAGAAATGGTACCAAAGTAAAATCCAACTTCACATAAAGATGATGTTGAAAGCATACCCTAGACGCTCCCTGGTCCTATTCTTCCAGTAGTCTGCAGTTGTATGTGAATCAATCATGGCACCTGCAACAAAAGGGAGGTGCTTAACATATTCCACTTTGAAATAATGTCCTCGCATTTCATGAATCCACCATAAAACCTTTGGAAGAACTTGGGAGACTTTTTCTTTGAGAACTGCATCCAGCCACTTCCCCGCTACCGCAGTATTTAAAATGACAAGATCAGCTTTAAGAGCCGTGTTTACAGCCTTTTCACCTTTGGCAGGCATGACCTATCAGGCGCCAAATACAAGAAATATCATTAGGCAGACGAATGTATACACAGATGAAATTCCAACTGTCCTAGAAAGGAAGTATGTATCACAAGGCATCTAACACGGGCAAAATACAGGTGGGAAAACAAAATTCTTCTCCCGTAATATAATCCAAGGGAAAGCAATGGCAAGGAAAAAGACAACAATGTACATGATCTGGACTACTACTCACTCTAATTATCCGCAACTCCTCTGAAATATTACCAGGGAATAAATATCTATCTGAGATGTCAGAATAACTCATAATGTATGCACATATATACCTTTGAATGGGCAATCTAATTCCAGGAAGAATTATTTGTTTGTAGAGATCCCTGGGCAGGAGAGCTAAGAAAGAATAAAAAACAAATAGTCTCTGGCTGTGGGGAATAACTATAATATGATATGAACAATATGAATATGAGAATTCGTCGTATACTAGGCACTGAACAATTGGGCGTGGAATTTTATTCCCAAGTAGCAACATTAAGCAATAAGAATCTGGTGGATCAGAGTGAGAAGTAATGATGAATACATACACAGGCACAAGAAAATCACCTGCACTCCTCTGTCCAACATCTTAAACACCAGACTGTCAATCACTTGGTCAGGTTCTGGAGGTTTCTGATTAGTAATCCAAACAACTTCAGAACCAACACCTCTCAATAGAAATGCTAACTCCATCAACAACAAAGGCCCGCCTGCATTGAAAAAAAAAAAAAGTAGAAATGAATCCATACTTCAACTTTTTTTTCCTATACTTGTCCAAAAGAATGGAACTGTAAAAGAGCATTGAGATAGTACCTGAAAGAGACAGCTCGTGCGAAACCATGAGAACTAGCTTGGATTTCATGAATTCCAGAGGACTAGGTGACGGATTTCCTACTTGGACAGATGAGAGAATCTGAGCGTCTCTCTGTTTATCTTCTGCTCCAAAATGTTTAGCGCTATTACCAGTGATGGTATCAAAGGAATCAGACGTGGTTCTCATGAACACCAGCATCACTGTTGAAAGAGAAACCAGTGCCAGTAGCAATAGTTGCCACCTCTTCTTCGACATTGCAATCCACGCGTTCGTGTGCTTCACCATTTTTCTGCTTCGTGGTCACTCAAACCTCTAATTTTGCGTTCTAATGTTTCAGTTTAGGATCTGAATCTTCAATATCCACATGTAAACTTGGTTAAAACCGGTTTATCATCTGCTCTGAGAATTGAGAATCCAAGAGAAATGTGAAGGCACCGTGCCAGTTCAGACTTCATCACTTCCAGCAATAGATCGTTGAGCGAAGAAGGGGAGAATATATTTTTTTGGGTTGAGTTTTTTCGGCCTTTCTTTTTTGGGAATTTTTTTTTTAAGTCATTCTTGTTTGGGTTTGAATTGGAGAAAAAAGATGTGGGTGTTCCATCACAGCTAAAACACATTTGGGCTTCAAAAGCGCCCAAGTGGGCTTTGATGTCTCGTCACATGGAGCCGAGCTTAAAATTAGGGTTTTTTTTTTAATTCTGAGGATTTAATAATTAATTACATGTGCCTTAGTTTTTTCACTCCTCATGCTTAAAGTATTTTTTAAAAAAAAAATTAAGATTTTGTGAACCTGACTTACGTGATCCAAAAGGGTGCGGCAGTTTTTTTCGATCACATGACTAACAATCATGCGATCATTTTGTTTTTTTTATTTTGTCATGTCACGGGATCCAGAATCCCGCAAACTAACAAAGTAGGACACCCTTCAAGAGGCATCCCAATGTGGTGATGTATATTGGGGTCAAGAAAATGATAACGCAGATAATTTGTTATTAAATGCTTTAATAGAAGTGTCAGAATAAAAAAAGACTTAAAACTAGTGCTATCAGCCCAAAAATAATTCTTTTACAATATGATAAGTTCAGCTTAAGGAAAATATAAAATTTAAAATCTCTATCCTTATCAGTATCAATCAAATGCTCCAAATAAATTCTCACCAAAATAAATTTATGTAATAAACTAAATTTATTAAGATTATATCTGCCTAAATTTACGTTGCTCTCTCTCTCTCTGTTGGATAATTTTGATGAAATCAAGGATATATTAGTAAGATTGTGAAAGGGCCAAATAAAAAATATATCTCTTTAACCTAGTTGGGTCTTAGGATAACATAAAATTAGATCTAGTTTATTATTATTTTTAAAATTTTTTATTTTTATAATATATTTTTAATTTTATTTAAATTAAATTTTATTTATAATTAAATTTTAAAATATCTATTCTTTTCAATTTTTAATTATTTTTTATTCCAATGCATAATCTTTTATTAATATTTGTCTTGAAATAACTTGAATAAGTATAAGAAGTTCTACCGCTCTTCTTCTCAAATCTTTATTTTTTTTATTTTTTTTATTTTTATTCAAATATTAATTTTTATCATTTTTTCTTATAAAAATATTTTCACTAATAAATTATTTTTTAATAAAATTTATATAATTATTTGTAATAATTATTTCACATATTGTGATATAATTTAACAATTATATTATTATGTTTTAATTAAAAATATATTAAAAAAATTATATATAAGTTTTTTCTTAATAAAAATGGTAATAATTTCTTACCAGAGGATTATAACCCGTTAATGCTTCAAATTATATACGTAAAATATATAATGAAATTCTAAAATGTTAAAGCTTAATTATTAAAGTAATATAATATTCTTGTAAATCAGAGTCAAAATAAGTTAATTACTTTCCCCTGTTTTTTGAACTAAACGTATCTTCTATCAGCAATTACGATTGACTACTTTTAACACCAAGCTTATCGACGTAAAATAGAAGCTATAACTGAGCCCCCCAAGCTCCAAAGCAGACCGTATTCTTCCCAAGTAACACAACTAAACACTCCTTGTCATATATAACTGTAACCTTCTAGCTTGCTAATTCTAATGGTTAACTCGACGACAGTTTTTCCTAACTTCACCATTAGAACCGAGGAGAGGACTGATGTTTCCCATCTTGATCATGGATTTAGCAAACTGGTGAAAGAAGAGGTTCTCATCTTCTGCAAATGCCTTGACCAATTCCCGAGTCTCCTTCACACTCCCAGTGAGAAGCACTTGATCCGAATTGAGTAGCCCCTTTCCCCAGAGTATGAATTTGAAATAGATATTATCAAATCTTACTGGGGAACCAAAGTCCAAGGGGGAGATGTTGTTGTCGCCACCTGATGTTGGGCAAACCGATTTCAAACCAAAGTAGAAGGATCTTTCTAGAGTTTGATCTGGTTGGTTGTGTCCGTTTTGGTTGTATAGTCTCTGTTTGAATGTCACACACCTTGCCAACCCAATGGTATGCCCTCCTTCATTATAATCAATGACAGAGTTAGAAGGTAATTCACAAGTCACAAGTCACAAGTAAATGGGAAATAGTTATAAGTGTTTAGACCTGAGAGGGCAACAAGGTCAACTTCATCAAGACCCTGACGCTTGAAGAAGGTGAGAAGGTTTCCTATGGTGGAGTTTGGAGGGGGAATGTTGGTGTTAGAAGCGCTTAAGCTTGCTGTTTTTGAGTCCCTCCTGCCTAATGGGAGTTCCCAGCTGGGTCCTCCACTCTGTTCCAATACACAAATTTATAATACCAGGCGAAAACAAAATTAGGAGCAAATTAGTAAAAGTAAGTGTCTAGGTGATTAAGCTTACAATAACAGTGGAGCCCCTTGCAGCAAGGGCAACAATGTCTGCACAGGACACTGTCTCAGGACATGCTTTTTCCAACTCAGACTTGATCTCATCAATCGCTTCAAAACCTCTTACGGAGTTTTTGTTAGGCCCAGAATTCTTTTCACTTACGATTTCCGCACTATCATCCAGTAAAATTGATGCGTCGCAGCCCTGTCATATAAAACAAGTATTAAATCATTGGTCTGGCAAGGCAAAAGAACATGAAGCAATATCCACTAGTATGAGGAATGGTATTAACCTGGACGAAGCAGTCGTGAAAGTGAAGTCTAAGCAGAGAGGCAGCCATTCTGGGATCTTTAGCAATGGCCTCCTCCAAAACTGACATGACAATGTCATTAACTTGAGGGCATGAAAACTGATAGAATTCAGGATAAAGAGCTGGACCTCCCCACCCGAAATTGAAACCAGGGTGAGCATGGGTGAGTAGTGTGGCTGAGAGGAAAGCCATTACGACTGGCCTCACTTTGTTCAGAGACATGGTGAGGACTCAGTTTAAAGACCTTCTTCCCAAGTTTAGGTGTTCCCTTGCATCGGTTTGTTTACATATATACAAGATCAGACCACCCACTCCCCTTACCAAATCCTCTGTAAAGCACCTAATGTGGGATGCAAGCCATGACCATGTCAACATCTTCTTGTCCCAGCCCTGCTTCTGCTACTGCACATTAGGTTTTGACTTCAGGTATTACCTTCTCCAGTCCAGGAAAACATCAAGATTGTAAATTCCTCTATAAAATATACATACATACATACATGCATATATATATATATGGCTTAAATGAACAAAAATCTGAGCTTTCTATATGTTAAGCATGAAAAGAATCTATGTCAACATGATCAAGAGAGTTTGAAGCTCATTTAGTTCAATGAGAATTCAAATGAAAGAATAGATCAGCGTATCTTGCTCACGTATAGAACAATCTCGGAAGGTCAGTGTTCACACGTTGAAAAACTGAAATTTGACAATGTCATCTTCAACAATCACGAGTTGTGTCTCTGAGAAGGTACAGACACCGCGTTAATGAATGGGTTTTCTAGAAAAACAACACCGTAACTACGGAGTTTATGGGGTTTACTTTGATAGGTTGACATTTTTGGTTATGGATACCCACTCCGCTGAACTCAACTCTACCCTCTATTTTCCTGTTATTCTACACTCCTGTCCCTTATATTCCTTGATTCCTCTCAAGTCATCTTCCAGAATTACAAATATACGCTTGTTTCCATTAATTTCCATTCAAGCTGCAGATCCTGCCTTGGGTCCACCTGACAATGAGCATGAGTACTCTAGTGCATGACTTGGTCGTACATCAATACAAAAATACGAAAAAAAAAATTCATACATTATGGGGGGAAAACAAAAGTAAGCACACTCAAAGCTGTTTTCGTAGGAGTTGGTTCTGTCAGATCAGATGGTCCCACGTCCACGGAAGTTCATCTGTTATTTTCCTTTCTTTTCGGGTTTAGAATTAACTTTCGCCCTCTGTAATTTTGAAGTTGTCACAATTTACAGTTTCACACGCATGTCATTTATTGAAGAGCCGAGGGTAATAACCTCATGCAAATTATCCAAATTTATTACTTGTAATTAGATAAATTAACAACAATATCATGGGGCAAGGTCCCTATGAAATAATCACACAAGACCTAACACCATATAAAAGTTAGCGGGATTGAAAAACCAAGTTCCCTATAAGTATGAACTTCCCATCAGAATCCCATAATGTGGACTCGAGTCCCATGCCTTAAAATAGATCCTAACTCCATAATTTCACTAGTTTCAAATTTAATGTCGCTATTTAGAAGAAATAAACACACAAGATCCTTTGCCATTCCTGTCAAATGATTGATGTCCATCGCACTGGGTACTTTGTATGTTTAAAATGAAAGTACTCAACAAAAACATGAAGGAAACAACACCATCATCTGATTTGTAATGTGCAATCTTCCGGTTAAGGGAAATTCAACTTCGAATTGATCGACAGTTGGCTCTTGGTGAATGGGAAAGCGTCATTTACATGAGTAGGTCTCATTAAAAAGACTGATCTAATGAATAATGCATAAGTAGAACACCAAAAAAAAAAAAAAAAGATTGCAATACGCCCAAAATGCCCAAAGGTGTTAAATACTCATTTCAGCTGGTTACTGATCAAGATTCTAGATAATATCCATAACCAAAATGTTCAAAACTAGTCTCACGTGAATCCATAAAGCTCATTTCGACAAGTAACATAAATTTTGTTCTCCCTTGCTTTTGAAGTGAGGAACAAGCATTCCAAGGCTCATTTTGCCATCCAAATATTACTGTATCTATTTATTTTAATCCTCCACGCGTTCTGTGGTGTCTTCCCTCGCCAAGTAATTGTTATCAGGGGGATTGGAGTCTTCTGAGGAATCACCAAACTCTTCTTTGTACATCTCTTCTATCATTGGTTTCCATAGCCGTACACGAGCATTTATGAACCAATTTGAGACCTGAACCAACAATAAGAATAAATACACCAACATGAGCACTATTAATTGGAGAATGGAGAAAAGGGGTCAAATTTTTGGATGAGGAATTACTTGGTTTTTAGTCAAACCTATCTGGGATGCCAGCATAAGCTTTTCAGAATCATTAGGATAACTGCAAAAGTCAGATATCATATTAGCAAACTTAGAAGGCAGGAAAAGGGTGCAGACAAAGAATCCAGTTTGAATGTACTTACGGGTGGAGGAAGTGTTCGAAAAGCCAAGAACGAAGGATTGCTACAGAAGTTTCAGGCAACCCTCTGATGGGTCTCCACACTTGCCGTTGGCTTTGAATCATCCCAAGCTGTTGGAGAGACATTCTATTTTGTCTCCTATCTCTATCAAACAAGCTTAGTTGAGATAATTCACTGCTGATTTTAGGTAAATCTTGAAAGAGTTTCCTTTTCTCCTTATTGATTTGTGACACTATGGCATCCCTCAAGCTGCAGAAATGCCGAGACATGGCTTGAAGTGCTAAAGCAGTATAACATTTGGCAGCTCCTAGACCAGCTATCATTTCAAAGGACGACACCACTTCTTCCATTTGATGGTAGTATTTCTCATATCTACTCTCTACCTGAAAATTAAGCAGAACACGTAAGAGAATAATATTTCAAGTCCAAAAAGCATCGAAATCCAAGTAAATAGAACTGGGGACCAACCTCATTTAACAAAGCAATCAGCTTTGCAATTTTCACTTGAAGTTCGCGTTTCTCAGCCAATAAAACCCCCTTATTGCATAACTCCGCTCTTAACTCTGAGGAAAGTCTTCGGGCAGTTTTACTCCCACGAAATAGCTTCTCCACATACTTCTCATTGATTCTGTCTACCACATTTCCACCGACATCAACAAGTTCTTCAAGAAGAGATTGTACCGGCCTTAAGTATCTTGAGTTTCCAATTATAGCAGCATAAGAGGTAGAAAGAGAGTGGTTTAATGACGTAGAAGATGAAGCAAAAGAGGTGTTGGTGAAGGAATAGTCGCTAGTTAAATGATCCACTCCTGGATTACAAGGTTCCCTTGATTCTTCTCCAGACATAAAGTAATTCGGGCTCACAAGGCCCGGATTCAAGGAAGGCTGCCTGTAATCTTCAGAATGGACGAGCATATGAGAGCCTAAAGAAAGAGAGAGCCCCTGGGGCTGAGGTTGTTGGTTATTGCTCTCAGTAGGTGCTCCAAGAAGATCCATTAAATGTCTAGTGTGGCTGATTTCAGAACCCTCTGCTAGTACCGGAGCTTGGATGCTTGGGAAAACTGCCAGGGCCTCAGGAAATGCATTGCTGCTTCTTAAGGAAGAACCATAAGCATCAAAAGTTTGGTTCTCAAATTGATTAGACATAATGAGTTTGTAAGATACTTGGAAGTAGATTTGATGAAGAGTCTTGCTTGGTCAGGAACAAGTTGTCCTTGAGCAGCTTGTAAAATGAAGAACAGAAAATGGGAAATTGAAACATGCAATGTCTCTAGAATGAAAGCGAAGAAATCACAATCTCCACACCATTTAGAAAGAGATAAATGGTGACTTCAAACTTGAAGGGAAATTAAGATCCCGTTTTCTACAGTTCAAATTTTCATTGAATGAAAAAACTATATGAAGGTATGACATAAAGGCTATAGCACAGAAGTGGAGAATCCGTACTAAGTTGCACGAGGCCCATCGATGTTAAGCATTGGATTCATTAGCAAGCATACTCAGTGGTCACAATCAACTCCGGAGTTTCAAATTTCAAGGAAACGCTTTAAAAAACATATCCTTTCGTCCTGGCGGAAAAATGTAGCTTCAGTACAGAGTAGGAAAATATGAGATTTCTAACCAAAACTACGAGCAGAAGTGTCAAATTCACAGAATAGATTTGACAGGAGAGGATGTCAAGTGAAAAGAGGTAAGGAAATCCAATTTGTGAAAAGCATAAAGAAAAATTGAGATTAAAGTACTAAGAACTTAAAACAAAGCTTACATAGTTTTTGCCTAGTAACTCAACCTAATGATTGGCACAGTTAAGGTGCCAAGAATTCATCGTAGTAAAGAGACCCGCCAAAAGGCAAAGGGAACCAGGTTTTCCCCAATGCATAAAGAATGAATACCAAGCTAGCGGCTAACAGCGGGTGTGTTGAAATTGATAGTGATGCAAAAATTATACCTTCGCTGATAAATAATTCAAAGAAGATAGCAATAATTTTCCCCGCGTTTGTTCAGTAGGTCTAAATCTATCATCTACGCCTCAGAAAGCTATGAGAGCTATGAGACAGAGTTCTGCGCTTTGTTTAAAGAAGCGAAGTTAATTGGGTGAGTTAAAAAACATAGAAAATGACAGAAAAAAAATATGGTCCCCCCGAGTTCCCTGACTATAAAACAATAAGGAAAAGCATCAATGTTTCAGCTTTAGTCCCTGCAGCAAGAGCTTTTTGGGAGACTCAAAAGCAACTCAAAACAGTGTACATCTCTCGTCACAGGAGGAGAGGCCTTCATAGGTTAGAACTGTTACGTTCATTGGGTTGTCGTGAGCTGCAAAAGCAGGAGAAAAGTGGGCTATCTTTTGCACACTCCCAGTTCTAGGATTGTCAGTTTGTGAGGCTGTTTTAATGTGGAATATCTAGCCTTTTTCCCGTTAGGTGCTGTGAGCATGCATAGGGATGTTGAAAGCACACTGATTATCACATTTTCTGAGATTTAAAAAAAAAAGAATTCTCGCGTTACCTGAGTGAAACAGAGAGAAAGAGAGAGAGAGGTGCTGTATTTGCTCTATTGCGACGGTGAGACGGATTCTGGGGTGCTTATTTGGGTTGGTCCGTTTGGATGCTTCAGTAATGATTGCTATCTTTGTTCCTTTGGCCTCCTCCACTTGTCTTTTTCTGGTTCCGTAACTTTCATCTGTAAAAGGTGCATACATTGATCAAAGAGTCTACTTGATCCCACCTCTGAAATACCACTGTAGATTCTGTGAAAAAATTTTCACCAGTTTTATCCTCGTGAAACAGCCTTGGTACAACCACTTTTTCCCGCCTTCATAATTCATTGAGGATTTGTTTATCAATGGGAAATTGTAGGGGAAAAAATGTAGTACTTTGACCTCACAATCATTCGGCGCCATTGTTTTTACCACCAGATGTTTGAACAACTTAATAATGTCGATTCTACCTATGTTGGATGACAAAGGGTATTCATTTCAATGTTTGGCGTTGAGGCTTTACCGAATCATGTTTCAATGCTCTGGGGGTGAGGCTGAATCATATTTCACTTCTTAGCCTCCGTATATGTTATGACACATTATAATGAGGATGACACAGAGTAAGGATTGCACATTAACCACACGTGAAAGGCCGTGGAAAGTTACTGAATACTGAACAAGCCAATACATCCACATTATACTTGTTACATTTTTCACAAGATTCCTTATTCCACATCATGCATGCACAAGATGTGATTCTTATCCTTGCAAAATTGCTTGCACTTACAACCAATCATCTGTAATATTACAAGTGAATATCTACACATATCTACGTGTATATTTGTACGGTTTTGTGATTTTCATCACTTTATGAACAAGGGCAACAGGAATGAGCCACAGAGTAAACAGCATAAGCTTCCTTGGTCTGCTCTAATTATACAAATTTCCAGAGTTCCCTTAAAACATCAATTTTGTTGCCTCCGTGAAGCTCCAGAGGCAAGCAAGTCTTAGACGACGAATTCATGCAATAGATGAGGATTACTAAACCTGTTTTGTTGCTTTCCCGTGTCTGTGAAATGATAATCAATCAAATCATTCTCTGGGGAAGAATCTAATGTCTGATTACGTCGTTTGTTGACAGAATTATCAGACATGGCAAATCCCTCAGTTTCACAGTTGCGCAACTCCAATGCAAGGGACACATGGCCACCCACCGGAAAACTACCCAACTCTGATAAATCATATGAGGCCGGAGCAGAAGGCAATAGGCAGCCATCACCATTCTGGTTGGTTGGCATAGGTCCGCTTGAATAAAGGGTATTGTTCATATTAGGCCTTTGATCACCCTGCAATTTCGTAATTCCAGAATGCATGACAGTTTCCCCGTGAGCGGTATCAAATTCTGTAGTGGAGCTATGGTCCAACTTCAACTCATGAAGTTGCCCCTGTTGTACACTATTAGCAGTTTTTATGTTGTCCTGCGACTCTTCCCCTTTATTATCAGAAATTTGAACATAATTATCTCTTGGAGCTTTAGGAGTACCTTCGGATGAGAGATTGCAGCTCATCATCTCAGAATCACCGAACTCTTCCTTGTACATTTCCTCAACCATTGGCTTCCAAAGACGAACCCGTGCATTGATGAACCAGTTTGCCACCTAAAATGAACTGAATATTAGCAACCAACTATAACTACAGTAATCAACTACTTACCATTCAATCTCATTCAGAAACTAAAAATTTTCAATTCGAAAACTTTGGTTATCATACCTGGTTCCTGGTTAAGCCAGTTTGCCTTGCCAGCATAATTTTCTCAGAATCCTTTGGGTAACTGGTATTAAATAGAAGTTGGAAAAGAATTACCAATATTTAAAATAGACTTAATAGGGAATTGCTACAAAACCATTAATTGATAAAATAAGTATAGGTGGGGCATACGGATGAAGGAAATGCTCAAAGAGCCAAGCACGGAGTATTGAAACAGAGCTCTCAGGAAGTCCCCTCTGAGGCCTCCAAGCCTGTCGCATCACGCCAAGCTGCTGAAGGGCCTTCTGTTGCCTAAGCTGCTGGTCAACATAGCGGAGGCGAGGTATTCCCTCTTGTTCCCCAAGGCTCCTCTGAGTCACTTGAATTTGACCGCTAATAGCATCACGCAAACAGCGAAAGTGGCGAGAAATTGTTCGCAAAGCAAGTGCAGTGTATGGTTCAGCTGCCCCACAACCAGCAACCATATCGAAAGATGACACCACAATTTGCATCTGATGGCAGTACTGTCGGTATCTTTTATCTACCTACAGCCACAACAACAAAAGGGTTAGTTGTTAGCTAACACTTTCTCTAGACCTCTACGATCAACATCATCACTCAGTTGTCTCTTTAATATTTCTGCATACTGTTTAAACAATAATGCCACTAAGAAACTATATTGCATTGCTCAAGATCAGCTAATAAGCGTACTTTCTCCATTTGATGTGGCATGCTAGCCTTTCCTAATCAATCCAAACCAGCTCCTATTGCTGATTAATGCACTTGGAATCTCAATAAAGCGTGATATAATCTTAGCTATACTGCACAACACTTTAAATCAATATAAACACATGCAGGAATTCAATCTAGAGGCAACATAACCAGAAAATTAAAATTTATTGCACAAAACAAAACTATGTGACCAACTACAATGGAGTTTGGAGATATACCTCATCTAACATGGACAAAAGCTTTGTCTTCTTATCCAACAAACTCTGCCGCTCTGCAGGTGATAATTCACACAAAGTATTGGCCGAAGAAGCATTAGGGTCTGAAGACATCTGCACAGATTGACTGGTAGATTTTTCCTCAGAATCTTTAGAGCCATCTAATCCAAAGTCACAGAGACCTTTTTGTTTTTCCAATCCAGGTTGCTTTAAAGCCTTTCGAACATTAACTATTTCATCTAGCAATTCCTGTGCTGCTTTAAGGTATTGCGAGTTTAGGACAGCGTTTGCAAAACCTTGCGTTCCATGCAGAGATGGGTCAGGGTGAACTTCCTTATGGTAGAGGGAGGATTGTGGATTGTATAAAACCTCCTTTTGGATGTTGTTGTTAAAACCTCCAGAAGATATAGATGCCATGCATTCAGCATTTGCCTCGTCATCTTTTAAAGAAACAGTACCCTTTAAGTTTGGAAGACAAGTGGTCATTAGCGACGAGAAGCCGGTGGTGGGATAGTGGTATTGGAAGGGAGGGACAGATACAGTAGGAGGCATGAGTGTCCCAAGGCTAAGAGATAAACCCTGGCCCTGTATGTTTTGTTCACTATCAACGAGTCCTAATGGTGCCCTTGTGAAAGAGTTGCCAGATGGATCACCTGTTGCAGTGTTGGAATGCCCATCAATAGACTGCATAGTCACCGTGTCACCCATAGCTGTGATGAACTTCACCTCGTTTTGGCCTCCTACAGTTTCGGTGTAGTTATGAGGTAAAAGATGATTCCCAGACAACATCTCCGCATAGGACCCAGAAGAAAAAGCTTGGTTCGGGTACATCATAACATCAGCAGCAAGAGGTCGCGATTAGAAATTAGATGCAGATTTTCTGATCCCTTCACAATGCAGTCAGCATCGACAGTTCATTAGACTTCCCTGAATTAAGTAAAAAGAAAAAAGATTGGAGGAAGAAAAATGAAGATAAGATTTGGAACCAGGCGGAAAAACGCAATAAGAGAAGTAAGCCCAAGTTAAAAGAAATTACGTTGTTCATAAATCAAAAGCACCACCATATACAATGTCAGAGACAGAGACACAACACTATTTATATAGCATTAGGAATCCAATATATTGTCTTTCTACTGACAGTTTTCACTGCAATATTGACACCGTATCTATACTGAATCCAACATCAATACCATCCAACACAACAGAATTTTCGCTACATCATCAGCTATTCAACTACACAACATTGGTTCAATCGACACGAGAAACCGGAGAAGCGTACGAGATCAAATTACTGTATATTTTGTCAATTTGGTGCGGTTTGGTTTTGGGATTTTTCTCCCGACAGATGTCGCTTCAGGAATTGAGGATGTACAAAAAACAATTAATTTCTCTCTCTTTCCAATGTTTAACCAAGAGCTTGCTCGAAACATTGCCAATTCCCAATTTACATTTCTCGGGGCCCAGTAATTATCACCTTTCTCGGTATATTACTCTATAAAGCTACAAAATTCGCAGCTGTTGATTGATGGTGATTTTCAGTGCCCTGTTTTTCTTTTCCTTCTTTTTTCTTTTGGCCAGTGAAAACTTCACTCGACTAAACAACAGAGAAGGAAAAACAGGCAAAAGCCAATCAAAACAGGAAACAACAACCAACCAAAACAAACGAAACCAAAGAAATAAAAGGAGAAAATATTTACCAAACCCCGTTAAGTACGCTGTTTGAGTACCATTCATTCTCAAGGTGTATGCTGATGAATGGATAGCTTGAAACTAGACGACAAGGGGTGTAAAAAAAAAGGAGGAAATGAGGTTTTATTATGTGAAAAATAATGGCTTGCTCTGTAAAAAGGGCATTGAATTGAACGAAGGAAGCATTTTGCTTCTGCTAACACTCGCAAGGCGGACAAAATAGAGGTGGCAAAAATTTTGGTGACGAGAATTGACCTAAAGTCAGTAAATTGCGACAAGAACAATGAACTACCCCAGAAACCAAGCAAACCTGAATCGAATAATCCAACAAATATCCCAAAATTCAACCTTTTGCTCAAAACCCTATACTAGAATACAGAGCTCCTCTCCCATGCCCTGTAAAAATAAATTATAAGCATGAGGCAGGATCTCTCTCTGAAAAATGTCAATCAATCAAATATACAAAAGAATAATTATTAGAATCCAAGCCCAAGAGTAAAAGTTCCACACTCATGATAATCTTATTCGAATTACTCTCCCATCTCCACTACACAGTAAAGCGTCTATTCAGATTTCTGGTATTAATCATCAAAATCAGAAACTCTATTAGCAGCATCATCCACTACCACTGACAACAGTACATCATCATCATGAGGATGATCAGAATCTCGCTTTGTTGTCCTGGGATATCATATAACATGAAACAGAGATAAAAGAAAGAGAAGTGCAATACCTGGAAGAGAGGAGAGGAGTGCTAAAAATCAAAAGGAATGATGGGGTTTTAGTGGGAAGCAAATCGGGAGAAAGGGTTAGAGCAAAAACATTAGACAAGTCCGGGTGAGACAATCCATGCTGTTCGTGTTCCTGCCCAACCGGAGACAAATGCCAATCCCAAGAGATTATATTTGATTCAAACGAAGACCGACCTCCTTATCATTGCCATTGGAACAACGGCACCAACCAATTAAAAATACTAATATATAAAACATAATAACTTTTTAAAACAATGAAAATTGATTACTCTCCCCCACACCAACTACTTTTATTTTATTGGACACACAATTCATTATTATTTATTTATTTTGGCCAAAAAGGAATAAATAATTGCTGAATTTATGTGTCAATCAATATCAATGTCAAGTTTCTCACGTGTGACAAACGCCAAGACAAAAGTCGCTAGAAAGCTTGAGAATAAGAAGAAGAAGAAGCCGTCGTATGGATTGGATGGTGGAGGTAAGGAAGGGGCTAAGGTGGTTGTTTGCTTGGAAGGGTTCAAACCCTAACCACCAGTTGGTGGACCTGTAACTTGTAACCCTCCCTTTAAACCTCCTCTTAAAGGCATCCTAATCCATCTCTCCCTCTCTCTTACCAGAAAATCTGAAACTGTTTGGTTCCCTATTTTTTAATACAAATTAAAAATAAAGAGAATATCAGGGTTAGCTGGATTCGCAATTCGCAGTAGGTGAAAGTGACAAATTCACGCGTCGACGTGTATACTTCTTGGCTTCTAATTACTACAACCCACCATTTCTATTATCATATACACGCTTATGCAACATAAGCAATTTTCTGTTGGTGAATTGCTTGCTTGTGTCGTGCGTTTCTCTTCGTTTGATATTTTCCAAAGCATAAAAAAAACAGGTGGAGAACATCACCAAAAGACTTTTGGGAAACATGTTCATGTACCTTATTTTAAGACCAGTGTTCTGAACAGTCGAGAGTGCAGAGTCATACCCTATTACTCAACATAAAAAATTCCATTTGTGAGGATGTTCTCTTCTCTGTCATCCCGTGGGAATATTAATATTTGCCCACCTATAAATGTCTTCTTTTGTGCCAATTGCCATTAGCATATGGTGCCTTGACTTTTGTTTGGGAGGTTCTCTTCCAATATCCTTTCAGAAAAATTTATATTTATAATTTTTTGAATAAAAAGAATCTCCAATGACGACAGGCATTTACAAATACAAATAATAATAGTAATAATATTGATAATAAATTAGACGAATAAAATAGGGCGAGAAAGTCGAACTAAGCATTTTCATTAGCAGAGTAATATCTCCGTGTTTCTCTTGACTTGTATGTTTCCAAATTTTCACACTCTCATTCTCCATCGTTTGTCCCCATTACCACACGATAGTTTCTGGCACGGCTGGAACTTGGTATGTTTCTTGAATTATGACATAGCAATTGCCTCCCTTTTCTTTAGTTTTAGAAGCCCTGATTAGCTCCTCTGCTTCTACACGCAAGCTCTCTTTCCCTGTTTCTCTAATCGTATATTCGTAAATCTCATATTTATATAACTTGAATTGCCCATTGTCAACATCAAACGTCATCATTTCTTACTCTTTTATGTAACATCTCCAGCAATCGGCTTCGGAAAGAACTTCGAAGTGGCAGCTTGCCGGATTCAAACACATTGCTATCCACAATCTCAAGAGGTAAATTACTCCCCATTTAAAAGAAAAAAAAAATTATAAATTTTGTTAATGTATGAATGGTATGGTTGATTTATTATTATTATTATTCTGGTCAAGATGGATAATCGAAGTCAACGATGCTCCGGGGCATCTGTACACTGATAAGACGTATCAACTTCAAGTTTATTTTCCTAAGCATTGTCCAGACAAGTCGATAACTTGCTTAGAATTAAGAATTAATATTTCCATGCTCTTTTATCTGGTTGCCGACAAGATTCATATAGTAGCTGAGATGAGCTTTTACTAAATCTTCTACCCACCTCCCCTAACCACAAGTGGAAGTTGCCGTTCATGCGTTCGCGTCATGTTTATTAGATGCATGCTTTTGGCTTATTTCTTTTTATTACTTCTCTTAGTCTCTTTTTCTTGAAAAAAGGAAAAAGGCGTATGAATTGAAAAAAGTTATCCTCTTTCCCAAATCCATCTCAGCAACCAAATTAAACTTAACCAATTAATGCTTTTAATGATTATAGTTATAATGATAGATTTTAGAGTTCTGTTTTCCTTTTTATTTTCTTTTCCTGTTTTATTTCTTTTCTCATTTAGTTTAGCACCTCTTCTGCACTGTATCCCCAAGCTTATAGAAATGGATATATTTAGTTTGGGTAATGCTCGAGCCTAGACGTCTTCTTCTTTTTCACATTTTTCCTCCAACCCTCTTGGCTTTTGCCGACCCCTTCTAATAAAGGTTGAAGTAAACCGCTTGACTCTACCTTTGAACTCAAACAAACAATCTTATTCTGTATGTGGTGATTTTATTTACCATAAGCATGCCTTCTATTCCCCTTTTTTCTTGACGTTTGTTTTAAGTGACCGTATTCATTGAATTTTGACTTCTTTACTGTGGACGTGGCTTTTGGAAACATTAGGAATGCAGGTTGCTAACTGCTCATTTATAAAGTATGCGTTCTTCTTATGAAAGATGTTGGAATGCTTTAGGTTGATGCAATTTTATCATTAACTGCATTACCTATTAAGAAAGAACTCCTATGCAGTCAATTGTGTGTAACATGTGTTTGGCCTAATTGAATCACAATGCATTCATCTTTTCTTCATTCCTGAATGACTGATAATATCTGAAGCAGTGGCAATGTATGATTAGTGACCTATTGTGAAATTGAGTATATAAAATTAAGGTATCATGCTGACAGATGTGATACTTTTTATCCAAGCTAATAACAACTGGGATTTTCGATGTCTGTTCAATGTCGTTCTAATCTGTACATTTAATATTATACCTTCAGCCAAACTACTGTTTTCTGCCTCTCCCGCTGCCTATTTTACTCTCATGAAGATTTTATAATAAAGATGATATAAGACTGATCGGAAACTTACCTGCCACGTAGCTGTCTGCTTTGGTATATGCTGGTTGTCGGATATATTGTAAAATGTAATTATACCAAGTTACTATACATTGGCACACAACACTTCTAGCACCGTATGATTAATGCTGTCTGGATTGAAGAAAGATGCAGTTTTTAAGCTAATCATGGTTTAGACATTAAGATCATTCGTTTTCTTTATACAATATGTTGGTTTCACTGTCCCCATAAGTTTCTTTTGCGAGATTAAATTGAGTCCTATATGACAGGAGCAGAGAAGGAAAAAAGTACGAAGACATGAAAGATAAATTGACATAAACTCCAGGACTAATTACAAAATTGAGAATTAAGAAGTTCAAATAATCATTTCAAAATTATATGGAAAAGTATTAGAGTATAATTACTTTATGAAAACCGATAAGACTTTACATAATCAAATGAGTTTAAATATACCATAAGGATTCAACATGTGTTTAATTAATTATTTTAAGTCTAATTATTTTTTGATGTAATAAACTTAAAGCCTTATTTAGGCTTTAGTTGAAGCCTATTTTGTATCTTAGAGTAGTTGTTAGGTTTATTATTTCATTTTATTATGTTTGTTATTATATTTGGGGTATAAATGCTCCTTAATTTCTCTTGTATGTACAAATTTGATTTTGTTGAATGGAAAAAGCTCTAGCATTTTTGTTACTTGGCTTGGCCAAGTATTTATATTAGAGGATTTTTTTTTTCTTGTATTATATCAAGAATTAATTCTTATCAAGATGTTCCTTATGGTTAATTTATTCTTATTTCTGACAATTTATCATTTGTGTCACACCTCAATTTCCTTAGGAGAGACCGGCACATGACACAAGAAAAATCCCTGAACCCGCAAACCTACACTAGATGAAAATTTAATATCATACTAATATCTATGCAAATTTCACCATATTCAAAATAACTTTGCCTTTATATATAAGATATGTCATTCATTCAAACCAAGGAGTTTTGTAGAAATTTTGGCAAAACATACCCAATAAATAGGACATCCCGAAATTCCTACTACATCTTGTCAAGCAACAATTACACATAAGAGAGCTCGGTTCTCACCAGAAATAACTAATACAGCATATATCCAATACAACAATAAAAAAAGTTCAGTTGTGATCACTATACAATCCCAAAATGAACAAAATAATGGTTATCCACATTATCCATATACATCTAAAAAAAATGAGTCATATACATCAAAATAGTCTAAACTAAATCCCGCAATTCCCAAGCAGGCTCACCAAAAGAATCCTCATCACTCCTCTACTCCCTCCGGGAATTCATCAGCTTCCCTATCTGAGACAAAAAATTTTCCAGCAGATAGCATACAAAAATCAGTAATAAAATACATATATAATTTCCAATCATACATGATCAAGACTGGTAAGAAATGGAATAACATTTAAATTATAAATCAATGTCATCAACTAGTTATTGCACATTGCAAAATATTGAGTTTAAAATGCCTTATACAAGAAAATCAATAAGTTTCGAAATATCATTTAAGGGGAAGGATTACTATGAACTAATCCATTGTGACATATAGCTACAAGGTTAAATCACAATAGGCGAGGACACACAATCTTCGAGGGCAATAACCAACTGGCGTGATATTATAACTTATAAAAATTAACCATTTATTGGTCCACATGTGATAGCCGTCACACAAGGCTACACCTTCATTAACCCTACTAGCTGGGTAATTATCAAGGTGCACCATGGGCTAACAGTACTATTATTTGCAACTAGTGTCCTAACTAGTCCTTCCAAAGGTAAGGAAAATAAAACAAACATACATAGGAAATATAATCAGTATGCATGAAATTAGTTTGTGTTGCAATATTAATTTACCCAACGGTTATCCATAATTGTATGTATAATATTTCTCAACCCTCGTTTTCAAACCATACATGATGTAATCTAAACTTGTCAAGAAATTCCATCTACTCATAATTACAATTCCAATAAAATAAAGTCATGACAAAATCAAAATGGTAATTTTAAAACATTTCCAATTAATGGAAGTGAAGTATATAATGAAAAGTGTTGGGGAGTGCTATCTGTGCACCTGAGCGCCATTAATTACAAGCGACCAAAAAGCCTTCCTTTGAGTGACTACCTCACCCTTAAGAGCTATTTACGTCAATTGAAAAGAAAGAAATTATTTCTCTTCCACTTCCCTCAACCAATTGTGGCATCAAGCATAAACCATAAGAAATCATCTCCTAACATGTGATTTAACACTAAAGAGTTCTACTTCTAAGAGGCTTACCACAATGGAAAACCAAGTCTCAATCACATCACCCAACCAGAAATTTCTTCTTAGACATATTATCAAGCAGTAATAAATTTTCCAATTCTCACCTATTCAATTCTCCTTCATTGTCTTTCTATAACTCCCATAATTAGATTTCTCCAACTTGCTTAAACTATAGGTCATTTTTACACATTTTTAATCTCCCTATAACATTTCCATACTTGCAAAAATTCAAGAAAAATATGAATTAATTCCAAATCATCATTCCTAACCAATCAACAACTTTTAAATATTCCAAATGCTATCTTGAAGCTACTGATTATACCTCAAGTCCTAAAAATTTCAATTAGGTCCCTCAAGAACCCTAATTCTCAGCTAAAGTTGGGGTTTTCATCCTAAGTTCAAATTCCATGCAATTGGCAACAGATTATAGCCGAAAATGAGTTGAAATTCGTAATGCATAGCAAAATTCGACACAAAACTCACCAAATCCGAGCAAAAATGGCCGAGAAAATCAAGTCCGGTGTCCCTATGCAACCCGCCGAAAAATTTGCAAAAACACTGGTCGACGAAGCTTGAAATAAGGGGGGAAATGCTGGCAAGGAAGTGAGGAACAAAATCCATACACTAAACGATGAAGAAGACACTTACTAGAGCTCCAATGAGCTTCGCGATCCATTGCTCTTCCGTGACAGAAAACCACGTCTTCTCATCGGAAATGGTGGCTTCCGGTCAGAGACATGCTGGTGACGTCCACACAGTGGTATAGACAGCTCCAATGACGTGAATGGGCCGGCTCTGACGATGCTCAAAAATCAAACATCCTCCGTTGCCTCTGTTCGAAAGTGTTGGGGAAGAAAGATAAAGGATCAAGGGCATTTTGGTCATTTCACACAGGAGGGAGACACGTGTCAGCTCTTAGAAAAAGCAAGGGAAGTTGGAGAAGTCAAAATTTGAACCCTTGACCTCTTGAATATGCACTTATAATTTATCCCACTAACCTCTATTTATTGGGTCATTACAATTTGCGTTTCTATTTGTATCTGTTATTTGGGATTTAATAAGTTAGGGATATCATTCCTTTTTGTGTTCTCTATCGTATTGTATGTTTTAAGGATTTTAGATTCTTCATAACTTTGGGGTTCTGCATCATTATTAAGTAGTGGTCGAGTTTGGGTACACCTAATTTCCAATGCTATTATCCATTAGATTGAAATCTGGAAAAGTATCAGCTCTTTACACCTCAGATTTGGCTACAGATGAATTTTGGTTGAAGTGTTGCTATAAAATCTTTAGTATTAATAGAACTTACGGAACTAGCATGGCATATGTATGGTGTAGTTTGTTTTCTTCCAAAACGTGGTAAATCAGGAAAAAAAATTTCTGTCTTATTCTAGGAAAGGTTGGCAACTAAGTTGAATCAATTTAGTTTCCATCATATTGTCTATATGATCCTTCTTTGGTTGATGAAGACGACGATTCTATAACGTTTGTTGTGGTACACACTCTGAATGCTTTAACCAAACGGAGAACTTAAATTCTGTTAAGGCTTAAGTGATAGAGGTTTAATGTAAGCAACGTTGTATTGATAATTTACTGTATTAGGCATCTGTTAAGCCATGTTTGTATTACAAGAAATTTGTTTCTAACATGTTATTCACCCTTTGCACCTATCATCGTGTGATTGGGGTTTGGGTGACAAAATTTTGTATATATATCCTATATTCCCTAAGGCTATAACCATTAAGAATTTGATGGAACCCAATAGGATTCCAAGGTATTATTGAATGGAAGAGGCTTCAGTTGCTTATATACTGAGCAGGAAGTGGTATTGCAGAAAGCAATAGAAAACGAACAATAGAAATATAACTCTCCTGGCTTTCGAGAGGCCAAGCTAAATCACCATACACAACTTCAATGCCTCACACCCACTACTCATTCCCTATTTCAATATGTTACTACTCTTCTCTCTCTATCTTCTACCTAATCATTAGTTACACAGCTCATTTTCTCGCCTTGGCTTCTGACAACTCATTCCTCGCCTTCCCCTTCTTCCTTCGTTCTTAGACTCGCTTTAGCTTAGGCTCATTCTAAGGCCCAACGCCCTCAGGTCTATCATTATCCCTTGCAAGATTCACCTTGTCCTCAAGATTATAGGTGGGAAACTGCTCTTTAATAACAGTTGAATGCTTCCAGGTATTTTCACAAGCTGGTACCCTTTCCACTTGATCAAAACCAACTGCTATCCATCTACATTGTGCTGCACCTGAACCACGTCTTCTGGCCAAACCTGAACCTCCATGTTAGCTGTTGAGGCGGCAGGTATTGGCTGTCCAGGTGTCGATGGCTGAATTGATTTCTTGAGCTACGACATGTGAAAGACAGGATGAATCCAGACTATATCGGGCAACTCAAGTTTGTATGCTAGCTGACCATACTTAGCAATGATCTTGTAAAGCCTATAGAGACAAAGTGATAGTTTTTTATTCTTCTTTTTGCCCAGATTCCTTAACTTATAGGGCCTAGTAAACCCAATAGCCATATATCGAAATCTACTTCACGCCTCCTCTTATCTGCCAGCTTTTTCATATAATTCTGTGTTTTTTTCCAAATGCTCCTTTAGTTCAGCTAAGATAGCATTACGATCTCGCATGTTCTGATTCACCTCTTCCACAACTGAAAGGTCACAGTCCCAAGAAAATACAGTCGGGGGATCCCGTCCATAAAGAGCTTTAAAAGGAGTCATTCATGTAGCTTTATTATAAGTGGTATTAAACCAGAACTCAGCCCATGCTAGCCACTTCTGTCATTCTATGGGTTTGTCTCCCACAAGCAATGGAGGTAAGTTTTTAGGCTTCCATACACTACCTCAGTTTGGCCATTAGATTCCAGATGATACACAGAACTATAGTTCAAAATGGTGCCACCGAGCTTGAACAACTAGCGCCAGAACTGATTGATAAAAATGTGATCTCTATCAGACACGATGGTTTTTAGAAACCAATGCAACCTGACTACCTCTCTCACAAAACCTTAGCGACCTCTTTAGCAGTAAGGGGTGGTCTAGAGCCATAAAATGGTTGTATTTTGTCAATCTACCAACGACCACCATGATACTATCAAATCAGAAAGATTTAGGTAGCCCAGTAATGAAGTCCATACTAATGTCTTCCCAAACTTACTGGGGTATTGGAAGAGGCTGTAAAAGACCAGCTGGACTTATGGCCTCATATCTGCTTCATTGACAGACATCAGAAGCTGCCATAAACTTATTAACGTCTTTTTTCATCCCTTCCTAGTACTGAACAACAGCTAAGCGTTTTTACGTGTGTAAATATTCGGAATGCCCCCTGTAGGAGTGATATGGAACTCCTTAATTAAGGGAGTAATCCTAGTAGAGTTCTTAGGTAAGACGGATCTGTTTTTGTTAAACAAACATCCTCACTTAATTGAATAACCTTTATACCCTTGCTGGCCGCTACTTAGCTGCTGCTGAATGGCCTGAAACTTATCATCTTGTTTTACTTCTTCATCCCATTGCTCCAAATCATCGAATTTCCATAATGAAACAACCTTCAATTCCTTGTATGCTTCAATCGAAGACAAGGCATCTGTTACCTTACTAGTGGCACATGACTTATAGACTATCTCATATTGACCCATTTATGCTGATTAGAGTCCAACACCTTTTGCTCCAGTAGAAACTTTAAGGCCTTTTGATATGTTCGAAAGATAAATCAGTGACCCAATAAATAATGATGCTATTTCTTCACTATCAAAACCACAGCCATCGTCTCCTTCTCATAAACTAATTTTTCTGGGCAGCTAGAGAAAGCATTTGGCTAAAGAACGCTATAGGTCATCCAGCCTATATGAGTACAACTCCAATACCATACCCTGAAGCATCAACCTCCAGCTCAAAAGGTTGGCAAAAATTAGGCATAGTCAAAACAGGAATGGTAGACATTACTGTTTTTAATCTTGTGAAAGCTTGCTTTGCTGTTGCATTCCATTGAAAGGCATTTTTGCGTAACAAAGCAGTCAAGGGTGCTGCAATCTATCCATATCCTCTAATAAAGTGTCTATAGTATCTCATCATACCCAAAAAACATTGTAACACTTTCCAATATTTGGGTTTAGGCTATTTCATCATTACTACCACCTTTGATGGGTCAACTTGCACACCATCAACAAATATTAGGTGTCTCAAATATTTAATATGTTGTTGAGCAAACTCACACTTCTTTTAATTAATTACGAAGCTATGTTGCTGGAGAATTCCAAGTGCAAGTTGAGGATGTTTCAAATGAGACTAAAAATTCAAGCTATAGATCAATATATCATCAAAGAAGACAGAGATAAATTTTCTCAAATAGTCTCTAATTTTGAAACGTAGACAAGGCATTGGTCAACCCAAAGAACATTACTAAGAATTCGTAATAACTTGTATGGATTGTAAATGAAGTCTTAAACTCTTCCCCTTGCTTGATACTAACATGATAGTAACTAGCCTTAAGATCAAGCTTAGTAAACACAGCACCACCCAGCTCATCAAGCAACTGATCTACTGTTGGAATTAGGAACGTCAGGTACAGTGATGCGGTTTAAAGCTTTGTAATCCACACAAAACGACCAACTCCCGTCTTTTTTTTTTCACCAACAATATGGGACTCGAATAAGTACTCACACGGGAGCTAATAATACCTACTGACAACATCTCTTGCACCATCTTCTTAGTCTCAGCCTTCTGAGAATGAGCATATCCATATGGACGTAGGTTTAGTGGTTGCTCGCCTTCCTTAATCACAATGGCATGATCAAAGGGAAGGAATACCCTACTTATTGTCGTGGACAGAAGCAAATTCCTGTAGTAATAACTGAATATTACCATGAATATCTGGTTGTTGAGCTTCTGACTGTAAGTCTAAACCAAGGAACTCAACCATAATCCCATAACCTTCCTGCCGAATACTTCTAAGCATGGTTTTAAATGCCACCTCTGTTTTAACTAGTGAAGGATCACCTTTTAAACATACCCAGCCACTGTCTTGCTTCTCTTTCATGGTCAGTTGTGCCCAGTCAACACGCACTTCCCCGAGGGAGTCTAATCATGTCACCTTCAAAACTATATTAGTTTCCTCGAAATGGTAGAAAAACTGAGTAATCTGCAGGCCTTGTAGCTCCAAGACAACCTCCCTACAAACCCCCATTTTATATACATCTCAACCATCTCCTACTATTATCTTATACTTTGTTGTAGACTAAATGGGCAATCTCAAACGCTCCACTAGAGACAAGGAAACGAAGCTGTAGGTTGCTTCGCTATCCACCAACACCATGGCCTTCTCATCGCCTAGAAGTCTCAATAGCTTCAATGTGCGATGTCCCGTAATTCCTGCCAATGTGCACATTGAGAGCTTCAACGCAGCCATAGTCTTATCGTCGTCTTCTGGTTCATCAAGTTCAACATGCTCCTGTGAATCAATGTTTTTATCTTCCTCAACACCCTTGTCAAACAACAGCAGTAAATTCAGCTGATTATTTTTGCACGTGGTTAGGCCCAAATTTCTCCTCACACAAAAGATAGAGCCCCAATGCCCATCGGCATTCATTGCTGCTTCAAACAGGTGTTTGGTATTAGTCCAAGTTGAACTACTATGGGTGATTGGAATTGCACCATTGTAGTCATCAGCAATGTACTTCTCAGGCGGTTTCGAATTGACAGATGTCGCCAGTTTCTTACTTGTGTCAGCAACAGACGAGGAAGAAGTATAGCTACTCTGGTTCGCACCCCATCGTTAAGGCCACAGTGATCGAAACGACTTAGCTCCCTTATAATCGCTAATCCTGTGAAAAAATAGAGTTGTGCTCTTTGATTTGCTGAGCCAAGTCCATCAAATGTGTCAGCGACTGTGGCTGCGATAGTTAGACCTCTGCTTGAATCTCAGGAGATGATCCGTGCTTAAACGGCCCCATCAATGCATGATCTAGAATCTCTGTTAATATAGCAGAGAGTAATTTGAACTGCTCCCAATACTCGCTGACCGATCCTGTTTGTTTGAGAGTCATCAATATCTCAAATCCATTGCTTAGTTGCTGGTTAAGAAAACGAGCTGAAAGCACCTGTTTAAATGTTATTCTAGTCATCACAGGAAATCAATTCTCAATCCATTGATACCAGTTAAGAGCGCGTCAATAGCGGCGGCATCTAACTTTTCTGCTTCTTCCACACCATTGACCAGACAATCGCACTCTACTCGAAATAACCACTCGATTGGATCCTCGCCTGAGAATAACGGAAGCTCCATACGACGATGCTAACCAAACTCACGATCACTCTCCTTCAATGCTCCTCCCTGAGCTAGAGCCAATTCGACGACTGGAACCACTAGAGCTGACTGAACTTCTAACCCACCAGTTGCAGTGTCTTCCTTAGATTTGGCCAAACATAATTCAGCCATCTGATCACGAAAATCTAGAAGCAGGAGTTTAGCCAATGACATCTCCTCCTTCATGCCTATGAACTCTATCTCCAAAACATCAACTTTTCCCTTTATCATGGTAGATACCATTCCCCAGAACGACTGCTCTAATACCAAATTATGATGGAACCCGATACGATTGCAAGGTATTATTGAATGGAAGGGGCTTCAGCTGCTCGAATACTGAGCAGGAAGTGGTATTACAGAAAGCAATTGAAAACAAACAACAGAAATATAACTCTCTTGGCTTTCAAGAGGCCAAGAACTATCTCAGATCACCATACACAACTTCGATGCCTCACACCCTCTGCTCTTTCCCTATTTCAATTTGTTACTACTATTCTCTCTCTTTCTTCCACCTCGCCAGTCAGTTACACAGCTCCTTTTCCCGCCTTAGCCTCTGATAACTCATTCCTCACCTTCCCATTCTTCCTTCGTTCATAGACTCGCTTCAGCTGAGGCCCAACGCCCTTGGGTCCACTAGAATCAATCTTCATTAGCTCTAAGGTCTCTGCTTCTTATTTTCTAAACTCATTCATGATAATAATCGAATTTAAAGGTTGAAACTTCAGTTGAGAATTGAGATTCAATTCATTCAAAGATTTGATTTCACATATGTAGGGAGATTCCTTCAATAAAATTTGTTATCTACCCTTGAGGTTACTAAAGCTAAGTTTGTTAGAAAGAAGAAGAGCAACTATATATCAGAAATGAGACTCATCTGAATAGCTTGACTTGCTCAGCTTATTTATACCAAGTCATTGAATACATGGGTATATATAGCACAATAGATGACTAGTTACAACTTACATACACCTTATTTGATACTTCATACATGCTTTACATTTATCTAAATACATGAATTATCTCGTATAAAAATCACACTTTCCTAAATACATTAATTTCTCCATGCAGAGTACCTACAACATATAATGAACTTGCACATCTAATACAATTAAAGTACACAATTGCTTATATTCATAACAATATTCTATATATTATTAATTAAAATTTCAGCAAAGTTTATGCAGAAGCTCGATATAGATGGAATTATGAATATGATTAACTGTGAGTAAATAGGCTGTGCAATTAACGTCCACATCGTTGCATAGGCACACGGCACACTAGATTCGAAGACATATTTTCCATTGGACTGTTGTTGGACATGCTTTCTCAAGCTAAAACTGGTCAATTAATATTGAACAGTTCAATAAATCTGATTGAGTACTGTTAGGAAAAGTTTGACTTTTTGATACTTCCATTTTTTAACAAGATGAAGTCTCTAAATAAAAATAAAATAAAAATCTCAAACATGGCGCAAAATCTAACTTTTCATAGTAACACCTTACCACATTGTTGCCCTTGTTAAGTGAAGTAGCCTTTCGATGACATGAAACGGTGTCAGGCACCTTGAAGGAAACCTTTATTAGAGGTTGAGTTAACTTCACTACCTAATGTCGTTTTTAATATTTCTGTAGGCAAGATTTCCCATCAACATGAAATATAAAAGATAATAAGATTGGACAAAAAAAAAGTGTCATATTAATTAAAAGCTGTCCCTGTTCTTTTTATTCCCTCGTCCCTTGTCCGCCAAATATTACAGTGCGACGTTATGAAAGTCATGTTAGTTTTATTGATATGCAAAACATAGAAAATAGATAATTCAGAAGGAACAAGATGAAGAACAGATCACATGCGTCTAAGTTTTTTGTCCTGACATATATAACTAATAAGAATTGTATGTACAAGGAATAGGGATGTAAGGTAGCTAGTTACTACAGAGGACTAACAGGTAACTAGAACTAGAGGGGGTAAAAGGCAAAAGGGTACAAAAGTGAAAATGGGAAACGGTAAAGAATAGGAAATGGGATGCAAAGACAAGACAAGGCACTGCAGAACAACATATGTCATGTGGCAATGCCTTATCCGTAGGCCCTTAAAGTAGTAAACACCATCCCATGCACCCTTCAAAAAAAACAAAAACCCTTCTCTCCTAATTTGTTTCACAGGAATCATGGCACTGTTTAATTCATGCCGATGCCACTGCTACATTACATATCGCTGCCGGTGGTGGTAGTGGTAGTGAAAGGCTTAAAAATGCGCTGGCCTGTGGCTAAAATGCGCCGGGGATCGAATTTCATCTTCATCTGATAATAGTGGGCCCACTTATCTCCATAGTGGTCCTTCCACTCCTCCTCCGTTGTGTAATGCGGCAGGTACTGTTTCACCTTCATCCTTGCATCATCGCAGAACCTCAGAATCTGACGGTTCTGATCACTCAGGTTCTCCAGTGTCTTGCTGTCCAAAGCTGATCTCAGAAATGCCACTAGGTAAAACACCTCCTCCTCTGGTGTCACCACCGAGCTCCTCTGGTCCCACCTTCACACAGTCACAACATACATGCGTAAATACATACCATGAGAATCATTCAACATGTTTTGGATTTGTTGGATCGACATTCAATTTTTATTAAGGGTTTGTGGGCTTGGGTCCCGGAAGCCATGGGTGGGGTGGGGTGGTGTGGTGTGACCTGTTTGTAGTTTGTACTAATTGCTGTGTTTGTGTGTCCTCCTTGGAAGATCTCCTCGAAGATCTCCTCCTGACACCAAAATCTTCCAAGTTGGATCATCACAACCGTCTATTTTCCACTTTTGTTTGCTTTCATTCCAGAGAAACAAGGTGGTTCGTCATCCTAGCTGGTTATGATTCACACTTTCATCTGCTCTGTTGGCTACTTCCACGTGGGCCACTTTCTCCTTCCTTCTTACTTATGACTTCTTGTCAAACCCCGCCTGTCACCAACCCAACGACTTCCTTCGTCTTCCTAAGTTTTTATTTTTCACTTGGCATATAAAAACAGGAATTAACACCCCTACTAATATATTTAATGCGGAAACCAGAGGACGATGTCTTTTAAAAAAAAAATGCAAAATTAGATTCTCATTACGAAAGCCAGTGAATAATGAGGAATCGTAATGAATTTTGCATTTATCATTATGAATAGATATTCGCAAATTTTAAAATATATAATCTTTTACGACAATTCTATTTCTCAGTCAGTTGTCGAGACCCTACGAAGATATTACACTAATTATTAGCGCCATTGTTGTTGTTGAAAAATAGATTTTTTTTTTCTCCTTTTCCTTTGAACATCTCCGCTCTATACGTATCTGAGGTGTATATAGTCTCAGAATCTCAAAGGAGGGAGGGTATTTATTGATACCATGCATAATTAAGGGTCTTACGGCTGTTTTCTACTTTTATTCTTTTTTCTTCTGTCTCTATCTTTAAGTGAGAAAAGGGAGAAGGATGTGGACCTCGTTAACTTTACGACACCTCGATGAGGCTGTCAGCAACAGATATGTCGTTAGGAGCCATGCATGATATATATTGTAATTAGTGTCTCTCTTTCTATATATTTATATATATATATATATATGGAGGCATGCATGCATGATTCATGAGGTGCGCGGCTTTATAAATATACACATATGACAAAGACAAGCATGATGAAATAATAAATATCAGTGCAATGGCATGCATCTGGAAACTTACTTGTTCCTGTTCATGGGGTAGATAAGAATGGGCCCACTTGTCTTATTTCCCAGAATGCCCTTGAACACACCCTTGTCGAAATCTGCAATCCTTGATTTCGGAACAAAAAGGTTCAGCCATGGATGCGGGACTTCCCATAAACCCTTGGACCTCATCTTCAGCTCAGCCTTATGTACTCGGTCCAGAAAATCTACATATGGCAGGTCTGTCTTGAACACCGTTTTTGGTATGAAATCCAACTTTTTCAACAGACCCTCTATTTCCTACACAATACAAACTAATATTTTAAAATTTTACACGAAGAAAACACCAAAAAAAAAAAAAAAAGGTAAGCAGATGCTTTTGTCAGGATGATATCCATTATAATATAATATAGTATATGTAGTTAGGAGAAGAATGTAATATAGAACTTTGAACAAGAGAATAATAAGGTGGGTGGGCGGCGTAGGTTTAATACCTCAAATAAACAATTCTAATGGTTGCCTTACTCTTACGATTCAATCGAGGATAATAGATTTTAGAAGATCTTGCATGTTTTCTCGTGTATCTTTATATTAATTTCAATTTGTTCGTATAAAATGGTCTGTGTTTGGAAAGAATAATTTCTACATACGAGGACAGCAATGATTAAAAATGTTCGAAGATAAATGATTCCAGTCTTCAATATGAAATGTCTTTATTCCAATGTTCTGGTGCAAGAGAGAGAGCTGGTTTGTAATGTTATGCGAAGTCTGGAGGTAGGCAAGACCGCAAGAGGATATTACTTTTGCTGCCTGCCAATCAATTAAATGCAAGTGCTTTTGGAAGTGATTTCTGCCAAAGTTCTTAGGGGGACCAACGATGAAAACTATATATTCTGCCGTCTAGCCAGAATATTACAGAGATAAGATACAGAGACTAATCGAATAATTAAATACTTAACTTTGCAAAAACTCTTGAATTCCATCGGCTCAACAAATAATGCTAGTTGATGCATTCTTGTTTTTTTGTTTGTTTTTCTTTTCTTGGTGACACTATCCGGGACCAAATATTATATATTTACGTTCAAACTTCAAAGTGACAAAATTGGACAATGAAGCCCCCGCCATATAAATGTTTTGTAAGGGGAAATTGATTGGAAAAAGTTGTCCAAGTACAGCTTGCAAAGTGTCATAATTTAGAAGACAAGCACATATAGGTAGCTAGGTGTAATTGAAGTAGCCGCCTAAGTAAATATAGTCCAGCAGAGCAAATTAAAGGCACCTACTTTCCTTATGCCAAATTGCCATATTACGTGTCTATTTATATATAACACTATGAAACTACACGGTGCGATCAATAATAGAAGCAGTCGATTGGTATTAAATGTTCGTACCTGATCAATAATATCAGCGTTGCCTTGGTGGTAATTCTTGGTCATCTCCAAGCAGTACAGGACACCCCCATCGGATTTGAGGGATTCTATTTTAACTGGATTACTTGGTGAAAAGAATGAGGACCTCCAATTATTGATGAGCCCTTCATCTACGATCACAAAACCCTCGACGTAATCGAATCTCTCATTAGCCGGTTTCCCATGCAGAGAGATCAGAAACTCTTGGTCCTTAGTAAAGGCTGAAAAGTTGGAGTATAGTACCCGTATCCAACGAACCTGTACGTTGAAAGCAGTAATGCATTCCATTATATAACTATCTATGAGGTAACCATTTACCTATATCACTTGGTTAAAAGTAAACTTTCTATTAAAGAATTCAGAGAACAACACGTCAACAACATTGCCAGCTACAGGAGATCCTAGAATCCTCAAATAGACCATTCCTTATCCCTCGAAAATGACTTTTTTCAGGTTTTGTCGCTGAGGCAAAGAAAGATTTGCAAGAAAGCCCATGTGTCATGTGTCCCGCCTAGGAACCAATGAAAGAACACCTTCAACAAGATCTTTGAAAGAGAAATATGTAGATATTAGAAAATATTATTTCCTTTCGTATTATCTTTTTCTTTTCTAACTAATATGTATTCTTTCATTTATGTAAAAAATATATGAAGAGAAGAGACAGTTAAATGCTGTGTTGCATATGAGAACATGTGTGAAATAAATGGATTATGAAGTAGAACTAGTTCTTTTTAAAAGAGAAATAAAAATCAGGCTATAATTTAAAAGTCAAGCGATAAAAATTAAAGCGAAAGAGATGTATACTTTGTGAGGAGCCGGTTCAAGAGCAATTCTAGCTCTTGTGATGATTCCAAACTGTCCGAGACCTCCAAGAACGGCATGGAACAACTCTGCATTACGCTCTTCTGAACACGTCAACAACTCCCCTTTACCTGTTCCATCGGGAGAGGGGAAAGCAAGGCCGTTAATGGGCTTCAAATAACTGGATTTAATAAACTATGCTTGAGATGATTACGATAATATAATTTAAAATTAAGCGTAACCAGATTACAGAAACTCAATTAGTCATAATAATATGTAATAATATGTTATTTAATGATTCTGTTCGTACCCTATATATATATATATATATATACAACGATGATAAACTCTCTCTCCCACAGCAACGATAAATAAGCATGATGATTGACTGTTTTTATACATTGTGAATATGGAAGCATCAGTTACAGCACAAATATTAATCAGTGAACGTTCTTAAACAGATTTGGAAGATCAATGATGACATTTAAAATGGTGCACAGCAAGATGAATGGGAAGAAATAAGGTAAGTGGAAGCAAACCTGTGACGACGTCGAGCTCGTAGACATTGCTAATCTGAGGGCCGTGATTGAAGGTCTGACCACTGATCCCAGCGTTGGATAGGGTTCCACCTACAGACAAGTACAAGTAATCGGTCCATGACTTTGGAGCCAACCCATAGCCCAGCGTCGCCCTCAGCACTTCTATCCACAACTCCCCTCCCCACACGTCCACGTACCTCCCCTTCTCCCACACTCTCACCTCTCTCCTTCCACTGCTCATCTCTATCACCACCCCCTTCTTCGTCTGAGCCTGCCCGTTTATGGAGTGTCCGTGGCCCCGAGCCGACACCGTGAACCCGTACGCCGACTCGTAAGCCGCCTCGACCAGCCTCGCCACGTCCTGCGCTGAACCCGGCTGCATAACGGCCAGAGGTTCCGCTCTCGTCAGCATTCCGAAATCCACAGAAGCCTTTTCCACGTCGGACGTCTCCACACTCAGCTGGCCTTCGATTCCAAGACGAAGCAGCTCCACGGGTACCAACGTCAATCCTACTGTTACGATTAACCGACATATAGCGAATGCCAACACAAACTTGGTTGCCATGGGTGTGGTTAATTCTTACCAGTTAGGGCATTCATATATAAATACGTGTATATATATATATATATATATATATAGGAATGACGGCGGTGGTGTTGGTGGCTAAGAAAAAGTTGGGGAGAAAGTGAAACAAACGGCGGACGGGGGATACGATCGAGTGGTGGGAATTGCAGAGAACAAAATCTTCGAGCAGCGTTATGGGGAGTCGTGGACTAACGTAAGCCTGGATTGCGCTTTAAAGATTTTATACGCAAAACATGCACAAAGATTCCTTCCTCTGCTGCTCTCACTCTAACCTTTTTCTCTCTCTTTTCACTATGAGTTTCTACCTTCGAAAAATGCAGAGGCGACTCTCTAATTGAATAGCAAGGAATCTAGAACGCTTTAGCTAGACAGGGCACTCTCTCTGCTTTTGCTGCTTGCTTCTTTTCAATATAAGAAACCAAGAAGGGACGTGAAACTGAGTGGGATCAGTGGGAGTCTGAGTCATATCACTGTGTGTCCCTCGCTTTTTTGTCTAGGATATATGATACAGGTTCTCTATTTATAGGACACACAGAGTAACGGAGGGTCTTAGGGGCACGTGGAAGCTCACGTGAGAGGGGACACGTGCCCGAATGTAGGATAGCATACTCGTAGGGGCCCTGCTTTTGCTTGGGCAGTAGTTCCAGAATGACAGCAAAAGGGAGAGGAGGAGAAAAGTATTAGGGATGAGAAGAGGTTAGAGGTTGAGGGCGGAGGGGTCCACGTATAGATACGGAGGATCTGTGTGGGGACATGAGGGAGAGGAGATTCACGTGGGTGCACACACTGGGACGATTTATGCCTGCTCGTGCATACCAAACCACAACCCAGCTGCCTTCTTCTTCTTCTTCTTCTTCTTCTTCTTCTTTTTTTTTCTTTTTTTCTTATGGGTGTCAAACTCGCTGACTTTGTTATTGGCCTTCATGAATTTACTATCATATATGAATAAAATGAGTTAATTTGACGTAGATTTAAATTTAGTGTAACTTTAAGTAAATTTGTGAGCTGATTAAGTTGATAAAATTTATAATTTTAATGTATTAATTAGTTTGTAATTAATAATATCACAATTCAAATCTAATACTAGAAAGAACATAGACAAATTTTTTTTTTTTTCATAAAGTCATTATAATCTACTATATTATTAGTTTAAAATATAAATATAAATAATAAAATTATATTAAATATATACTTATTAAAATAAAAATAAATAAATAATATTTAATTGATCCTATTGAATAATTATTTATATATAATTAGTTGGTATGCTTGCTTGTGCATACCAAACCATAACCCAGCTGCCTTTTTTTTTTTTTTTTCTTATGGGTGGCAAACTCGCTGACTTTGTTATTGGCCTTCATGAATTTACTATCATATATAAATAGAATGAGTTAATTTGACGTAGATTTAAATTTAGTGTAACTTTAAGTAAATTTGTGAGCTGTTAAGTTGATAAAATTTATAATTTTAATCTATTAATTAGTTTACAATTAATAATATCACAATTCAAATCTAATACTAGAAAGAACATAGACAAATTTTTTTTTTTCATAAAGTCATTATAATCTACTATATTATTAGTTAAAAAAAATAAATATAAATAATAAAATTATATTAAATATTTACTTATTAAAATAAAAAGAAATAAATATTATTTAGTTGATTATATTAAATAATTATTTATATATTTTAATAACTATTCATTAACTAAAATAAACATGTATGAATTTACATTTTAAATATACATTACAAGTTTAGGTACTTTTTACGAGTTTACATGGACGGACAACATTACCTTTTCTCTCCTTTTCTTTTCTCTGTTCTTTAATTTCATCTTCGCTTTTGTTTTTTCTCTTGGTTAGGTTCGCCCTAGCACTCATATTTACCAACTTAATGATGGGTTCGCAATCAATTCAATTATATTGTTCCCATTCCAAATGAAGCACTATCAGTCCATGAAAGAAGAATATATATATATATATATGTATGCATGCCATAGAATCCAGCGCCTAGATTGCAAGAGGCAGTTATAGACTTTAATTACTAATATCTTTTAATATATTTCATTTAAAGATATTAATCACAAACAGCAAGCGGCCGCTGATAGTCAAATTCATTACTTTAATAAGCATTGCTACAAGCCAAGTGGGTGCTGTTTTGATTAATCAAATTTAAATTTTGTACTCACTTGTACAGTTACACTTCCCTGATTAAAACTGATAATTAGGCAATCACGCATAACAAAGTTCTATATATATACATCAAACTTTGACTGTCCGTCATGTATAGGAATATTGCACAGTACATCCGGATTCCATTTCACCTCTCGCTAAGAAAGTAGTGACCGTATTAGATTTCTTTTTAACGAAATAACGTGCATGAGCCATGACCATAATCTTCATAAATCTGCCTTCTTCTTCATGTATATTCATGTGTAAAGTAACTGAAGCTTGATCAAGGACAGAACAACAATCATTTGTCGTCGCAGCGTTCGAGTTAATTAAAGACATAGACATACGTGATTTTAATTCTATACAAAGCTGACATCTAATTGTGAAGTTAAATTAATGGTTACTAGACTCCACTTCCTGTCTTCGTCTAGAAAATAGCATGCATTATAATTTAGCATTAGCCTTTTCTTTCCCCTTTCTGCTGACAACCTTGGGAAATATCAAGGGAACCATATCACTCACCTCACCAATAGTTTGATGGTAAACAGTTTCTAAGAAAGCTATGACACAAACAATATCCAAAAATTATTATTATTCTTAACTATTAAGGTCTCAGCGTCTTAATTAGGTCTTCTACTCCTTTAGCTGATTATTACTAACTTTATTCACAGCAGATGCTCAGTAAAATATTAGTAATTTCTTTAAAGAAAGGGCAACGTGCATGTGCTTTTTCATCTTATCTTTTGGTCAGAGATAAAGAAGGGTAAAAGTTTATCATGTAATCTCATGCAAAGATTTTGTGATCTTTTAGCAAAGGAAAGATTAATCAGATCATGTTAGTTTTTCGCAAGTGGTTTGATTTGTAGATTCTACGCCACTTACTTTTAGCCTCATTATGCAATATGCATGCACATCGATATCCTCTGTTTTTGAGTCACTACAGTACTCATCCCTATGTTGCAGGCGTAATAACTCTATATCCCGCTGCTCTCTTTCTTCTTTTTCTTTTACAGTAGATCCTATTATAACGATTAAATAATTAAGTATATTGATACAAATTAACAACAGTTTTTTTTTAATTGTGTTAATAACAATTAATTAACATGTTAGTGAAAATTCCTAATGATAGCACTTCGTAGTTATCAAATTTTGGGGAGCAAAATTACTATATTAATTAAATAGTATATAATTCACTAGCTATTAACACAAATTACTTTTAACTTGTACTGCTACATTTAATTCTTTAATATTTTCTTTGATTATAGGAAAATGTCAAACTTTATTAAACCAAGAAATATTAATATATATTTCCTTCATAAATTTCTATATCAAACGAAGTAGAACGATCCGATACATACTGTGTATACCAAAACAAACATATGCTGAAACTACGGTTTCATAAAGAAAAGATGTATTGAAACTACATATTAACAACACTTGATTGAGACTAACATGTGAGTTATGCCAATATATATATATATATAGTCAGGTATAAACCTAATAATATAATGGACGTTATACTTTTTCTCATCATTCACGATTACGTAAAATATATAGTAATTAGACCAAAATATGGCCTCGGGCAACGTGTATAATACGAGAGTATAAGTATAAATGGTGCAGGTTCTATTAAAAAAATATTAATAAATTTTCTTATATTTAGATGACAGTTAATTTAATATATTAATTTTAATAAAATTATTTTTAAAAAATAAAAATTATTAAATGAATGATATTATTAAAATTAAAAAATTACATTAGTTGTCACCAAGAACCAGAATCGACCAATTAGGTCCGTTGGGATATAACATTCTCTCTGCCCAATATTCAAATCGATGGACGTTGAGATCAAAATCTTACTTTTATTTATTTCGAATCTCTTAGCTCAAAGTGGTGGAATATATATATAAATATAGGATGATTTAATTCTATTTAGTTGTGTTTGGTGTGGGAGCTAGGAGGGGCATTGGGTCTGTTGCACGATAACAAGATTTGAATGGGTACTTTTTGTTCTCTCACTGAGCATTACTATATTTGTATATGCTTTAAAGGTGGCACAGTACGTTAAAAGACTGAAGATACGAAAATACAATCAGCTGATTTTGACAAACTTATATGGTAGTTGATTTAATGTATTAATTTTAATAAAATTATTTTAAAAATAAATTTATTAAAATTAAAATATCAAATTAATTGTTATATAAGTATCTCAAGATTAATTAATATTTTTTTTAGTCTGATTTGGCCATCTTTTTCATTTTATTCGTTTCATTGTCTTTCTTTTCAGTTAGAATCTATACTTTCCATTTAGAGGGACCCTCTATTGGATTGAATCCCATTCTTTTGAGAAACTGCACTTTTGTTTTCCCTTTGTGCAAAGCAAGACGGTACAACGCCACTCAGAAGATGAATTAGCCACAGAAGCAGTAAGTGCAGATGTTATTGTCCAAGAGTACAAGGCAGAATCATCTTCTTTTTCTTTCCTTACGTACTGAGATTAGATTCTTCCACTTCTAACTTTTCTTTTTTTATTTAGGGTTGCCTGAATCACGTACCCAGTCTTTTTCCCTGCACTACAGGTTCCTATAGTAGTAGTGATTCGAGATCTGGCCACATAGGTTTTAGAAAAAACATATAGTGGCAATGGAATATATTGTGAACATAAGAAATCATTCTTTTTATGCTTTTCATGAACTAAAGCTCAGTTTAAAGCGTGCTTCTTGTTATTAATGAATTGGTGTTTTCCTTTTCTACAAAGAAGATAATAATCAACTCGCATCACCTTGGAGTACTCGAATATCTTGTTTGAGATTAATGATGAAGGAATCACATTCTTTGGGGAAAATGCAATGTAAGGACCAAATTTTCCATGCCTAACATGGTAAAAGAAATCTTAAAAGGTTGGCTTAGTAGTATGGAATGTTTGCTTTTCTTAGTTTAAGCATTTGGGTTTAAACTTATTTAAGATATTAAAACTATCTTACATGTGTTGAGGCGATATGATCATTTGAATAGGACTTAGTCTTAATTTTCGTAGTTAGCTCGAAGATACTTTTATTGTACAACCAAAAAAAACAAATTTAAGATGAACGTAAATAAGTAAAACTATCTTAATTGTGTTAAGGCAATATGATCATTTGAATAGGACTTAGTCTAGATTTTCGTACATGGCCCAAAGATAGCTTAGTGTACAACAAAAATAAGATGAACGTAAATAATTTAGGGAAGTAAATTTGGATGACTATATAATTCACGTACAATTATCTTACATATCCATTTATTAGAAAAGTATAGAGAAAGCCAAAGAAGAATGTGTATATAAATATTATTCGCCATATAACATACATGACAAATAGTCCATATATAAAATTTTGTATGTAGTTTTTTTTTTGTAAAGTTTGAGAGAGATATACAGATAAATAATAATAATAATAAATAGACAGAGAATTACCAGCCCTATAAACATTCTATCTCCTCAGTGTAATTTACAAAAAGAAAATTTAAAAGATTTATTCCCACATAAAAAAACTATAGAAGGGTGAAAATATATATGAAAATTAACAATGAGGATTTTCTTATTGCACAAAATATAGACTGTGTTACAGAGAATCATTCATTAAAAAGAAAATTTTAACTCAGAGAACTAGAGTCTAAGCTTGTCAAGCATTTATGTTATCTACAACTAATCAACACGAGGACCACAGTGGTTGTGTTATCAAAGAGAGACCCACATGGATTGTGTCATTAAAATATAACAACAAAATCAATTAAATGAAGATAAACATTATCTCCCCAATTTCCAAATTGACACCGACCCAACAGGATTATTTCCTCGTGGTTCACATTTCACAAGTTAACGAGTCGTGGTTTGTATTTCCCCGCGAAAGAGACGAGTATACGCTTTTATCTTGGTAATTTACAAGACAAGTGTTCCCAGAACATATATCCAATAACCCAAGCTTTTGCATGACTGCAAGATTATGTATGAATTGTATCATATCTAAATGAAATTAATTGGGGTGTTAACTTGTGAATATAGTCCTTTGTTCGCTCAACTTGAAAGAAAAAATCTAGTGTATGAAACATAATAATAGCAATTGACCCACGTGAAGTTCAGCTGCTAATTGAATCGACATTTATGACCCTCATGAATGGTCTAATATATATATATTTATGTCTAAATAAACAAATCTAATGCAATCTACGATATATATGGGATCTAGTAACTACCATAATTATTATGTGCTTAAAAGCTAAATACGCCAAATTATGTTGTTATAGGAGCTTGAGACGTCTGTTTCATAGTTCTTAAATGCTTCAACAACTTGCAAAGCTTAGGTACAATCATCCATGTGAGAAATACTGAATTCCAAAACATAGTGGCCAGCTCTGCCTAGTATTCATCACAACACCCCAAAGAGTTTTGATCAGACTAGTTTTTGTCTTGATTGAAAGAAACAAAGAGATTGACTACACCTTCCCAGAAAAACACCTATTCATTATGTATATATGAACTCCTTGGTCCACAAATAACTTCAACAAAAGGAGCAAAATCTATAGCTTTGATCAGCGTTTTCCCACTGATCGTGACAAAAATGTAGGGCTCTTATATTTAAAAAAAAAAAAGAAAAAAAAAGAAATGCAACCGCCAATTTCGGGTATAGAATTCGGTTTGTCCCGTTCACACTTATAATCAAACCATGAGTCCGACGAGAATCTGAAAATGTTCGTACTTTATTTTAAAATTATTCAAACAAATGACAAGTTTTGTATTCATTGAAATGTGAGAGAGTCAGCAAATAAGTTTTACTGCAAAATTGTTTCATCTCTAGCACTCCAGAATTACCCAAGTAGGTTCTTTAAAGCAACTTAATGTGTGGAACTCTTACCGCAGGCTTAATTTGTAGAAGAGTGTAAGAACTGAAATTTGTCGAATCCTTTATTTATAAATTATAGATGGCATATAAAGCGAAAATTTTCTTTTGTTACGGGAAAAAAAATATCAATTTTGTAACTTTTGACCAAAAATTTTACCCTTTCAACCATGGATGAATTTAAAAGGAAACCAGGTGTTGTTGTCTCACCTCAATTTTTAAAATTTTAACTTTTATACATAAAATTATATTCTTAATTTATTTTTTTCAATTTATAAGAATTCACCATTTTTAAATTATAAAAATTTGCTTTCATAGTTTAAATATTTAATCTAAAAAATTTCGTTTCCTTTAAAATCAAATCCTAAACTCATCATATTTTCAACCAATTTTAACTGACTTGTACAAATTAATTGTCATCTCAATCTTGCGTTACTTGATTAAGATGGTTTTTAAGCTCAAAATGTTTCGTTTTGCTATGAAGATTTTTTTTGTTTTATTTTTTGTCATATTTTCGTGTGTGTGTGTGTATATATATATATATATATATATATATGTATATTTATTTATTTATTTATTAAATATTAAGTACGGAAAACATATCAATATTTTGTGTCCAATTTTTATGACAATATTCCATAAACAAAACTTGTGAATTTTGATTTCTCAAAATATTAGCGAAATTTCAAAATTTCGCATATTACATTATACCTTAAAAAAAAACAAGCATGCCATGAATGGTTAGAAAGTGGTAAAGATCAAAGATGTCTCTCTGGGGGATGTGAATTTCTGAAATCTGTGTAATGTTGAGGATAAAGGAGCAAGATCGGCCATGTCTTAATACTCTTGCACTAACAATGATACCTATAAACGTTGGCTTAAATCCCTCTTGTATTTCTGTACTGAAACATCTATTTTCTTTCTTCATGATTTTAATCCCGCTCTTTCTCTTTTTGTCGAACCCATAGCCTTTGGGCCTTGGGCCTTTTCTAGTGAAAAATATACATTGGTCCAGAATGTTCAGAATTGTTTTTGTAGGGGAGATAAAGGCTAAAAGAGTGAATGGTTGACATAGATTGTGGAGATGCGGGGTATCGATCCCCGTACCTCTCGCATGCTAAGCGAGCGCTCTACCATCTGAGCTACATCCCCAACATGGGACGATTAATATGTGAAATAATAATTGTTAGTTAATAGTAATTTCACAATTTTAGAATAAAAATTTCCTAAATATAAATCATTCTCACACATATTCAGTTTTAACCAAAATTAAATTGTAAATCACATGAGTTTTAGAATTTTGGATTATACGATGTCAATTCAATCACACTCTTAAAAACATAACCAATCAAAATGTTAATGTTAGTTAGCTGTATCCTCTGTTTTCTTTATGCTAATTATTTTTTGGTCACTGTTTTTTTTATGCTAATTATTAGAGTAGTTTGTGGTTGGTTTTGCATTATTAAGAGCCTGAGATGCTATACGCCCTCTTCCTTTTTATTTATCTTAATGCTTTATGTGTGGAGTTGGGGATTCCACATTTTTTTTTTGGCCACAAGTTGGGGAATCACATTAGCCAAATTGTCATGTGGAAACACACATACCAAGTCGTTCTGTGATATTTTTTTCACATAAAAAATATAAAATACGTCCTCCATTATTGTATTATGTAACAATTTAATAATCACAAATTATATGATAAATTAATTTTTTATAAATTAAAAATTTATACAAAATTAATCATTCATAAACTTAAATTTATATAAATTTAGTATTTTTATTTAGATTAATAAGAATTTGGTTTGTATAAATTATAATTTTTGAATAACTGATTTATCATAATTAATTATAATAAATTAAATTATCACAAAATATAAAAATAAAATCAATTTAACACTTTTTTTCTTGAATAAAAAATTCACTTCAAGTGATATATCCATTGTTGTCCACTATTAAATGTACATCCGTCGTTGATAATTTTTTTTCTTTTTTTAAAAAAGGGTGGTGCAGGCTTGTGATTTTTTGTTTTTTACGGAGGGACCCAAAGGTCATCATCATGCCGACTCCTATGGCATCTAATGTGCCACAGCATCGTAAGAGATAGTGACGCACCCACATTATCTAATCTCACCTAGTGCTACTAAACACCTCCCACCGACATAAACGGAAACGCAAAATCTAATGGAAGCAAGTCAGCAACAACATCGGAGCAATGCCAAGAGACAAACGGCGTCATTACGGTGTCCCCTCACATATTGCTATTTAATTGCTGGAACAGCCAGAAAGAGACACGGACAAGAAAAGAGTAAAATATATATTTTAGTTAATTACTTGTTATAAAATTATTAGTTTAATTTTTTATTTATTAAAATATTTAAAATAATTTTTAATTTATTAAAAAATTATCATATTTAATTCATCAATTTTTTTAAAATGTACCAAATATATTTTTTTAGATTTAAGATTTAATAGAATGACCAAATTTGATAATTTTTTAAAAAATAAAAGATAATTTTTTAATACATAAATAATTATTTTATATTTTAATAAATGAAGAATTAAAATAATAATTTTGTGACAGAACAAGGAATTAAAAAAAAATATTTTTCTGGAGGAGAAAATATAAGACTCGGCGTTTTTCTGGTTGCAGCCATCGTATCGCCAGTGGTTGATTCTTGATATTACCTTTGGTCTGGGTGGAAGGCACTAAATAGCTGTTAATAGTAGTTGCTATTGCTAATGCTATCAATTTCTCATAGATTAGAGAAATTATAATATGATTGAAGAATTTAGCTTTGGAATTTTTTTTGGAGAAAATTGAATGATTTTTTCTTAAAGTAAGAATTAATCTTACAATTTAGTCAAAATTTAAATTTTGTATTAAAACATATTTTATTTTAATATTTTAAATTACGAAAATGTATCTAGGTTTATTGAAATTTAAACGTAGATAGAAGCACAGAAATTTTTTGTTTTAAGAAGATTTTCATGTATGTTTTAATATTAAAAAAGTTTGTATTATTTCGACAAAATTAAAGAAAAAGTGTTATCTATTATTTTAACCTGAATTCTACTTTTATGTGAAAAGAAAATTAGGAGGGAGGATAGATTAAAGGAAAAGATATCATTTAAACTTGGGTTGAAAATAACATGATTAATAATAATCATTAAAGTAGTGATAGTTCGGAGTTTTGGCAAAAGTAAAAGCCAGCTTTTGATGAGGAGACACCTTTGTTTATGTTCCTTTTCGCCGTAGACTTGAAGGCAGAGTGTTTGGCAACAAACAAAAAACTAAGAAGACTCGAAGGTAAAGCGGAAATTCAAGATAAGTTAGCCTTTTTTTTTTTTTTCTTTAACACGTACAACAAAACGAGAACAGCGCATTAATATAATAATAACAACTGCAACGAAAATAATTAGTCAATTCCATCCATTTCATCTCCATGTGAATAGTATTATAGTAACAGCGATTGGTAGCACCAATGCCTTAGATAAAGCAAAGTGGAATGACATAAAAAATTCTCGGAGAGGTGTTTCAGCAATGTGAAACTTGTTGGAAATTCTGGTAGTGAGCAGAATCTCCCCTCATTTTGTAAAAGGAGAAAAAAGAGAAGCAGAGAGCATATTGTCATGGGAAGAAAAAACAAAGAGAGGAAAAAGCAGTAGGCCAACATTAGGTTGGATTCCCTCACAGATAATAAAAGACAAATGGAATGGAGGGTTTCTTTTCGTCATGGAGTTGTCCTTACACAAGTATATTATTTATGAGCGTGGTCAGTGTTAACTTCTACTTTCTAATTCTTTTTATTATCTGCAAGCATGAGCCTTTTCTTCTTTCCGAAACATATACACTTGTAAATTAAGCTAATTATACATGTAGAGAAAATTTAAGAGGGCCAGGGAACGACGACAAATATAATGCCTCATGCAATCAACCTCTCATGAGCCCCATAAAATGGCATCCCGAACACAGAAAAACTTTGTCATAATTAGGAATAATAAATTTAAGCTTAATTAAGGGTATTGTGATGCAGAAGCAAGAGTACTGTGGCACATGGCAGCAAAGTATGGTGCACAACGGGGTCACAAGTACTATTATTGTTAAACATATATATATATATATATATATATAAGTTAAGTTAGTCCCCACTCTCAATTATGTTATATAGTTTTTTTAAAAGCTTCTTCGTGATTTTTTGTATCATTTCATTAGGTCCTTTTGCTGTAAGTGTTTGATCGTACATCCAACTAATGCGTTCGGATTGATATTCGAAGAACACATGTTTTAAGATTTCGAATTACCCACTTTTGTAATGGAAGAAAAAGCTGTTAATGTCAATTGACCACTCCAATTGATGCGATTGGCACCAGATTTTGTCACCGAACAACGTAAATTGTTTCTTCGAGTTATAAGAAATGGGAACCAAAAAAATGCTGCTTTAGATATTCTTGAAATATATTCATTCAATAAATATAATTTCACTGGGCAAGCAATCTCCTTTTGTACTTCTCGAACTCACAAAGTGTTCAATATCCAAAAAGCCCTTCTCTTAAACTGACAACGATGTTATTTTTATATAAGAGTGGTTAGCGAAGCTAAATAAATGTGGAAGCAGAGTGATTTGCAAGAACAAAGACAATGGCCGTGTTTGCAGAGGATTAGAGCAGAGGCACAGAGAACACCACATTACTCCTCACTGAGTAATCTATTCAAAATTATCCTCCAATCAGCTCAGAGATATGGAAAGCAGCTCAGTTTCAAAGCTGCTAATATTGCTCTTCACGACCTTGTTCTTTTGTTCTGACCTGACCCACGGTAGTGTAACCTACGACAGAAAGGCCATCATCATCAATGGCCAAAGGAGAATCCTCATCTCCGGTTCCATTCACTATCCCAGAAGCACTCCTCAAGTATGCCTCCTGTTTACTTGTTTTCTTCAAATTCTTATTTGTCATTTATTGATAATGGCATCGTTGTGTCTTTTTTTTTTGGTCTGTAATGCTTGGTACTGTAGATGTGGGAGGATCTTATTCAGAAGGCTAAAGATGGAGGCCTAGATGTCATTGACACTTATGTCTTCTGGAATGTCCATGAACCATCTCCTGGCAATGTACTCTTCTGGAAATTCATTCAATTCATTTTCTTCTTTTGCAGCTCAACTTCTCAAATCAAACCCAGCCCTACTTGTTTTTTTGTCTCCCTACTTAGTTAATTCTTATTTTTATGCTGTGGGTTTGCAGTACAACTTTGAAGGGAGATACGATCTGGTACAGTTCATTAAGACAGTGCAGAAAGTGGGGCTCTATGTTCATCTTCGCATTGGGCCATATGTGTGCGCCGAGTGGAACTATGGGTAGGCATTCTTTCAACTTTATCATCTGTGTTCCCCATATAATCTCCATTTATATTTGTTACATATCTTGTTTAGTTTGCTGGTATGAATGCTTATTATGATTCGCATTGTTTATATGGTACAGAGGGTTTCCTGTATGGTTGAAGTATGTTCCTGGCATCAGCTTCAGAACAGATAATGAGCCTTTCAAGGTTGAACTCTAACTTCATTTACACCTTGTCTTCCACTTCTCTCTACTTACTCAACTCTTCAATTTTCTGACTTCGTCTTTATCTTTTAGGCGGCAATGCTTGGCTTCACCCAGAAAATTGTCCAGATGATGAAGAATGAAAAGCTATTTCAATCTCAGGGTGGTCCAATCATTCTTTCCCAGGTACACGCGGTTCCTACAATATACTGTGTAACTCAAATTTTCATTTAAATACTGTCTACCAAGTGCCAGTTCCTGATTGAAATCTCGTAATTCCCAGATAAAAAACCCAGGAATGAAATTTGGCACTTGTGAGTTTGGACCGGAATTAAAAAAAAATATTATTGATTTGTTTTTTTTATTCCTAATTTCTATATTGCTTGCTAGATTGAGAACGAGTATGGACCAGAATCCAGGGAACTGGGAGATGCTGGTCGTGCGTACATAAAATGGGCTGCAAATATGGCAGTTGGAATGGGTACAGGAGTACCGTGGGTGATGTGCAAGGAAGATGACGCTCCGGATCCTGTGGTCAGCCATCTTAATTGCCTCACCTTCTTCCAAAACAGATTTTGTTTGCTCTTTATGACCCTTTGTTTATATTCATCGTCATTAGATTTTCACCTGTTGCTGAATATGATCCATTTGATTCTTCACGACAGATAAACGCATGTAATGGTTTTTACTGTGATTATTTCTCTCCAAATAAACCATACAAGCCCACCCTCTGGACTGAGTCCTGGAGTGGCTGGTAAGCATAATATTACATTCGAACCTTCTTGAATAACTGCAAATTCTGTTTTCTGAATCCTTTAACTTCTGATATTTTCTCCCTATCCTCATGTTAATAGGTTTACGGAATTTGGTGGCCCAAATTATCAGCGACCAGTTGAAGATCTAGCATTTGCAGTTGCTCGTTTCATACAAAAGGGTGGCTCTTATGTCAATTATTACATGGTTGGTCACCTTCTATGATTTGCTGTTTATCAATATGTAATGTTGTTTAGTTTAATTGAAAATTCAGTGATACTCGTGATTTATTGGTACTCTTCCCACCGGGTAGTTTTATTCAGTCAATAACACTGTCAACTAGACAGGGTATTGGTACATTTTTGACACCAAAGGATTATCCTAACTTAAAAATCTGAATTTCACCTATGTGATTAACGACAAAATCCAGTACCATGGAGGAACTAACTTTGGACGCTCCGCCGGAGGGCCATTCATCACTACAAGCTATGACTATGATGCTCCCATCGATGAATATGGTGAGATAATTGTTCTTGAATCATGTTTTTCATCATGAGACTCCAATGGTTAACCTTTTGGCATCTAACTGCACTGTTTAAGCTATGTACTCCCTCATACGACCAAGTTGAAATTGAGCACTTTCTCTGTAATAGGATTGATCAGAGAACCTAAATATGGTCATTTGAAGGACCTTCATAAAGCTATTAAGCTATGTGAACCTGCTTTGGTGTCTTCAGATCCTACTGTCACATCATTAGGAACGTATCAGCAGGTCAGTAGTCTTTGATGTGAAGCATTACGTTACCTTTTTCTAGTGACAAAAATCATTGTGGTAAACCAATCTTATCAGTAAATGATACATGTCTTGGTAATTCCAGGCTCATGTATTTTCTACGGGGACTGGAACATGCGCAGCTTTTCTGGCAAACTATCATCCAAAGTCTGCTGCTAGAGTGACATTCAATAACAACCACTATGATTTGCCTCCTTGGTCCATAAGCATCCTCCCAGATTGCAAAACTGTTGCATATAACACTGCAAATGTAATTATAATTCATGGGGCTCTTTATGCAATGTTGATTTACCTTGAAGCAAGTTTTTTGAACACGTTCTATTAAGTTGTTGAGTGGCTTGTTGTGTCCTTCATGAAGGTGAGAGTTCAACCATCACAGATACAGATGCTGCCCACGAATTCAAAGTTGTTCAAGTGGGAGACCTATGATGAAGATTTATCTTCTCTGGCTGAAAGTTCAAGGATGACAGCTGCTGGGCTCTTAGAACAGATAAACGTTACCAGAGATACTACCGACTATCTATGGTACATAACAAGGTGAGGCACTCTGTACAAAGGTTAATAATTATCTTCAAGTTTTGGTCATTTTGTTCAAGATAGGAATGCTAGGAAGCATGGGCACCCAACATGGGACATGACTTGATACGATGAAGGTGACATGACAAAATTTGAAGATTTATATGTAATTTAAGGTGTCACATTGTGTCAATACAAGGGTATAGCTAATATTATGTTAAATGCAGTGCTAAACTCTTAGGAGGGACTGCCTGAGTATTTTTCAAATTTGAGTTTTTTTATGAAATTACTTGTCAGACAGAATTGTTCTCAACCATGAGCCATCGGAAACTTATTGTTTTCTGGTTCTCGTGCCACAGTGTTGACATTAGCTCATCAGAATCGTTTCTCCGAGGAGGACAGAAACCCAGCATCAGTGTACAGTCGGCAGGCCATGCCGTGCATGTGTTTGTTAATGGACAACTATCAGGTAAGTGGTCAAAGTCAAACTCATTTGTTCTGATCGTTGCATATTGGATCAATCAAGGTCAATTAAGATGGGAGACAATTTCTTTTGCAGGCTCGGCTTTTGGGACAAGGGAACAAACTAGCTGCACATTTAATGGTCCCGCCAATCTACGTGCTGGAACAAATAAAATTGCCCTTCTCAGTGTAGCTGTTGGATTAGCGGTTAGTAATTACTACCGACTACCTAGCTTTAGAGATCCAAGTTGTAGTCGACCAAGCCTTCACAGTCACACATACGTTGTTACTCACTGATTGCTTCTGTTTTTCTTTTTTCCTGTCTGTTGAAAGAATGTTGGCCTCCATTACGAAACATGGAAGACAGGGATCAGTGGTCCAGTTTTGCTGCACGGTCTTGACCAGGGAAAGAAAGATTTAACGTGGCAGCAATGGTCTTACCAGGTGCCATAAGTACATAAATCTTAACTATAGAGCCTTCCAATAATATATACATATTTAATGACCATGGTAAATTGTTGAGCAGATCGGCCTGAAAGGAGAGGCTATGAATTTGGTGTCTCCTAATGGGGTCTCATCTGTTGATTGGGTACGAGAGTCACTAGCCACCCAAAGCCAGCAGCAACTGAAATGGCATAAGGTAAGAGCAATTATTTACTGGGTTACTACTTACAACAAGAGCAACAACAGTGATTTACGATGAAGTTGGAATGTTCAGGCTTATTTCGATGCACCTGAAGGAGATGAACCATTGGCTTTGGACATGGGGAGCATGGGAAAGGGTCAAGTATGGATCAACGGAGAGAGCATAGGAAGGTATTGGATGGCTTATGCAAAAGGTGACTGCAATTCTTGCTCCTATTCTGGCACCTTCCGGCCCAGTAATTGCCAACTTGGTTGTGGACAACCCACCCAACGATGGTATTAATGTTATTACTCTGTTCTAAAAGTTTTAACTTTAGACATTACTCCCTTATCTCTATATATTTAAATCACTTTATGTATGATCTGACAACAGATGAGTAGCATTGTAACTCATTGCAATTTCGCAGGTATCACGTTCCAAGATCCTGGTTAAAGCCAACCAACAACTTGATAGTTATTTTGGAAGAATTAGGCGGGAATCCTTGGAAAATAGCTCTTGTAAAGAGAACTTTGAAGAATTGAAAGAACATGAAGCATATGCAAAAGTATGTCCACTTCTGAAAATTCTTGGTCTATAGGTGTTAAATTAAGACGACTTGGTAGTTGGTTTCCTAGAAGATTCAATGCAGTATGCAGCGCCCCCTAAATGGCTAAATATGTGATGAATACTGATCCTGTATGAGATGGGTCATCGTGATTAATTTATATTTGTAATTGTTATTCTGTTGAGAATGAGTTCATATCACAATTTCTTGAGAGTTGTCATCTCTTGGGGAGAGTTAGAATTGTCCGCAGGAGGAATAGATTTTCCTGTAAAATGTTTATTATATATTTTTTATTTGAAAAAATATATAATAAAATATGAGTCATTGGATCAAAATCCAATGACTCAAAATTTACTGAAAAACCTGATTATCCAACAACTTCTTGGGGTTTATTATCTTTTACATTCAATTAATAGTGTACAGAATTCAAAACCTTGAAAATCATGCATTTTGACCTAAACTGCTTGGTTTATTCATTGATTTGATTTGATTTAGACTAGTTTGGATGCTTCATTTAACTACATCCATTTAGTTGATTGATGAAAAAAAATAATCATCTGATCTTGTTAAAATCAGACCCATTCATTTGAATTTTCATTGGTTTAATTTAAATTGGATAATAAAATTTAAAGAAAAATCTTATATTATATTTTGAAATAAAAAAAGTTACATTTTACATAATAATCACCATGAATAAGCATTTCAAATATTATATTAAGAAAAAGAATTAAAATTATATAATTGAATGAGAAATTTATGAAAACAAATATACATTATTCTATATAATAAAAATATCTAATTAAAATCAAACCTATTCATTATAATTTAAATCAATTTGAATTGAACTGGATGATAAAATTTTTCAAAAAAAGCTTCTTATAAAAGAATATTATTATATATATGAAAAAAATATCAATATTGTTATATTTAACCGTTTAAATCTGATTGTCTTTCATCTAATAAATAATGTTTCAAAAGGACCAATTTGAATTAGTTTATTAATCTTAAACACTCGTACTAAACATAAACATTAACGTGTCCAATTGTTGATTCTGAAACGATAATGGTATATTATTATTGACTTTCATATGATAAAAGTACTGGTACTCGGGTTCATTCGGGGACATCGCATAAATGTGACAAGTATTGATACTCCAGGAACTTTCATACCCATTCTGAAACCACAGGGTTGAGCTATTCGCTGTCTGCTTTGAGTTACATAAAATCTTAAAAACATATGGCATCCTAATTTCCGACAACAAGCATAAAGAGTGAGTGACCAATGCTACTTTCTTTGAACACTCCTTTTTTAGTCCATCCATTACTAACTCAACATTCTCCATCTCACACAGCTTTTACAAAGACTTTGTCACTTGTTCCTGAAGTAATTATGGAAGGAACTCTCTTGAACGTCATAGTAACAATATTCGACATTACTTTTGTTTATTAGCCATCCAAGTATATTCTCCATTTATTAACCCCCTTTTGACGGCAAGGAAATGAACTCCCATGTTTGCCAGACATATATTCAAGAACAAAAGGATCGACTCGAGATTTTGTTTTTTTGTCCATGTTACAAATGACAACGATTGAAGGAATTATAGCTATCCCACATTATCAGATTTTACTTTATTTTCTAAAAATATAAAATTTCCTCAGAAAATGGGAAGAAAAGGGTAGCTGGTGATTTGGATGGCACGTGGAATGACCCAAGCCACATCCAAGCACACCCGTTCCATTTCTTCTCACCTTATTATCCACAAAGCAAGCCTCCGGCTTGAAACCACGGGATTTTTTGGAAAATCTGGAAGGATAATTGAAAACCAGAAAATGGATTTACACAGAATTAAGTGGGAAATTACACTCCCATAGCAGCTGAACGTAATATCCACAATCATACACTCACTCATATTTCCTGCATAACTCCCTTTCTCTCTCCTCGCTCGGTTTCGAAACAAACCCAGTTTCTCCTTCTCTCCCTAATTGGAAAGACGCAAATGGCGTTCCCCCAGCTCATTCCCTCTGCTTCGTCTTCCTCATCCTTAAACCCAAATAAACTTTCCTACTCTTTGAATCCCAACCCTCAATTTCCTTCGCAGTCTCTTCTCCCCCGCCGCCACCCTCTCTTCCGTCGCCGCCGTAGGCCTGATTCTCTGAGTTGCTCCGCCTCCTCTTTCTCCGAGAAGCACCACACCAACTCACCTAAATCAGACGACCTCGTCGAACTCCCTCTCTTCCCTCTTCCCCTTGTTCTCTTCCCCGGCGCTATCCTTCCTTTGCAGATCTTTGAGTTCCGATACCGCATAATGATGCACACTCTCCTTCAGACCGATCTCCGTTTCGGGGTTATCTACTCTGACACTATTTCCGGCAGCGCTGATGTTGGCTGCGTTGGTGAAGTCATTAAACACGAGCGCCTCGTCGATGACCGCTTCTTCTTAATATGCAAAGGCCAAGAGCGGTTCCGCGTCACCAACCTTGTCCGCACTAAGCCCTACCTGGTCGCTCAAGTGACTTGGCTCGAGGATAGGCCATCTGCGAATGGCGAAGAGGACCTTGACCGTTTGGCCAGTGAGGTGGAGACCTATATGAAGGATGTCATTCGGTTATCGAATCGACTGGGGGGGAAGCCGGAGAAGGAAGTGGGGGATTTGAGAAGGAACCTCTTTCCCACGCCTTTTTCATTCTTTGTTGGCAGCACATTCGAGGGCGCGCCTAGAGAGCAGCAAGCTTTGCTTGAATTGGAGGACACTGCCACAAGATTGAAGAGGGAGAAGGAAACTTTAAGAAACACACTTAATTACTTAACTGCTGCCTCAGCTGTTAAAGACGTCTTTCCTTCTTCATAGTAGAGGCTGAAATTTCCAAAACAGAGGAGAAAATGATTAGTAAATTTGATGAATGAAGCATATTGGGAAGGGCCAAGAGGAGGTATTTATCCATACTCTTGCTCTTTTGTAATTACACTGGCAGGGTTTGGGAAAGTTGTAAATTTTGATGTGTAATTGGACATGCTTAATCTTAATCGTAGCTTGTAGTTGCTTATTATTTGATTTGGTGATAATGCAGTTTATATACTCGATACAATATGGGAAAAGAAGTATTGGATGTTACCTAGTGGGTCTTCTTTATTTTGGTTTTGTTATTAGTGATCCTTCTGACTTGAAAACGAAGATTCAATGGAATGATTGGAGTTTATTGATCCGCATCTCTAGTGTTTAGACTTAAGGAAGGGTAAAATAAGAAATAATTCGTAAGTAATTAAATGAATAATTGCGTTATTTGAAATGCCAGTTGAGCTTGTTGATCAGACTTGTAGGATGACCTCTGCAACATCTTTCGTATGTGTTTCTGACCTCTGACTCCTTTGTGGGAGCCGAAAGCATTAGTGTAAAAGGGTGGGTTTTCCTTGAAGCCGAACAAGAAAGTATTTGAGAATGGACTTAGTAAACATATATGAAGTTTTTGAAGCTTAGTAGTGGCTTTATGGCTCTTCTGGAGTTGCATTTGTTCTCCACCTGCACTGAAGAATACCATCCATTTTCCATCCTGCCTTTTCTAATTCTACTAGCTGAAAACATTGACTATATGTTTGATATTGCTTCCAGACAGTTAGAGTTCTGCATATTCTGTGTAAAAAGCTATGCAGACACCAAATATTAGATTAACTTTACTACCTTGTTATTAGCCATGTTACCTTTCTTTTTTTATTTATTTTTAGAAGTAATCTGTAGATAGGATTAGACATATAACTTGTTTATATTTCCATCTTTAGCTTCTGTTATAGAACATAAATTGTCATAACTACTAGTTGTCTGCCTTGCCTCTGAAAATTTTAATCATATTTTGCAGCTGTGTTAATAAGGTTGTCATACTCACAAGTTTATGTAGACATGTGAGGGGTGAACTTGAATTTGAATATCTCATAAGGAGGGAAGAAAAAATGCCATAAAACCATGTCTTTTGGACTTTCACCCAACTTGTTGACTCAGGAGCAAACTCGCAAGTTTGCTGTGAGGATTCTGAGTTTGTAACCGAGCTAACCAGTTTCCCCTACCTAGGTACATGAATTCTTACGAGTTTACTAGTTAACTTGTGAGTTTAACAACAGAATTTGTAAGTTATCTTTTTGTGAGGTTGTTGAAATCAAAGTAGAATATACTAGCTTTTTTTTTTTTTGAGGTACTTTTCTGATGGACTTATGAATATCATTTTCGGTTAATACCAAAGACAATAGAGAATAAGATTGAAGGTGCAAAGAATTATGTTTATTGAAAGGAAGAAAATAATTGAGCAGCTTGAGCCACTGGAACAAGTCCATCGAGTATGAGAAAGAATATATGTTTTTCTTAATTTCACTGGCTGATTGGAAGGGTTTACTATTAGTAAAATCTCATTTTGGTCATCACATCAGACATGAATCTGGCTCACTTAATTGTATGTTAATGTTCTGCATTAGTTTCTTGTTGCATGTTTGACCTGATTGTATAGCTTCCAAAATTTGACAGACTTTAGAAGTTGTGCGAGAGGCGTATGGTTTTTAACAGCTCCGCTGGTTTTGGGTATCTATGTCTAGAAGTTCTGTTAAGGATGGTTTCTTTTCAACAGTTTTCAGTTCCACTTTTTTTCTAGGTATTGCCTAAAGTTTTGGATTGTGAAGCACCTCAAGTATGATCATGTCTAACTACTAAGCACAACTAACCTAAGCTCCTGATACTTAAGGTGGGTTAACCATGTTTTTTAAGATGATATCGGGAACTAGCATCTTGTTGTTATTATACATGAGGATTATTGAATATTTTGGTCGTTTTAGCATAAAAAGAAAGATGAAATCCGTATTAGTGCACTTCATTGACAGAAAGCTATTGAAATGAAAATGACTTAGGTGGATATGGTCCTGTGATTGCATTGACGAAAGCTAAATGATCACGAACTGCATGCATTCTCAATGAAGCACACTATTGATTAGAACAAATAAATCAAGGACAATATGTTGATTAATCGGTGGAAGAACTAATATTGAGTTAGACAATCAAGCAGAGGCCGGACAGAATTGGCTATTACAGACTGGAAACAACGGCAAACAAAATTATAGGGGGAGCAATTCTTATCTGAAGCAGGGTACCCCTGAATACTGCGCTATCCTTTCATATTCAGATCATAAGTCCTTTCATCACGCATGCTTAATGTAATGCTATATCTTTTAGTTCGAGTATGCAGTTGTTTCTCGAAATGGAAATTTGTACAGTTGTTTGGTGTTGCAGTCGTTAGACCTTTAATATTTAGGTAGTTCACAGTAACAGCCGGCTGCTGCTATCACTTCGTTCATTGGAGAGATATTCCTGAATAAGCGAGTTAGTCCCATTCCCCCGATTTAAGTTTAATGTCCGAGAATTATCTTCACGATTCACATTGTAATTTTTCATCCCACATGGAGAAAAATTACGTATCTAAGTACTGTCTTAACAGACAAAGATATGATGGTATAAAAAATTTATGAAGGTTTGTCGATATGAATAATTGAAAAAATATTTGTTGTCATTGATAATTAGGGTATAGCGCGAAAGCAAGTGGCATGATAGGCAAAATTAAAATAATAAATATAATAGTGAGAGAGAAGGAGAGAGAAAAAGAGAACATATGTGCCGAGAACTCGAAAAGGTCTCGCCCATTCATTTGCTTTTCTGGAAGGGTTGGGCCAGAAGCGAGGCTAAAATAATTACCTCAAGTTTCATTTGGACTCGGCTCTATAACTATTTATAACTAAAATTTAATTTTTTTTTAATTTTAAAAAGTTTAGACGTTGAAGTTTGTGCAGTATATTTGTTCCGATAACATTTTTGTTTGAAATCTTGATAACATTTAGTTATAGAATAAATTATTGACAGAAAGATTATTCCATACAAAAACAAAAATTTAGAGAATTTAGAATGAGTAATATGCTATTTAATTTTTTTACTGATTAATTAATTTTAAATTAATTATTTACTAATGTTTATTTTTAATTTAAGTCTTTATTTATTAATTGAATTTTAATTTAGTACTTTATTGATTTTTATTTTATCACTCTATTATCAAATTTATTTCTTACTAATTTTAAATATAGCATATTTAGTCTTATAATTTTAATTAAATAAAAGAAATTAATTTAACTGAAATTCAATGAAGAATTAAATTAAAAATAAATAAATTAGTAAAAATCAATAAAAATAAATGAGAGGTGAGGTTAAAAATTAATTATAGGTAAAGAGTTAAATAAAATTTTCTCAATTTATAATTATTCTTTAAAATCATCCAACTCTTCACTTTGTTGCTATTTTGTCATAGAGGAGTAATATTAGAATTTTAGATAAATATATTAATAAATAACATATATTACATGAAACTTAAAACTTTAGAATTTTACCATCAACTAATAAATTAAGAAAATAAATCGCACAAATTGCAAAGCGAGGGAGGTCGTCTCAATTTCTGCCAATAATTTATCTATCTAGCATGCTTTCCTCTCAACTCAGCTTCCCCAAAGCTGAAATGCTGATGCGTTGGTGAAGGAAGGAACCCTATTCGGAACACCAGGCACACGTTGAGAGTCAGACAATTTGAGGCACGTGTTTCCCAAAACCCACAGGGACAGTGGCGGTGTGAATTGGATCCCCCCTTCCCCTTAGTCCCAGTCCTCCCACACCAGTCGCTGCGCCAGACGGATCGGGTCGTCTCCGCAAGTCGGGTTACACTCAACCCAACCACAACCTGCTTACTCGCTTTTCGTCCACACTTGACACTCGTCCAGCAACGATTCTTTGTTTCTATACCGCGTCGGAGTATTCTGAGCCACCCCCCAATCGACGCCCCGGAACTGCTTACCATCAATCATGGACGTCGATCCCCGCCAATACGAAAATCTTGTATGCCTCTATCTCTCTTATTGTGCTTCCATTATTCATTTCTGTTCTTTAATTTTGTTGCTTCCACACGTACTTGTTTTTTTTAAGTGGTTTTCCTGTGTTGCATTGTATACGTCTTGTTCGACTAATCAATCTCGGGGCCGTACTCTTTGTTTTATATTAATCTTCAAATCCCTATTTCCGTATGCACTTCCACATCAGGTAGCGGAAAGCTTGAAATGCCTTGATATTGTGAACTGGATATTATATTTAATGATCAGGTGTTTTGCCGGCGGTTTGCATGTATAAATTTAATGTCAGTTTTTTTTTTTTTAAAAAACAATTTTTGGGCTGTTGCCTGCTTTGTAGCTTTGAAGGCAATATTATTGGCTTTAGGTCATTCTCCAGCTTTTCTGATTAAGGGTATGCTTGCTTAGAGTTAAACATTGATTGGCTTACGTGAAAAATAGAAGTTAACCTGAAGTATTACTTCTACTAGTGTACCATAAATATTACGATGAGAATGTCATACAAACTGCAGAGTGAAATTGGGTCATAGAACAATGGAGATTCTGAAAATTTTCCTTAGTATAAGGGCAATTTTAGAGTTTATATGGGAAAATGCATATGCTGTTTATTTTTTTCTTGAACGTTATATAACACCTCGATTAATGGTAGGTTATGTGCAAGGCGCCAAGGGGCCTCAATGCCTATTGCTGATTGAGGCGAGGGTCTTTCATCTGGGCGCTCGCCAGCGGTGCCTTTCAAGTCACTTACTTGCATACACAAGATTTATTTTACATAGATATGTAGCCCTAAATGCCCACCCAAATCATCATAACTATTAGGTTTAGAATAGTATTTAAGCATAGGAAAAACCGTAAATTTCAGCCCAATAACTCCAAATAATAGGGAAAAGTGGTCATTCAGACATTCACTTTAAAAGATTATTATTTAGGCTGTTAGTCATTCACTTTGACACTAGATAAGTATTTTATGATTTCATGACTTCAATAGTGCATTATGTTATATTATTATTATGCTTGATAGTTAATTTAGATGTCAAATGTTTACACAATAGTTCATGAGTATTTATTTATTTTTAATTATATGGCATATTATCAGCCCTTTTCCTATTTTAGAACCTTGCTTTACATGAGTGAGAACTTTTCTAGCCCATCTCTAAAGGTGCTAGGGAGGTCAAGTGCCTTCCGTATTTGATTCCCATGGATTTATGAAGCACTTGTTGTGCTATGTGTAAGATTAAATGATATGAGTTTGTGATTCAGGGTACACATATTCTGGCTGTATTCTTGCTAGTATTTAACCTTTTTTATATTTGTATGAACAGTTTATAGTATTTATTATGGTTCATCGTTTTTGGGATTTGGATATTGATTTAACTTTGCTAATTAGAGGCTGCTTCATAGCTCAGTGTGTAAGTTGCAGAAATTTTTTATTTTCTAGATGTCATTGTTGAGTGCAGTATTATTTTCTAATCTTTTTGACGATTTTAGGTGGTTGGGTTTTATTAGACTTGATATTTTGTTGTAACTGGGGATGCAGTTGTTATTTCTTACCTCCATGACTAAAAATTGGTTTAAACTTATAAATTTTAGTATTGGCTTTCTATAGTGGTGTTTGCACTTTATTTTATCATTTTTAATAATTTAATATTAATGCTGATACGGATTCCACACAGCACAAGTACTCTCTACTACCTGTTGCTTAGAGGCTTGATTTTGTGTCTTCTATCAGGATACTATCTTAGAGTATGATTTCTTGGTTATATGAATTTCCTGTCATAGCGTATCTGACCAAGTTCTTTTTTTTTTTGGGTTACCTGGATTGGCAGGCTATGAATGATAATGACATCCACAACATAGTTCTTTCATATCTCATTCATAATTGCTACAAAGAGTCAGTGGAGTCATTTATTGCTTGCACTGGGATGAAGCAGCCAGCAGATTATTTAGAAGACATGGAAAAAAGAAAAAGTAAGTCCATTGTTATCTTCCAGTGGTAAGGTTGATTAATGACTTCTGAATTGCTTGATGTCATATATTTTTTTTGCTTTCTTTGCAAAGGAAGTTTTGTGTAATGTCAACTTTTATTTACTGTTTTAATTTTTTATCATATACGGCATGCACCCTATTTTAGAGACAAAGCACTGAGGAATACACCAAATATTTGAGGCATTTAAACTTTTTTTTTTCATTGGAATCTAATTAAGCTTGTGAGGACCTCCTTTGTGGTAATTTTGAATTATTTTTCTTCAGGAATTTTTCACTTTGCATTAGAGGGAAATGCACTTAAGGCCATTGAGCTGACTGAACAGCTGGCACAGGATATTCTTGAGAAGAATAAGGACTTGCGGTTTGATCTTTTAAGCCTTCATTTTGTTGAGCTTGTCTGCTCTAGGAAATGGTGAGCGGAATTTAATTTTGCCTGATAAAGAATATCTTACATACTTTCTGCTTTCATAAAATCTCAATTTATTGGCAGCACAGAAGCTTTGGAGTTTGCTCAGAGCCAGTTGAGCCCTTTTGGAAAGGAGCAAAAATACATGGAAAAGCTTGAGGTATGTGTGTCACCCTATTGGAAGACTTAGAGTAAATTAATGATTTAGTCTTTGAATAACCACTTTCCTTTCCATTTAGTCCTTCAAAGATAAAGCCTCTCAAACTTCTGTGGCTCTTCGATGCACTAAAATCTAGCTTTGATACATAAACAAAGTTGTTTTGGAGGTTGAAGATACCTTGGCAAGTTATATCATTAATTAAGGGTGACATGGTTTCTAATTTTACCTAATAGAGGGACCATTTTGATTGGGGAAAAATGTTTAAGGAACTAAATTGAGATACTTTATCTTTGGAGGACCAAATTCAGAGAAAAGTTATCTTTCATGGACTGAATTAAGAAGCTTTATCTTCAGAGGACCAAATTGAAAGGAGAGTCACTTTTGAGAGACTAAATCATTAATTTACTTTAAATTTCATTTGAACATATAAAGATTGAGCTGCCTACGTTGCAGGACTTTATGGCCCTTCTTGCCTATAAAGAGCCAGAGAAATCCCCAATGTTTCATCTGCTTAGCTTAGAGTATCGGCAGCAGGTTGCAGATAGTTTGAATCGAGCTATTCTTGGTCGGTTGCTTGATTCTCACCTGCTTGTGTGGTGAATTTATTCCTTGCGTATAATATATATAATATATTTAGCTTTAAAATTCAATATTTCATTTCTATTCCTGTCTAAATATATGATGTGTCATATCTTTCTCTGTCTTTTTTGGGTGGATGATGGTATTAACCAGCACACTCAAACCTTCCAAGCTATACAGCAATGGAGAGGCTTATACAGCAGGCCACGGTAGTTAGGCAATGCTTAAGTCAAGAAGCTGGCAAGGTAATGGGTACTTTGTATTTCTCTGGTATGAGCTTTTTTAAAGCTGCATATGCTGCATGATTTTTCATGGCATAGCATACCTAGTTTAACTTTTACCTATATTCCTGTCAACTGTCAATCTCTTTTGTGGAAGAACACGAGCATACACATTTACACTCATTCAAGTATGAGAGATGTAACAGAAAGAACTTGTTGGATAGCCTGATTCCTTTTTTCTTTTCCCATTTATTCTTTGCAGGATGGTCCCCCACCTTTTTCATTGAAAGATTTCCTCAAAAGTTGAAACACGAATGGTCAAAATACCCAAGGGCTATTGGGGAGTGAAGCTCGTTTACCTTAAGCTTTTGTTGCCACATATGGGATTGGCGTGTGGTTTGATCATGGGTGGAATGTTGTTTGAATGCCTGTTCATCTATAAAATTTAATAAGCAGGATATGGTGATTGTTTGGTCTTCGTGAAGTTCCGTGAGTGATCCATGGACAGATATGCATTGGTAATATCGAGGATTCAGTCTGGGGCAATTGATATAATGTGTCGCCTCAGGATGTCACCCGTCATAAATAGTAACCCAATTTAGATTCATTTTCGAACCTTTGTGAGGTGTAGCAGACAAATTAAGCTTTTCTTTTCCTCTGGTTCTGAATTTCCGATATTTAATGTAAAGTGCACATTCATCTTTTGGCTACATATTAGTGATAAAAAGGAAGTCTGTCAATGTGGAAACTACATATTAGTGATAAAAAGGAAGTCTGTCAATGTGGAAACTATCAGTCCTAAGCAAGTATAGCACCTTATTATTTTCATGTATTCTACAAATTCTTTGGCTCGATTTTTTGTCCACCACACATGCATTTTATGAATTGTATGATCAAACCACGTATATCAATCAGATAAAAGGATTGTACTAATTTCAGGCTTAAGCCGGAAACCGTGGGCCAGTTTGAATACTATTCTGAAAATAATTTTGTTAAAAAGTTAAAAATTATTGTTAGATGATATTCTTTTAATCCATTAATTTAAAAGCTTAAAATCAGTATAGCGTTCAAATGAATTATAATTAGAGGACATTTTTAACATGTTCTGACATTTTAAATTTTTAGATCTATGAAAAAACAACGAGAACATCTTTAAAAATAGTTTTTATTAATGGTATTATTGTAATTTAGAAATAAACACAAAATAAGTTGTGTTCAAATAGATATTTTTTGTATTTTTAATTTTCAAAATTTATTTTTTAAAGTAAGTCAACAAAACAGTTTCAAACAGAAAAATTAAAAAAAAATTATTTAGTTTTGTGACAATCTGAGGGTTGAGTTATCTATTGTCGGGTGCTATGCCTGCCAAACCTATCAGGCGGAATTTGAGTAAGGAGTTCCCTTTAACACTTTTTTTTTCTGTTTGGGTCAAGCTTGGGTGTTCTAACGACGACCGGAAGCGAAATGGGCTTGTGTTTCGGGATAACATGAAATAGTCCATGTGGCTTCGCCCTGGCGCGCAGCCTTCTACTCGTCCCCCTATCTCCCCATCCATCTGTCACGGGAACTGGTGAACGGACTCCGATTATGGTGTCTCTAATTTTTCCACCATCTTCAGCTTCTTTTTCTAGCACTCCTTTCCATCAAACTTCCTTGTTCTCCACTCGCTTGCTTCCTCGAAGGTATTGTTTCACTCAGAAGCTTCAATTGCACTTTCTTTTCTGAGTTCCTCCGGTTCAGATTATTGAGTAGCGCATTTTCGTAAAATCTAAGGACTCAATTTCGAGAGTCTGTTTCTTCAACTACACTTATAAGTCTTTAATATACCATGAAGGACAACGTCTAAACTCGTTTAGTTTGCTGGAGCTTGTTAGAAAAGCATGATATAAATTAACTGTTCTAATTCTTGCGAAAACATAATTTCGTATTCTCTTTAAGAAAAGATTCGATGCTTTCCCTCGCTCTTCTTCTCCACTCTCGTGACTAGCAACTTTGGAATCTGAGTTTTTTGTTCCACGTATGGTTATGTATAGGGCTCAGTGACTCCAATGAGTAAAATTTGCGATTGTTTGGTTACTAATTATTATGCATGCAGCTTGTTTAGCGAGCATGATCCTCCGAGATTTTTTATGGAATGATAAACAACTAACTTGGGTCGTCATCTTTTTCGTTTTCCATTACTTTCTCGTTCCCTCTAATTTATTAATAACCCCAGGGTCTTCTTATCTATATAGGAATAGTCAAGAGAGATGCAGTTCTAAAAATTATGGATGGTATACGGTTAAGTGCAGATTTCTCAGTGTCAATGTGGCCCCTTCCTCAAGGCCGTCGACAGTGATCAAGGAGCCTCACAAGTACTTTGATCAGGCAATCATCACAGTTCGTTCAGGTGATGGAGGCCATGGAGCAGTACTTAATATGCCCAACCAGAGAACTAGTAGTTCACCAGGCAAACAGCAAAAGGAAAAGACAAGGAAGAAAAGCCCCTATAGAAGGGACTTCGATGGATCACTTATCCTACCTACAGGTGGGCATGGAGGGGATGTGGTGATTTATGCGGATGAAGAAAAAGATTCATTATTGGAATTCCACAGCAAGAGCCGCTATAATGCAAAACGTGGTGGCAATGTTGATGCAATGGGTATTTTGAGCTCACAACTGCATGATGGACTTGCTGCCCCAACTCTGCGCATTCCAGTGCCTGTAGGTTTGTATGTAATATCTATATATATATATAGACAAATTCTGACTGAAATGTTATGCTCGTCCCATCTTCTATTGTCATTATTGACTCTTTAAACTTTGAACGGTAGCAAGATGTTAATATGAATAACAATACCCATACTTTCAAATTTAGGAAATATGAAGAACTAAATCTGCTTTCACTCGTTGAGTTTTCTAATGTGACAGGTACTGTTGTAAAACGCAAGCGTGGGAAATTGCTGGCTGATCTGGCTCGACCAGGTGATGAAATTCTTGTTGCAAGGGGTGGACAAGGAGGGGTAATATATCTTTTTTCATCTTAAATTTCATTTGGAGTCTACTGTTATCTTATGATTGAGTGATGCATCTGACTCATTTGATTCATCAAGCTGTTGCGTTCTTTACTGCTTTGAGATGATTAGTATTGTATCAGATTGATAAATTAAATAGCTAAACCAATAAGCTACAATGTGTGTGTGTATATATATGCATTTTTAAGTACAGTTTTGGATTAATGTATAATATGGTACAGACTAAAGAGAGTTCATTTTTCCCTTTGAGAAGTGCATATCCCTGAAATATATGATTCAACGACTTTCTGGCATATGTTCTTCTATTAATATGGTTGGATTTGTGATCTGCCTCTCGTCGTACTTTTGCCTGCCCAGATTTGCTTGTTAGATATGCCACAGCATAAAAGAAAAATGATGATGGCGTTGACAACAAATGTGATGAGAGATGATACTGATAAGGTGAAGTATCTTTTGTTATAAATCTATTGTTTAAATTAAATATTTTAACAATATTTTTCCATTGAGAGGTATGTGGAATGAAATATCTCCAACCATCTCTTCCCTGAGAAGATAGTGACCTCTCATGATCAAACTCTTCTCGATGTAAATTAAATGCCTTATACTGGGAGATTTAATCAATAGGGTCCTTTTGTTGTCATGATCTGACCAGAATTGGTTAGAATGTTGCATTACTTTGAGCAATGAGTAATCAGTTTTTTGTCCGACATGTATGGCTATGCCTGCTTTAAATATGTACTTCTAAGTTCTTTTAACTGGATGAAACTTTTCCAAGGCTGTTATAGCTTGGTTGGGTGCCACTTCCTATCAACAAGTTGTGATCCCAGTTTTATTGTAAGGTTAAACAATTGTATTTCAATATTTATTACAGGTTTTAGTTCTTGGTCAATCAGGTGAGGAAGTTAGCTTGGAGTTGATCCTACGAGTTGTTGCTGATGTTGGTCTAGTTGTAAGTATTGCATCTATGTGAAGTGCCCTCTTCAATGTACTTTTGGCAGTCTCACTTTTGTCTTCACAATTACTGTTAAATTGGATGTTCATCAATGATTTGTCTTGCATGTACATCGAGTAGGATAATTTTGAGATTTGTGGTCCAAATGTTGATGCTTGTTTATCCTGTATCACATTTTGAAACAGGAAAAAAATGTAATTTGCTGGATCCAATAAAGTTATTACATCCTAAGTCTAACCGTATTATGCAATGGATGACAAAGGCACCCACTACAAATTTTTTGGGTTTTGATTTCCAGCGACAAACTTGCTATGTGTCACTAAGTTTGCATCAGTAACCAGGACCAGATCCACCGATTACGACCACATTTGAGGATAAGACCCTCAAACAATGTGTTACTATTGTGTCTTACATAACTTCTATCTTAATATTACATACTAGATGACATTGTAAATCAAATTAATGAATATATAAAATATGAGGCCTATCGAAAAATCTTTTCCCTCTTCTCCACAAATGTCCATGCCCTAATTTTTTCATTCATTTACTCAAAGAGTAAGAAAATTTTTATATAGGGACTTCCAAATGCTGGAAAATCAACACTTCTGGCAGCCATTACGCTAGCGAAACCTGATATTGCTGATTATCCTTTCACGACACTAATGCCAAATCTTGGCCGCCTTGGTGGTGACCCCAGCTTGGGGGCTGGGATGTATTCATCTGAAGCTACATTAGCAGATTTGCCTGGCCTTATAGAGGGTGCTCACTTAGGAAAGGTATCAAATATCGATGTTTATAATCTTGTCCGTTGTACCAATTTTGAATCATTGAGATGCTAAGCATGAAATCTAAAGTTTTATCTTTAAGGGCCTTGGTCGCAATTTCTTGAGGCACCTCAGGAGGACCCGTCTACTGGTCCATGTTGTTGATGCAGCCGCAGAGAACCCCATTAATGACTATAGAACTGTCAGGGAAGTATGTATCACTCAAGTGTGTGCTTTTCTTGCATAATTTTACTTTTTGTCTATATAGAAAATTGTTTGGTTCCAACTGCTTCGGTAGACGATTTTGGTTTTCTATGCTCTTTCAGTGTGCAGAAAGTTTTCTGTGATTGACTTTTCTTGTTATAATGCACTTCCTCCCTTGTTCTTTTCTTGGAGTTAACTTGCTCATGCTATGTTCTCCATGGGAATTCTATTCTGCAGGAGTTGCGCATGTATAATCCTGAGTACCTTTACCGACCATACATTGTGGTTTTAAATAAGATTGACCTTCCAGAGGTAAGCTTCCCCTGCTCTGCGGGGGCTGATTTCTTGTCATTTCATGTGATATGCAGAACCTATGACAACAAGTAGTTAACTTAAGCGTGTAAGCTGATTAATGTTTCAGGCAAAGGACAGGCTTCCATCATTGACTGAAGAAATACTGAGAATTGGGAGCATCGGGAATCCTTCTGAAGAAAAACTGGGCTCTGAAGTTCCAGTTCAATCATTATCCAATGAAGGCAACATCAAGGAAAAGAAACTTGAGGATTATCCACCGCCCCTGTCCGTTGTGGGAGTTAGTTTACTGTAAGTGCTTGATGGTTTCCTTCAAAACCATGCATGAGACTTTTATTGTGATAAATGAAACAACAGTCTCCTCAGAACCCCTAATATTTAAGGAAATGTATTCCTTTTGCTCACCTTTTAATCCATGCACAAATTTTAAGGTTTATAAACCTTAACAGATAGAGGTTGTGAGGAGATGGTGCCAAACACATTGTGCATTATTACCTGATCCTTTTTGTCCTTAACGCACGCAAAACACTTTGCACAATAGTCGGAGCGGCTTAGGTCAAATATGTTTGATGTTGGTTCTTGCAGAAAGGGCATCAGGATAGATGATCTGTTGAAGGAGATCAGGGCAGCTTTAAGGAAGTGTATGGATTCCGCTGAAGCATCATTGGTTTTCAGTTTGCCCTCATAAATTGGAATGTAATGCTTTGTTGAAACAACATTTGTTCCACAAAGTTTTCTGGAATTGGCTGCCAGAAGTTTTCATTGCTTCTGGACTTACTTGATTTGGCTTTACCAGAGAACAAAATCAAAAATATTGCAAAATCGTTCAAGTGAACAGACCTATAAGGAGACCAAGGAAGCATCATATGTGTACAGTCCTAGTTCCTCAACCATGGATGGTTGTGCGCAATATAGCAAAATAATTATCAGGTGCTATGAAAAAGAGAATAATACCATTTGTGATAAAGGTTTTATCCATGTGACATCTAAGACACATTGACGATTATATTGTCACTTCTGAGTTTATGATTGTAAATGTGGAAGAGATGATGCCGCGATGGAAGCATTCATGTGTGCTCCCTCTCTCAAAGTTGTAGTAATGCTGAACACCTAGATAAATTGTTAGGACAAACACTACCATGTAACGGAATCCATATCCATCTGATGACAGGCTGCTATTATTGTTAATTTGTCCTCCTATTGCTATATAGTCTAAACCTTTTTGCTTTCTAATTAACATCGGTTTTTAATTATCTTTTGAGACATAGAAGATGGTAGTGCAACAACAGCAGTATTACTTTAAGAACGGGCCCGTGGGAGAAGTCCCCACATCATGTCATCTATAACTCAATTTACGCTAACCTAGAAGCCTTTGGGTTGTTAAACTATTGAAAGATGGAGGAGGACATAGATGGAGTTTTAAGTTTACAACTTAATACAAATTTGCTAGAAAACAAAATAAGAGGAATTTTCAGCAAAATTCCCAAAGTGCCTACGATTCGGGCCAAAGAGCAGTGATATCTTGTAACTATGTCTTGTTGATTCCCTCGTGTCCTGCGTTGGAAGATCTGGGAGCTGCTATGTCTATTTAGGAAAGGCGTAAGTGCGACACCAAAAATATGGCATGCAATCTATCTATACATAAATCACAAAAAACGGCCCCCATGTATAAATAATAACGTGCTACATTTATAGTAGTCTCTGTCCAGTCTCTTTCTACGTCCACCGCTATATGATGTTTCGGTATTTAATTATTTTTTATGCGCCTCTGTATGAAAACGTGTTAAAATTCTTTTACATGGGGAACTAGGGATTTTGCCCTTGGGGAATGTTCCCAAAGGTTCTTCTATGTAGGAAGGTCAGAATATGAATTGAGGCACCTGCTTATAAAAGAAAGCTATAACAAAAAAAAATGAAGAGAGAAACAAGTACAATGAACGTGCATAATAAGAGGGGCGGGGAAGTACATGCGCCGATCATTTTCGGTAAACTCGTAGTTATGTCGCATGTGGAACTGTGTGTCTGAATCCATTGGATCTGGTTTTGCTCTTATACGCACAGAAATCCAAGTCCTGCAGTTCAAACACCTGGGTTTGGATATAACCACGTACGAAGACTGCGTTGCTAATTGTCATGTGCGAGATTTTGGAACCCCCGCACGTACTTATCTTCAACCGTTTCTTCCAAATCACACCGCTCTTCCCCATACTTAATGCTCATTATCCTCATTTAATTTTGGCTGAAAAAAGGAGTAGATAAAGACCCCATTATCCGAAGAACCGCCTTTTTTACTTCTTTTCGCCCATTTCCCTCTTTTTTTAATTCCCTTTCACCTCATCTATCGGATCCTATTATTATTACTCACCAAAAACAAAACGAAAAAAAGTAAAGGTAAACTATAAGTTTTGGGGTTTACTCCTTAGGCACCTGAGTTCATATGCAGACAAAGGGGGTGGCCAAGTGTGTGACAGAGCAATGAACAATAAGGCTCGCAGTGGACACGATCTGTCCGCTTCATCGTGCCAAGTAGCAACCCGACCCCACCAAAGGCCACGTTTCAGGTACTTCTATACCACTCTCTTTTCTGCTTTCACATTCTCATCTCTCTTGCTCAGCTTGATCTATAAATACCTGCTATGTCCCTCGTTTTTCCTTTAAGCCAAGTGCTTGTCACTGTTAGTAATAATCACAATGCTGAAATCAGGGATGGGAATTGAGGAGCGAAAGCAGGTGAAAAAGCCAGGCCAGGCCAGCTCCAGAAAAGGGTGTATGAGAGGCAAAGGAGGCCCTGAGAATGCAAGCTGCACCTACAAAGGTGTTCGTCAGAGGACTTGGGGCAAATGGGTCGCTGAAATTCGTGAACCCAATCGTGGGGCTCGCCTCTGGCTCGGCACTTTCGAGACATCCCATGAGGCTGCTTTGGCTTATGATGCTGCTGCTCGTAAGCTTTATGGATCTGAGGCCAAGCTCAATCTCCCTCACCTCTCTCTCAATTCTCAGTCTCAATCCCCGCCACATTCCTCTGTCCCCACCCAAATTCCTCAGGTTATGCCAAACCACCACCCTATGCCTCAGCTTCACCAGAACTTGGCAATACCCCCCTGCTCTTTCAATACCATCTCCAACAATACTCCAATGATGTCCATGGCTTCTCAGCAAGTTGGACCACTATATAGCAACAACAGTATTTCAAGCTCTAGCTCTAGCTCTAGCTCTGGCTCTGCCATCTCTGTTCCCTTCAGTGCTGGGGAGGACATCAAGCCCATTGAGAAGGAGGATGATTTTGGTCAGTTTTGGGGGACATTGAACGAGAGCCTGCCAGTGCCTGAGTTTGATAACTCGATTTGGGCAGAAGCTGCTATGTCTCTGGATTATCCTGTAATGTCAGATGCAGGCATGTATGCGACTGGGAATTTTGGTGATGTGGGTTCCTGGGACTCTATGCAAACTCCGTGGTGCATGTAATTCAAGTACAACCTGGCAAACTTCATCACTGTCTATACCATCAAATACCGTATATACCAGCATGGTTATACAAATAGAAGGCTCTGTAAATACATATACACCTGATCACTAGCTAATACTAGCTGGTTACAGCCTAGAAGCATTACTATATGTATATGTTTTTCCCAGTTCAGTGAAGGTCACGACGCCGTGGTCATTTTAGCACTCCGCCGTGCTCTTTTTTTTTTTTTTTTTTTAATTAAATAATTTTTATGTTAGTTTTTTTTTTTTTTTTAAATCTATATGTTGTTACTTTTTTATTTCGGAGTTAATAGAAGCGAGTGTAAGGGGATGGTGATGAAGGATATGGGCTCGTGGATGTATCAGTTATAAATCAGTCACGTGCCTTGCCAATGTGGGACCTTATCTTTATATATGTGTTATGTTTCATATGTGAATAAAATTGTGTTATTGTACATAAAAAATAAGGATCACCCTGTGCAGATGATGATTTCGAACAACCATTGTTTTATTTTCCCTATGTTAGAAGATTCCTTCATGTGTGATGTGAACTGTGAAGATTCTAAGCCACCATTTCAAGTTTGAAGATTCTTGTTTGCTTCATACCTTTCCTTTTTAAAAAAAATGAACTAAAACTTCTATTGGTTATTCTTGAGGCGTGGAAAGTAGACTGCGCCTGAAATCAAGAATTTAAGGAGACAATACGTGATCATATCTTAAGCTGTTCTGATATTCAAACAAAGAGGTAAGTAGCATAAGAAAGTTAATATGATTTGGTGAAAAATATAATAAATGGGAAATCTGCAACACAAATTGATAAAATAAATGGAGCCAAAACGGAAAGAATTACAGCGCAGCTGCAGCCGCAGAAGAACGTAGCTTATGATGGAAGGAAAATCTGAAGAAAAGGACAAGGAAGGCTCATAATAATGGCATGGGATTGTGCAAAACGTTCAGTGTATATTGGATTGGGACGTCACCTTCTTTATTACATTATATGCTGCCACTCTTCAGAAACCGTTTCTTTGTCCCCATTCCTAATCGATAACTTTGTTGGCTTTCTATTCTTTGGACTTGGTTTCTTGTATTTTTTTGAGTATCGACATTTCTGCAGTTACTATGTTAATGGTCCTATGTTGCACCAATTACATTCGTAAAATTCTTTTCCATATTTTCTGACGGCTCTACGTTTCCTTTTTAAACCATGCTTTAACTTCAGTAATGTGGATCTCCGCTTGCTCTGCACTTAGCTTCTGCATGAGAGGTTCTTTTAGAATAGAGATATATATGATGCTCTTCTTCTGCGGAGGAAAGAATCCACATGTTAAGTTTGTTTTTGGAGAGAAGAAAAAAGGTGAAATGATTTCTATGCACATTTTTATTTCTCTATGTCATTTATTCCTTTTATTTTATGTTTGTCACCTATGCAGTTAGATGTTGGGGTCAAGTTTTAGTTACTTTAACTCTCCTAATTCTAATATTTTTAATTATTCAAAAACTTTATCAAAATCTTTTTAGATATCGACAAAAACACTTATTAGAAGAGATTGAACACGATACGCAAACAGAGTTCTACAAGAAATCTCAATAGTACGTAACTAGACATTCAATAGAAATAACTGTTAAGGTGACGTGTGTTATAATAAAATCAAATAAACAGTCACCGACTAAACTTAACACATGAATCCCCACCTTCAATGTGACGTGTGTTACACTAAAATCAAATAAACTGTCACCGACTCAACACATGAATCACCACCTTCAATGTGACGTGTGCTACAATAAAATCAAATGAACAGTCACCGACTCAATTTAACACATGAATCACCACTTTCATGTAACGTGTACTACAATAAAATCAAATAAACAGTCACCGACTCAGATCAAATAAACAGTCACCGACTCAACTTAACACATGAATCACCACCGTCAATGTGACGTGTGCTACAATAAAATCAAATAAACAATCACCGATTCAACCTAGAACATGAATCACCACGCATGTTGCTTGTGTAAAAAGAAACTATTCCTTTTCTCTTTACCACTACATATTTCTTTTTGTACATGATACTTTAGACCTTTACTTTTATTATTAAAACTCTTCTAATTTCATTATTTTTAATTATTTATAAAATTTTATCAAATCTATTGTAGATATTGACAAAAACATTCTAATATGTAAGAAAGTGAGTATGACACATAAACCAAATGTCGCACAGTTATCTCATGAGTGATTGATTGAGCATTTGTGAAAGTGGTTTCCAAATTTACAGTGATAATGTCAAATGAATGTTATACCATAAAATCAAATAAACACTCAGTATAATATAATTAATCAACTTAATTCATGAATCACTACACACGTTACTTGTGAAAAAAGAAACTATTGCTTTTTTATTTTTATTGCTACATATTTCTATTTTGTACAGGATATTTTAGACCTCTTTTTTATTATTAAAACTCTCCTAATTTTATTATTTTTAATTATTAAACAATTTTATCAGACCAATTTGAGATATTGACAAAAATGCTCTAATATGTAAGAAAGTGAGAATGACATGTAAACAAAAGGTCACACAGTTATCTTACGAGTTCAATAATAATGTCAAATGAATGCTCTATAATAAAATCAAATAAACAATGAATGCGCTACACCTGATCACCACACATGTTGCTTGTAAACAAAGAAACTATTCCTTTTTTGTATTAAAACTCTTCTAATTTTATTATTTTTAATTATTTGAACAATTTTATCATACCTATATGAGAGATCGACGAAAAGGCTCAAATATGTAAGAAAGTGAGTATGACACATAAACAAAAGGTCACACGGTTATCTCACAAATGTTTGACTTAGCATTTGTGAATGTGGCCTTCAACGTGATGAGTTCAATAATAATGTCGAATGAATGCTTTACAACAAGATCAAATAAACACTCAGTGTGCTACACCTGATTAGCTTAGAACATAAATCACCATATATGTTGCTTGTGAAAACCAGTACATTTTTTTTGTACATGATACTTCAGACCTCTATTTTTATTATTAAAACTCTTCTAATTTCATTATTTTTAATTCTTTAAAAAACTTTATCAAATCTATTTTAGATATTGACAAAACTATTTTAATATACAAGAAAGTGAGTATGATACATAAACAAAAAATCACACGATTTTTTTCCTACTGAACATTTGTGAAAATAATCACCAATGTGACGAGTTCAGTGATAATATCAAATGAATACTGAAGCGTTAGTCAAGTAAGCAAGATTAGCCCAAAACATGAATGATTTTCCTTAATTTTCGACCACTGAAGATGCCCTTTTCTTTTTGGAGGATATTGCTTGAGAATGTACTGTAGACCACGGTAATCACTCGTGATTCAACTCCATCAAGCTTTAGCAAAGGCCAACACCCTCAAATTCATGGAATAACACGACACGATGCAAAGAATAAAAGACACCACGATACATTATTTGTGATGAACAACAAAGTAATTCAAAGGCCACTGTGCAGATGAAGTCAATGCAGGAAGGTAGGATGCGAAGAAATACAGGGTAAAGAAGAAACTGTATTTCCATATCGTTATCTGGTACATCCATTAATTTAGCAAATTTGACAGCCAAAACAAATGCCACCGGATGATCAAAACTATGAGACGTGTGCACATTTAGACAATTTGATTTCTTTCTTCCTTGCTAACACTTTACATGATTTCTCTTTTCAAGTTATAATAGTAATATTGTTGACACATAGCATTTGGTAGACAGTAGGTGTGACACATTTATGGCAACATACTAGAGATAAAAAAATTGCAGGAGCTAACGGATCCAATTATGTGAACCCAGAAATATTTTAGCTAAAATCAAAAGAAAAAAAACCCATAGAGATTGCAATAAGAAATGAGCCTTTTAATCTTAATATTTTAATATTAAAATTTAATTTTCAGAAACATACTAAGTGAAAATTATTATATCCACATATTTAATATGTCATAACCAGTTACTTTTAAATAAGACAACTCACATTTTATTTTTACATGCACAGACATGTACACACATATATACATGCATGCGTATACATACACACACATATATATATATATATATATATAAGTATATATATATTACAAAATTTTAAAATATAAATTTATTGGAAGTAAAAAAATTAGTTTAAATATTTATGTCAGAATTGATTTATTTGGAGACTTGTATATGCAAAAGAGTAATAGGTGTTCGTTGAGATGTTTCTTCCAAATAAATTTATATTTTGAATTTTGTGATGATTTGATTATAATTTATGAGTCAAATCTAAAAATTATTTAGAATCCACTAGTCTCATTATAAAGCTGGTAAAATGGATTAAACCTAACAATCCTAATAATTTTAAGAATTTTTTTATTATATTTATATTTTTGTTATAACAATGAACCTTTCAAAACAAAATCAAAACACTCTTTTATAAGAAATTTGAAATTTTATTTCATTTTTACCTTTTTATAATTATTTGATTAGATAATTAGATATAAGCTGCTTAAATAAGTATTTTGGTTTAGTTGTTAAAATATGAAACGGTTGTTTAAGAGTTTTAGGTTTAGTTTGATTGTTTAATATAGTTGTTTGAATTTCAAAAAATATTTGTTATTACAATTAATATAATTTAATTTTTCTTTTTTTATATTTCTAGTGAGTTGAACTCGGGCCAAACTAAAGAGTTCAACATATTTAATTTGTTATCACTCATTTTAATTTTCTATTTTGATGATTTAACAAATATATAGAAAAAGAGTACACATTAAAATTTTTAGTAGATTCCTTATATATATTTTTGATATTTTAATTTTTTAGATAAAATTGAAAATTTTACATTAATTAAAAAAACATATATTCTTTTTTATTTTTGGTTGAAGAAAACTATTTCAAATGAAAACTAAATGAAAATTCATAGTTCTTACAAGTGATTATACCTTCTTATTATTGTTATTGCTTTGGACTTGCTTTAAGTGGAACATGCTACTTGAATGGGTTTTATATATTTTGTATTTTATAACATCAAATAGTACAATGGATAAAAACATTCAACTGCTACACATATAAAAAGCAAGGTTTAAAAGTTAAGATTTAAATAGTGAAATAATATGAATGAAGTTAGTCAACTTAAAAAATTGGATCCGTTAAAGTATAAAGTCAATAAAGTGCTTCTAAAATAAGACAGAATGTAACACAAGTAGAGGTGTTGAAGGCTAGGTTGGGTCAGTTTTGAATATGACTAAAGACATGGTTTGATTAAAGACCAAGGTAGAAAAAAAAAAAAGCCCTAAGACTAGGCGTACTTTAAAAAGTGATTAGGCCAAACTTGGTTTAATTGGGCTAGTCAAGGTCTATCTTTATTTTTTATTAATTTTTAAAATTTTCAAATTTCTTACTTTAACCTCACCCAATTCAATACGATATGACCTGAGCGAGTTAGGTTAAACAGGTTACCAGGTCATTTATTCACCCTTAGACACAAAGAATAAAAATGTGTATGAGGTCAACTTCCTCTTTTTCCGTCAACTCTCTTTATTCTTTCTATTTCTTTCTTAACTTTAGAGATACTTTATTAATTTTATACTTTAAAAAAATCTAAATCTTCAATTTGATTGTATTTATATTCGATTAAATAAAAAAAATATGATCTAATAATATTATATATATTGTATATTCAATAAAATTAAATAAGAAATTTTAATATTTATATACAGTGTTCGACATAATCAAACTTATGTCAGATATCTTTTTCATTTAGGGCAAGTCATTTAGAAAAATATATATGAAAAAAGTGATAATGCATATAGAGGACATTAATAGGTGATAAACAAAATCTTACTCTTTAAAACATTGTTTGAAATTTAGGGATGACAATTTTACAAGATAGAGGTAGGGAGTAACTCTCTACTGACCATCCCCATTATCAATTATATCCTCCATTCATATCCCCATTCCCTATTTTGGGGAAGATTTTTTTTCTCATTCTCATTCCACACAAAAATGCAAATCCTTACAAGGACTTTAAATCTTTTTTATAAAAATTAAAATAATAAATAATATATATAAAACTTAGATTTAAAGTTCAAACTTATTGTTTATGTTATATAGCAAACTCTAATTAAATTTTTAAAAACTATAAATATTTAAATAATAAGTTTTATAAGTTACAATAGATGACTCTTAATAGGTAAGTTAATTATGAAAAAAAATTAACAAAAAAATAATTAAATTTAAAATAAAATCATTTACATAATTCTAATTTCTATGTTTATTTTTAATCCTAATTTACAAATAATTAATATTTTTTTTTCTTATATTCATTTCCTATTCTCCATTGCAATATGGTAGTAGCTCTAAGGTATTTTGAAAGTAATTCTACTATATTATTTAGGTTTTGAAAAGGTGAAAGACTAATTTGTAATAAGTGAAATTATTTTTTAAATTAAATTGAATGTTTAAATTTTAATTATTACAATTATAAAGAATAAGTGAAATACAAAAAATACAAAAATTAGTATATATATTTAAAAATATTTATATAGAATTGATGAGGATGGGAAACTATGGGACGCGGGTATGATCCCCGTCGCCATCCTTAGACTACTTTTGAAGAGAGTTTTCCCCATCTTTATTCCCATGGGAAAAATTTCTTATATGCGAATCCTCAAATAAAGCAATTCTCATAGGGATCCCCATATTTGGGGACCTTTTGTCATCCCTATTGAAAATACAATTAATTAACAAATTGACAATTAACCAAAAACTAATAAGACAGTTAATTGTGTTCAAAATACAATTGATTGAACTTTTCTAAAAACAAGTTTCAAAAGATTTAACATAAAAAATAAATCAATCAACTATTTAGTTAACAGTTAACTAAAGAACTCAAATTATAGGAGTGCTACAAAAATAGTTAACTAAAAATGCATGCTACAATTAGCAGAGATAGAAAGTAGAAAAATCAAATGTATAGATTTATCTTGGTTCGACACATTGATATCTACGTCCAATTCCATTGATTCCCAAGGAATTGTCTTCATTATAATAGCAATACTTACACAATTTCTAGAGTTTTTATGTACCAACATCAAACAAAAGGTTTTCCAAACTTTCCTTAAACTCACAAAAGGTTTCCTACCTCATGTCAACTAATTTTAGTATTTTTTTCAACTTTCAAACGATTACTTCTCTTCACCCACGGAGAAGGAAGTTTAAAATAAAAAAATAGATGAAGTTTTTGAATCCTTATAAGAATGAGTTTACATATAAAGTTCTTTTTATTTTCTTATTTAGCAAAATAAGAAACCAGAAATATGGAACAAAAAATGCTATGTTTTTTTGCCGAAACTTTTAGATCTATTATTTTTTGAAAATCATCTCTTATTTATATAGATCTTGAATGGAGATGACAGTTAGACACCATTCAAGCTTTAAATTTGATTTCCCACTGAGTTAAAGTGATTTTCTTCGATCTTTTTCCTTGATCCACGCCATTTCAGTTTGAGAGGAAAAGAGAGACTTTCGAAAATGGGAGCTCCATAAATTGTTGTTCTAGTCGATGGCTCTAAGAAGGGAAAAGTGACATGGATAGAGTAGAAAAAGATGTCGTCCATAAAGTGCCATATAAGTTTCTTGTATTCTCTGAGTTATCATGTGTTGTATTTTCATATTTGAAATCTTGTGAGCTGTCGAGCAAATTCGGAGCCTGTAATCGGTTTTGGGTCATGTTGAATTTTGTTTGAAACCTAACAAAATAGTAGGCCTATATTTGGGCCGACAAAAAGTACATTGTAGTATATTAAAATAATATTTTTGTTAGAAATGATATTTTAAGAAAAAATTTCTGCTATATCTTGCTAAAAGTCTCGTAAGAAATTAATGATAAAGTTAAAGGGAAGGGAGACTTATCATCGGAAATGAATACCTTTCATGGAGGAGCGTAGTTCTATTAATACAGATTATTAAATCAAGATTTTAGTTAATTTTATTTTTAAATTTTAAATACAAATAGTTAAATCTATACATTTAATTTAATATATATTATTGAATTTGCACATTCTATTTTTAGATGTAAAAAATCTAAATCATTTGTCATCCTCTAATTACTCTTGAAGTAAATTTGATAATTATTGGTAAATTAAATTTTATTAATTTTTATAGTAAAATAACAATGTGGTTTGCAAGTATTAAGGAGATAAATCAGGATTAAAGGACAAAGGAACACAGTAAGTGTTCGATTTAAAGAAGGGAAAACCGTGGATCTATATGGACAACGCAGTGCTTGTTTTAATTTCCATTTATTTTATTTCAACTTTGTTCATTCTTTATGATTTCTCACTTATTATCTATTATATTATTTTTAATTTTTATTTTAGCATTATTTCGTTTTTTTCTTTCACATTTTTTATTTTTTATTTTTGCTAATTTTGATATTTTTGTGTATTTTCGAAGTATTGATTCCTATCTATTTCACTTTCTCCGAATTTGTTTTAAAACTCAATGCTCATCACTTAATCTTGAATTTTGGAGTGACCGAAAGCTAGTTGACTATATTTGATATAAATAGTCTCTATTTAGGCTGAAGTTCGAAGGGTTGATATTAAAATATATATAGAATAATATTTTATTTATATTATTATATATTTTAATTTTAATAAATTAAAATATTAATTTATTTAATATTTAAGTACTTTTAATAAAATTCTAAGGTAAAAATTTAATTGAATGAACAGAGTATATTATTTAATTTTTAAAAATTAGTGCACGACAGATGGAGAACGAAGAGAGCTTTTGCCACCATCCCCTTTGTTGGATCATTGATCAACCTTATTTAGTGTAAAGCTGCACTAATTATCCCCATAAACCAGCGAAGGCAGGGGCAAATGCACAACGTCGTTTAAAGGCTCCTGTGAATGCAACCACATTGTGCCAATTAGCTCCACCATCTCTACATATTACACAATGTAGAAAACATAATAACTAATAAAGGCATTAAGGCGTGCCACCCAGGGGCTTCATCGCAGAAGCAGATCATTCATTTTTTCAATCTGGAGCTCTTCAATTATGAAGACGCCCAATAAGGCAACCATTAATTTCCTGAGAAATCAAATATCTATAAATTAGTATGGGATGTTTCTGTCTGTTTCACAAGTTGCAAGGTGGAATAATGATTTTGTTCGTTTTTTTTAATATTGAAACAGGATGAGATATTAATGGAATCAAGTAGTTTAGTAAGCAACGGATGCGTATCCGTTCATGGGAAGATCGCCGACAAGCAAAAAACTGGAGGGTGGAAGGTCTCTCTCCCTTTATCATAGGTACCCACCCCACGAAAATTGAAAAGAAATTTATATAAGAATTATACATTTTTTCAAAATTTTTTATTATCTGCCTTTTTCTTTTTTTTTAAGAGCATATATATGTTATGAATAAATGTTAAGAAGTGAAAGGTAATTACGCAATTCAAGTGAATATGATATCTTTCTTGGTAAGCCAAATCCACGAATCCCTTCCAGCCGCTGCCTCCATGTCACGGCTTGGATTGGAGCCGCCTTCATCTTTACCCTCTTGGGAGCTTTCATTGCCTATGCTTACTTGGGTCGCTTCAAAACTATCCTCCTTTTCTCCGCCACATATGCCTTGGTATTCTCTTTTCTCCTATGCTTCCCTATATTTTTTGTCCCCAATTTTGGATTCCATAACTTCATTTTATGCTCATTTTAACACATTTGTCCACGTTTTCAATGTCATCTTAAATATTAATTTTTTCAATGCTTTAATATGGTAGGCCCAATTGTTTGTTTGGTTACTCTGTAGAGAATGGCTTTACTCACAGTATCGGCCTCCGTGCATGGCGCGACCGTGCAAATTAGAACCAGCAAGCGAAGCCCAAAACGCATTCCTTTACGGATCGCTGACCCTCATAGCTCTGGGCACTGGAGGGATTAAGCCGTGTGTGTCCTCCTTTGGCGCCGACCAATTCGTTGAGGGGGATCAAAACGAGGTCGTACAGAAGTCGGCATTCTTCAACTGGTTCTTCTTTGCCCTTAACATGGGCGCCTTCTTAGGGATCACTCTGCTTGTTTACGTACACGTCAGACAAGGTTGGACATGGGGATTTGGAATCCCAGCTGCCGCCATGTTTTCTCTATGCTTGTGCTCCTCCTGGGCGTCCCGTTTTACCGTTTCCAAAAGCCAATGGGAAGCCCTTTCCCTAGGTTTTTTCAGGTTATATCCGTTACGAATCATCTCATAAGGGTCTAAAAGGTAGACGAAGCTGACCTCTATGAGGTTTATACAGCGCACTCTAATATTCTAGTTGCCCGCAAGCTTCTTCACACCCCGCAATACAGGTGAAGAACTCCTTTGTTACTTCCTTTGGTTGAGATTGGGGAATTACATAGAAAAGTTTCTAATTATATATATGAATCATGGGAAGTTAATTTGTCAGGATTTTAGACAAAGCAGCGGTTATAACAGACCCAGAAGACACAGGTAAAAGGTGGCGGGTATGCACAGTGACACAAGTAGAAGAATTGAAATCCATGATCCGAATGCTTCCAGTGTGGGGAGCTACCATTGCTCATTCTGTGTCTTTTGCTCAGTTGTCGACGTTCTTTGTAAGCGACCATCATGGATCGAAGACTACACAACTTCGAAATCCCAGCAGCCTCTGTCCCCGTCATCAGCGCCATTAAAGCGATCGTCCTCGTTCCCTTGTACGAGAAATGCATGGTCCCAATTCTCAGGAAGCTTACAGGTCACCACCGTGGCGTCACATCCCTACAGCGAATGGGGGTGGGGCTATTGATGTCAATCTTGGGTATGGGTTCGGCTGCTTTGGTGGAAATCAAACGCCGGAATCACCCGAACCCATCGACAGTGAGTGTGTCGTGGTTGTTTCCTCAGATATTTATCATGGGTATGCAGAAGTTTTCACGTATGTAGGACAGTAGGAGTTCTTCTACGATGAAGCGACGGACGGGACCAGAAGCATTAGTAGTGCAATATTTCTGTGTGAGGTTGGGATCGGAAGCTGGATAAGTTCTGCATTGGTGATGATAGTTGGAGCAGCGACTGGTGGGGAACAGAATGGATGGCTGCGAAATGATCTTAACAAGAGTAAGTTGGACTACTTTTATTGGATATTGACTGCCATTAGCGGCATCAATTTCTTGGTTTACTTGTTCGTGGCAAGGCGTTTCAAAGGCTGAGGTAAGACTGCGAAATGAATGATACTAACCAAGGGATGGATGATCAATAGAGGGGAATTCCAAAGCAGTGTTTGTAGATTTAGGAAGAATCTTAAAATGAATGATGCTTGTATTGCAATAAAATTCAGATTACATACTCAAAATAGAAAAGGAAACTACCCGATATTTGGAGGAAAGGTTTCAAAATACTAATCACCCCACATAACTTCACATGCTTGTTACTACTTACTACTGATGACTCCATTGACTTTCATAGTATAAGGACTGTGTCGTCAGAAGTAATGCCTAAAAAATTTCCCGCAACAGTGAATATAAGTCGCTAGAGATTGCTAACCTAATGGACGACACTCAATTGAGACTAAATTTTATTACTACTCTCAGTTTTTTTGTGGGACTAAACTGGCAAGTTTGTAGTTTGATGAAATAGTCGTAACAAGTATGTAATAGTGAAGAGGCTTGCGAGCCATATCAAATAAATTCTCTTGAACCTAGAAGTAACTTGTAACACTTGTAAGTTTTGTTCTTAGATAGGGTAAAAGCATAAATGTCTATGGTGTAGGTTGTTGATCAAATAAGAACCTTGGTTTAGTGGTAAGACATTGACACATTAATTTTGATGGCAAAGGTTTAAGACTTAGCTTACTCGTCCCTCAGATTTTTTTTAGAAGTTGCCATGTGTCCACGGAGCAAAATGACCAAATTACCCTTATTGCATTTTTCTCCTTCCCAATCCAACTTTTTGCATAATGCATCATCTCCTCTTAGCTCTCTTCATTGCCTCTGCTCTGCCACCACCCCAACTTTCTTGGCTAGCATCCCCCATCACCAGCGATGTGCTTCTGACCGCCATGCCTTACTATTTCTAGCGACAACACCCAATCTCTAACATCCTTAGCTGACAGTCGCGAGGAGGAAGATTTTAGTGACTTTTTGGTGAGTTTGTTCTATTTTTCATGGAGATGTTGGTGGTAGATTGAATTTCGGCCCTTTTCCCTTAAATTTCTGTCTTGATATCATGTTTTTGGGCTTAAAGTTCTGAGTTTTAAATGGTGGCTCTCCTAGGGACCAAACCAAAAATTTTCCAGATTTTTAGGGTTAAACATAGAATTGTAGAATTCTGGAATTTAATGGTTAAAGCCAGTATTTTAGGAACACTATTAATGTTTATGAAATGATATCTTATTGTTCTTTATGGCTAAGCTTGGTTGAAGGTAAAAGGAAGAGTTAAAGTATGGCAAATTGGGATGTAATTGAATAATTGATAAGTCTATAAGGAAGTCAATTTAATTGATGAAAAAACTGAGCAAGTCATGTGGTGGAATCAAGGAAAATAAGCTAAGGCTAAGGTATGATTTTTTTAAGTGGTAAATAAAAAGGTCTAGATATGATTTTGGTTACGGAAATGCTTTGAGTTAAAGGAAGAAAGCTCTTCTTAATTTGCAATATGTGTTAAGTTGATATTATGGGTTGGTATGAGATTTGTAGAAATTTGGTTGTTTTAGTAAGTCCTTTCAATTTATGAATGTGCAAAGAGGCATTAGAATGAGCCTAAACTAATGTGTATCGGTGATGGTGGATTAAGGAAATTATACTTTTATGTTATAGGGATTATCTGGTGGAATATCTTACAACCAAAAAAAAGGAGGCAAGGTTATTTTAGACTACTTCACCCACCAGGTAAGCAGTAGCTTTCCAATAGTATCACATGATACATGTTGATGTTTGTCAATTATGTTATTTTGTAATAAAATTTTTGTGGTTATTGTCCCATTGTTAACTAGGAAATAGTCTACAGACTTGATTAGTTTTCAAATGAACTATGACTTATGTGTGATATTGCATAATAATATCATAGACAAGCTATATGCTACGGTGATGTGTCATTTATGTAACAATAATCAGAAAGGAAATGTGTTGAAAGTGAATATTAGATGAATTAAACAACGTAAGTTTGTGTCTCACGACCATCTTGTTTAATTACCCAAGAGCTAAGTACCATTGACCAATGAATATAGTTTTCCCAAAGGCTATGGATCATCAACTGATAAATATATTTTCCAAGGATTGTGTACCCTTAACTGACTTGATTTCCATGGAAGTGAATCCATGACTATTATTTTATATTGCATATAATTAATGCATGTTTATGACTTATTATGGTAAGGGTTTAAATGTTGATTCATAGAGAATTGATCATTTTAAAAGGTTTGTGCCAACAGGTATAGTATTAGATATTTAAGAAGTCATTATGAATTAAATTGTATAGAACTCTACATACCTCAAGGTATTTATATTGGTTTTGTTACGAAAATGCTACCCATTTATATTTTATTTAATTTTTAGTCATTACCCAGATCAACTTCCTAAACTTGAGGGCTAAAAGAGCCCTACTTGTACTGCAAAGGATTTTATTCCTTATTTTGTTAGGGTATATACTTTTGTAATAGTGTAATTTAGCCAAAATGTAAATAACTATAAATGTGTTTGGATGACCATAGGCAAATTCCCCATTTCCATATTTTGATATAGTTTTATTAGTTACTGGATGATCTAAGAGTTGAGTTCTCTTTTCTGGATTTTATTGTTTATGGGCAAATATTTGTAATGATTTCGGTAGGCCTCAGTTACAGAGGAGACTCTATTGAAATTCTTACAAAAATATATGATGGTTAATCTGCTTGGTATTAAGAGTTCCGTAAATTTATATTATTGCATGATTTATGTATTAGTATAATCGATCAAGAAACATAGTTATAGGTTTGCATAAACGAGTTATTCCTGTTATCTATGCCGGTTGTACTCTGGAAGTTTAGGGTGTGACATAACTTGTATAGTGACAACGTCTAACAAGCAAGAAGATATAGCGTGAAATGTACTGTGAATTTCTCCCGAAATGGGTAAAAAATGTTACATATTAAATTTGTGATTTCCCATTGATTAATAGTTAGTTGTTACATTGAAAAATGCAACGAAATGACTTAAAAAAATAACGATAAAAAGAAATTTTTGATTTTTCAAAAATTATTTTAAATAGACACACAATCAAAATTTTGATTATTTTCAATGGGAAAATTTTGAAAAATAACTCTTTTTTAAAAGAAATGGTGGTTTGTAAAATTAAAAATAAATTTGGGCTAGGATTGATTAAGTATAGAAACAAAGATTATTGTACAAATTTCATTAATTAGTAACCTAAATTTCAGTTTAATTACCCTTATCCCATACATATAAAGAAATAAAGAATAAGAAAATAAATATTAAATAAAACTAAATAAATAGAAAATAATTGGACATTTACAAGTTATGCTTAATCTAGGATAGAAGTTCATGACCTACGTACCCCTATAATGAGAATTAAATTTCATGTAATTCAAAAGATAGTAAGAATTGTGGTATAGTTGGTTTGTGATTTTTTTTTTTAAATTGAAAAGGGTAATTAAAATTCATTTAATTTTACCAGCAACATAAGTTTGAGGTTGGTAGATGTGTTTTAATTTGATCTTTCATATTCAATTAATCTCACTTTTTGTTTTCCTATTTTTATCCTTTTTATTTAGATTATTACTTTTTTTTTTTTAAGAAATGAAAATTTCCTAAGAACCATTGATAAAGACAGAAATTTTTTAAGTTCAGAAAGTGATTTGTAATTATTATATTATAATAAACGATAATTTGAGAGATTCTTATACATGTGGGAAACTTATTTATTTTGTTTCTAAAAATTTAAATTTCTAAAAGTAATATATTTGGGAAGAAGTCATTGCTAAAATAACTTTATACATGATAATGTTTAAAATAGGAAATTGTAAGAAGAGAAAACATTGATTTGGAATTAAAGATGCACTAGCCATGTCTCAATTGAATAGTAGAGATCAACAAACCACTGTGCCTAGTGATTAGAGGAAGCCAGAGAGCTAAGGAAATGAAGAGAGAAACTAGGAGAGGGCTTTTCTTCTTATGGAAAGGTTACCCAATTATGGAAAAGGTCCTATTAGATATATATGGTAACCTTTAATAATAATAATAATGGTTTTTATGTTAATAAAATAAGCCTTCTAATTAACTCAATTAAATGAGTTCAAACTCTCTTCATCAACTCTTAATCAATGATTTGATGAGATAATCATTGATCAATAGTGGGTTGTAGGTTGAAGTATTTACCTAATGGGCTTGTGATTAATCTAACCCATCACAAACTACCCATAGTGTTAACAAAGACCTAATCCATTCTTAGTTTAGATTAATATTGATTACCTAATTAACAGTCATATAAAATTGTTCTAATAATTAGATTATTGCTAATCTACAAAATAATTTGAAATTATTCCAACAATCTCCCACATAGATAGCATAATCAATTATTAGGACAATAAATCAATTTACAAAACTAGGTAATCAATATTGGCCAGATCATATAGAGGTGTGTATATATACTAAACCATACATAGTTAAAAAATGATGCTACATAAAATCATTGGATTTGATAGGAAAACAAGGGATATTGACATTGTCATAGACTTGGTTTCAATATCTAAATAGAATGAAATACAAAATGATATCTTGGTGTCATATTACTCCATAGAAGTCCTTTAAGGGCTTGAATCAGACTCTAACTAAACCAAAACTACATCAAAATTTTCAACAACATATGTATAAGTCACATGAATTTTAAAGTATTTTACAGGTAAGCCTTTGGTCAACAGATCTGCTAACATATGTTCACCAGATATGTGAACCAAATGAGTATGAGATTCAACAATATTTTCTCTAATAAACAGGAACTTAACATCAAAACTTTTAGTGCGAGAAAATCCAAAAGTAGACGAAATATCGCAATACATGGTCAAATGTTGTGATATTGAATTGGCTAGATGCATGACAGATATTAGTTTTCTCAACCATATAGCCTAGTTGGTGTCCTTATAACAAGCAATGTACTCTGCTTCCATAGTTGAGGTAACTCTTATTAATTGTTTGCAAGTTTTCCATGAAGTATTTAGAAGAGGACTTACAATCATGATTACATTATGCATATTGAATCAAAATATCCCACTATTTGAAGTGGTTTAAACTTCCTAAAAGTTAACATGTGATGCTTTGTACCCTGAAGGTACCTCATAACTTTCTTTGTAGCCTTCCATTGATCATACCTAGGATCACTCAGATATTTGCCAAACACACCAATAGCTAAGGCAATGTTGGGAGGTGTGCATACCTGGACATAGATTAGGCTGCTAACAGTAGATGCATATGGAACTTTATCCATTAAAGTCCTCTCATTGTCATTCTTAAGACACGATGACTTTGACAACTTATCACCCTATTGCATAGGTACAACACAAGAAGTGCAAGAATACATGTTAACTTTCTTTAGCACTTAATCTATATAAATTGCCTAAGACAAACCAAGAATGCCATGAAATCTATCATGGTAACTCTGAATTCCCAAAACAAAAATAGCTTTATCTACATCTTTCATATCAAGATGGCAAGACAAGATGTGTTTAGTCTCATTCAATAAGCTTACTGAGTTACTGGCCAAATATATATATATATATAGCACAAGGATAACAAAATTGTTTCCTTTAAAATTATGATAAATACAATGATCGGAAACATTCTCTATGAATACAATTAAGGTGATTACCTCATTGAATTTCAAATACCTGACCTTGAGGCTTGTTTTAGCCTATAGATGGATCTATTCAGTTTACATGCTAAGTGTTATTTTATAGATTTAGCTAATCCTTCTACTTGTCTCATGTATACATTTATACGCAAAAGTTCATTCAAAAATGTTATTTTGATATTAATATAGTGAAGTTCAAGGTTCAAGTGCACAATAAGAGCCATCACAACTCTAAAGGCACCTTTAGTAGATACCAATGAGAAAGTCTTTATGTAGTCAATGCCTTCCTTCTGATTGTTCCTTTAGCCACAAGTCTAGTTTTATCCCTTTCAACTTCGCTAACAACCTTTCTTTTGGTCTTAAAGACCCACTTATAGCTAGCAAACTTGCATCTACATGGTAACTCAACAAGCTCCCTTACATTGTTACAACATATGGAGATAATTTTTTCATTTATAGCCTCTAACTATTTAGATGAATAAGGACTTGACACAGCTTCAACATAAGAGATAAGATCTATGTCATCAATAATATCTAACTCAAATTCCTACAAATATATAATATAATAATATGAAATTATAAGCTTACGAATCCTTTGTGATCATCTCAATTCAAAAATTGCTTTATCTACACCAATTGTAAGAGGTTCCAAGATAGGATCAATCAGATTCTCAATAAAAGTGTCATCTTTGCTAGTACCAACATTATATGGACGAGATAATGAAACTGACAATGGTAACATGGCATCCTTATTATACAAATTGATAACCCTGGAAACACCACTCCTATTATCTAAGTCATTTTAAAAAAAAAAAAATACCATATCTGACTCAATGACTCTGCTAATATAAGTAGGGCAATAGAATCTGCATCCTTTGGATTCAAAACAATACCCAATGAAGAATCCACTAACAATCTTAGAACCAAGTTTCTTAAACAGAGGATTACAAGTTCTCACTTTTGCTTTGCAACCCCATACATAAAAATCTGAAAGTGCCTCAAAGTAGGCTTCTTACCAGTGAAAAGTTCATATAGAGTCTTTTCAATTGATTTACTGGGAACTTGATTTAAGATATAAGCTACCAGCTTAAAGGCATCACCCTATAGAACTAGTACATGCGGATTTGTGTGGGCCTAGGAATGCACAATCTCTTCATGATAGTACATTTTTTTTTATTGTTATTTATCGATGATTTTAGCTGAATGAGTTGGGTGTACTTCTTGGAATATACATAAAAAAACCCTTGAAAACTTTCAAAAGTTTAAAGCACATGTTGATAAGCAAAATGGCATATGCATAATGGCTTTTCACATGAAAGAGGTGGTGAGTTTTTATCTAATGAGCTTAATGCTTTTTGTAAGGAAAATAACATTCATAAGGATTTGACAGCACCATATACTCCAAAGTAAAATGATATGGCTGAGCAAAATAATCGCATAGTTGTAGAAATGGCTAGAAATTTGTTATGAGCAAAAGGATTGCCAAATCAATTTTGCGCAGAGGTAGTCATAATAGTAGTTTATTTGTTCAATATCTCACCCATAAAAGCTATTCTAAATCAAACCCCTTATGAAGCATGGACAAGTATACATTTGCAATGTCGTCAAATAATAAAGATTCTCCAAGCATTGAAGTGGTCACAATTCCTATAGGTTCTAATCCATCAACACCAAGCACATATCAATTCAGGAAATAAATATTTATCTCCACATATAAAAGAAGCATTATTTTTTAGTGATTCATCAAATGAAACCCTACCAAGGAAGTTTAAATCACTTCAGGAGCCATATGACTCCATATATGCCTTGTTTGTAGTTAAGCTAACTAACTTTGAAGAAGCAATCAAGGAAGTGTAGTACAATGAAGGAGAAACTTGCAACAATTGAAAAAAATAAAGTATAGGAGTTAGTAAACTTGCCAAATGGGAAACATGAAATTGGTCTTAAATGGGTGTTTAGGACAAAGTTTCATACTAATAGGAGTATTCAAAGGCACAAGGTGAAGCTTGTAGCAAAAGGGTATTTGTAAGAGCAAGGTGTAGATTTCAAAGATAAATTTTCTCCGATTACTCAAATTGAAACAGTAAGAATTATATTAGTCTTGACTGCTCAATTTAATCAGTTAGTTTATCAATTTGATGTTAAATCTGCCTTTTAAAATGGTGACTTGGAAGAAGAAGTTTATGTCACATAGCCTGAAGGTTTGTAATGAATGGCAAGGAACAAATGTGTACTAGATGAAGAAAGCTCTCTATATGTTAAAGTAAGCCCCTTGAGCTTGATATAGTAAAATCAAATCCTATTTCCATTAAAATGGCTTTGAAAGAAGCAAGAAAGAGCCTACACTTTACTTGAAAAAGAAGGGTACAAGTGAATTTATTGTTGTGTACCTTTATGTTGATGATATAATTTATATGGGGTATTGTCAATCACTTATAGCTAAATTTAAAGAGTGTATGATAAGGAGATTTAAAATGACAGACTTGGGCTTATTGCATTATTTTCTTGGGTTAGAAGTGCATTAAAGTGAAGGTGGAATTTTTATTTCATAAAGGAAGTTTACAACTGGTTTTTTTAGTATGACTGACTGTAAAGTTGCTGCCACTCCTATGAATATGAATGAAAAGTTATAGGTTAAATATGGAATTGGATAAGGGGATGCAAGCCATTATTGAAGTCTAGTGTGGGTTACTTTATTTAACTCACGCTAGGCCTGATATAGCTTTTTCTGTTAGTGTTGTTTCTAGGTTTATACAAAGCATCATGTTGGAACAACAAAGAGAATTATGCGATATATTTCTAGAACAGTTGAGTATAGGATTTGGTATGTAAAGAAGTCAAAAGTAGGTTATTTAGATACATGGATAGTGATTGGGAGGTTGCTTGGATGATAGAAAAAGTACCTCTAGAAATGTGTTTTGTTTTGGTTTTGGAGATGTCACATGGAGTTCAAAGAAGTAAGCAACTACAACTTTTTCCTCTTCAAAGGCAAAATATGTTGTTGCCACTTCCATAGCATATTAAGTAGTTTGGATCATGAGACTACTTGCAGATTTTGGCCAAGAACAAAATATTGCAACCAAAACATTTTGTGACAATAATGCCGCAATTGCAATGGCCAAGAACCCATCTTTCCATGGAAGGACAACACATATTGATTTGCTTAACCACTTCATTTGAGATTTGGCCATAAGAGGTGAAATCACTTTGAAGTTCTGCAGTATAAATGAACAAGTTGCTGACATTTTGACCAAGGCATTCTCCTATAAGAAGCATGTTTATTTTAGATCAAAACATGGTGTATGTAATTTTGAATCAAGATGGAGTGTTGAAATATTAATTTAAAATTACAACTGAGTATTGCTTTTGACTTAGTCCATTATCTATTGGTTAGTGTCATGTTTTTCTCCTAATTGTTAGTCATATTATCTTATAGTTATGTAATGGGTGTAGTGGTTTAATAGTTGAGTACTTTATGGGATATTTTGTTTCTATGTAAGCATATAAATAGGCACTGTGCTTTCAAATCAATGCAAGTCAATTGCATTAATTCTCTCATAACTTTTCTTATTTATTTCTTTATTTAAGCATTTTATTTATTGGTTTGTTCTAATCTCTAATAGGGCCTCATAGAAGTCTAGTTATAGACCTCATACAACTTCAGTTGGTGCCAATGTTGAAGTAAGGTATGGTCATATTAGGTTACATTAAGCTCATTTTATATGAAATTGTGAAGGAAACATTCAATTTCAAACAAGTTGGCTTTGTTTTTAATTGATGAATAGGTCTCTTGAGCTACTTCCCACACCTCATGGGTCATGTTATATAATGGAAAGTTTTAACCAATCTTAACGGTTATCAAATTGATGAACAAGGATTCGATCATGCTATTTTCAATTTCTTAATTCTATATTTAAGGTCATCAACACATAGAAAGACCGCTACACCAGTGAGATACTTAAATGACCCCTTATCCATTTACACTCATCCCAAGCAATTGAGTGTAACCAAATTTAAATTACCCTTCCCCTAAACATAAATTGATTTAATGTCCTCACTACAACCTATTACTAAGACTAAAAATAAAAGAGAAGGAAAATATAGCCCAAGACTGATTTTTTGTTAAGCAATAACCCAAAAGTTTTGTTTTTCCTATCCACTTTCAATTTTAAGAGCTTAATTTCAGTGTTAATTGTTGGTTTTAGTTGAATTTCAATTTTATCTTTGTAGCAATTATGGTGATTAAACTCGTATTCATGTTTGTAGGAGAACTTATTAACTTTGAAGAAATTTGAAGAATTTGGAAGAAGGAGAAAGGTAAAGTTGATTGCTAAATAAAAACATCTCGGCCCAAGTAATTGTTATCCTAGCTAATGCAACATTCTCACAGGAAAAGCACTTAATAGTAAGGGAAATGTTGCACTTAATAGCTAATGCAACATTCATAATGGCAGAACACTTAATGCCCAAACAAGACTCAGTTTTGCCTAGTTAGGTGAAGCGAATAAATATTGAAAAATGGCAAGTGGTTTGTCCACTTACTCATGCATGAGTAGATATTTTATCTATTTAGGTGGCTAAATGGAAAAAATAGAGAGGAGGAGAAATGAATTTGATTGCTAGGATAGAAACATCCATGCCCTGGTGGCAATTATTTTAGCTTGGGCAATATTCTCATGGGATGAAGATGAGTTAGCATTTGTCTAAAAGCACTTTAAGCATTCTAGTATTTATTTTTGTTAGATATGGGTCTAAAAAATTATAAGGTATGTTTGATACAAAGGAATTGAAGGATATAGAAAAGGGAAAAAGATAAAGAAAGAAATTTTAGGATATTTAGTATAATGGAGTACTTTTCCATTGGAGTGATGATTCCCTCAACCTATTAGTCATGTAGTACTGAATTACTAGTTTTTGTGTAAGTCTTTGCAACATTAATAGATAAAGTACTAATAGTCAGATAAATGAAATTGTTTAATTGCTAAAAACGATTTTCAAAAGTAAGTAAGGTGGCTTAGACTTTAGTCCAATTAAGATTATCCTTATCAATGAGTTAGACAATTATAGGAATGTAATATGAATCTAAGATTACAAGGCTTGGGTTTTTAAGTTATTAGTACTGACAGGGCACCCAACCATGGTGAAGTTGGCATTAGCCATATTGTTCCAATACTAAGGTAAAATTTACACTAGAGAAATAAAATGAATAGCTTAAGGAATGTTAACCCTTAATGAATCAATTAATATATATAGCCAATGGCTGAAATATAATGACCAATGGAATTTTGACAACTAAAAGAATAAGGAATAACATAATGAAAATATCTTGACTAATAATACACATATATACAACAAAAAAATTAGCTTCAAAGTTATTATATTCCATACACCATCTCAACTGCTTACAACTCTACTAATTTTGCACTTCCTTCAATCAGCAATTGACACCTCAATACCCTGAATATACCCCACCTTTAGATGTAATTGTTTCACCATAGATGAATGTATGAAATCATACGTACTTTCTATATCAATCAATATAGTAATTGGTTGTTTCACGTATTAAACAATTCAGCTGTACATAGAAGCATTCACTCTTGTACAAATTATCTGCATCATTCTTTTCATGGTTGATTCTTATTTATTCTCCACATCCCCTTTCAACGTTGCCCAGGGGCATTTTGTTGTTGTAATTTTTCTGGATAAAAAGAATTTATGTTAAAAAGTTTTCATACATGGATGGAAAATTATAGATTTTATTCTTAGCTCACCAATTATATACATTTCACTACTAAGTATTTGCCTGGAATATTATATACTTTATACTTTGAATTTGAAGGTTTAATTCTTGAAAGAATTTTTAGTAAGCTAGAAAGAGGCCTTCTTCTTCGCCTCCTCTTACCACCACCAGCCACTTCACCAGTGACATCATCTCCTCTCTCCCCACTACCATCCTCTATTTCCTCACCACCTTCTTCCTTATCACCCTTGCTTTCCCTTAGATTACCTACATCTTTATCCTCCCATGTAACACCACCTACCTTACCTCCACCCTCCCCAGCCCCCTCAACATCTCCTCCTCAGCCCCATTACAACTACCCTCTTTAACCCCATCATCACCTCTTTCCTCAACGTCAGGGTTAAGCTTTAGCATATTAGGAGATAACAAATCACTAGAAATTGGTTGCTCTTGTGTTGGCGCCGCCTCAATGATTTTTTCCCACCTCTTATTCCAATTTTGTACATTTAATGTTGATATTAAAGAAGAGACTACTTTTTCCAAATAACTTTGATTCCAATGGGTCTTCCTTTTAAAATATTGTTAATATGCCACTTGAGGGAGATGGTGAGCAGCAAAGCTATGCAGAATTGTACTATTATAAGACCTTCATAAAGCCCTTTATGAGGCATAAGGCTCAAGGAGTTGGATCCCCTTATATGGTTGCCAAAGCATCTAAGAAGATAAAAAACAAATGATTTTCATTAATTTGTCTAAATATAAAAGGAAGAAAAAAAAAACATCTCTACCAATGATAATGGAAACTTTTAGATGACTTACCTTTGTAGGATCTAGCTCTGAACAGTCCTTCAAAATGACACCCTCCTTAACATTATGCCTTTTGTTAAAGAATTGGCATCTCGCTATTGCTTGCACCTATGGTAGCATGAGTGAAAATGATGGTTCCACCTCAAGCTCCATCTTAAAACTAACAGGAATTAATCGTCGTATATGTGTTAAGCCAAAAATATGAAAAAAAAAAAAAAAAAGGAACAAAGTTCACATTCAAAATGTTTTAAAAAATAAAGATTTTTTATTAAGAAAAAAATTAACAAAGATAAAAAAGATTATCAACAATGCAAAAATGTAACTAAATATAGTGGTGTATATGCTATCCAACCTATAAGCTTTCAAGCTTAAGTGAAGGTTCACCTAATTTTCAACCCCTTAAGTATAAGTTTTAATTTCATCTACTATAATAAAAAAAAAACTAATGTACTTAAAGTGGATGGTGCTCTTTCCAACATTTTGATACATAGTAAATCCTATGCCTACCAAAGTAGTTGCACAACACATACCCTCTCTTCATCATCATTGTCACCATTAAAATTATTGATATATCTAAGTCATCCATATCAACTCTTTATCATCAATATGGATAATCCCCATGGGTCTTTCAACATCTACCTCTTGCACAGTTAGGGTTGACCTCTCGAACATAGCTAATTTACCATTAATTGGTAAACCAATTATACTCATCACGTCTTCTAGGCCAAAGTACAACTTGTTTAGGCCTACTTAGAACATTTAGGGGCTAATATCATATACATTTACTAACACGTCCGAGATGACTATCTTATGTGATATCTTAATGTTAGTTTCAAACAAATATTTAAATCTCAACCCTTGTAGCCTTTCTTTTACTCTTGGATGAATGTTGACTTTAAAATGATTTTGCACATGCTCTATTGGATTCAAGGAGCTACTGTCACCAAGAAATTGAATAGGTCATTAGAACAAGCATTGAAGAAAATAATGATAATAATAATAATAATAACAATAACAACATCAACATTTTGAACTTACCAGCAAATCTTGCTATAGGTGGATTTAATTAAACCTGTGATGTTGATTTTTGATCATACCCATTTTAACCATGTCATTCAATGTCATTCCATGGCATTTTATGAGGTTTATTGAGCTTAAATGCATGTTTTGATAATATTTTGTGGTAATTTGGGATTAGAAGCGACTTCATGCAAAATGTACTTTGGAGAATATGAGACATTACAATATTTGAATTTTGCATTATAGGTCAAAGTTAAAGGCAAACTATAAAAAATTGCAATCAAGGACCGAAAGAATAAAAAAAATTGCAAAAATGGCCTAAGTATGCTTACTAGGTTTTTCACTGTGGCAAACTCAACCCAAATTGCACAACTTTTAATTCAGATCCGAACCCGGTTTTAAGACTTGACCTAACTCACCTTTTATTAGCTACTAGGGTTTCTGCTACCAAAGGGTAGTGAGAGAATAGAAAAGAGTCTTAGAGACTCATCTCTTCATTTTTCTCCTTCTATTTTCTCATCCCTCCATCAATTTTTGGCACTTTCATGGTTGTTTTTGGTAATTTGGAGCTTGGTGAAGCATCTTTTTTCACCATAAGCAACTGAACATCACTTGGCCAGAGGAGATTTGATGAGGCTTGAGCTTGGAGCATCAACTAGAGATTTTTTTTTGTTATTTTCCATCTTGCCTAGCTTTGTATTCATTATATCTTGGTTAAGTTATTTTGATTACATTTTTAGGCTGAACCATATTGCTATAACTTCTATATTATGGATTGGATTCTAAAATTTATGTTTTGATGTGTGTTTTGTAGAGATTATTACTACATTTGATTGTAGAAGTATTGAGTTTGGTATAATCTAATATATCTCATGATTGATTGTAGTAGCTTGCTAGCACTTGGTTAAGTTGTTCAAGTTGTCCTCACATCTTTATATTGATATTTCATTTGTGCATTAAAGAGGGTAGTTAATATTGTTGTGAGCATTTATGTTAAAAGTTTCATAAACAAATTGATTTAGTTAGTGTTTGAATGGAATTTCAAACCATCTACGCAAATGGTTTTCTAAAGAAACTTCCATTTATTTTTTAAAAAGCTAGGAAGGCCGAATTGAATCTCCGACAAGCATTTCATCATTATTTGCATTAAATCCAATTATTTTATTAATCTTTATTTTATAACAAAAATCCCTAAAACAATTTCATTTTATTGTATTTCATTCAAATTTTACCTACTTGACAAAAACAAAGACAAAACCTCAATTTTCCTTTTTCTTCACATTTTTGCATTCAAATTACCTAGGAACAAACTAGGCTTCTTAAAGTAAACACAACCCATATTGTATCATTATAGTGCATTTTTGTATCTAGTATTAGCTTTTGACACCCTAACGACAAGGGTTTGGTCAATTCCATCACCTAGGAAAACAAAAGAAAAATAATGTAAAGAACAAAATAACTACTTGTACAAGTTAGGTAGTTAGTAACACTTCATCACTAATAATTTGAAGAAAAAAAAAGTCAAACATGACATAATATTAAACTATAAACAAACCAATATTGAAAACTTTAAAAGTTCAATGGTGGACTTTCTTTAACCCTTACTTTCTCCCCCCTTACCTTTTTTTCCCTTTCCATTAGATTTCTTATATTCTTGGTTAGTTATAGTTACTGGTTTTTATGATATATTTGTGCATTCTGCCTTCATACCCCAATTCCCTTTCTCTTACTTTTATCGTTCTCTTACACACACACACACACACACTTATTATTATTATTATTATTATTATTATTATTATTATTATTATTATTATTATTATTATTATTATTATTATTATTATTATTATTATTTTCACTTTTTAGGGTTTCCTTTGCCAGAGTTTTATTTATAAATATGTTATTGGTTAGTCTCACATTAGTTTAGTGCAATAGGTGCCAAATATGACTATTCCATTCATGTTTGCTTATTGCCCCTAGCTCTTTGGTTGCTCCATAAATAAGTTGGGGTTGGTGTGGCTCTATAAAGAGGAAAGGAATAGTAGCAGAGTACACCTTACACTATATCAAACTATTAATACCCCCATGCCTATTTTTGTAAAACAGATTGTAAAATATATGTATTACTCTTTAATTAATTTTGGTGCAGGTGTTACTACTATATATACAAAAAATAAATAAATAAATTCGACAATTACAAAGAATCTGTGCCTCTTTCTTTTCTTCCTCTTTCTCTGTCTCCCTTCTTCTTGCTTACCTTCCCTTGAAATTTTCTTCCTTTTTACTCGTAACAATTTAGTATCAGAGCTGGTTTAGTCCAACTATGGTGACCACTCATTCCTCTATTTTTCCCTTAAAACCTTCTAACCTTCAACCTATTGTTCCTACCCTTACTTATATTCTATTTAATATCTTTCTAATTCCACCCTTTCCTTCTTTCTTCTCTATTGCTTATAAGATTTCTCTAATTTCATCCTTAACAAACAATTTCTTTCTTGGAGAACTCAAGAAATCTGTCAAGTATCACCATGGTAGAGTTACTTATTGTTTTACAGGCTTGGAATAAAGAAGACTCATAAGGTAATAAGGTGCTGTAGAAGGAATTTTTCAAGCTAAGACTCAAACTAATCAAGGCAATAAAAATTCAAATAAGATCAATAAAAGCAACAATATGCCAAGCAATAATATTAACAATAAAAAAAGAGAGGACTTATCCACCTTGTTTTTACTATAAAAAAAATCATAATTAGCAAAAATGTTGTGTAGAGACCAGATGTGAGATGCAACAAATATGGTCAACATGGACATATGGAAAAGATTTGTATAACTTAATAGGAGTAACATCAAGAAATCAATGCAATTATTTATAGCAACATGTTCATCTATATGCTATTGATGTTTAGGAAGTAGTAAAGGAAGATTATAAAATTCCTATACTTTAAGACAATCCAACTGTAACACTCACAAGTTGTTATATTCTTAAAAAAAGTAAAAGAGCAACTATATATGTTGTAGGTTGCCAATAAGATGATGAGCTCTGGCCTAGTGGTAAGGCTATAGCATCCTAAATCTGAGGGCAAGGGTTCAAGTCTTAGGTTCCCATTCATCCAGAAATATTTTGAAGCTGCCATGTGTCTACACCAACCAAAAATAACAAAACTACCCTTGTTGCACTTTTTCTCTTTCTTGAACAACAGTTCTGTAGAATTTTTTTCAGCCGCTTCATCTCTTCTCCTCAATTCTGTACTGCGCCTACACTGCTTCATCAAGTTTTTTCGCATCGGCTAGCAATCCTCTATCATCAGCAATGCGTTTCCGGCCAACATGTCTCATTTTTCTAGCGAACAACACCTTTTTTTCATTTTCTGTTTTGGCAGCAATGAGAAAAGGATTTTTTAGAAAGATTGGTGAGTTTTTCTTTAGTTCTTTATGGGGATGTTGTTAGTTAACATATTTTTGGTCTTTTCCCTTTAGATTTTAGTCCTAATATCATGTTTTTGGGCTCAAATTTTCTGAGATTTGTATGGTACCTTTCCTAGGGACCAATCTAAAAATTTTCTAGATTTTTGGGTCAAACATAAAACTGTAAGAATTCTGGAAAATTAATTGTTAAGGATGTTATTTTAGGAGCACTATTAATTTTTATGCAGTGATATCTTATTATTGTCCATTTATCGACTTAGTTGAAGGTGAAAGGAAGTTTTAAAGTGTTACAAATTGGGATTCAATTGAATAGCTAGAAATAAGAAATATAAAGGAAGTGAATATAATTGGATTAGTAATTTTAATTGATAAGAAGTTAGCAAGACATGAGGTGGAATCAAGGAAAAATGAGTTAAAGCTAAAGTATGAATTTTAAGTGGTAAATAAGGAGACATAGACATGAATTTGGATATTGAGATGATATGGTAAAAGAAGAGTATGAACTAAAGGAAGAAAACTCTCTTTAATTTAAGTATATGTTTGAGTTAATGTTATAGGTTGGTATGAGACTTGTAGATATTTCGGTTGTCCTTAGTAAGTCCTTCCAATTTATGAAATTGCTAAAAGGCATTGGAATGAACCCAAATAAAATATGTGTTGGTGATGGTAGATTAAGGAAATTTGTGCTTTTGTGTTATAGAGATTATCTTGTGGAATATCCCATGACTAAGGAAATGAGGCAAAGTTCATTAAAATACTTTACCAACCAGGTAAGCGATAACTTTTCCAACGATATCACATGATACATGTTACTGTTTATCATTTATATTATTTTGTAATGGAATTTTTGTGGTTATTGTCCTTTTGTTAACGAAGGAATAACCTATAGACTTGATTAGTTTTTCAAATGAACTATAAATTATATGTGATGTTGCATAACACTTATAAAGCGGATATAATATCACAGACAGGCTAATATGTTATTGTGATATGACATTCGTATAAGAATAATCAGAAGGAGATTGTATTAAAAGTAAGTATTAAATGGATGAAATAGCGTGAGTTTTTGCCTCACAACCATCTGATTTAAATTACCCAAGGGCTAAGTATCCTTGATTGATGAATATAGTTTTCCTGAGGGCTGTGGACCCTCAACCGATATATATATTTTTCCAAGGGCTGAGTACCCTTGACTGACTTGATTTCCATAGAAGTAAATCAATGATCGTTATTTTAAATTGCACAATTGAAATCTCTTTCTCTTGTGTAATTAACACATGTTTATGCCTTATTACGGTAAGGATTTAAATGTTGATTAACTGAGAACTGGTCATTTTAAAGGTTTAGGCCAACAGGTATAGTATTTGATATTTGAGAAGTTATTATGAAGTAAATTGCACAAAGCTTTGCATACCTCAAGGTATTTGTATTGGTTTTGTTATTGAATGTGAGGATTAGAAGAGCTCTACTTGTACAGGCAGAGGATACTATTCCTTATTTTGTTGAGGTATCATACTTTTGTAGTAGTATAATTTGGCCAAAATGTAAATAACTGTAAATGTATATGGATAAACACAGGCAGGTTCTTTATTCCCTTATTTTGTTATAGTTTTATCAGTTATTGGATGATCTGAGAGCTGAGCTCTCTTTTTAAAATTTTTTTTAGATGGGTAAATATTTGTAGTAATTTCGGTAGGTCTCAATTATAGAGAATACTATAGTGAAATTTTTACAAAATATATGGTTGTTAAATTGCTTGGTATTAAGATTACCATGAACTTACATTATTGCATGGTTTGCACATTAGTATAATCGGTCAGGAAAACATAATGGTAGGCTTGCAAGAACAAGGTTATTCCCGTTATCTATATCAGTTGCACTCTGGGAATTTAGGGTATGACACCAACTATGGCACAGATGAACCTTGTTTCATGTAGCCACTTGTGCCATCCATGTAACCATGATCCTGAGTAACTACTTTTAAAATATTAATTCATGAGTATTGCTTTTGACTTAGTCCATTTTCTATTGGTTAGTGTTGTGTTTTTCTCCTATTTGTTTGTGATATTATCTTATAGTTATGTAACGGGTGTAGTGGCTTGATAATGTATTGATTTTTAAGATTTTCTATTTCTATGTAAGCTTATAAATAGGCACTTTGCATTTGACTTAGCCCAACTTCTCTTGTTTATTTCTTTATTCAAGCATTTTATTTAATGGTTTGTTTAAATCTTTAACAATCTTGGTACTAAAGGCTTTGTTCTATTGCCCACCAAGTGCTTAATAAGAGGTCTATGAAAAAGCTACCATGGCTGCAAATGCGAGTAGTGTGAAAGTTACTCAACCCTTATTCCTAACTTTAAATGAGACTTTTATAAGTTTTGGAGCATTGAAATGATGATGTTTTCAAATCTCAAGACCTTTGGGATCTAGTGGAGAATATGTATGTTAACCCGGACAAGGAGAAATGATTAAAGGAAAATAAGAAGAAGGACTCAAAGACATTTTTCTTCATCTAGCAAGCTATTCATGACAAAATCTTTTCAAGGATTGCAACATCCACTACAACAAAAGAAGCATGAGAGACATTGAAGAAGGAATTTCAAGGCTCAATTAAAGTAATTATGGTAAAACTTCAATCACTGTGCCATAATTTTGAAACATTATTTATAAAAAACAATGAATGTGTGTAAGATTATTTGTCTAAAGTGATAGAAATAGTAAGTCAAATGAGATCCTATGGTGAGAAACTCCATGATCAAATGTTGTTGAAAAAGTTTTAAGGAGCTTGACTCTTAAATTTGATCATATAGTAGCTGTCATTGAAGAATCAAAGAATCTTTCTATTTTTTCTTTTGATGAATTTATGAGCTCTATACAAGCACATGAAGCTAGGTTGAGCAAATCACTTAACAATTGTGAGGAAAAAGCATTTCAAGTGAAAAGAGATGAACATGAATGCAAAGTTATTGGTTGAAGATAAAACTAGACAAGGGGCTGCAAGTTAATATTAAAGTCTAGTGGGGGTTAATTTATTTAACTCAAATTAGATTAGATATTGCTTTTTTAGTTGGTGTTATTTGAGGTTTATACACTCTCCCTCAAAGCATCATGTTGGAACAGTAAAGATAATTATGCAATATATTGCTAGAATATTTGAGTATGGTATTTGGTATTCACAAAAGTTTGAATGCAGGCTATTGGACACACAGATAGTGATTAGAGAGGTTGCTTAGATTGGTTAGTGCCGTGTTATTCTCCTATTTGTTAGTGATATCATCTAATAGTTATGTAATGGGTGTAGTGGTCTTATAATGCACTGATTTTTAGGATTTTTTGTTTTCATGTAAGCTAATAAATAGACACCTCGCTTTCAAATCAATGTAAGTCAATTCCATCAATTCTCTCCTAACTTCTCTTGTTTATTTCTTCATTTAAGCATTTTATTTGCTGGTCTTTTCTAATCTCCAACAACTACCACCCATATTATTCCATCACTTGAAATAACTACCACTCATGTTTCATTTTTTGTATCTGTCATTTATTTTCCATCATCATGTAATTATGTTATTTTATTTTCTACATTTATGTAATTTATGTAATTTTCAGCTAGCTTAGTATTTAAATGGAGTAGATGTGATGTAAGGGGAGATTATGGAATATTGATGAGAATTATCTTTTCTTTTCTTCCTCTTTCCTTCTTTCCCTTCTTTTTGCCTACCCTTTCTAAAACCTTTCTTCCTCTTTGCCCCTAACAATTTCGTATCAGAGTTGGTTTGGTCCAACTATGGTGACCACTCATTCCTCTATTCTTCCTCCAAAACCTTATAATCCTTAATCTATTCTCCTTACCCTTACTTCTATTCCTTCTAATATCTCTCTAATTATACCCTTTCCCTCTTTCTTTTCTGTAACTATCTTTCCCTTTATTACTCATTCCTTAAGAAGGTGCTAAAGAAAGTGCTTTTCAAGCCAAGACACTGACTAAGCAAGGCAACAAAAACTCAAATAAGAACAAAAAAAATGCAACAACAAGCCAAGCAATAACATCAACAATAAATAAATGAGGACTTATTCACCTTGTCCTTATTGCAAATAGTAGAAGGACACAAAACTAAATGAAAAAGTCAGAATATGATAATCCAATCCAAAACTTAACTATGTTCTTCCACCATTAACACACTCAGAGAACACACTTAAAAGAGAAAGAGACGTGGTAGAAAGCTCACATGGTGTAAGAGAGGAAATGGCTCACTGAACACTTAAAGGATGGACAACCGAGATCACCAAAAATGGTTATTAGAATGTAGAGGGAAGTGGTTATCAGAATGTGTCTGAGGTAAGAAGGTTCGCTAGAAGTTCAGAATTGACACTACCTATGGTAAACTTCAGAAGGGATTTTACATTCAAATTTGACAGCTGACAGTCTTTTTCTAATAGTATGTTGATCATACCCATTTTTACCATATCATTCAATGTCATTTCATGGAATTTTATAAGGTTTATTGAGCTTAAATGCATGTTTGGATAATATTTTGCGGTATATTGAGATTAGAGGCAACTTCATGCAAAATGTGCTTTTTAAGGGTAAAGTTGTAATTTTTCCACTAATTTAACTAAAATTAATTGAATTGGAGATATTACAATATTTGAATTCTTGCATTACAGGCCAAATTCAAATATTAGTTAGAAGAAATTGCAATCAGGGACTAGAAAAATCAAAAAATTGCACAAAAGACTCGGAATGTGCTTGCTATGTAATTCTCCACGGCGAAGTCTCTCTCTCTCTCTCTCTCTCTTTTTTTATATCTCGTCTTTGTGTAGTTTTTTGTGATGAACTCTACCTAACCTGCATTGTTATTTATTTTTTATCCAAATATGATTGGAAGATCCAATCCAACTCGTCTCCCTTTAAATACTAAGGTTTTTACAGAGTGGAAGCATCTAACAAGTGAAGGAAAGGCTAAGAACTCATCCACATTCACTCCTTTCTTCATTTTCTTCATCTTTTCATTATTTTTTTGCACTTTCGTGGATGTTCTTGGTGTTTTGGAGCTTGGTAAGGCATCCCTCTCAACTATGAGCATCTATCACTTGCCCAGAGGGAAATTAAATAGGCCTGAGCTTGGAGCATTAGTTAAGAAGTTTTCTTAATCTATTCTATCATTTCCTTCTTGTAATCATTGTATTTTAGTTAAATCATTTTGGTTGCATTGATAGGTTGAATTACTTTGCTATAAAATTTTATATGTTGGATTGGATTTTAGGATTTATATGTTGATGTATGTTTTGTAAGGATTATTTCTGCACTTGATTATAGAATTATTGGGTTTGGTATAATCCAAGATATCTTATGATTGATTGTGGCAGCTTGGTATACTTGGTTAAGTTACTCAAGTTATTCTCAGATCTTTACATTGATCTCTCATTTGTGCATTAAGAAGGGTAGTTAATATTGTTATGAGGCATTGGGTTTAAAGATTTCATAAACAAATTAACTTAACTAGTGTTTGAATGGTATTTCAAATCACGAAAGAAATTGGTTTTCAAAAGAAACTCCCATTTATCTTTTAAGAAGCTAGGAAGGCCAAATCAAATCTCTAATGGGCATTTCAGTATCAGTTGCTTTATATTTTCACTTCCTTATTTAGTCATTTTGTTAACTCATATCTCATATAAAAAATCTCAAAAAAAATTACAAATAAATTGCACTTTACCCAATTTCAAAAGACAAAGGCAAAACCCCGATTTTTCTCTATTTCTGCACATATTTTGCATTCTAATTACTTAAGAATAAATTAGGCTCCTTAAAGTGAATACAACCAGGATTGCATCACTATAGTGCATTCTTATATCTGGTATTAGCTTTTGACACCCTAGTGATAAGGGTTCGATCATATGTAACTTCTTTTTTTGTCAGCTATTTAAAATATATAATAATTGGAGATTGAATCTCCTCTAGTAGGTCAAAGCTACTACAGACTAAGGGTTTGTTTGAGAAAGAAAAATGAAATGAAAGGAAGGCAAAGAAAAATTATATTCATTTTAGAGTTTAAAATTTAAAGGGGAACAAAATCAAGAATTTGATTGTACCTTCAGATTTAAATATTTGAATTCTCCTAATTTAGGTGATTTAAAAAAAAATTCTCAAAATAATAATGATTATCCCTTCTTCCATATCTATGTGGCCCATATACATGTCCATTTGTTCAGAATAAATTGTTAATAAATATAACAAAACCATTTTAGAACTAACTATCTAATTTTTTTAATATCTTATTCTTGTTTATATTGAATATTCAAACAACAAGAGAAAAAGAAAAAGGAAAGATTGATAACTAAATTTTTTCCAATAATTATTATTAAACTTCTAATATGCTAATATATACTAAAAGAATAATTATTACAATAATATTAATAGATTCTACTTATCATTCTCTGTTAGGTTGCTCCTAAAATAGTATGAAGTACCTAGTTAGAATTAGATTTGATATTTAGTAATTATTATTTTCTAGTTCTAATTATTTTAGAAGTGAATTATTTGTTTTTATTGTTAATTGTCAGTTTCAAGTTAATAATTTTATAAAATAGAAGAAAAAAAGTAATTAGTCTAAAATTTTCATTTATTTAATTATTAATATTACTTCGTAGAATTATTATAAATTTCTAATATACTACTATATACTAAAAGAATAATTATTACAATAATATTAATAGATTCTACTAAAAACTATTACATATATAAGAAAAGAAGGATCATGCGCACTGTCTCTCCCACTCCTGCCTAAGAGAGAAGAATTATGTTTGGTGTATTCTTAACTAATTCCGAGGGGAAATTTTAATTTGTGACCTCTAATCATTCTTCGTTGGGCTGCTCCTGAAATAGTATGAGGTATCTTGTTATAATTGAATTTGATGTTTAGTAATTATTATTTTCTAGTTCTTAGTATTTTATAAGTGAATCATTTGTTTTTAGTTGTTAATTGTCAATTTCAAGTTAATAATTTAATAAAATAAAAGGAATAAAAGGTAAATAGTCTAAAAAATTGTCATCTATATAATTATTAATATTAGCCAGTAGAATTATCATTAGATTTCTAATATACTACTATATACCAAAAGAATAATTATTAGAATAATATTAACAGATTCTACTAAAAACTATTACATATATAAGAAAAGAAGGATCGTGCTCAGTCTCCCCCAAAATACTATGCGTGGTCTCTTTCGCTCCTACCCATAGCTTAAGGAGATTTTAGAATAATTGCATTTTTAACTGATTCAGAGGGGAACTTTTAATTTGTGACCTCTAATTATTCTTTGTTGGGTAGCTCTTGAAAAAAGTATGAAGTATCTAGTTAGAATTGAATTTGAGATTTAGTAATTATTATTTTCTAGTTACAATGATTCTAAATGTGAATTATTTGTTTTTATTTGTTAATTGTCAATTACAAGTAAATAATCTAATAAAATAGAATTATAAAAAAAGGTAAATTGTCTAAAAAATTTCATTTATATAATTATTAATATTACCTTAATCCCTAGACTCTTAAACCCTAAACATTAAAATCTAAAACCCAAAACCTATACACTAAAGCCTATTCCCAAAAGCATAATTGATTACTTTAATAATTCAATAAGCATTTGTGAAAGTGAAATTAAAAACAATAATTTTCTAAGACAATATCTTACGAAAAAAAAAAAAAGTAAAAAGGCTTTTATCTACGCTTCTATGTTAATAAACTAACATAGTATATGTTCTTTGAAAAAAGAAAATTATGAGTTTTTTAGTGAGAGTTATATGCAGAGCATATGTGTGGAATGAGTTCAAGTTAAAATGTCAAAAAACATTTTTTGAAAATTTCAATTTATCCTCTCTAATTTTTATTTCCAAGTAACCTCCACAAATATATTAATTCATAAATTCTATAACTCACTCCTATAATTTCTTTATAAATCCAAATCCCTAAACCACTGAACTCTTAACCCTAGACCCTGCACCCATTACTAAACCCAAAAATTTAAACCCTAAACCTTATATCCTTAAACAATAAACCTTAAATCCTAAAGCCTAATCTAAACTCTAAATTATAAACCTTAAACAAAAACCTCAAACTCTAAACACTAAATTCTAAACTCTATGCCTAATACCCTAAACTTTAAACCCAAGCGAAAACCTTAAGCCTTAAACCTAAACTTTAAACACTAAACACTAAAACGTATATCCTAAACATAAACCTTATGTCCAATACCCTAAACTCCCAAAACCCAAAGCCTGAAACGCTTAACCCCAAACCTGAAACCTTAAATCTTAAGCCAGACACCTACACCTAAAGCTCAAAACCTCAAACCCTAAACACAAAATCATAAATCTTAAATCCTAAATATAAACCCAAAGCCTAGAGCCTATATCAAAACCTTCAACCCTAAACCCCTATACCCTTAAAACCTAAAACCCAAAACTCTATACACTAAAGCCTAATCCCAAAATCATAATTGATTACTTTAATAATTCAATAAGTATTTGTGGAAAATAAATTAAAAACAACAAATTTCTAAAACAATATCTTACGAAAGTTTAAAAAAAAAAATGAATGTAAATAGGCTTTTATTTAAAACTTTTATGTTAAAAAACGAACATAGTATAAGTTCTTTAGAAAAAAAATGATAAGTTTTTTAGTGAGAGTTACATACATAATATATTTGTAGGATGAGTTCAAGTTAAAATGTCAAATAATACAAGAAGAAATATTTTCTAAGTATTTCAATTTAGCCCTTCCACCTTTTATTTTCAAGTAACCTTCATGAATATATTAGTTTATAAATTCATTGACTCACCCTTGTACTTTCTTTATAAATCCAAATCCTTAAACCACTAAACCCTTAATCTTAGGCCCTAAATCCATTACTAAACCCTAAAATTTAAACCATGATCCTTATACCCTAAATCCTAAACCATATATCCTTAAACCATAAACCTTAAAACTTACAGCCTAAACTTAAATTCTAAACCGTAAACCTTAAGCATTAAAACCATGAACTATGAACACTAAAACGTAAACCCTACGCCCAATACCCTAAACCCTAAGTCGAAACCATAAGCTCTAAATATAAACCGTAAACCTTAAACACTAAAATGTAGACCATAAACATAAACCCTATGCCCAATACCCTAAACCCTAAAGCCATAAACCAAAAATCCCAAGCCTAAAATGCTCAATGCCAAACACAAAAACCACAATCCTAAGCCTAACACTTGAACCCAAAGACCAAAACCCCAAACCAAACACAATCGTAAACATAAACCCAAAGCCTAAAACCTATACCCAAACCCCTATACTCTTAAACCTAAAACCTATACACTAAAGCCTAATTGATTACTTCAATAATTCAATAAGTATTTGTGAAAAGTACAATTAAAAACAATAAATTTCTAAGACAATATCTTATGGAAGTTAAAAAAAAAAATGAAAGTAAAGAAGACTTTTATTTACACTTTTATGTTAATAAACTAACATAATATATGTTCTTTGAAAAAAAAAATTATAATTTTTTTAGTGAGAGTTATATACAAAGTATATTTGTGGTATGAGTTCAAGTTAAAATGTCAAATAATACCAAAAAAAAAACATATTTTTTGAAATTTTCAATTTATCCTCTCTAATTTTTATTTCCAAGTAACCTCCACAAATATATTAGTTTAGAAAGTCTATAACTCGCTCATGTACTTTCTTTATAAATCCAAATCCCTAAACCACTAAACCTTCAACCTTAGACCCTAAACCCATTACTAAACTCAAAAATTTAAACCATAAAATGTAAATCCTAAACCTTATATCTTTAAACCATAAACCTTATAACCTAAAGCCTAAACTAAACTTTAAACTCTAAAACCTAAGCACAAAAATCCCAAACTCTAAACACTAAATCCTAATCCCTAAACCTTATGCCTAATACTTTAAACCCTAACCCCTAGCTAAAACGTTAAGCCTTAAACCTAAACTCTAAACAATAAACACTAAAACATATACCCTAAACATAAACCTTATGCCCAATACCTTAAGCCCTGAAGCCTTAAATCCAAAACCTAAAGCTTGTAATGCTCAACTCCAAACTTGAAACCGTAAATCCTAAGCTGGACACCTGCACCCAAAGCTCAAAACCTCAAACCTTCTTAAATCCTAAACAAAAACCTGAAGCCTAGAACTTATATAAAAACCTTTAACCCTAAACCCCTAGACCCTTAAAACCTAAACCATAAAAACTAAAACCTAAAACTCTATACACTAAAGCCTAATCCTAAAACCATAATTGATTACTTTAATAATTCAATAAGTATTTATGAAAAGTAAAATTAAAAACAACAGTTTTTTAAGACAATATGTTATGAAAGTTCAAAAAATTGAAAGTAAATTGGCTTTTATTTAAACTTTTATGTTAATAAACAAAAATAGTATATGTTCTTTGAAAAAAAAATGAAATTTTTTAGTTAGAGTTACATACATAGTCTATGTGTGGGATGAGTTCAAGTTAAAATAACAAATAATACCCCTAAAAAAATATTTTCTAAATTTTTCAATTTACTCCCTCTACTTTTTTTTTGCAAGTAACCTCCATGAATAAATTAGTTTATAAATATGTTAACTCATCCCTGTACTTTTCTTTATAAATCCAAATTCCTAAACTACTAAACCCTCAACCCTTGGCCTTAAGCCCATTACTAAACCCTAAATTTAAACCCTAAACTTTAATCACTAAACCTTATACCATTTAACCATGAACCTTAAAACCTCAAGCCAAAACCTAAACTCTAAAACCAAACCTTAAGCATTAAAACCCCAAACTCTGAACACTAAAATGTAAAGCCTAAACCTAAACCCTATGCTTAATACCCTTAACCCTAAGGCTCTGTTTACTTTATGGAATCTGAAAGGGAGAATTTTGGTTGCAAGATAGGCATCGGATTCCCATAAATAAGGTAATATTCAAACCCTCCTCATCTTGAGGGAATCAAGGGTATTCCCTAGAATAAGTAAGTAAAAGACCCACCTTATACCCTCTTCTTTCTTCTATATTCTCATCCTTTCTTTCTTCTCTCTTGACATATCCCTTCACGGAACTTAGATCTTAACATCTCCCTCCTCAGAACACTCTAGCCAATCAATGTCGTCATCTCTGTTCTCTATCAATGTTGTCGTCTCTGTGCTTTGTCAACGCCGTCAATTTCATCCCCTCTGTTTACTTCTCTCTCTAGCATCCAATGGATGAAGTACCAAGAAGATAAAATTGCAACACCCAATCGTCACTGTCGTCATGCCGCCTATCACTGTTACAAGATTGCAAAAGTAAGGGAAGTCGCCAAGAAAGAGGATCGACACCCATCACCGACTTAGTCGAGAAACAAAACGATGATGCTGAAAAAGAGGATCAACACCGTTGCCGTCAAAAGATAAGGAGGCCATGTTTTGTAGTTACCGTCGATCATGATACAAGTGTTGTTTATAGATACCATGAAAGAGAAGAGGGATAATAATTTTTATTATTATTATATTATAAAACTTAAAAATAACAATTAAAATTTTAATGTTTTTAACTAAAAATAACATAATGTAAAAATAATTATTATATTACAAAATTGAAAATTAAAAATAATAATTAACTTGTAATAACTGCATTTAAATTTTGTAATAATAATTCATTTTAATGATAAAAAAATTAAATATTTTTATAACATATTAATTTTTAATAATTTTTTAAAAATAATAGATTTTTTATAAAATTATAATTATTTTTTCATAAGTATATAAGGATAATTAACTAATTAATCTTTTAATTATTCAAATGGGAATATTTTGACAATTTGATTTATCATCATTCCCATTCTCACTCCTTTTTTTAGTATCATACCAAACATAATAGATGGGCTTAAGATTCTATTCCCTTAAAGCCTATTCTTATTCACATACAATTTCCCTTTCTAACAACCAAACACATAGTAAGCCTTATGCCAAAATCTTAACCATAAAACTAAACTATAAACTTTAAACTCTAAAACGTATACCCTAAATATAAACCCTACGCCCAATATCCTAAATCATATGCCTTGAGACCCTAAACCCAAAACCTATAACCCTAAGCCTGAAATGCTCCACGTAAAACTCGAAACCTTAAATCCTAAGCCTAACACCTACACCCAAAGCCTAAAACCCCAAACCAAACATAAAGTCATAAACCTTGAATCCTAAACATAAACCCAAAGCCCACAACTTATTCCCAAACTCTCAACCCTAAACCCTATAAACTAAAGCCTAATCCCAAAACCATAATTGATTACTTTAACAATTCAACAAGTATTAGTGAAAAATAAAATTAAAGACAACAAATTTTTAAGACAATATCTTACAAAAGTTAAAAAAAAAATTAAAGTAAAAAGGCTTTTATTTACACTTTTATGTTAGTAAACTATCATAGTATGTTAAGATTTTGAGTGATAGTTATATACATAGTATATGTGTGGGACAATTTCAGGTTAAAATGTCAAATAATACCCAAAAAAAATTTAAAAGTGTTTCAATTTAACCTTTCTACTTATTATTTTCAAGTAACCTCCATGAATATATTAGTTTATATATTCGTTAACTCACTCCTGTACTTTCTTTATAAATCCAAATCCCTAAACCACTAGACCCTTAACCCTATATCCTAAACCCATTACTAAACCCTAAAATTTAAACCATGAACCATATTCCCTAAACCCTAAACCTTATACCCTTAAACCATAAATCTTAAAATCCAAAGCCTAAATTTAAACTCTTAACCCTAAACCTAAGCACTAAAACCCCAATCTCTGAACACTAAATTGTAAATCCTAAACCCTAGCCAAAACAAAACCATTATGGAGAAATTTTGTTTGAAAAATTAAGGCTTTTATGTGAGTTTATCTTTAATGGAGACTGTGTGTTTTTTTCGTGTCTTTAAAGGAGGAAAGTGGTGTCATTTTGCTAAAAATCCCTCAACAAGAGAAACTCCTTAACTTATTTTGAGAAATTCCATCTATTCTTCAAGTAACTTATGCTCAAATTTTTCAAGCTATGGGTCAATGAAGGCTGAAACTATTGGCATGTGTAGGGTGCCATCTTGCTCGAAATTTCTTGACTTGTAAGACCCCTAAGTTTATTTTGAAAGAATCCCTAAGATTTGCAACAAATATCATCTAAAAAATTTAGGGTTCATGCTTTATTCATGGAATTTCCAACACTAATTCATCCATGGCAGTCAACAGATTTGCAATCCTAGGTTTCTACTACCATTTGCTAAAATAACATTATACATGATAATGTTCAAAATGAGAGATTACAAGAAGAGAAAACACTGACTTGGAGTTGAAGAATGAAGATGTACTAGCCATGGCTCAACTGATCAGCAGAGATCAACAACCCACTATGCCCAGTGTTCAGAAGAAGCTAGAGAGTTAAGGAGATGAAGAGAGAAACTAAGAAAGGGCTTTTCTTCTTATGGAAAAGTTACCTAATTATGGAAAAGGCCCTATGAGCTATATATATATATATAGCCCTCTATTTAACTTAGTTAAATGAGCTCAAACTCCTTTCATTAGCTCATCAATCTAATGGGAGAATCAGTAATTAATAGTGAATTGTAAGTTGGGGTTTCTATCTAAAGGGTTGTGGGTAATCCAACCCATCACGAATTATTCACAATGTTAATATGGACCTAATTCATTCTTAGTTATTAATAGTTACATAAAATTGTTTTAATAATTAGACTAATGCTAAACCATAAAATAATTTGAAATTATTCCAATAGTCATTTGTATATTTCATATTTGTTTCATTGAAAGCAAATAAATTAATAAGAAAAGATTATACTTCTGGACAAAAAAATATATATTCTAGTATTAGAGAAAATTACTTCATTCTTTGACCAAGAGAAAAATAAAAAGAAAAAGTTTGAAGTGGGGCCGCCTGTGATTTGCAAGTATTAAGGAAATAAATCTTGATGAATTAATGGATGCAATTATAGGAAGAAAATACGGAAATAATTAATGGAGTATAATGTCTAAGAAAGAAAGGTAATAATTCAAATAAATTTTGAGCAAAAGTTAGAGAACAAAGCTGGTTTAACAACTAACAACTACATTGAATTTATTGTAATTAACCAAATCGTATTACCTTTCGTTTATACCATATAGAAATGTCTGATTTTGGTCATAAAATATTATGAAATTCCTGAAGCACGCAGACCTAGTCCTCTTGAATCGTACAGTGACCGACTGGGTGTTGGAAAAGAAAGGGTCATATTTAGGTATACAAATGCACCCACCAGTGAATGTAAGTATTTGGCGTGGAGATCGATGGGGACACTCTGCTTAATACATTTTGCATTTATATTATTTTATTTTCTCCGATTTTGTATACGAAATTGAAAAAGTCTGTAACTAGACGGCAGTTTAAGAGAAGGTTCCATCTAACTTAATGTCTTCGGATGAACAAAGTTTTGTCGTCGAGCATCCGCTAATTGGATTATTAAGCAACCTTATCACTTGCGCAAGCACCATTTGTTATCCTCAGCACTTGCCGACCGCGGCAAAAAAATTTGTCACAGGCTTGCACTGATTGTGAAATGTCCAAACAACATCCCTCCTTAGTCCTTTCCCCTTTTAAGAACTCTTCTCAGTGCAATTACCACATTCTCATTCTCGTCACATACCCCACAACCTTTTCAACTAATTAAGGTTCCCCATTAAAGCTCCAACAAGTGCCACCCAGGGCGCATCGTACGTCATGGACACGTCAACGCCCACCACCAAACTTGAGAACGATAAGGCATTGTTTGTTAATCTAATTAGTAGTAGTACACATAGTCCTACAGTCAGCAAGGATCTGTTCGTTCTAGGATTTATGTCTAGTTTAAAAAGTTGCAAACTATGAAGCAGCTGCAATAATTTTTCTGCATTTTTCTTTATTTGATTAATTAAAAAATTTTGTAACAGGAGGAGTTGGTATCAAGTAGTTTAGTAAGCAACGGATGCGTGGATGTCCATGGCAGGATCGCTGACAAGCTACAAACTGGAGGATGGAAGGCGTCGCCGTTTATCATTGGTACTTCACACTAGCAAAGCAAAGGAATTAGTATACTTATATAACATATAATGCTGAGTTGCATATGGTAATTTGGTTGCAGTGAACGAAGTGGCCGAGAGGTTGGCGTTCTTCGCAATTGCAGTAAACATGGTGGCTTATTTGGTGTTTGAAATGCATCAATCTCTTCCAGACGCTGCTACCCACGTCACTGATTGGATCGGAGCTGCCTATGTTCTTACATTTCTCGGTGCCTTCTTAGCTGACGCTTACTGGGGTCGCTTCAAAACCATCATCGTCTTCTCTGTTATCTATGCCCTGGTAAACAATCCCCCGTCTTCTAAGCTGATACATTGGACTTCTTAGGCCCAAATGAGAGCAACGTTTGAGAAGGTTTGTGTTGTGAGAATGCAGGGGATGGTATTACTCACGGTGTCGGCCTCCGTGGGAAGCCTACGTCCGCCTCCGTGCGCAGCGCCACCGTGCAAGGAAGCAAGCCAAGACCAAACTGCATTCCTTTACGTAGCGCTGGCTCTCATTGCTCTGGGCACCGGCGGGATTAAGCCATGCGTGTCGTCCTTTGGCGCTGACCAATTCGATGAGGGAGATCAAAATGAAGTCTTGAAGAAGTATGCTTTCTTCAACTGGTTCTTCTTTGCCATTAATATGGGTGTCCTCTTTGGAATCACTCTGCTCGTTTACATACAAGACACTCAAGGATGGAGTTGGGGATTTGGGGTCCCAACCGCCGCCATGCTCTGCTCTATCATAATCCTCCTCGTCGGTGTCCCATATTACCGTTACCAAAAGCCCATTGGGAGTCCATTCACCAGGTTCCTTCAGGTTATGGTAGCCTCACTCAGGAACCATGTGAGAGGTGTCCCTAAGGTAACGGAAACTCACCTCTATGAAGTCAACACCGCACACTCTGATATCCTGGGTGCTCGCAAACTTCTTCACACCCCGCAATACAGGTGACTGATATATATATATTACCTTATTTATTTGAATACAAATATATGAAAAATTAAGATATCTGTATTACCAAACAAGACATATTTTCCATTCTATGGGGTGGAATTGGGGAGTTAATGAGATGTTACTGACATGTGAAGAAGATAATTTGGCAGGTTTTTTGACAAAGCTGCAATTATAGTGGACCCAGAGGACACAAGCAACAGGTGGCGGATATGCACAGTGACACAAGCGGAGGAATTCAAATCCTTCATAAGAGTGCTTCCGGTGTGGGCAGCCACCATTGCTCTTTCTGTATCGTTTGCTCAGCTCTCAACATTCTTCATAAGCCAAGCCAACATCATGGACCGTGGCCTCGCACACAACTTCAAAATCCCAGCAGGTTCCGTCCCTGTCTTTAGCGCCATTAACGCGCTCATCCTGGTTCCCACCTACGAGAAGTACATGGTCCCATTTCTTCGGAAGCATACGGGCCACCACCGTGGCCTCACATCCTTACAGCGAATGGGGGTTGGGCTATTTGTGTCAATCTTCGCTCTGGCTTCGGCTGCTTTGGTTGAAAAGAAACGGCGCGACCATTATCCGAAACCTGGGTCAATGAGTGTATTCTGGTTGCTTCCTCAATTCTTTCTGATGGGCAGTGCAGAAGTTTTCACATATGTGGGACAGTTAGAATTCTTCTATGACGAAGCCACAGATGGGACCAGAAGCATCAGTAGTGCGATGTTTCTGTGTGAGATTGGGATCGGAAGCTGGTTAAGCACTGCTCTGGTGAAGATCATTGAAGCTGCCACAGGTCGGCAACAAAGAGGGTGGTTGCGGAACGATCTTAATAAGAGCAAGTTGGACTACTTTTATTGGATATTGACTGCCATTAATGGAGTCAATTTCTTGGTTTACTTGTTGGTGGCATGGCGTTACAGAGGCAAAGGTGCAATTGCAGATGTGAGGGACGAGAGCACAGTTGAATTGAGCGGAGGCACGGAGCCTAACAGAGCCAATGGTGAAGCAGCGGAACTCCAAAGCGTTGTGTTCTAATCATTCTTTAAAATCTTAAGAAAATAACAAAGAATCTGCTCTAGGTTTCTCGCAATTCTTGTCCATTTAGTATTACTATATAAATTAATCTTTGTTGCTTTCATTTTGACTTCTTATTTTGCTACAGTGTGATGCAGAAGAAGAGGTTATCGTGAAAATTTGCACTTGCCTATCATGATATATAATATATTGCCCCACTTTCCATGTTATCCTCGAATTAAAAACTTCTTTTGATAAACCAAACTTTGGGCTTAACTCAATTATGGATCATTTCTAGATCTCCATTAACATTGTGTGGCCTAATACAATTGATCGCTACTCTACGAGTAGTTACTACCCACTAAGACGTCGGCTTTACACGAACACAGCATAGCACAATCGTTAGCCCAATTTTCACCATATACATTTTCCATAACCCTTGTATAAAAATATGCACAATTGAATCTAGTTTCTATTTTACAAATAATTTCTTTTAAATACTCCACTAACTTGAGTATCAATAGCGCAAAACGAAACTTAATACCACTTTGCAGGTTTCATTATGCAGCGTTGCTGCCCAGAACCGTCATTCCCGAAACATGAAGCAACGCTATTATGGAAGCCTTGTAAAGCCATGGGTGGGTTATTTATAGCTAGCCTGCTTAACTGTTTTCAGTGGCCAAGAGACAAAATATAGCTAGCCTGCTTAACCGATCAAAATGAATTATTTTTTTTCTTTTAATTTTTGCACTTGTACATCTTCAACCATATAACTTGGTTGATATATACCATATTAATTTTTCAAATAAATTCATAACTGTGCTTCCCCTTCAAGATTTATTTGATATCGCAAAGAATATTAATGTTGTAGGTTGTTTGTCAAATGGATTGTTGTGTAATTTATGATTTGTGAATTTCTAATTAAAATATATGATGGTTGTATTGGTATATATATCTGTCTTTTATCGGTTCTTAGTTAATATAGTACTTATTTTTAGTGGATTTTTTTGGTAAAATAAAAATAGTTTTTTAAGTCAATTTGAGGATAATTTGAGAGTTTATTCTTTTTGTACTACAAAAAAATAAGGCCATTGCGATAATATTATTGTGACATTCGAATTTGACTCTCGTAAAAGCAGAATACAACGATGATCTACTAAACCATCGTTAAAACACAAGCATTGTGACGATCAAACTATGACTGCCACAATGACATGACTTAATTACGAGCAAAAGCTTGTAGTTATGTCCAATTAAAACAAATGTAAGATCTACTGACAATCATAAACGACCGTTGTTAGGCCCAACAATAACAATGATTGTGTTAAGACAGAAAAATCACGAACCTGAAAAAAAGACCTAGTGACGGTCTTAAGATAGACCACTTACGTCAAAAAAGGACTTAACTATAGTCTTAAAATAGACCACCGACCTAAAAAAAGACCAAACGACAGTCTAAAGATAGACCATTTATAGGTCTCAACCTAATGATGATTTGTATGTCAACTGTCGTTAGGTTTTATCCCAATGATGGTCAAAATGAAGGTTGTCATTAGATCGTACAAACTTCAGATTTGCACTTACCACGGTCAAATTTTGTTAGTGGATAAATTCAAATATTGTTATCCTAATTTTATGATGAATCAATCATAAATGAGGATGCTCAAATTATTGGTGTACGTTATTGTTGATTTCTTATTCACTCTAAATGATTTTATGTTAAAATGTTTAATTATTTTTTTATTTCAAATCAATATGTAGGAAAAAATAGCTGAATTTGAGGCATTTAACTCTTGTACACATGAAATTTTGATGCTAGACTCATTAACACTGGCTTTGGGGACATAAGAGCATTCTAGGCCAATTCAAGGAATGGAAATGGGTGTTGGCTTGTCCTAAGTGTTTGGACATCATGCTAGTGAGATTCCACCACCTAGGCCATCTTACCGTGAGCTGGAAAATGAAGTTGCATCACATAGAGCAAAAATGGCAGAAAGAGATATATGAGATGCACAACAAAGAGCTCAACTTATTAATATGGTAGCAGAACAATAACGAACAAGTGCAGTCATCTCTTTTCTCCCAAAAAATGTCCAAGGAGATTTGCCACCAAATCTCTCAATCATACTATCTCATGGGGCATTTCTCTAAATTTTTTTATTTTGTATAAGTCATATGTTGTCATATTCTTTTATTTTTATCATTCAATATATTGCTCATGATACTTCAACTTTAATTTTTAGGTACCTAGTTATCAAGACAATGCAAACTTGGTTTCAAATCAATTGTCAAGTTCTTCTAATAAGAACAATTAGCTAGTTAGGATTATTTTGTATTATGTTAAAACTTGATTAATGTTTGTGGTTAGACTGTGTAAATATTTAGTATCCAATTATATTTAAACTTGACAATTGATGAGCCTCAAGTTGAACAAGAGGCTAACTTAGGCCAAGGAGCTCCATCTGGGCCGATTACACGTTCTATGACTAAGAAGATTCAGGCCATGGTTGTCCAACAATTCAAAATGGAATCAGTCCATTTAGGATCCAAGCCCAATTTCTATATGGAGCCCAAGTTTGAGTGGGCCAATTTGATCATATGCTATAATGAATAAATTATGAAAAGTCAATTATGCATGTGATGAATGCATGTGATAAGTATTGGTTAAAGTCTAAGTTAGGTGAGCTATATTTCTTTGAAAGTCTAAGTTAGATAAGTTAGGTGATCTACATTAGATGAAAAGTCTATGTTAGGTGAATTTCTATGCATGTTTTTCCAAATTAGGTGAGAATTAGATAAATCTTGGACTTATGCCATGAGGGTTGTTCTTGGCTATAAATATGGAAGTTATCAATGAGAAATGCAACCTTGAATGCTCTGAAAATTGGCTTAGCCTCTTATATGCAAATTTCTTATCTAAGTTTCCTAAACTTAGTGGCGAAATTATCCACGATTCTTATCACTCTCCCTCTTCTATTCTAAAGTGTGGCGAATCAAACCTAGTATTCTTGAGTGTGGCGTGCAAACTTATCATTCGAGATTGCTAGTTGTTCTATCTTTTCTTCTTTTTATTTACTTGTATTCAGGGATTGTTCAATCTGAACTTTCTTGAAGCATATCAACAATGGTTTGATGTTAGACTTTGTAATTAATTAATATTTATATATAATGTAGCATTATTGGTTTTACTTGAGTATCAAATTGTCTTGTTGTAATTGGTGGTGAATTTCTCATATTTGCAGGATGTTAGATTAAAACAATTTCCAAAAGAAATTAATATAGATTATTTAAAAAGACTATCAACAATGGTTTATGCCTAACAAAAGAATTTACACATATTAACAACGATTCATATAGACTATTACAAAGACAAGATATTATAAACAATTTTTTAACTATCACAATACTGTGCCACTATGACGGTTAAACAAATTGTCGTAAAATCATAATATTGTAACAATTTTTTTATTATTGTCATAGTAACGTGTTAATGAGAATTATTTGACTATCGCAAGTACATGCCATTACAAGAACTTATAAAATAATTAATGATAAACGTCATTGTTTCATTTGTTCTAACAAGTTCTACGATGTTCTTATCAACCATTGTAAAATCACTCTGTAACCATCAAAACTCTCACAAAAGTCATTAAAATATCATCGCAAAGACAATTTTTTTTAATTGTATCGAAAGTATTGTAAGAGCCTGGAGACATTAATTTCATACTATAATAATGTGAAAAAAAATTTGTAAATATAAAAAGAAATTGTTCAATCAATAACTAACTTAGAAAAATAAATGGTATGCTTTTTAATTACTTATTGCTGATTGAATTGGGAAATCTAAAAATTTGATTGAAACTAGAATATATGTGGATATCCTTTTATTTTAATGATCGATTAGGTCAGACGTATCCTTCTTTTTAAAAAGGACGATTCCACTTCACCATTACAATCATAGTTAGTTGGAGATTTGAATATCAAAGAAAAGAGATATTTTAAGGCTCTAGTAGCCCACGAGCATGAATGTGATTTCGACCCGCCGTGTAATTATGGAAAATTAAGATAAAAAGAAGTGCAGAAAAGGGCAAAGCAAAATAAAGAAATTGGACAAGGAAAAACATCATCACAATAAAGTAGACTTTAAAAAAAAGGGATTATCACGATAATCATGGAGCCCAATTATTCATAGTCTTTAATGATGTGATCTTGGGATCCGTTAATTGAATCATGGTTGTTAGATTTTACCTAAAATTGTCAAATCATGGTTGTTAGATTTTACCTAAAATTGTCAACTTGTGCGTGTCTTTACGAGAATTCACAAAGCCAGGTTGCTGGCGTATAGCACAACGGCAGTGTCTAACCCAACGCCACATTGCTCCTAATTTCCTTGCCTTTAACTGCATGTCAGGATATATGTCTTAATGCCAACGACATATATGAGACAATATATATAGAGCTGATTGTGTCATTTCACATTAAGTGACCCCAATAAAAACTGGTCGCAGTTCTACTACGTACGTACAAGCTCGAATATGTCAAGCATGTGAGGAAAATTGCTTGAAAATCATGCATCCCCTGTCGGCCATTACTAATACACATATGGAATATTGCTTTCATATATGTTTCTAACTCCTTCCATGCAATGCATCTCATTTCTCACACCCACTAACTAGTGGTATTGTGTGCTTTAGTTATCCATGTTTCAAATCTTACAAGCACCACATGTAATCTAGTGACAAATTTAAGTGTAAATTACATTATTTTTCTTTTAAAGTTTAATTAAATCATATTTAATATTTTTCTTGTATAAAAATAATTCTGATTCGATCTCTTAACATCTTACATATATTACTCAAATATTATTTCCTGTTTATTTATTTTAATGAATTTATGTTTTTGCCCAAAGATATGTTTTTTTTTAAAAAAAAATTTACTTAACTACTTATACTATCATATTAATAAAAAATTAAATTTTATTTCAGAGTTTAGTATCAATTAATATCATTTTTAGTTAGATCGAAAATAAAATTACAATCTCATGCTATATACAAAATTAATGTATTGTCATAAAATAAATAATAGAGTTATAATATAGAGAACCAAAAGGTATATTTGAAAATCGAAGATAAGTGGAAAAATTCATTTTAAACATAGTGTACTCCAGCGCGTTCTTTGAGAAATTACAGAGACGTGACTGAACCCTACCAAAATGATTCCAAATGAGTGTGACTATCACATCATGTTTGGCCAACTTTAGAAGATGTCAGAGTTCAACGTCTGCCTAACAATGTACATGTATACTAGAATGTGCCTCTACATTTTTTTTTTTTTAATTTGTTTTAAAATTTTAGAGAGAGAGAGAGAGATATATATATATATATATATATACACGGAGAGGACAAGAGACTTTTTTTCTCTATCCATTCTCTTTTTTTTCTATCTTTCTCTAACCTTTAAAAAAACTTACACCAAAAACTCCACACATATTCATATGTATACAGTTGGTCATGATCGCTTAACTTCCATTTATAATTAAAGATCCTTTAAGTACCATTACCTTTACACAGTAACATATATAACGTGATTGGTTTACACCGAAACCTCCACACATATTCATATGTATACAGTTGGTCATGATCGCTTAACTTCCATTTATAAATAAAGATCCTTTAAGTACCATTACCTTTACATAGTAACATATATAATTTAATTGGTTTCGTAAATCAAACCACAGATTAACAAATAATAAAGCTTATGGGATTTGATCAGGTCCTGTGCCCCACTTAAGTGACATCCTTCAGTGTAATCATTCCCATGGTCTAGATGTCCAGTAAAAAAGCATCCACATAAACCAAGAAAGAGACAAGGGAATTAAATGAACAACAAGAAAATGCCTTCATACACACACAAGCTTTCTGATACAAGGTAGTAGTATAACCAGTATCACTTTCTTGTTTGGCCCAGAAAGAAAATACCGTAGTTAAAAGTTAAAGCAGCTTCTTGATCAGACATTTTCCGTTGATGAAGGGAGGAGGAGTGCCTGAGTAAGAGAGGTCTTGGCGTGGCTTGCTGATCTGGTACCACTGTGCTCCGGAATGGACGTAATTGCAAGCTGTTCCTTTGCGAACTTCTTCTCTTCGCTTTTGCCCCACAACACCAAGTATAATCCCACAACGATCATTACTGCCCCAATGATCCTGTAACACCACGCCCATCAGCAAAATTACAAATAAGTATATTAAAACAAAAAAGATGGAGCAACAAGCAAAAAGAAGAAACACATTAAACATATCCTTCGTTCAGTATCTTAATTATTAATTCGTGTTGTCTTTTTCTTTTAAAGTTGTAGCTTTAACCCTCTGAAATCATTAAAGGCTGTTCATCGTGTAGCCCTTCAAAGTTCTCGCCGAAAGTTCCCCAGCTGTTCCCACAGCCATCGCGCACTTGTCGTTTACGAGATTTCGTTTGTCGTTTCTACGAGTCTTCGAAGTTCAGACACGCAGAAGTACCCTTCGAAGCTAAAAGATCCTTTTGGTCGTGCGGACTCGACATAAAAATTTGATTAATATACATAGTCAAACTTATCAGCAGAAAAGGAAAGTGCTTGGATGGAGGAGAATCAATTTTTTATTTGAAAAAAATAGAGAAACTGGAAGGGACCAAGACTGACCCGCCCAAGTAGAACTCTTCGCCTAAAGCAATGGAAGCCATAATAGCGACAACAAGAGTTTGAACAGGTTGATACACCGCAACGAACACAGGGCCACCTCTGTCAATGCACCATATCTGTACAGCAAAGGCAATTCCGGATGCCACCACTCCCTGCATTATATGAACACTTTCTCTTTCTCATTTCACTATCAATATAATACGTACCTACCGCTATATCTTTACAACATTATTGCTTATTTACATTTGTGTACCAAGTATATATATCCCAACTCAAATACTAAATAATTTAATTATGTGACCAGCTTTTATTCCCTAAAGCATATGTGTAATAAAAAAACAAGTAGATAGATAGTGAATGAATTACTGACCGCGTACAAGATAGTGAATACTTCTCCACCAGAGTTGAAAACCCAAGCCTGGTAGTCTCTTTCGAAGATGAGAGCAATAACCAGAAACTGAATGATTCCAAAGAAGCAAGTGAAAGAAGTGACAGAAAGGCGAGCGGGGTACTTCTTGAGAACTGGTGCTTGCAAGACTAGCCAACCAGACCACGACAAGCAATGTCCGATGAGGTAGATGCAGCCGAGGGTCCAGTTTTTGCCCTTTGCATCTCCGAGTGAGGGAAATAGTGGTGTGAATGGGGCTGTACTGTGTAGTGGGGGAGTTGGTTTGTATATTGTTGGACCCTTGTATAGAGTGATCACGGTGGCACCGGCAACACAGAATAAGGTCCCGACCACCTTGGCCAGACCATCTTTCCGGTCCAGCCTCACTTGCTCTATCCTGAATAAATAAACGTAAAAACATTTGTTAATGTTCCCATTTTTGTGTTCCTTCCATAGATAAATAAAAGAGGCCTAGGAGTTAGGGCTTGCCTTAGTATGGCTGCCATCAGAAAAGTGATGGCTGGAACTGAGTTCTGTATTGCTGATGCAAAGGTCGGCGATGTGTTGTCCAACCCAAGTAAGTAGAACCCTTGGTTTGATGTTATCCTGTGAAACCAAAATTTTATTCTCAAACGCTCATTAATTAGCCTTTGGTTTTAATTTTCGAAGGAAGAAAAGGACTTTTTTTATTATTATTATTATTTTTAATCTATTTGAAGTACTAAATTAGGCATACCCGATGAGAGCCAGAGCAAAGAACTGAAGGACAAAGTTTAGGGTAAGCCCAGGCCTATCCTTCCTGGACAAAAGGGAAAGTCATCGCTGAGAGACCATTAACCATTATATAACTAACAAGGACCATAATTGAAATGATACATTATATATATATATATATATATATATATGTATGTATGTATGTATGTTAGATGTGTATTGTTAGAGAGTAGTGTACTAACTTTTCTATGAAGTATGCAAAAGGAAGGAGGAGAAGGAAGGCAATAATGTTGCGGTAGACAGGGAAAACGAGTTTGCTAACGCCCATGTTAAGGGCAGCTCTGGAGACGACATGGAACCCTGCGTACCCAAACTGCAGGGCCAACATGGCGGCATGCAGCTGGAAACGCTCGGGGATGGAGCACCACATTCTCTTGGAAGCGGCTGAGCCTGATTCAGCCATTGCAGCTAGCAAGGCACAAGAAGGGCTATAACTGGGCCAAATACTTGGAGGCGCAGACTATATGAAACTAATAAGAACTGAAGGGCGGTGGAAACTGGAAAGGGGTGAGGAAGAGATGCAGAGAGTAGGGGATATAAATATAGTGTAAAGGACGGAGCAAAGAAGAGATAGGTAGGGGGCCCCACAATCACTCTAAAAAGACGTTATGTCAACTGTTGGTGGCCTTCAAATGTTTCCGGTTGTCTCCCACATTCTTCGCTATTCCACCCTCCTTGGCTGACAAGACAACCCCCACCGCACTTTGGGTTAATTTTGAAAAAGAAAGAGAAAGGCAGAGTAAGGGAAGAGGAGAGAGGAGTGTGTGTGAGGGTGAGGGTGAGGGTGAGGGTGAGGGTGGTGTATGTTGTCGAGGCTTGAGCCTAAAGACATAAAAAAATGGCACCATGCCATTAATGATGATAATTGAGCAAAGGGCCGAGCCGCCATCGATAGATAGCGCGCACGAGGGGTGGTAGTGGGTACCTCATGGACCCCTTTCCTTTCTCATCCTCCCGCCAAAGCCTATACCCTACCATATTCTACTCTCACTCCTTTCCTTATTCAATACATTATTGCAGAGTGGATCGTATATAAGAAAATACGAGTGACTTTTTATAGCCTTGTATTTACTTTTCATATGTATTGTTGCGCTTGCTTTTAGGAATTTGTTACAACTCTCGCATTAAATTATTCACAATGCCGTACACGTTCGGCTTTTTGCTCCTTTCATTTTTCCTTTTATTTCCTTTTTCAATCTAAACGCTTCAAAAGATAGTTGTCATTATTGCTACAGTATATATATTTATATATATTAGCTTTAGGGCATTACTTTAGCAATATATATATATATAAAGCAAGCGAGCTAACCAACGACGGTTTTATTTATCTAGTTAAAGTGATTTTGACTCATTCTATGTATGCTCTTTTATAAGGCTATAATGTTCTATATTGATAATCCCGCTTGATATCTTCTATTATTCAGAGATTCTCGAGAACTTTCGATCCAGTTGTTTGTACAATTAATAGATTAAGGATTCAATTTTAAAACGGCAAAAAAATTTAATTAAATTTTTGAATTAAAAAATAAATTCTTATAATTTAAGAAGGTAAATTCTTATAAATTAAAAATATATATAAATTAAAATTTTAAAAATTTAAAAATTTAATGATGTCAACTGCTCCCCACACATTTTCTTAAATCCATCGATCATTGAGTCTAGTATTTTATAAATCAAAAGGATTACAAATAATTTATGCAATTTTTTTAGTTTTATTAAAATCATGCATATAATTTTTTATATTTAAAATAAACACACATCTTCCTTAAAACAAAGAATTAACTCATACTTTAGCTTATTTTAATTTTTTTTTCTTCTAAAACATCTTTGAGTTTAAATTTTTTTTAAGTTAAAAAAATTGTATTGAGGTTAATGGTGTAGTTAAAATTTTTTTAATTAAACTAAAACGCAGGTTAATTTTTCGTTTCATATGACCAATGTAATTTATTTAAAAAAATTCGATCTAATTTACTCAAAAGTTATGGGAAGTAATTTTTGAATTAAACAATTTTACATGTTTTCATGAGATTTCAAATATCGTCACACTAAATATATATATGTATAGCAACCAGTGCAAGCAGGCGTGATTAATCACCTTCCCTAATTTTAAATATCCATATATAAGTTCATGTACAAGGTTAGCATAACGGAAGCTAACATAAAGCGTTGATCTCAAGTAATCAAATCCTCATAAAGCCTATCAAAGTATGATGGATAATATCATATAAATGAGAGCCTTATTTTAAACGACGGTCCACCATCATAGCTAGGAAAGTATTCCAATTTGTTCCTTAAAAAAAGAAAAGGCAGCTTATGGTACGACAAAAGTTGGAAGCAACAGGAGGATGCCATCGTCTTTTTTTCTTAAAAAATGCTTGCTCTTTCCTTTTCCATGTGCATATATATATGAATATATATCTTTTGGGCATTTAAATTGAATGAAGGTGGAAATTTAATTAGCTATAGCGGTGAGGTGGGTGCAATCAATTGGACTAATTAAAGGGGGAGAGGGTGGGTGTTAATTAAAGAAAGCTAGCTAATGAAGTAATTCCACTATGAGGTTCCCACTCCTAAAGTTGGCACAAAATGAAGGTTGGTTCCTGATACGAGGCCCCTCGCTTTAACAGACATGCTGCCCCCCCTCCATCGAGACCACCATCATTCCAATACTTAAAGGAATGAAATATTTAAAAAATAAAAAAGAATAAATTGGACTTTATTTTTTTTTAAAGTCCTCGTTATCTGACAGCCATGCTTTATTAATTGCGTTACAAGACAAAAGCTGGGTGAAGTGCATGACCATCTCTGGGTCTGACCCGGCCTGCATGAACCGGTCGCACACCTCCCTAACCAACCCAGTTGGGGTCTTAATTGCGTTTTCACACCCTTCTCTCTCCTTTGGGTCGCATAAGTACACTCCTGACAGCTAGTCTTATAGATTTTATGTGCAAGGCAGAATCTTACGAACACCCCTCTCTCTCTCTCTCTCTCTCTCCCTCTCATCATCTCTTCCATATATTCCACCCACCACCCCTCCTGACCTGAGCCCTATGGCTAACTGTTTCCTCTATATATTACTTCTCATTAACAAGACAAGTGCAGGATAATAATGAAGCATGATTCAGTTCATTTGCATTTTGAAACTTTAATGTCCCAAGTAGGGGGCAAGATAAACAAGACCAACCTGAGTCGGCTTTCGTTTGGTTTGGCTGGGTTTGGTATTGTATATTTTCTGGCCAAACACAACAAAAACAATGACCCCTGTATATATGTGTGTCCGACATTTGAATGAATGGGACACGTTACGTGAAGGAATATACCCTTGTTTAAAATCTTACATTTAATTTCCAGTTTCTTTGGGGGTGAATGTCACAATAATGTTATGGAATAAATCGTGTATAGATGTAATCGCAAGGATCCATTTGTAGAGTGACACAAACATTACATGTGCACTGAGTACACGTGGCAAATGAACAGCGAAGTTGTGGTCCAAATTCGTACTGTGGGTCAGATTCTGTAAATCCTGTTGGCCAACACCAAGCTTTGGTCGTTCGATGCGACGATATGCGATAACATAGGACTTCGGGTAATTACTCTGTAAGATGCATTAGATGCTAAGCTTTAACTTTTTAGCTTGCGCTGCAAGGGCTCTAGTACTCTGAACTGGAGTTGTTTCACTTTCCGAGAGAGATTGTTTATGGTGAAAAATAATAAAGTAATAAAACGTAAGAGTAACAAATTAATAAAACATACTTAGATCTAATGATTTTAAATGTGTCATGAAATATATTTTTAAAACAAAAATAAAACATTTTTGAAAATGAATATATATAAATTTTTAAATTTTTGTATACAGAATGTTATTTGACTGAAGAAAAAAATAAATTATTTTTAATGCTTTATAATTTATTGCATATATCTTACAGTTTATTATTCTCTAAAAAGCTATTATGCTGTATCAGAAATGATCTAATATATTAATATTTATTAATTTTAAAAATAATTAATTTTTATTTGTTTAAAAAAATTTATAAACACATGTAGAAATGAGCCACTCCAGCTGCCGGAGGAAATCTGTGTTCGGAGTATATACTATCATAGGTACGTAAATTAAATCACAGTCAATTCGGAATAACTAGTGATAAATCAGATTCTTGTCTTAATTTTTATATAGAATAGCTAAATTAAAATATTTTTAAAAATACATTGCAATTCAACCCTTGCATGATCAATAAAACTCGTTAAAATTTTTTTTACTCAAATAACATCCTTTTTTAACGGTGAGTTTTAGTGTTTATGGGTTCAATTTTAATCTTGCCCCTTTACTATTTATTCCTAATGTAATCTTCTTTTTTATTATAAAATATTTCTCTTTCTTTAAAAAAGAATAAAGATTAAAAATTTTCATAAAATTTTTTCTTATGTTGTATGAAATTAATTTTCATTTTTATCAAGAGCTGCACGAACAACCCAAAGAAGAGAGAGATCAGTCTTCCATTATATAAAATACCAGAGTTATGGGGGTGCTCGGTTTGCAACAATATTCCTTGATGTTTGAGAATATTTCATAGTAATGATACATTAATTCTCACGTTTGGCTTAAATTTTAGAAAAAAATTTCTGATATTTTCAAGAATATGAAAACATTCCCACAAATTTTCTTATTTTCATTCCATTCAAAAGGGATAAAAACTGAATATTTTAGAAATAATAAAGACTATTTCCTTTTATCTGAAAATACTTTCATAATAATCAATAATTGTCAGATAGTTATATTAAATTTTAAACAGTAAATAAATACTAAAATAAAAATTAATCAATTAAATATTATATAAATATAAATATTGAGTAGTAAATAAATTATAAAATAGTTTTTTAAATATAAGATATGTAATTTTGCAAATTGATATGAACCAAAAATAAATTTATTAAATTTCTTTGAATGTATAGTAAAATATTTCCAAGAATATAATCATGAGAAATTAATTAAGGAGGGTTGTTAATTAGGTGAATGCCAGGTGAAGCACGCAATTTATTGATTTCAATTTTCTTTATAAAAAGAATTCATGATTCATTTTCACAGTTATTGAAGCTTAGTAATTTTCTATGAAATGAATGGGTTTACGCATGCCAACCTAATAATAAAATTGATGTAGCACCTTCTTGTTGACAGTATAAGTAGGGTTGTTAATTGACCCTGAAGCTTGTATAATTTGGCGTAAATGGTAATCCACACTGCCTGAGTTTTGATTTTATTAATGAATGTAAATGATAATTACTAGAGCGAATTCACTATATCATTTAATTAAATGAAAATAATAGATAAATATTTTCCATTTAATGTTTTAATAAATACATATAAAAAAATTTTAAACATCCAATAATGTGGTATTAAATTGTAAAAATTATTCTCTTTTATCTTCTAAATAAAAACCTATAATAATAAATACCCAAAAAGTGTATCTGAATGTTCTCTTTGTTTTTGCAAACTTCAAATTTAAAAATGAACCTGTTGATGATGCAACGCATGCAGATACTAGATGCAAATCATTAGCACGTAATTATAATGTTAAAATGTTGGTCGGTTGAATAAGTTGCGTATGACACAGTGCTTAAACTGCGATGATTAAGATGTTGAAAAAGAAAAAAATGGATATGAAATCAAATCAATGACCATTTGAATACTTTAGAGCCGCTGGTCTTAAATCCTCCCCATGCCCAACATGACGTTGAAATTTCGCTAATGAAACAAGGAGGACGTATCTGTGCTTTTCATGGTCACAATTATTCATCGCTTAGTTCCCACTAATCAGCATACGTGCACTTTATTTTGGTCATATTGGTAGCTCAGGTTCAGTCATCTTCATATGGGGGATTTTCAGTTTTGGTAGGGAAATGAACATAGTAAATGGGGTATACATGATATAATTAATATGCATGACCAACTTTTGGACCCATGCAAATTGCAAAGTTGAGGCTCTTGGAGGCTTGGACTAGTCTTGGATGGTATACCTCACTCTCACTGGCCGTGAGTCACTCACAGACTGGTACCCTCTACCTCTTGGTTCTTACTTAGGCATATCAGTGGGTCACGCCTTATATTTGATAGTGTACCTTACCAAGGGATGAATATATTATGATAATTTGCATATATATATATATATATATAATACCTTTTTTTAAGACATTCCAAGGGCCAAAAGGGATCTCAGGAGTTTGAAAGAGATTTGAAAAGGGAACGCGTAACAGTACTAGAGCCTAACAGAAACCTCAATTGTAGCAAATCAAGGGTCATTTGTCAGAGATCATGTTGTCGATTCATATTGGAATGGTGCGTGATTTATCTTGGTTTGATCGTTCAACAATAAGTAAAATGATGGATTTGATGTTTAAATTACTCGTCATTTAATTTGTCGATCATACATAGGTGACGGCAGAACTGTTTCTTCGGAAATTTATCAATGGACGCAACTTCAGATACTCTAAGAAATAGTGCTCTCTTTATTCACTGTGCTGGGAATCCATTGCACGACCCTATATTGTGGCGGGGTAGTTTCGACTTTCGATATATATTCTTTTGAAGGCTTCCAAGACTGTAAAATAGTTAAATGAATACTACGATTTAATTGTGTCTATTCTTGGATATGTTGTCATACAATTTGTAAATATGTAACAAAACAAATATATTTTTAATTTTTTAAAAAATAACTATTAAAAACTCAACCTCTAAATAAGTTGAATTAATCGCAATATCATCTATGTCCCTAATAATACTATATATGTATGTTTTGTATATAGATTTGTCAACATTTTTTGCATACAGGTAAAGTTGATAAGATTTGAAATGGTGGATAAAAGTTTAATAGTTTTCATATTTTAAAAAGTTGATAGAAATTATTTATTAAGATGATCTGAATTATTAAATAAAAATTTAATAATTCAAATTTAAAATACAAAAAAATTAAATGTTGAGAGTCCAAATCCGTTCGTCGGTTCTTGGTTGTTCAGGTTATATGTTCATTCTCGCTGAATCCAAATTAACTCTTATAGTATCAATATCTAGTGTGTGTGCTGTGTCGTTTTCTTAAAGATTAGAGGATGCTTGTAATGTGAACAGGCCAAACTGGTTTCCCATCCTTTGGAAAGATATCCCTTTTCCTTTACGTGCTATATGGTTCTTGTTGCATTCTAACGCCATGGCTAGCCTGTAAGATAAAACCCACTAGCTTAGTGACTATTTTTTTTCCTTTTTCGTTGCGCACATAAAGGGGAGTGCACCCACACACACCAGCCCGCAACACTTGCACGTCTCTATCCAAGGCTATTTAAAGTTATATACATCTCTATCTTTTGGAAAATTTAGTTTTACATGTTTTCCTTAGAATTTAAAGGATTGAACACCGTCATCTGATTAGATAGGTTCATGAAAAATGTCACAAATTTAAGTTGCGTGTGCCGTAATCTAAAATGGAAAAAGCATTAATCAATGTGTAAATTTGATTCGATAATTGTCTTCAACTGCAACTTTTTGACTGTGTAATTATGTTTCGTTATGATTACGGCTCTAGGAGGTCATCCTGTTGGACATCAATCTTGACAAAAATCTCTTTTCTAAGTCACTCCCTTTCTCTGTCTGTGTATGCTTTAACTTTCAATATTTTCCAATTTGCGAATGCTGTATAATGTTCGCATCAACCCAGATGGGTATCTGTTTTGATTTATATATTTACAAATGATCAATTTTGCGTATATTTATATTGATATATGTCGATATGCAACGTAGAAAAAAAAAAAATACGTTTGATAGATAAGAGAGAAACTGCAGATGTCTAAACTCGACTCTAGTAAATACGTTTTCTATAATTAAATTTCTTTGCCGTTAAAAGTTTATGTTAGTAATTCATTATCTTTTAGAAAAATATCCCAATACTATTATAATTCGGAGGCACTTTATTCGCTTTTGATAAAGTCTTCCTCTAATGCTTTATTTTTGTGCATGTTAGATATCAACGCAAATACCGTGGGATTGGTACATATAGATGATAGGCTTACAAAGGATCTCAATCATGCATATGTGAGGCTTAGATAAATTTTCTTATATTTTTATTAATAAGATTTTTAATTAACATTTAATACGTAGATAGTTAATCAATAATAATAGAAAAATGTATAATTAAATTTGAAAATGTGAAAAATATATATGTTGTGATATTATTAAAAAAAATTATATTTTAATTAAAAAACATAATGAAAGTATAAAGAACCGCAAATAAGTTTGTTCTTTAACATTATTATTTTATAAATTAAAAATAATAAATTGCAAAATAATTTATAATCTTAAATGCTTTAGTTAAAGATATGATAGCCACTTGTAAGTAGAATGATATATAATTAAAACAAACTTAGACCTTTGATGCTCAAAAGAAAATCAACATGCCTTAAAGTATTTCGATTACTTATTACAAGTGAGACTACAGCCACAAAAGAGGATATTAAGTAACCATGCATAAATAGTCAAAGATCTATGATGAATTGAAACTTTCAATTGTGTAGGAAGTTTTCATGATATTGATCAAGCTTAGTAAAAAGCAGTGGCAGACAATACTTGCAGAATGAAAATTAGAGTGGAGCTTTATTTACGCCTTCAATAACTAAGTCTATGTAAGCCCTTAAGAATATTTGACAGTGACACTGACAATATGAATGGTGAGCTAGCATACCTAAAATTGGAAGGGGGAGATCCTTTTATGTAGTCGTTTGGTTGAGGTAATTGGGATTTGCTGTATTTAGCGAAAAAAATGTATAAATTTAACGATTAAAATTGAAAGCAATACATGATCTAACTGTTCAAATTAAATTTAATAGTCACTTGCAAATTTTAATTTCTAATCTAAGGATTCAGATTTTAAAAATTGTGTGATCTAACATTAAACAGTTTATTAGAAAAACTGCAATAAATCTAAAACCTTAGTTAAACAAAGCCCAAAGGGGTAGATAATTGTATAAGACTAATCGTCATTTACTACTATCAATTGCCATAGATTATTTGCATGTATAGGTTCGAGAGTTTGTTAGTTGGGATTTAGATTTTTGTGTGGTGAGGATCATGGAGAAGTCAATATGTAAGTGTTCGAGCAATGGGCTTGCTGCGTGTGAGTCGACTGGCTCAAATATAGATTCAACAAAACTAGTCATAAAATAAGAAGAGGCATTCTTAATAAAATTTTTCTTTGATTAATAATGCTTTCATATTTATCGAAGATTAGCTTAGCCTACCAATAATTTATAAACCAATCCATAAATTAGTAATCCCACCCACTATACTCACAATATCTTAGATATTTAAGTTCAAAATTTTGTTTTAATTAATAGAGAAAAATCCAAATTCTACCCACATGCATAGGAATTAAAGACAAAATGGTTTATAAACAATAAAAGTTTCAAAAAAGCATGTAAAGAACCTGCATTCAAGCTTGTGAAATAAAGAAGCATCTATATATATAATTGAGAACAACAGTAGGACGCATTATAAGTGGAATAAAGTCATGGTTTAATGATCAATGCTGTGTTGTGGTTCACGCAGAGATAATATCCCAGCGGGGCAGAAGCTGTGTCATAGTCCACCTTCCTTCCCAATCAAAACCGTCCTTCATCACTGTTTCTATATGCCTCTCTCTTAATTTATTAGCCTCTCCACTTTTCACGTCCACGTTCATGGGAGTGACCGACTCTCCATTCCCCATTCTCTTTAAAGTGCCTTCTTGGGGGTCGAGTGGAAGGGTCCCAAACTGGGGACACCCAACACCCACCATCGATACAAGGTCTACGTGATGGTTTGCTTGAGATTGAGAATTAGATGGTACTGGGATCTTTTGAGTATGAAAAAGAAAAGCTGGTGCAAAAGTTTTCCAAAGCTGACAAAGAAGATTCCTAGTTGTTGATTATGTGTTCATCCTGATCACTTGCACGATAGAAAACGCATGGGTGACCATTCGTGCTTGACAAGGCCTGTGGCTAAATCAGTAGTACTCTCAGCTCAGTGTTCACATTCAAATATCCACTTGATGCATCTTGTCCTCTGTATTCTTAGTAATACGCATTTGACATCAGACGCAACCCGAGATCACAAGCCAGCCGAGGTTCCACTACACTTTATCATGGCGGAACCCACATCTATCTTGATGCATCACCAAATTAAATGCCCTATATATGCCGCATGCATATATATATGAGTGTGTGTGTGTGTGTGTGTGTATTTGAAGCTCAGTATATTAGGTTATATTAAAAGAGCATAATCGCATAAATATTACTGGGAACTTCAGGGGGTCCAAAATAATCAGTTTTGAGATTATATATGTTAATCTGCGGAAGTAATGAGAACAGAAAACTTGTATATTGGTTCAAAATTGAACACAAAGGAGACACGTGTTCATATGTATATGAGGCATATATATATATATATCACGTTCCATTTCACTGATGTTTGAGCATGTAACTGATAGATGCATGCATGCCTTCGATTTATGCATACATATTTGCTATGCAATAAATCTTTGGTGAATAATTAATAGGAATCTAGCAATTGAGTGACGGGAATGCGCGAAATGATGACATTTGAGAAAGACAAGGCAAAATAGCATAATTACTTTTGAATATATAGCGGATATACGCGTACATGCTGATATAGTGGCGGGATAAGCCCATGCAGAGGAAATTTCATTTTAATTCTATCATTCTGTGCCATCCATTTTTGTGAATTGGGATCACATTCTAAAAGAGAGATCTCATCCTTATTGCTTTGATATTTATGCTGCTGCTAGCTACGTGGACCAGATATTCCATATACCAAGCTCAATCAATAAATTCATAATTATTGAATATGAAGATTGAAGGGCGCTTTCCTTTTCCCCTCACATCGAATAGACATTTCACTCTACGCGCATTTTCTTGCTTGGCCCCGTTAGTAGTTGTCAAACATTATCAAAAGAAACAACACTTATCTTGAAGTAATACACATTCACTTTCCCCTAGTTTTTTTTTTTCTAAATCTGTTTTAATTTCATATTATATAAATTAATTAGAAGACAAGAAATATATAGGTTAAATTTCATAATTGAGAGGTTTCAGGTAGGAGACTTACATTGATCTCCTAATTGTAGAAGCTTATTGATCTCTGACTGAGATCACTGATCGAATGAGATACCCACAGTGTGTTGGGTGTATGTCAGGTTTTCACAGCCGAAATCCCCTCTCAAATGCAATTGCAGAATACTCGCAGGTATTCAACTCAGAACGTCTTAAGTCTTACTCTCTAATGAGTCATGTAGATCGTACACTAGTCTAGCCTTATTTATAGAAGACTAACTAAGGTTAGGGTTTAATAGTAATTCTTATAATTATTATTTTACCCTTATTTAATGAGCACCCCTTATGGGTGCACATAGTATAATATTTTAACAAACTTATATCCTAGATATTATACGATATTCTAACATCTCCCACTCACACATAATGGGAGTCTTATATGTTCTAAACCCAAGAAACATATTCTTAGTAAATCAAGAGGACACTTTCTCTTTATAATCTGCAGTCATTCATAAAGGGAATATAGGCCGTGCGACCAGCATATTATGAGAACATCAATGCTATACATCAGTTACGAATATATAGTCTCTCGTAAAAAACGCACCTATATGTAGATCATAAAGTATGCATGCACCCCAGATCATAAGAATCACATTTAGATATCTCTTAGTGATCTCATCTATCACAATATCTTGTATTCACAATCATGACACACAATTCATAATTGGTATACTGATAAATACAAAATAATGAAAAACTTAGTTCGCTTTTCTAGACATGTCCCACCAAACTGAATCATTACTCATAGTCTTTAGGAAACACAGTAAGATAGCAAACACCAAGCTATATCTCAAGTACCTGATCAGAGTCTAAGGGTACAAATATAGAGCCAAAGTAAAGGCTCAAGGATCTCACACAATCATGAGTTGAGATCGCACTCATGTTAACCCAAATAGTAGGCATTTGCTCACATGGTATGAAACATGTGTTACATCATTCCTCCTTTTCCTGTGGAGTATATGTCTATTTCACAAATAATGTTGTACAGATGATATTTTAGACACTACAAGTCTAAAATTGAGTTCCTAGATCTACACAATGTCTTGAACTCACATCTGGCAACTAAGGTAAACTAGAAATGATGAACTTATTTCATCAAATCAATTTTAATGACCCTATGTCATCAATCAGACGACTTATATGATTTTAAGTATAATTGCTCTTAAATTATCCTCCTAATGATTTCTCTTAAAATCTTGTCCCATCTCTAATGTCACAAAGACATTGAGGCGGTTACCTGTGTGAGAAAGCTAACCTTTTTGTCTACCCGACATACTCAATAATAAATAAGAATGTACACAACATTCAAATAAAGATATGTAAGCATGGAAATCAAACTTCATTGATTATTAAAGAACATAAAAAAAAAATCTCTGTTTGTGAACCATGGTAAAAATAAAAATACAAATGAAGATGCTAAATTCTATGCAATCTTAAAGACCTAACATGTCTCACAAACACATCTCTAGAAATCGGCTTGGTCAGCAAATCAGCCAATATCTCATGCGTAGACACATACTTCACGTTCACAATCTTATGTGTAACCATATCTTTCACATAGTGATACTTGATATCTATGTGTTTGGTTTTACAATGATACTTTGGATCCTTGGTGTATGCAATCGCAACTTTACTGTCACAGTACACTAACACTGGTTCAGTGTTTTCTGCTTTGCACAACAGTTGATCCAAGAACCTCTTCAACCAAACAGCCTCCTGGGCCACTGAAGATAAGGCCATGAACTCTGCCTCCATTATGGACAAGGATACACAGGATTATTTCTTACTACTTCGTGATATGGCGCCATCACTAAGTAAGAAAACGTATCATGAGGTAGACTTTCGCTCATCTAAGTCCTTTCTGTGATCAACATTAGTGTGTCCTTCTAATCGTAGATCTTTGCCACTTTGATAGCAAAGCGCATAATCAGCAGTCCCCTTCAGATATCTTAAGATCCTTTTTACAGCTTCCCAATGTTTAGGACCTAGGTCGGTTTAATATCTACTCACCAAGCTAACTGCTTGACAGATATCAAGTCTAGTACACATCATAACGTACATTAGACAACTGATCGCATTTCTATATGGAGTTCGGCTCATACGCTCTCTTTCCATGGCAGTCTTAGGACACATTTTGACGCTCAAGGTTCAACTTGTGCTGATAGGAGTGTTAGCAGGGTTACAACTTTCCATACTAAAATGTTTCAAAACCTTTTTGATGTAATTCTCTTATGAGAGATACAAGTGTTTCTTAAAACAATTTCTTGAAATCTTAACTCCAAGAATGTATGCAGCTTCACCCATATCTTTCATCTCAAAGCGAGATGACAACCAGATCTTTACCTTGTTGATAAGCTCCATATCATTTCCAGCTATGAGTATGTCATCAACATATAATGTCATAATCACATACTTGTCCTTAGATCTTTTGGTATGTACACAACTATCTTCACTCATTATAGTGAAACCACTAGAGATGACTGCATTGTGAAAACAAATATACCACTGCCTTGAAGATTGTTTAAGGTTATAGATAGACTTTAAAAGTCTACAAACTTTTTCTTCTTAGCCCTCTTTAATGAAACCCTCAGGTTGTTCCATATAAATTTCTTCATTTAATTCTCCATTGAGAAAGGCAGTCTTTACATCCATATGATGTAATTCAAGATTTAGACAAGCCACTATAACTAAAAGTAAGCAAACAAATCTAAATCGTACAGCAGGAGAAAAAGCCTCCTCATAGTCAATTCCTTCCTGCTGTGTATAACCCTTTGCTACTAGTCGAGCCTTAAATTTTTCAATCATGCCATCAGCTCTTTTCTTGATTATGAGAACCCATTTGTTCCCAATAACCTTGCATCCCCCTAGAAGATCAACAAGTTCCCAAACATTGTTAATTTTCATAGACTCCATTTCCTCTTCCATAGTTTTAGTCCATTTATCTTTAAAAAGGGGTTAAAAGAGTCTCTTTCAAATTTCTCAGCTCATCTTCATTTTGTAGGAGCATTGTAAAAAGTTCACCACATTCAATCTCATATCGATGGCGAGGAGTCTTTTTACGTGAACCACATCTCAGTTATGATTCATTGAATCTTGTTTCATTGTTCCCATTTGGATTAATATTGCTCCCATTCGAATCTAGAACGTTGTTCTTTCTCCCACTTGGAATAAGTTCCATTTGGTCACTCCCACTTAAAGCAACTGGCTCAGGAACACTTTTATTCGCATCAAATGATGAAGAAGGTTGCTGATGAGAAACTAATTCATCATCTATTATAATCCTCCCATTTGAATGAAGTGGTCCTAGTGCGTTCAGATCTTCTATCTCAAATAAGAATAGGTCTTGACCTACCTCACCCTTCTTAGGATATTCGTTCTCTAAGAATGTGACATCTCAACATTCGAATTCAGTCACACTCCTACTGTCTTACTGACCTATAAATACATAACCTTTTGAGGTTTCTGAATATCTAATGAAGATACTTTTCTTTCCTCTCAAGCCCAATTTCCCATACTTGTGAAAGGAATTATGTGTATAAGCAGTACATTCCTAAAGTTTCAAAACACTTAGGTCAGGCTTTCGCCCAGTCTATAACTCATATGGAGTGGTTACAACTGATTTCGTAGGCACACGGTTAAGTATATAGGTTGCAGACATCAATGCATCACCCCAATAGGTGATTGGCAAGTTAGCCTATGCCATCATGAACCTAACCATTTTAAGGAGTGTTCTATTCCTTCTTTCTGCAACACCATTTTGTTGTGGAGTACTTAGAATAGTCAACTGATGAACTATCCCTTTTTCATCACATAATTCATTGAATTGAACTGACAAATATTCTCGGCCTTAATCGGTTTGAAGAACCTTAATTTTCTTGTCTAATTGATTCTCAACTAAGTTCATATAGTTTTTGAAGCAGCTCAATGCTTTTAACTTATGAGAAATCAAACAGACATAACTGAAACGAGTATAATCATCAATGAATGTGATGAAATAATTCACTCCATGTTGGGCCCTGACATTCAAAGGCCCACTGATGTCAGAATGAACTAATTGCAATATAAAAAGGCTCTAGTTGCTTTATTGAAGGGTTTTCTTGCAGATTTTCCAATTAGACAAAATTCACAAGTAGACAAATATACTCGTTTAAAGCCGGGAGCAAACCTTTTTTTGCTAACTGCTGCATTCTTTGTTGGCTAATGTGACCAAGTCTAGCATGCCATATAGTTACATCGTGATCATAATCATGCATAGAGGCAAACATGGGAAAACTAACATTATTATTAATGTAAGATTCGTCATCCAAATCCATAGATATAAAACCTCCGGTTACATAACCAAAACCATAAAAAACTGAGTCATTACTCAATTTAACACAATTGTTATGGAAATACAACTCATAGCTTAGTCTAAGTAAAACCAAAAACTGAAATAACATTCTGACGAATTTAAGGTGCATAAAAGACATCATGTAAAATTAGGTCTTGACTACCACGCAGGACTAACTTGCATGTTCTGATCCCTTTGACAGCAACCTTAGTGTTGTTGCCCATATATATCCAAAATGCTCCATAAAAAACTAGTCGAAAGTCAACAAAGGCATCACAGTCACGGGCTACGTAGTCCATGGCTCATAAGTCTACAATCCATATAGGACAAGATTCAGTTAGCATAATCAAGCTAGAAACACAAAGTTCACTAGCATAAGCAGTGTAAGTTACCTTTTTGAAAGGCTCAGGGCAATCACTCGCATAATGTCCCTTCTTTTGGCAATTGAAGTACTTAACTTTTGCCGTATTCACCTTTCGCTAGTTCTTTTTGCCTTGCTGATGAGTCTTTGGCTTTTTCTTTGATTGAGCTAGTTCTTTGTTCTTTCCCCAGCTCTTTCTCTTCGAACCATATCTTTTACCTAAAGTTGCCATGTGCAACTTAGGTATTGGCTTGGTTGATTCAAGTCTTTCTTCCTCGAGTTCGAGGTGTCACCGGATATCTTCTAGAGTCGTGATTCTGTCATTATGGTGAGATGCATCTTCATATGCTCCCACGAACTGGGCAAAGAGTGAAGGATAGCTTGGATATGCTCTTGTCTGTTAAGACATTTCTAACATCTTTTAGCTCAACGATCATATTTGACATCAGCCTCAGATGTTTCCTCATTAAATGTTCTGGGCGTTTTTTATATAAGTCAAATTTGATTGTTAGAGAACGCAATCTAGAAACAGGCGTAGTTCCAAACCTCGTTCTTAGAGCATTCCAAAGCCCCATAGCACTTTGGTGATCCTTGAACTCCCTTAAGATGTCATCATCCATAATGCTCAGCAACGTAATGCGAGCAATGAAATTCTTTTTCTTCCAAGCGTCATAAACTTCATGGTCCTACCTATATTGGGCCATGTTTCCAGCTTCTAGCTCTTCTATGACATTTTTTAGAGCCTCAAGAGCCTCTTGCTCTTCTAAGAGATACTGGACTTTCGTACTCCAAATCTCATAATTGTCGTCGTTTAGCTTCAACCCTTTGTTGAGCTCAGCGACAATACTTTGGGAAATCGTAGTCATTCTTTACATAAAAAGAAAGATAGACTTAAATCAAGATCAGATAATTAAAAACACGCAAGATTCAATGTTCACCATACTTACAAATTATGACACTAAGTATCATGTGATTAAGCTAATTAACCTATACATAACCCAGAGTCGAAAGAGCACGAAGTTCCAATCATCGTCTTATGGTTATATGCAAGGTGTGAATTAACAAAATCAAAACACAAGTGTCCTTATTAGGCTACAAACTAATTGTAAATCATGATTTTTCAAATGCTAAACAAAATTAACATTTGTTAACTAAGTTGTTAAACTAATCAACACATTAATAAATCAATTATATAATGTTAAATTAATTAACATTCATTAAATGAACATGTTAAACTAATTAACATATTTAAATGCATATGTTAAGCTAATTAACATTATATGTCTAAATTTTCTATTGGAAGAAAATTAAAAAAAATGTTAAACTAATTAACATAATGACAAGTAATCACATATTACTTGATTGAAATTTATTGGGATATAAAAAATTAATTTTTCACCAAAAAATTAATTGTTTTTATTTGGGGCTAAAATATAAATACACAATTTATATTTTTGAACATATCTAGATGTTCATTAATTAGGGATTTAACGATTAGACCTGTAATTATTTTTGGATAGGTCACATGCCCAATTAAAAATACAAGGCCCAACTTTTAAAAATAGCCAAAAAAAACTCTTTTAATAGGCAAAAAAAATTTTGACAATGAACCTAAATCAAACCCTATAAGCCCATTAAAAGAATTAGGGTTTCAAATCAAAAAAAATTTAGGATTTTTGAAAATATTTTTTTGAATTTAAAATATATATTTTAAATTTTATAAAATTTTAAATTATTGAGAATTTTTTTTGAATTTAAAAAAATAGATCTCATCTTCTTCCCTCCTTCCCTCCCCTTCGCCGACGACCTATTTGCTAGTGACCATTGTCGCCGGTGATAGGTATGAGAAGAAGGGAAACTGCCGTTTTTGCATTCTCAATAAACGGGTTCGCTACTTCTAAGGGAAAGATTCAATTTTTTATTTTTTATTTTTTGGTTCGGCAGCTTAGGTGTGGACACCACCAGTCTAAAGAGTGTCGCTGACGACAGTGGTCACTGACGGTCAGTGTAGATGCAAACACTCTTTTCAGCGGTCCGTAACATAGAGGGAACGGTAGGTATCAAGATGCATAACTTCTACATTTTCTGGTTATGGCTGTCGACAACCAGCTTCCCACTTTTGGGACGACTATCGCCGGCAGCAATGAAGATCGAGGTTCGGAAGTGTTTCATGGTGGGAAAAGACTTCTTAGAAGCATTTTTATCTTCGATGAAGAAGACTTCTCAAAAAAGAAATTTTTTTAAAAACTAAAATAGCCTCAAATAAAAATATTGATTCCAATAAAATATATTAATGATCAAAAAACCAACTAGACTCTAATACCAATAAAGGGAATAAAAGAATATATATACATTCAGAGGTTTCAGGTATGAGACTTACATTGATCTCCTAATTACGGAAGCTTATTGATCTCTGGCTGGAATCACTGATCAAATGAGATATTTACATTGTATTGGGTGTATCTCAAGTTTTCATAGTCTAAATTTCCTCTCAAATGTGACTAAAGAATACTCGCAGGTATTCTATTCAAAACGTCTTAAGTCTCACTTTCTAATGAGTTATGTAGATCGTACACTAGTCTAACCTTATTTGTAGAAAGCTAGCTAGATTTAGGGTTTAGTAGTAATTTTTATAATTAATATTTTACCCTTATTTAATGACCACCCCTTATGGGTGCACACAATATAATATCTTAACAGACTTACATCTTAGATATTATATAATATTCTAACAAATTTCATAATTGAGAATAATACCATTTGGGTCCCTCGCTTTCTACAAAATTATCCTTTTGATCTTTTATTCATTAATTGTCTAAAATAGTTTCCCACGTATTAAAAATTATTATACTTGGTCTACTACTTTTAAGAAAATATTAAATTTAGTCTCTTTACTAAACCTTAATTTGCTCACCACTAGAACTAAATATGATATTTTTTCTCAAAAGTGAGAAGTTAAGTGTAATATTTTTCGATAAATAAAGAATTAAAATGATAATTTTGTAATAAGTAAGAGGCTAAAAAATTATTTTTTTCCATAATTAGCTAATTAATTAATTCATCAAGTTTCATAGATTAAATTAATTAATTAATTAAATTTGGAATAATATTTTGCTCTCCTAAATTATGCTGGAATGAATGGTTGTATATCACTCAACAAGCCTTTATATATATTGTTTGTACCCATGTTTTAATTAATTCCGGCATTCCTATGTTTATCTTCCTGCTGCCTGAGAGTTCACAAATTTCGTTAGTCTCTGTAAAGTACAGCTAGGAGATGCTCACCTCTAGGGCTCTTCGTCTTCACTCTAGTCTAAACCATGAGTTCATTTTAAGCTCTTAATTTGTTGAAAACAAAATTCATGGCTTCAAGATGTATGCTTCGGGCATTTAAGCACTTGTGATTTTATATAAATTAGGAGAAACCTGAATCCAAATTTGTCACAGTTCGCTCAATAAATTACTCACTATTAAATCATATGATTTTATAAATTTAGACCGTTAAATAAAAATTTAATAACTTCACATGATTTCAAAATTAATATGAACGTCAGACATTTTTTTCCTAAATCCAGCAAATCCATATTTCACGTTAGACCATCTACCCCTATAAACCCATCTGTCTAAAATCTAGCCGGCCTCATTCGGAAAAGGAAACTTCAGTAGGAAAGTTCGGGAGCGGAAAGTTATTATTATTGTTATTATTATTATTATTATTTGACTAAGAAAGTGGAAAGGTTAAAAATATGAATTCAGAACTTCACAAAAATAAAATAAAAAGGGAAAAAGAAAAAAGATCACATATCTACGGATGAAAAAGCATTGCTATGTGAACTGAAAAATTAAAAGAATGAGCCACGATTACGAATTTCATGTGGTGATCTTTTTGAAAGCTGCTTTTAATCTAGCAAATATGTGGAAGGCAACACATAGTAGCTCATCGACCCCCTCAAACTTCCCCAAAAAGGTAGCATCTCTGCTATCGCTTGCCGCAATTCTTTCTCCTCCTCCGTCTCCCTTCTTGTTCACTTCCCATTTGCCGGCTTAAGATCTGACCACCTTTCTCTACTTGATCTCTAATCCCTAGATCTGCTCCTCCCTAGTCAAAAATATTCAGATTCAAAATATTCTCCACAACCTCCTCACCTCGTCTTACATACTTCAAGAATCTCACCATCCCCTCTTATCAATGTCTACATATCTATGGAAGCTACATTTGGTTTTCATTTGTGATCTTTGTTTTGTGTTTGCAGGAGTCATCGAAGACAGTTTTTATCTTAACTGCCCATTTATAGCAAAGCTTCTATTTTCCCCCCTTCTTTTTACACAAGTTTCCTCACCTCAGTTCTTCTCCAAGATACACTCCGTCACACCGAAATCATTTTCTTTTCTGTAAAATTGATTTCCATTATTTACATCGATAATTACGAGAGTTGTCACTCACATAGAAAAATTGGAAATGTTGCTAGCTAGGTTATGCTAACCTCGGCTCTTATGGAACACAATCGTTCCTTTTCTCATATAATCTTGGGTTTTCATGTTCTTTCCGATTGTCTTTTAGTTTGTTTGGGACACTCTCAAGCGGAAGGTACCAATCTCATATATTGTTCATTATGTCAATTTCAATTTCCTTTTTCAGCGAGAAAAAAAGATAGAAAGAGCTAACCATTATCCTGATGCCAAAATTAAAAAAATAAAAAAAAATAATTTTAAAAAAAAGCTACCCATCTCAAGTTAGCCCGCAAATGGGACGTCGTTAAGTTTAAGACAAATAGACCAAAGGATATGAGTCTACAAAGCTTCAAATGATGGAAAGAAACTCTCAACGTTAAAAATTGTTCAATCTTTTTTTTTTTTTTTCTTGAACAAAATAACGTCCAGTCAATGAGAAAATGCAAAGTCCGTGAACCACATTGTCCAAAAAAAGACAATACACAATTTCCACAAAAGAATATACTTGCCCAAAAGTAGCATTGCTCAACCCCCGCAAAGATATTCCTTCCGACATACCAAACCCACTCCATTTAGCTATTGATTAGCAACTTAGAACTGCATACCAAAGGCATTCAAAGAAATGCACATAATACCTTACATGCACATCGAGGAGGCTGTAGAATGGGTGCAGAGGAATCAAAATTTTAGAAATTGAGTGCAATAAATTCCGTTCTGCCTTGAAGTTGCCAGAACATAAAAGGGTGTAACAAAGCAACCATTACTCGTTAAAATTTTTCACCTGCTTAAAGTCCATTTAGAATGTATACAACTCTCTTGCGCATCTTTTCAAGTGTCATAACTTGTTAAAAGGGAAAAAAAAATTCACAAGCTGAGTATACAAGAGATACACATTTTGCTAGTTATTTTGTTGGCCCGATTACCCCTCCACCAACGTATCGACCATAAACATGTTCACTGCTAGTTTCTCTACTAAGAGGATGCCACTTACCTTCATAATAATTTTATTCTGGAAGGAGGGGGAATTGGAGGAGACGGAGTAAAGCACTTAATCAGCGCCTGTATCTTCGACAACAGATTTCTTGTATTCGGGCTTGAGTTCATAAGTTCCTTGATTGGCACCCCTTTTATTGTACACGCACAATTCATTCAGTATCTCCTTCAAGAATTGCTGAAAAAGAAGGGATAAAATCCACATTACCAAATGTTAAAAGCAAAGGCAAGTCAACTATATAAGTTTAAATTGTCAGAAATTATGTAATGAATCTATTGATCAGAAAATCAAACTGAGAACATAAGCAGATTACATAATTTGACCTTTAGAAGTATATATATGAATATATAAAAACCATGTCTCATTGAGCATTGGATACTCTATCTTTGAAGTTGTGGTTTCAAAAACCACTAAAGGTGGGAGGGGTGGTAATGGAAAATAGGATAAGAAATATTTTATTATTTGTCTGTAACTTAGTTATTAAGAATAAATATAGAGATTTACTCATCTGCTTAGGATTTAGTTAGTTAGAATAAATTTTGGAATTTGAATTATTTTGAATTTAGATATTTTGTTAAGATTGAATAATCTAAAAATTTGAATTTGAATTACTTTAGAATTATCTATTTGAATATTTTGTTACGATTTTATATTATCTTGTTTTGTTATAGGGCTCTCTTTAAATAGCCTTAAGCACTTTGTTATAAGGAGACTATTTGATTCAATATTATTGAGTTAATCTAATTTCCTCTCTCTTCTCTCTTCTTCTTCCACTATCCTTCCCCACTCTTCCCATTCTCTCCCTAATGTCCTACATCAATTTAGTATTAGAGCCTTCTTCACTCCAGCCACACACCCTTGCTTGAACCTCATCGGAAACTCACCAATAAACACAAACCCACCTTTGTCCGCCCAAAGACACCACTTTCCAGCCACCCATTCGACGCAGAAGGAAAAATTTGGCCAAATCCCAAAGCCCCATCTTCGGCGGTCGCCTCACATGCCAACTAGAGGTTTTGTGTGTGTGCTTCACGCACCCCACATGCCTGCACGTGCCAGCAAAGATTTTTTGCAATTTTGGCCTCCGTTTTGCCTGCTTTCTCACACCTCCTGCAACTATTGGGAAGTATTCTAGGGGAATTTTTACTGCTTTTTGGCTTCAAAATCACTCAAAAATACCAATGTTCAAGTTGCTATGGAACAAAAGATCCAAGACACTCTAAATGCTCTGGAAGATTTTCAAGAGCAGCTTGATGAACTATGGAGGAGTGCTATTAAACAGAGAAATATCCAAAATTTCAGCAACAACCTAAAGGATTTAGCTAGTGAAGAGGATAACTTTGACCAGATCAACGTAAAACATAACTTCTCATATGACACTGACGTAATAGATGAAGTCCATATAGAGGATTCTAATGTTATTATCGTGAAACCCCTTGATTGCCCATCAAACATTGACGAGGACGATAATGTAATAGGCTATAAAAACGAATTGGAAGCAAATATAGGATGTGATGTTCATGAGAATTCATTACAACATTTTGAAGTTACACCTCAAGTTGTTAAAGACCACATCCAAGTTCATCTGACAGAGTTATGCCAAGTTGATTTTTTTTTCCTGATGTCATCAAGAACCCAAAATTGATTCTGCTGTCAATTTTACTGTTGATGTTTGTTGTCAAACCTAAAGCGCCAAAATGGAATTTCCTACTACTTCCTCACTTCAAAACTTGAGGATGAGGTTTTTTCAACCAGGGGAGAATAATGGAGAATGGGATAAGAAATATTTTATTATTTGTTTGTAACTTAGTTATTAAGAATAAATATAGAGATTTTATCATCTACTTAAGATTTATTTAATTAGGATAAATTTAGAAATTTGAATTATTTTGAATTTAGATATTTTGTTAGGATTGAATAATCTAGAAATTTGAATTTGAATTACTTTAGAATTATCTATTTGAATATTTTGTTACGATTTTATATTATCTTGTTTTGTTATAGGGCTCTCTTTAAATAGCCCTAAGCACTTTGTTATTAGGAGACTATTTGATTCAATAGTATTGAGTTAACCTAAGTTCCTCTCCCTTCTCTCTTCTTCTTCTACCATCATTCCCCACTCTTCCCCTTCTCTCCCCTTCTCTCTCTGGTGTCCAACATCAAGTGGACTATAAGGGAAAGGGATAAGCTAATCATGTTGTGTAGCCTTCATAGGACCAGGTAAAAATGTTGAATTTTGTATTGGGATACCCATATGTAAAGTGCAAAGGATATTTGCACATTGCAAATGTCTTTTACAACAGCAACTGTCATGCAACTGACCCTTAAATATAATGCACATCCAAATATTTTAATGCAATAGGAAAATGGAAAAACAATTACTAGATTTAGTATAACCACACCATAGAGCAGTGAAGTCTAACTTAAAAAATAAATTCCAGAAAAGAAATAGTGAGACAAAGCAAGTTTTTCTAAAACACCCCCTCCCCCCATAGGAAAAGACTAGAAAAGAGAGAGAGAGCAGAAAGACATACAGCAGGTTGATCAGTCTCTTGCACAAGCTGTTTCAAGGCCCAGTTAGGCTGTCTTTCAAATAGCTTGAACATTATATCCTCCAGCTCTCCACGATCTCTTCTCGTTCTCTTTGTATCTGATTGTTTCACAGGCTGTGGCTTCTTCTTATCCTGTGACAGTTTGATAAAAATAATATTAATGACACTTCATATGAACACCTAATCATTGATATAAATCTTCCATGCCATATGCCCAAATTTTATGCAATGCAAGCACTTGATGTAAAGCCAATTATTAGCATGTCAATCAACATATAATATTGCCTATAGAAAGCATAAAAAAGGGTACCTTTGAATTAGATGAAACAAGACCAACCATTCCAGGCATGGGCCTCATTAGAACTCCACGATCATTGTCAATAACCTTCCAACGGAGAAACAAGCTAATCATCAATTTCCATCACACAAATATGCAATAAGCCAATAACTACCTTAGGGACAATGGAATAATAAATAAGAAACATACCTGTATTTGTCGATTTTTAATCATAGATTTGTTTGTCCTTTCACGACACAATTTGCCATACTCTTCAATATTTTCACCATGGGGCTTCATATCAAATTTATGTTCTACTTTCCCTTCCATCGCAACCTTGCCTAACAAAAATGTAGTGGTTGTTACCTTACTCAAGGTACCAAGCATAATTATGACAACTGACATAACCAAAAGCACTGTATATGCAAGTTCTGTTTCATCTATTTTAAATGTATAACAGGCATAATAGTGAGTTAGTCATTATGATCATTTTCACATCATGATGTAAAACCCATTAATACCCATTAAGTTTAAAGGTACTTCCACTTCGCCTTCTCGATGTCTCTCAAGAAAGTCGTCAATTCTTCAATAATAGGTTTCTAAGTACCATGCAAACATTTATATGTACATTTCATTGCTGCTATTATTAACATTATACAAGGTCAATATCACAAAAAGCCAAAAGAAGCATTTAGTGTGAGTGAGCCTGTTAAAAACTAAGAGTAGGAGCACCTAGTCGCTTGGGAGGGTCCCTTGTGGGTATTTTCAAGCCCCACATCGGATGGGTTTAAGTGTATGTGAGTGTGTATAAGTAAGACATTTAGACTGTTTGGATACCACTTGCATTAGGTGGTTTTATCAAGTCTTTGGATACAAAAAAAAGAAAAGGGAATAGCCAAAAGAAAATTTTCCTATATCCAACACTATGCTATCCTGCTTTCTTACATCTTGGCCATGAGTTACTGCTCACTTCAATTGTAACAGGTTAACGGCTGCATCCTGTTTTGCTTAAACTCAAGGAGCTATGAAAGTACCAACCCAGATTTACTAGTGGTCTTCCAAATTCTAACTAGTCCTCCTCAACACAGAAATTAATTCAAAATGAAGTTAACAGTTCTTTTGCCATCATTATCGTTTCCCTTCTACCACAACAAGACTTTGCTTTTCTAAATGGCCAGGTAAAAATCTAATCCCTAACATGGCAGGGCCAAAAATCAAGGTAGAATTAAGGCTTTTGTCTTTTAAGACAGTATACAACTTAGGCTGTATCTTTACTAGTAATTCCAACGTCAATGGAGAGAATTTATATACTGCTCTATTGAAGAGTCATCGGGCATGAAATGTAAAATAAATAAATATCATCAATCAATGCTTCAAGTCGAGATGATATAGGATTATGTGCAAGAGGTTAGATATATAATATTGATGCACAATGGTGTCGCTCCAGTACAATTCTCACCTTGGTTTGTCTCAGAGAATACACACATAGGAACAAAGTCTTTAAACATATTTAAAGAATAAGTTTTCGGCATATTCGCTGCCTCTGTGCCAGCCATCTCCATCGTGAACTGACATAATTATGAGACAAGTTAGAAAATGTATGACTCTCTCTCATCAATAATGAATCAACAATATTTAGCAGAATCACTTAATTTATTGCGATAATTGTCGATATAGCACAAATAATAAATATCAATCAGATAATAATAGAAAACGTATATAATGAGCTACCAGAGAACAATGTCTTCAGAATGTAAATCTAGCTGCATTTAAGCTACCAATCATCACGAAAGTATATAATGTTATGTAAAATTCACTAGAAGCATAGCTTAAAGCAAAAAAAATACACCACCTGTGATTGTTTCATTGTCTGAAATTAGAAATGGTGCATTACTGCACAAATCAATAAAGTAGGGTTTCGGAAAAGTTGATGAGGATTAATAACAACTTATCCAAAAAAAAAAATCACAAATTTATAGAATGATTTCCATTCCCAACTACGTAACTATCTGTTCAAGTCACCAAACAACATCACTCAGTCTTGCCAGTAAGAATACCAAAGCAAAACAACTCAACACGCGGGGGAAAATCCAATTTAAATACCGCATAAAAGATGAAATTTCAAAGTTATCGAGAATTACCTGGAGAGCGGAGGGATCGTCAGCGTGAAGAGGATCAAGGGAGAGGACGACCTTGGCGAGAGCTTGAGGATTGGAAGGAGAATGATTTTGCCATGACTTTGCGACTACCAGAGGACACTTCATCAGCCAAACCGATCTCTCAGCCTTCAAAGTCTCCAAGTTATTGCCGCTACTGCCACTATAATTGTGATCTTCGTCCATCTACCCGATGTCTAAGCTCTCTATATTTCCTCTCTCTCTCTCTCTCTCTGGTTTTATCTCTTCCCTAGCTACGCTGCTAGATGTCCGAAGCTGAGAAGTGAACTACTTTCGCCGGATCGAACTAAATTAGACTGCAGTCTGCGGTCAATCTTATTAAACATAGATAAAATAAAAAATAAACAAAAAGAAAATGGTTTTCAGTTTGGGCCAGAAGAGGCCGAAAAGCAGCAGAATGAACTTTGGGACTTGAAACTAGTAGGCCTAAAACAGTCCAATAGATTGGGCCTAAGGCATTTGTCAGGTAAATATCTTGACAAACTAAACACCGATGAGCTTGATATTTAGAGAAATTATAGTTTAACACGCTAAATGCTAAAAAAAGATTCATCAACAGGATTAGTATTTGATTTTCAGATTAAATATGTTATTCAAAATTTTTATCAATATCAATTTTAGTCACTTTTTTCGTTTGTGTCAAATGATGTCTTGTAAAACATTATATTGACTTTTAAAAAATTAAAAGGAATGTATGGTAAACGATTACCACAATATCAAGATTTTCAATTAAACTTTCTTAATTTAGCTATAGAAAATTTTAAACGATTTGGCTACAGGGTTGGGAGTCAATTGAGTTTAAAGACAAGTATATGAAACGATGACAGTCGTTTAAGCTTAATATATATTTAGGTGATGCTTTATTATCTTCCTTCTGTGTTAGGATGTCTTTAACAAGTGGATAAATGTTTTGGTTAACTTTCTTCTCGATTCAATCCAATATTCCTTTAATTTTGGCGTTGTTCTGCGAATTAGAAAATTGAACATGAAGAAAAATACATAAAATTTAAAATGATGTTAATCATTTTAACCTTATGCGTTGTGCGGTTTATAAAATATCCTGTCTAATCTTTGTTTGATGTTGCAGTTACGTCTTGCTCTTGCCTTAGCACTCCATAAAGATGTCATTTTTGGTTGATATGACCTAAGGGGACTACACAAAATTGTAACATTTGTGGCAGAAGGAAACTACCTAGTAATTTTCACAATAATCTAGTGGAGACAAACCGCGAAAAAGAAGAAAACGTCCAAAAGATGCTGGACCAAATTTATAATGTCAGCTTGTGTATAATGTACAATGCTTCGACGTCTATAATGCTTCGACGTCATGCTCATTGGCTGTCCATTTTTATCATCCTCCCAGCAAAGAATGAACAGAGAAGAGCCACGTCGTATTTTATAGTTGACGAAAGAAATACGCCTGAAAATTTTTAGATAAATTTAATTAATTGTAAAAGATATACAATATTTGTTTTAGTTGAAATCAAAATTAATTAAAATTATGAGTGTATTTTAATCAGTAATAGATAGATGAATAAGTGAAAAAAATTTAAGGAAAATCTTTTACATACTATAAATTTTTTAGATAAATTATCACATAGTTTCTTTTTTGAGAAAAAATGAAATTTGTTAAGCTTAAATATTATCAATTTATCATGTTTTTATAAAAAAATTATATCTATTAAAATTATTTTTACTTAAAATATATTTAACATGATTGTATATGATATATCTATTTATTTTCTATATTTAATATAATTAATTAAATTTCATACCCTCATTCTGTTTCTTCTCCATTTACCCTACGTGAAGCTTTCACTCAACTTGAACCCAATAAGAGGGGACCACGCGTCGACGTTCAATTAGTTTAATCCATATATGCACGCTACAATGTTCTTGGAAGCATTTTTCCTGTTTTTAAGTACCTACCCCCAAGCTTCAAATGGAAAATATCACATCTCCATTACTCCAAATGGGTCGCCATTCGCTCTTGGCTCTCCTCATCTTCGCCCTCTTATACGCCGTGGTGGCAACGACCGAGTTCATCGACGAAGACGATGACCTTTTAATCCGTCAGGTCGTTTCGGACGATGAAGATCACTTGCTCAACACCGAGCACCACTTCTCCAACTTCAAGGCTAAGTTCGGCAAGACCTATGCTACAAGAGAGGAGCACGACTATCGCTTCGGGGTCTTTAAGGCTAACTTGCGCCGAGCCAGGTTACACCAGAATCTCGATCCCTCCGCCGTCCACGGCGTCACCAAATTCTCCGATCTGACCCCCTCCGAATTTCGCCAGCAGTTCCTTGGCCTTAGGCCTCTTCGTCTTCCCGCCGATGCTCACAAGGCTCCGATCCTCCCTACCAATGATATCCCTACTGATTTCGATTGGCGTGATCATGGAGCCGTCACTCCCGTCAAGGACCAGGCATGTATATCCATATGATTATTCGTTTACGCTCTGGTTTTGTGTTTTTGACATTCTTGTTTGGTGATTAGGGCGCATGTGGATCATGCTGGTCGTTTAGCGCCACAGGAGCTCTGGAAGGAGCTCATTTTCTAAGGACTGGAGAGCTCGTGAGCCTTAGTGAGCAACAGCTCGTAGATTGCGACCACGAGGTACATACAAACTTTTGCATTTCCTGATATATTGATCGTGTCCTTTCTACTATATTTTATTATGTATTGACGCGAAAAGTAATATTAAAAAAAAAAAACAAAAAGACTTTGAGAATATTGTTTTACTAGATCTTGTCTTCGAGGCTCTGTTTTCATTAACTCCGGAGACGTTTTTAATATTTCGGGGACGCTTAAAATGCTCTGCTTTTCAGCTAAAGCAGAAAGATAAGTGGAGATAGTTGTGGTATGCATATAGTAATCGAATTACAAAAATGCCTGAAAACATTGTCCTATTCTTGTATTGCTAATATGCACGGTAAGTCACACGGTTAGGTCATGATCATAATCTCTAATTATATAATTTAGACATGATTAGCCGGTGTAGTTATTATTGGTTAATTTGATTTTAAGTTTTATAAGACTGCAAAATGAACACCGTCATATTGCCAAAGACAAATAGTGAACTAACATCTGTAATTATCTCAGTGTGATCCGGAAGAATATGGAGCATGTGACGCAGGCTGTGGTGGTGGGTTGATGACCACTGCATTTGATTACACACTCAAGGCTGGGGGACTAGAGCGAGAAGAGGATTATCCATACACTGGAACAGACCGTGGCCCGTGCAAGTTTGACAACAGCAAAATTGCTGCTTCTGTATCTAATTTCAGTGTGATTACCACTGATGAAGATCAAATTGCTGCAAATCTGGTGAAGAATGGTCCTCTTGCAGGTGCTTAATTTGATTGTTTGATCATTTTTTAAAAAAGAACAAGATTGAATGGGGCTTAGGAAAATTCTAACTTTTGCTTTGCTTGGAACAGTTGGTATCAATGCAGTTTTTATGCAGACATACATTGGCGGCGTTTCATGCCCATTCATCTGCACAAAACGTTTGGATCATGGGGTTCTTCTAGTGGGATATGGCTCTGCTGGTTATGCTCCCATTCGGTTTAAGGAAAAACCTTACTGGATTATAAAGAATTCATGGGGACAGAACTGGGGAGAGGACGGATATTACAAGATCTGCAGAGGTCGAAATATTTGTGGGGTGGATTCCATGGTCTCTACCGTAACTGCGTTGCATGCTTCTAGTGAATAATTTTAAGGATGCTTTTATTGTGGTTTTCTGGTACTAGGCAAGCTTATGTAAATAAGTTGTTCTGTAATGTGTATTGTTGGATACTATAAGAACCACATAGGAGCAGGAACATATTGCTGTTTATGTATCAGTTTGCGTAACTCTGTATGCTTATTTCAACTGCTGCAGATCGCTATCTGTTGCAGAATCAATAGTAATGAGAAGTGATGAAACATATTATTGGAAATCTTTGGGTATGAAGCCATACTGCTTTCTTTTATACAGCATGTTGTATTATTGTGAAATTCCATTGCAACCCTGATTGCATGAGAGGTAAATGAAGGATTAGGAAGGAATTAGGAAAGCCACTACATAATGCTTGTGAACTTGTAGGGTGATATACTGATTGCTCACACCCAGAGTGGGTCAGTGGAGTGGCCAGGAATTTAGTGTAACTTCGTTCAGCTTATAATAACACTTAGAAGTTAAGAGCATAACTAGCAGTTTTAGCCATGATTATGAATCTGGGATATTTGGTCTTCTTGTGATCAGACGGAAGATGAAGGTAATGGAGAATGGGATAAGGGATATTTTATTATTTGTTCATAATTTGTTATTAAAGATAAATTTAAATATTTTAAGATTTAGATATTTTAGAATAATCTATTTGAATCATTTTAAATTTAGATATTTTATTAGGATATGCTTATTTATGTGTTAGGATTTTATATTTTTAATATTTTACTTTGTTACAAGCTCTCTATAAATAACTTTTCCTATTTTGTTATTAACATATTATTATTGATTGAATAAAAATATTATTTGACCTGATTTTCTCTCTCTTCTTTTCTCCTCTTACTTCCCTCTTCCTCTTCTCTCTCTCTCTCTCTGGGGTTGTCCTACATCAATTTGGTTTTAAACCTTGAGCCTTTTCATTCCATCCGCACATCCTTACCAAAGTCTTGCCACAAACTCCCTGAAAAGCACCAAGGCACTCTGGCCACCCAAAAACACCACTTTCCAATTTCCAGCCATCCATTCACCAAGCCACTAGCACCATTCGTCACAAAAGGAAAAACCCAGCCACACCCCAAAGCCTCATCTCCAGCAGCCACCACACACAGCAGCAAGAGTCCCTACATGTAGGCTTCATGTGCCCCAAGTACTCCACGCGCTAGTGCTTCTGTGTTGTGATTTCAGTCACTATTTTACATGTTTTCTCATCCTGTTCAGTCCTACACACCTACAAGTATTGGGAATCATTTTGGAGGATTCTTACTACCTTCTTGGCTTCAAAATCATTCAAAGTCTTAGTTTCTTTCCTTTTCCCCTTGAGAGTCTTATTACCCTTTTAATTGTAAAGTGTCAACTTAGATCACACAAGTTTATGACGGTTTTTGCATAAATCTTTGTTCTTGATAGGTTACTATGAAGACTTTGCTCTGGTTATTACCTATTTATTAGCCTTAATTCGTGTAGAACCCCTGCTCTCATCAGGACAAACTTAATAACTTGGGTCTTCGACTTTGAGTTGGGGGCAACTTGGGTCCATCTTAGCCCCGTAACCCTAATAAAAAAAAAAAAACCAATGTTTGAGTTACTATTAGAACAAAATATCTAAGACTTTCAAGATGCTTTAGAAGATTTTAGAGCATACCGATCACTATTAAGTTTGTCCACATAAATATAGAACATGATTTTTCATATGACGATAACTTAATAAATGAAGTTGATATAAAGGATTCTAATATTATTATAGCAGAACCCCTTGATTGTTCATTAGACATCAATGAGGACGATAATGTAATAGGTTATAAAAACGAATTGAAATCAAATATAGGATGTGAGATTCATGAAAATTCTTTACACATTTTGAAGTTACACCTAAGTTGTAGAAGATGACATTCAAGTTCATATGACTAAGTTATGTCGAATTGAATTTGTTATTCCTTAAGTACTAAAGGACCAAAAGTTCTCTCTGCTATCAATTTTACCATACATGTTCATTGCCAATCCTCAAGCGCCAAAATGGATTGTTTTGCTCTTCCAAACTTCAAAACTTGAGGATGAGTTTTCTTTAACCAGGAGAGAATAATGGAAAATGGAATAAGGGATATTTTATTATCTGTTTGTAATTTAGTTATTAAGGATAAGTTTAAATATTTTATATTTAGTTAGTTAGAATAAATCTTAGAATTTGAATTATTTTAAATTTAGATAGTTTAAGATTATTCATTTGAGCTAAATTTAGATATTTTTGTTAGAATATGCTTATTTATTTGTTAAGATTTTATATTTTTATTATCTTATTTCATTACAGGACTTTCTATAAATAGGCATAGGTATTATGTTATCAACAAATTATTATTGATTGAATAAAAGTATTGTTTGACCTAATTTTCTCCCTCCTTTCTTTTCTCCTCTTACTTCCGCACTCTTCTCTTTCTCTCTTTGGATGTCCTACACAGTGCTCTAGAGATATAATTATCTGAAAGGCGACAAGATATATAGGTAAAAGGCAGTATGAGACTACATTAGAAATAAATATGTTGCTGGCACAAAATCGAACTATATTTGCTTACCAATCTGAATGCTTGTTTCCTATCCAAATATGTCACAAGTTACTAAAGGGGAGAAACAGGAGGTGTGGTCTTACCCACCAAAGCAGCTGGCTCGTCTCATGTCTTCACCGGTTGCAATTGCAATGACACAAATTTCTGGAAATATGCACACCCAAATGTTAGGTTTTTTAAAAGTTGTCTGCAAAAGGGGAAAAAAAAAACCGCAATTTTACTTCGGGAATGCTCACTCTTTCTGGCCTGTCCTGATTGAGTGATGAAGTTAAAGAACTGTTGGCAAGAATGTGAGCTCAATAACATTAAATGCAGGAAAAAGAAGAGAAGCACAGAAAGGAAGGAGCGTCAATGAAAAACCAGAATATCGATTCTACAATGCTCAAGAATCTTACATTTCATGATGCAAGTAATGAGCTATAGGCCACCAGAACAATTCAACAGATCAATATGTCTGATGAGAAATTCTATTATATGTTAACACAAGATTACATGGAAAAAACTAATACAGACTCCTAATTTTCACAAGCACATAGCAAAACTAAACTGTAGGGTCATTTACATTCAATACTTTCCGTACAACCGTATCACGCCTCAAATGGTGGTTACCTGATCCTCTTACACTGCAGGCACTTGACTACAAATCCATTGACCAATGAAAATTAAAAATTCGCAATCTATCAATTCAAGGCTATTACTTCAGCAAAAAAAAATTGACAACACAATACAGTTACAAACGGGGTAGCACGTAGGTTCAGTTTCTTATACAAGACTTTTTTGGGGCTCTTGGGGCAATATTGACGCATGACCACAGAGTTTAGACTATTTGTTATTTGTCTGACTATATTTCATCCTCTCCATTAAGTAAAGCAAATGAAAATGGGCAGAACTTGTAACCATCTCCCTCATAAAACTTATTCTGGAACTCTACCCAGTGAAGCCTTAATGCATGCAAGAAAGCACTCAGGGTTTCCATAACCAGTAGTACACCAACAGTAGCACATATGAAAACAACAATGCCAACAATGAGAACAATGATGTCGTTGTACCTGCATCAGTCACCAAAAAATAGGCATTTTAAGATGTCAGATAATTTCCTAAAATCCTCCACCAACATAACACAACTAGGACTTACCCCCAGGCTAGAAGTAAAACTTTGTCATAGAACACACTTGACAACTCTGAATGTGCTAGACTGAACAAGACCAAAAACCAAGAAAAACATTAAAATGAAAGGGTATAATCAATTATAGAGAAGCATTTCTGATAGGAAAGGGATGACTTTCAAGGTCCATCTATAGAAGTTAGAAATTAAACATCTTCTAGAATAAGCAGTAGCTGCATGCCTGCAACTAATGCAAAGTGCAGTAAAAATTCATTTCAATTTTGTGGCCAACTAATCCTTGAAAAGAAGAAACAAAAGATAGAATTTTAAAATTGCGGAGACCAAAGGCAAGACACCAATGCTAGGAGGTTTGTTCATCAAAGCCATGGACCATCTTTTATGAATGCTATTTTCAGTCATGCCTAAGCTGAGCAAAGCCTGGACGCATGGCCCTAGTCATAATGAATATCAGAAAAGTGCATTCATGGGGAGAACTGACAGGGATGTTAGTAGGTTTGTTGATAATTATTTAATTAATTTAAACGAGTTGATTATCCATGTAATGTATGTATGTACACATCTAAAATGCTATGTCTTTAATGGTTTCTTTCGTACTTCAATAATGCCACTGCAAAAGATGACATTAACACTGCCAAAATTGACCAAGCTCAGCAACTGGCTAAACACAAATCGTTATATTTAATTAAATCAAATCACACTGCCTACACTTCTTGATGCCACCAAACTACTATATTCTATGTTACTATCAAAGGTCATTGAAATACTGTCAGTTAGTAATACACAGTTACCAGCAACACATCTAATTTTTCAATTTATTTCTTCCATATTACTTGCAAGTTCAACTTTTTTGTGAAAAATTTTCCTCCTATTGACTTGGGAGTACAAAACTGATGCCATCTATGAAATGCAAGTAACAAAAACTTTTACAAACTGAACCATTATCTACTATATTTCAAGGCCAAAAAAAAAACGTGTTATCCTTCCTTATCCATGTTGAATTCCACTTCACACTAAGAAAAGTTCACAAGCTGGCATCTAATATTTTCAACTACCTACCTGAGGGCCCATAAACGTAGATATGAAGCTGTATTAGACACTGCCCCAAGCACAAATTCTATTGTATGTATAAGTTGGTGGACAAAAACCTCACTGAACTCAAACTCATCATGGCCATGGGGAATACTATTTGGCTCTGATTTAAGAGGGTCATCACTGCTGTAAAGCAATGAGTAAGATTGACCATGATGCCTCTGAGGAAAAATAATATTAAAAATTAGTACGGAGTTTGGAACTTAGAAAAGTCAATAAAAGAAAAGAAAATCAAAACTAAAATTAAAGCATACTTCTTCGTGCTGCTTCTTGAGAAGAAAGGGCTTTGGAAACAACATCCATGGCACAGCAACAAGTGCCAACATTAGTAACACAAGCTAGCAATGAAACAGTGAAAGGTTTAGATGTGGCATCTGTCTAGTATCACTGCATACAAAATCTATCCAATTCAATATTTGAAATATTCTTACTTGAAGGAACTTTTGACCAATAAAGAGCTGGTTTTCACCCAAATCATCAGTTGGGCTTAGGAACATGTATATCATTACATGATATAGGTCAGCTTGTGATCCAGTGCACCATTTAACAATTATGAGGACCGAAAGGTAGCCAAACAGGCTGTTTAAGAATATCATTTGGGGAACAAACTGGTACCTGAATTAAGGTCGGTAAGTTAAGTGATCAATAATTCACATATAAACAACAAATTACATCATAAGTTTTCCCTATTACCAGATATTTATGTCATTCTCAAAGTATTTTGCATTATAGTAGCTCAATATAATTCCAAGATTCATCTGGGCTACTCCTATTAGGATCGACATCTTCATCTTCAAAGAGTTAAGAAATGGCAATTCACTCCGTGTACCATGCCACTTAGGATCCACACCAAATGGATAAGTGTCACGAACCTTTATCAAACCTATTGTAGCAGCATCCCTGCAAAAGAAATAATGAAGAACACACTTCTAGGACATGGCTAACTAACCTAATAGGAAAAATATAAGTTACATAAATTTGACGGATAACCACCTGCATGAAAGATCACGGCATCCGTAGGCAGATGATCCAAATAGTTCAAATGGGACAGAGAAAAACTCATTGTATATCAATCCCGTGTATATTGAGAACAGCGCCATCATCATAATAACATAGCGGCCACCAAAAGTCATATCTATTATGTCTCCAAGTTTCTGTCATTAACAACATCAAGTAAAAATAATCCAAGCATCAAGGAGTAGAGTACAAAATGTATACAGAAAACCATCGAAATGAATGAAATACCTGACTAGAAAATTTCTTCTCTCTAATTATGAAATACAAAGTTGCCAGCAATAAGCATATACCATGCCCCCAATCACCGAACATCACAGCAAAGAGGAATGGAAACGTGATAATTGTGTATACACTGGGGTTTGCCTCCCGATACTTGGCAACTCTGAATATTATCAATTAATGCAGAGAATTAATACACCAAGTGGCCAAGACGTAAGTTGTAAACAGAATATAAAAGTACTAATATGAGTTAGCATAATTAAAGATGCAGGGTATCAGAGAGACTGCAAGAAAAGTATTCTCTCACGCTTTGTCAGGATACAAATAACTGAAAAAGGCTCAGTTACTAAATTTCTATAATACAAGTTACAGCAAGTGTATATTCCATTACTACTAGTGTAGTGATAATCACATCCTTTTTAATCTTATTACTTTTTTTTTTGGTTAGAATAGTTAAATAATATATATTTTGTTTCAAAATAATGAAATGAGATAATAAGTTATAGATCTTCAAACTAACTATTGACTATTCATTATTTTTTATATTAAAGATCAAGATATTATGTTCAAAGCACACCCAAAGACTAAATCCATTTGCCTATAGCTGATGTGCTTACAAGACCGAAACACAAACATATTATTATTAAGGAAAAAATAATTAATATAATATCGTCACAAAAAGTTTAAAAAAGTAGTTACAAATTATGAAAATGAGAAAAATAAGTCAAGAATATTTAAAATGTGAAATTTGTTTCAATTCAAATATCAGAGAACTTTATCATCCAAATGAGATTAATAGATTGTAGATCAACACAATGAATTTTGTATAGCTATCTTCTAGTTAATGTGATGTTAAGATTACGCTCAATCTATGATATGATATTAAATATCCAGCATTATTTGACATTCTGCCCCTATCCTGTAAAGATATATATGTAATGATACTATTTGCTTTCATTTTCTGTAGCTATTGTTAGTCACCGTTTATTCATCTTCACATGCAAAAGTGAAAGCTAAACTGGAAAAACAGGTACATATGAGATACATTAGACAAGATTATTGAACTGTGAGTTTAACAAAAATGACCAACTCTTCGGAGGAAAAAATGTATTTGGCAAGAACATCTAACCTCAAGGTGACTTACCCATAGGCATCAACAATTTCTTGAAAAGCAGAAGTAAATTTATTTGTGCGAAAATACGTAGGTGGTGATTCCTTTGTTTGTAAAACTTGAAATATCACCCCTACTTGTGAGTTACTGTCCATCGTGGCCCGCTCCAATGCAACTTGAATCTGCAAAAGTATTTAGTTTAAATTAATTAGGTAAGTCCGGCCAATAACATATTGCTATCTCTGTGTGCAAGTTGTGTGCAATATATAGACTTTAATGCGCATTGTATCAGAAATACATTTCAAGAACAGACCTGATTTGTTGCAAAAACAGGGCACCAACCTTCTGCTACGAGACATTTTTTGGTTACATCTATGCTAAGCATATTTAGAGTGTGGAAAATGGATTTTTGCTTCTTAACCTAATGGTCAAATAAAAGAAAAAAAAGGTCACATTTGGAATAAAAATTAATTGCAGAAGCTAAGCAGCAAGACTTAAAACAGAGCCATAGGCACATAGACTTGTGTGATGTGTGTTTTACAATAAATCCTTAGAAATATTATATTAGAGCAGTAAAACAAACCAGGATGCTCCACTGTTCAAAGTAATAACTAATTCTCTGCAAAAGAGTGCTCCGGTGCAACAATCCAACATCAATGGTAGTCTTCAATTCAGAAAGTCTTCCTGACACCTACCAGGTCCAGATTATGCAGTAAATGTTTCTGATGGCTTATCCACAATCAGACAAGGAAGAATATCACCTCCAGTAAATATCATCAATGAAAAAAGTTGCTAAGGTAACAATGGCCAAGTATTGTGCATAAGTTGGAAGAAGATTACGTCATAAGGTCAAGGTTTTATGTCAATAGTGAATATCACTATGAAGAAAATTACGGTGCAGTTTCAATATTTTCCACCATTTCTACAATTAAATCAACTTTAGCCTAGACTTCTGAGCTTTACACAAGTTCCATCTTTCACCAAATATTATAGGAACAGTTAAAGTCAAAGAATGTCAAGTCAAAACAAAATAAAATATACATAAACAAAATGGAAAAGGTGCTCACTAAGTAAATCACTTCTGCTGTGGCGAAAAAACAGCTTGTTTCAGTCAAATCAATCAGAAAACACTGCTGAACTTGGATTATGAACACAAGAAAATTTCTCCAGAGAAACAAACTAAATAATGGATTTTAGTTTTACGCATAGAGTAAAAAAGAGAATATAAATGTAAAACAATCAATCATTCGAAAAAACCAACCCAGAATAAGTAAATCTGCAGTTCTTATTACTATTCTAAAAAAATAGATAAATGAAGGCACATTAAAGATTTAACAATATGAAACATTTAGTTTTCAACATCAACAAGCAAAGCAAAAACCCAAAAGAAAATTATGTGTACCTCCGTAGTCATCTGAAATTGTCTACTTAAATCATCGGTAAATGGATAGCGATTGGCTCCAAAAGCACCACATATATTCAGAATTTTACATTTTGCCCTCTCTCCAGAATAAAATATTACAAACACACTTTTATCAACCTGTAAAAGGACAGGCTATAAGTCTTTTTTTTCTCAATTAAAAAGATTTAGAAAGAAAAATTGACATTAACATTAGAAGAGTAAAGTGTCAGAAAAAACATATATGCATAGAATTATGCCAAACTTTCACTGCATGCAGCATCTTCATTCGTTCATTAATGTTGAGTTCAAGATTTTGGTATTAACCTTCTCCCCTGATAAAGGATCAAGAACAGGATGTTCAACCACAGCTTGCCTCAGAAACACATTACCCCTCGTAGCACGAAATAATATTCTTTCAAATGCCATTGCCTTTTCTCTAGGAACAAGCCCACTGATAAACCCCAGCTTAATCTGCTTTAATGGATCTGTTGTTGACTCCTATAGAATATAAATTTTCTAAGCACAATCAAATGGAGAAATAAAATAGATCAGTAATATATATATATATATATATATATATATATATATATATAATGGAAAAATCTGTACTTGTTCCAGTAATAATGGATTGTCAATAGACCCTCTAACAGTGTCATGGACTTCAAGCTCTCTTTGGTGAGCTGCAGCTTTGTTTTTAGCGGAAGAGAAGAATTCACCAGCCTGAAAAGAATTTGAAAAAAGAAAAAACCTCAACTTTATTTTCTGTAGCCTTATTTAACAAAGCGAGAAAGGAGACCTGACCAATTAATCTGATGAGAATATTTATATATTGTAGAGAAAATATGTATATAGTGAGATAAAATATAGATGATATCTAACAAAATGCTTATACACCTTTAGTTGATATTAACAAAATTTAACCTACAAAGTAACACAGGAAAGCAATTACTGTTTGAAATACCAAGTATCAAATTGGTGATGACAATGCTGGCAGCAGTGGACTTATCACAACCATACCTTCTTTAGAACAAGTTCATATTCTAATAGCTCACTGTAAGTTTGTTGCAACTTCTCATTATTCACATTAATCTCAAGCAGTTCAGCTTCAAGTTCTGCAAGTTTAACCTGGCCATGAAGAAATGTTATGTTACATGATACAGGAATTTCTACAACAGATGATAATAATTATAGAGCACATAACAACCTCCAAATTATCCAAGTCAACTTCACTTTCTCCTGTTGACCTTATTGAGGGTGATACACCAGCCTTTGTCATTTGTTCCCTAAAGAACCTAAGTTTACGTGCCATTTCCCCACATCGTTTAATCTGCATGATAAAATGGTACACTTTACAGTCTAGTAATGAATTCTAACCATAAAATTATCACACAATTGAATATGCTAGCACTTTTATGCAGGTATGTCCCAAAGATAGGATTTAGCTACATTGACATGCTGCATTAATAAATTATCTAGATCCTGCTGCTCTAAGTTGTCCAACCCCTTTTGTTAAAAAAAAAGAGACAAAAAAAAGCTGTCCAACCCTAGATATTATATTCACCAAGCCTCACCAATACCTCTTGCCAAAATAAGAAACTACAATAATGAGAAGACACCAAGTATTATGTCACGTGTAAGATCATGTCCACATGTGTTACGTTAGGACAGTTAGTAGTTGAAAATTAGTTACCGCAGTTGTAAGTTACTAAAGCTGTTAAGTTCAGTTTAATGACTTAACCATCTGCTAAATAGATGTTTAAAAAGTCAGAGCAATTAATTGCAATACTCAGTGGTCGAATGAAATAGTTTTACATTCCTCCGCATACCAAATTGGTATCAGAGGCTCTCGATCTTTGGAATGACGAGAGACATGCAAGCGACTGCGAGTGAGCATTCGAGGGATTTGGAGCAGGAGCTTACCCAGAATCGCACCAAAGTTGGCGAGATTTGGGGCTCTCTCTTGAAGCTCGAAAGTTTGGTCTCAGACTTGGAGACAAAGTTGATGCAAGTAACAACGATAGTTAGCAATGGGAACGGAGCATCGAAGTCCAGTGGAGGGAGAGGTGTGGAAAATCGGCCTCAGTTTGGGTCATTCCAAGCAAACCACAGCGCCAACTACACATTTCTGACGAAGTTCTCTCGAATAGATTTTTCGAAATTCAATGAAAATGACTTCAAAGTATGGTCATTTTGCTGTCGGCAATATCTTTGAGCTAGATGGGACACCGGTTGAGCAACGGATATGTATGATCAGCTTACATCTGGAAGGACGCACACTTCAATGGCACCAAACATTCATGGCAACAAGGCGCTTGAGGGATGTTTATTGGACTAATTACTTGACTGCCATTGGGGTTCATTTCAGAGATATAAAGAAAGTGGGTCCATTGGCTGAACTGAAGAAATTAAAGCAGCTAGGAACAGTTCTTGAGTATCAAGAAAAGTTTGAAGATCTTTTAGCAGAAGTTGTGTTGCCTGAGGAGATGCAAATAAGTCTAATTCTGGGAGGATTGAAACCTGAAATTGAGTTTTATGTACGTATGTTCCGGCCATCATATGCTATGTACTTAGCACGGCTTCATGAGGATGCGCTTATGGCAGCTAATGACAGGAAAAAAAAAAATCATTTTTTGGCACTTCTCAACCATCTTAGCTATCTGTGAAATTTACTGTCAGTAAGCAAGATGATTCAGTGGGAAAGGGTGTGGTGATGGAGAAGACTACTAGGTTAACTGATAACCCTATCAAATAGTTAACTAAAGGGAAATGGATGGGAAGAGGCAAAGGGGTCTTTGTTACTGGTGTAGTGAAAAATACACAACTGATCACATATGTAAACCAACAGAATCTTTTATGATACATGTAGACACAAAAAGATAAAGATGAAGAGGAAGATAATTCGAACGAGGTTGAAGGGGAAGGGGAGATCAGTAGTTATGATAACATAGCTACTTTATCCATTCATGCTATTCATGGATTGAATGACTTTACAACTTTGAGGGTACGTGAGTTTGTCAAGAAAGAGCCCATTACCATATTGGTGGATACATGTAGTACCCATAACTTCATTCACTCTGCATTGGTGAGGAAGTTAAGGTTGAAGCTGAGTTATACACCTGCTAATTATCTATCGGAAGCTAGAGGAGACAGGATTAAAGTGGGAAGCAGTTGTGGAGAATTGGAGTGGAGTATGCGAGGGGGTAATTTCAGGGCTGATTTTTACGTGACAAACTTGGGGGGATATGATGCAATTTGGGGGGTTCAGTGGCTATCTACATTAGGCAAAATTCAATTTGATTTTCAACATTATCAAATGTCTTTGGCTGTGGGAGATATATCTAACAATATATTAGGATTATCTAAGCAGTACATTGTTGAACAATTGAGTTAAAGGGTGAGAAGATGTTCTTAAATTCAGCTGTACTTTTTGTTGTTCAGCTGAATATGGAGGAAGGGAAGGTGATACAATTAACTGATATATAACAAAAAGAAATGCAAGATTTATTCGCTGAATTTGAAGATGTTTTTCAGGTGCCTAATTCATTACCTCCTCAAGTTTTTGATCATTCAATTCAGTTGAAGGAAGATAAGCTTATTGCTCTTTGACTTCGCAAATAAGGGCCTACTTAAAAATCAGCCGTGAAAAATTTGGTGAAAGAAATGTTACAGAATGGTGTCATTCAGCCAAGTTCTAGTTCATTTCCAGCTACGGTGGTTTTAGTAAGGAAGAAAGATGGGACTTGGAGCTTTTGTGTCAACTATCGGCAACAAATTTCTTATTCCAATAATTGAAGAATTGTTAGATGAGTTACATGGTGCTAGTTACTTTTCCCAACTTGACCTCAAAGGTGGATATCACCAAATTCTTATGCATCCTGCAAACATACATGCAGCTTTCGTACTCATGAAGGCTTGTATGAGGTTTTGGTAATGCTATTTGGACCTACCAATGCACCAGCTGCTTTCCAAGGGCTAATGAATTTAGTGTTTAAGAATTACCTTCGTAAGAGTGTTCTAGTTTTCTGTTTTTTTAAGATATTTTGGTCAACAGTAAAACATGGGAGGACCATTTAGTGCATTTGAAGGAAGCTTTGTTAATCCTCTGACAAAATACTCTTCCTGCAAAAAAGCACAAGTGTGACTTTGGTGGAAGACAAATTGATTACTTGGGACATGTAATTTCAGAAAACAGAGTTGAGGCAGATCCAAAGAAATTCACAGCTATGCTTTCGGGGCCTGTCCCTGAAAATATTAAAGCATTGAGGGTTTTCTCATTGGCTATTATAGGAGGTTTGTTAAAAGGTATGGTTCTCTTTGCAAACCTTTGACAGCATTATTGAAGAGAGGACATGAGTTTATTTGGAATGAAGAGGCAGATTCAGCTTTTGCTAAGTTGAAGAAAATTATGGGATCTACTCCTGTACTGGCATTACCTGACTTTTCTCTTCCTTTCATTATAGAGACTGATGCTTTGAGGGAAGGCATTGGGGTTGTCCTATCACAAAATGGTCATCCAATTGCTTTTGCTAGCAAAGCACTTAGTCCAAGGAAGAGAAACCTATCTACCTATGAAAGGGAACTTATAGCTACTGCTTTTGCAATACAGCAATGGAAGTAATATGTTCAAGGGCACCATTTCATCACTAGAACTGATCATCTAACCCTCAAGTATTTGTTTGAGCAGAAAATGATTTCACCTGAGCAACACAGGTTGGGGCACAAGTTGTAGGGCTTGGATTACACTATTGAGTATAAGAAAGGAAAAGAAAATGCAGTAGCAAATGCCTCATCCAAGCACGATCACGATAAAGAAGCTACTTGTTTGGTAGTCACTTCCATATTTTCTGGACTGCATAAGAGGGTAAAGGATTCCTGGGTTAAAGATGACAGACAGAGAAGTATGACAGAAAGACTGCAACATGACCCTACTTCAGAGCGTAAGTTTACATGGAAGCAACAAACCTTAAAGAGGAACGGTAGAATGGTAGTAGGTGATGATTGCCAGTATAGAATGGATCTTCTCCAAAATTTTCACAACAGCCCTGTGGAGGTCATTTAGGCGTGACTCCAACTTATAAGAGACTGTCATTAGTCTTTTATTGGAAAGTTATGGAAAAAAATGTGAGAAATTTTGTACGTGAGTATGACACTTGTCAGCATTTCAGGAATGAGAATGTAGCATTGCCAGGATTATTGCAGCCATTACCAACCCCTTAAATAGTATGGCGTGATCTTGCCATGGATTTTATTGTAGGTTTACCAATATCCTGCAATAAACCCATCATCTTGGTAATGGTAGATTGTTTTACGAAGGCAACTCATTTTATTGCACTACAACACCCGTACACATAAGTAGATGTTGCAAAATTATTATTCCATGTGGTCAAATAAAATAGAATTCCACAATTATTGTGACGGATAGAGATCCTATCTTTTGTGGGATATTTTGGAAGGAGTTATTCAGGCATCAGCAGGTGAAATTGCACTACTCTTGTGTTTATCACCCACAAACTGATGGGTAGACAGAGATTTTAAATTGTTCTTTGGAATGCTACCTGCAATGCATGACTAGGAATCATCCCAAGCAATGGGTGAGGTGGCTGCCAATGGCTGAGCCGTGGTACAACACTTCTTTTCATTCTACAATTGGTATGACACCATACAAGGCTATGTATGGAGTTTCACCTCCTTTACGCATGCCTTATATGTCTGGTGACACTCAAAACTAGTTTGTAAATGCTGAATTGAAGGATATAGTAGTTGTCATTAACACTCTTCATGAAAATTTGGCAAAAGCAAAGAACAGTATGGTGCAACAAGCTAATAATGGTAGAAGAGGGCGAGGATTTGCAGTTCGAGATTGGGTTTATTTGAAACTACATCCTTTTCAGAGGAAAACACTAATTAACAGCTCTCTTCATAAACTCTCAGCTCACTACTTTGGGCCTTTTTAGGTAGTAGAACAAGTGGGGAAAGTAGCTTACAGATTATCTTTGCCAGATGATTGCATATTGCATCTGGTATTCCATGTGTCTTTGTTGGAAAAACAGCACAGGAAGCAAGACGAGATTACCACAGTATTACTAGATATTGATACTGATGGGTATTTTCTCATAGAACTAGCCAAGATTTTATCTAGGACGGCAGTCAAGGAAGGGAATTGACCCATAACTCAAGTTTTAGTTCAATGGAAGCATGCAGGTCCTCAGGATGCTACATGGGAACCTTTGACCGCTATCAAACATCAGTTTCCTGAGTTTGACACCACAGTCCCTAATCCTTGAGGACAAGGATCATTTTCAGAGTAGGGTGGCTATTGTTAGGTTAGGACAGTTAGTAGTTGAAAATTAGTTACTGAAGCTGTTAAGTCAGTATATCGACTTAACCATCTGCTAAATAGCTCTTTAAATGTTGGAGCCATCAATTGTAATACTCTGTTGCTGAATGAAATAGTTTTACACTCCTCTGCATTACCAACATGTGCGAGACGAAGAGGAGCACAGAAGACAAATTATTAGAAACCAGGGTTGCACAATAATAACTTCAACAAGGCTTAGCATATTTAAATATGTCATATGCAGTTTCCATACTTTAGTAAATGCAAATCTTTTTCCCCCTACTTTGGTTCAAATAACGTTTCTATCTCCCTCAACTCTATCAATCTTACTGGAAAATATATTTATACTGTAATGTAGATAGCTGAAAATTTTTCAGATTTGTGTGTGTGTGTGTGTGTGTGTGTATAAGTTTAATGATAATATCTCTTTCTTCTTTAATACCTAGCTGCAGTTTGAATCAATATTCTACTTTGCATTTCATCTAGATTACCAAGCATTTGAGATTCAGTCTTCCAGCCCTTCTCGTGGGGAGTCATGATTTACAATATATTCACAATTTTCCCTCATGAATGGCTGGAAATTACAGGGTGCTCAAGGCAACAAGGCAAACATGTAGCTCAGTTTTGTTTGTTACTTTCTTTGCCATTTTAGTTATGCTTTAAAAAGCAGAGATAGTAACACAGAAATACGAACTTGGTAACAGTATAAAGTATGCAGTCTTTTAGCATAATTTTAAGGATCGTATCATAATATATTATGTCCAACTTGAGTGTTAGACACAAATCAAATACGCTTTGTTTTCAAAGTATCAGTGCTTCATTGGTTATGTTTCATTATTTTGATTTAGTACTTGGCTTGCAGAAATTGGGGAGATCATTATCACCAGTTTAATTTGCAGAGAAATTGCGTCTTGAGAACAAATGTAATATACTAAATAGTAATTAAATAAAGAAATCTCCTCGAGGGCACCACATATAGGTGGATGGTTTTCCTGAAGATGCAATATAAGCAATATTAGTAGACGATAATCGTGTATGCACCTGAGCAGCATATGTCCGCTGGAATGGGCTTTTCTCCGCATTTAGCTGGAAAATTTGTATGAAAAATAATAATAATAAATCAGACAGCAGATTTAAAACCAAAAAATTAAAAATAGAACATAAAAAATCTAGTAAAACATGCCTCGCGTCTTAAACATCACAGGAAATTATCTGACAGATCATAATGAGAGTCAAAAGTATGAATTTGATTCAGAAAAACAAGATTGATGCATAGGTTTACTACATTAAAAGAAAAAATAAATGACAAGCTTTCATTGGAAGATCAATGCAGGTTTTGGGAGAGGAAGAAGCCAACTACACAAAACAAGAACAATGAGATAAGATGGAATTGAGAAAAAAAAAAAAAAATGAGTAATGGCAAACGGAAATGAGGCATACATCTTTGAATTGGAAGAGGCCGAGATCGCCAAGGTAAGAGATAGCTCGGTGAGCTGATTCAGTTGGAATGATAAGTTGCACGAGTTGCATTGGCTCCGACCGCAGCAGATCCATCGTCGGACCACCATCCGCCATCTTCACCCTCTGCTTATTGACTCGTATTTCGATTTCCAAAATGCAGAAGCAGTGAATGCGTCTGAATTCAATATATTATATGCTTGATCGGCAAGAATCTGAGAGAAAACCAATCCTTGGCCTCCCGGAGAATTGCTTGACAAATTTTTTGGACAAAAAACAAAGTAAAATTCAAATACCAAATGTTGCCGGTGGTGTGTCCATCGCGCGATTTATAAATTACGATGGTTCGGGTTCCTTGTAACTTGCATGTGACAATTCACAAGAATTATATTCAAAGCCGATAGCTATAAAATCAAATGAATAATGGCGTTTTACCAAAATGAAATTGAATAAATGTAGCACCAATTATTTAACGGTACAGACTATTGGTCTATAGGACGACACAAGTTATTCTGTATTTACCATTTAGTTGCCGCGATGCAAATGTCACCGTCTTTCTGGACAGAATCTAAAATCCTCATAAATTTAATCCATTTAACTATTATTACATCCTCTCAATTTATTTATTTATTTTATTTTTAATATTTCAATTTGATCATTTAACATACAGAATATTCTACTTTTAATTTCATGTAAAATTTTAAAATACTTTTTTAAACTTTTTTATTTAAAGTCATCCTTGATTTTTACAATATTTTAAAACAATTTTAAACAAATAAAAAAATAATAAACAGGGTATAAATAGAAGATTAAGGGACTACATTAAAGAATTAAATTAAATATACAAATCGCTTTTTTAATTCCAGTTCAATAGGTTTAGTTGGTGAATAAAATTTCATGACTCGCATATGTGTATTATTCAAATGATGTTTTAAGAAAAAGTAACGGAATTTATGTGCCAGCAGAACCAATATTAGAATGCTAGAATGATATATATTTACTCACACGTTAAACTGCACGGCAAATTTTCAGCTAAGCATATTTGAATAATTTTTAATTATTTTATAGATTAGTATTAATTAATTATTAGATCAACTTTTTGTGATTATTAATTAGACAATTGATATTATTGAACTAAACTAAAAATAATTTAAATTCATGTCATTTATAAGTAATCAGTTATAAGTTATATTATCTATATATTATTTGAGTTGATCTCAAACTTGTAACTTAATATTAATTAATAATTATCTTATTATATTATTAATGAAAATTTAACAAGAGAAATTAAATTTATTTACAATGTTAAAACATCATAATGGACACATTAACTGCTACCATTTTATCTTTTTCAACTATTTCTTCACCAATTTATCTTCTATATCTAATAGTTAGTTTTCATTATTGTATAACGTGTGTAAATGTTATTGCACCTTAGCTTCCCCACTCCCTCTTTGTATCTTAACTTTATTGAAATTAGATATAATGGATTAGTCGCATTTACCAACTATTTAAGTTATGGTCAATACATCATCAATTTTATATTAATATTTTATATTTTATATCCGTACAATTTCTCATTTTAAACATTGACATGTATAATATTACTTCTTTATCTTTTAGCAAAGTATGCTTGGAAGATACAAATACCGAATTGGTTGCATAAATTCCTTAAAATTTCGAGGACTAGTAGTTATCAAGGAATCAAGATCTCTTATTCAAGCACACAGCCCTCGCCGCAGTACTACGTTTATAATCTTTTTGCACTTCTACTGGACCTTTGAATACTCCTATGATGCTCAACTAACAAGAGTTGTGATTTTCTGATGGACTGGTCACTAGCCTATTATCTGTGTGTATAGGAATCCTGTCCCTTGTGTTAAGGATACTTTAATTGAGCAGTGCTTAACTCTTCCTTTAGCAATCGTTGAAGTAACTAAATATCGCATACTTGCAAGGCGTTGCTTTGTATTTGCCTTGATATTAATGGCTAGGTTGATTGATATTTAACCAAAAATATCGAAGGGGGTTGAAATATTTGGGAAAAATGAAAGCCGTGATGAATATGGAATAATACCTAATAAATAAACATTTTTGGTCTGAAATTAATAGACTTTCTTTCAAAATGGGCCAAGCGTGGGACCCACGCGTTGGTGTGTAGTCGATCATGGGAAAGCTTGAGGGACAGAGGAATTGAGATCTGGATTGTGGACCTACAATGCCCAAAAAGATGAAAACAAGGTCTGGCCCAAGAGGAGTATAGGGGATTCTAGATTCGGTAGTAAACTCCATTCTAAAAAACTTCTCAAAGAAAGGGGTCCATTCCAAAAGCACAAGAATTGCATAGGACAAAACTCAGCGTTTTAGTGCAAAGTGTGATACTTCCCAGATTGTTTAGATGAACATAGTTAATTGTCTTTTCCTCATTGTCTGAAGGTCAATGGAAATCAGGAAATGTCTCAATCTGGGGTCGTGCGTACCTTATGCACTGCACAATACACGTTATTGTCGCAACTCAAATCGGCGTGCATAAACATGTACAAGGCATGGTCCGTTTCATTTTCAGACGCGCTTTATGTCACACCCCTAAATTTGCTGCTCATTTTGGTGCATTCCATCCGGGTCATAAATGCCTTTAAGATTGAAAGCAATTAGCATAATCTGAAATTCTGACTGATACGGATCCACAATCTCTTGAAATCGTGTCCATTTAAATCAATTTTCTTATTCGGAGAAGAGTTTTTATGACGTCGTTTGAATTTTTTCTGTTAAAATATCTAGTAGTTACATATTGTTTTCCTGAATACCAGTTGCTCTATATATTTTAAAATGAGCAATTCAGACATATACTTTCACAACCATAAACTCAAAAAAAAAAAAATCTCACACACGCACACAACCCAGGTCTAGAGTTATTAGAGTGCACATATAGTAATAAATTATTGCTTACAACTTCAGCTTTTGGAATAGCTAGATTCTTTGGCACACAGTATATATCAAATTCTTTTCAATTAAATAATTATATAAATTTCTTCAATATGAGATGAAAAAAAAAAAAGTTATTCATTTTACTTTCTGATAAAACTTAATCTTCTTTCTGGGTTAAAGCGTCATGATATGATGTCTCATTGAGTCAATTTCATAATATAAGCTTTTAAAATAATTAATTAAATGTCATTAATTTTTAAATAATTATTACAATAATTCATTTCGGCGAATACATATAATAGTTCACATCGCAAAGTTATTGAAATATTGAGAATCGCAAGAGAATCGTAAGGCACATCACACATGCATGCTAGGTGCAGTAGCAATATTGCTGCAACTACCTAATATATATACAGCTCGCTAGTCACGCCCCGGCCCATCACCTATGTGGCATGGTGCTGTACAGTGCAAAAACCCTAGGCCTCTGACCATCTTATCATATATATCAAACCCCACTTGATTTTCCTGTAAAAGTTTCTATTTTTCCTTATAATAGCACGTGATTTATTCTTTCAAAAACAACGCATTAATGAACCAACACTCGCCAACCTTGTCTGATTTCGGGGATCTGAATGGAATATAATGGGTGCGCGACACCACTATTACTCCAAATTTCATTGAGAAATACACAGGGGAAGAGAGATAGAAAGAGAACCTTAATTAAACTTGATATATAAAAAAATTAGTAACTAATTAAAGCATTTCACACGTTTACATTTTTTATATTTACATATTCTATTTTTAATAATTCAACTCAATCTACAATTTTTTCTTAAATCCACGTATAGTTTGTCCACAAAAACAACCACGCTTTTATCCTTATTATTGACGTGGTAAAAACTTTAACCCTACTGTTTTCTTCTTTCGTTCTTTCGGTATAGATGCTGTGGATTGGACTCCATAAAATAAAAAAGGTGGATTTGACGGTTTCTGTATACATAATATATGCTTATTTCTGTGACATTCGGATCCCCAGATAAATAACATTTTCTGTCATTCACGAACTGTTAACCGTCCATATTCTTTAAGTGCATTTAACTTGGTCTGAAGGAAGTCAATTTCATGTTGACTAAGGTTGAACATGGGTATCAAATATTAATTAGTTGACCCCAACGCGGAGACAGCAGAGTCGTATCAAACAAATTTTTACCTCATGTCACATGAATTGGTCTGAAAACGTGCATGATTCTCTCATTGGAACGTAAAAAGACTATATAAATCTATGTAAGTTAAATTAAGCCATCCTTCGACCCCGGTCCTCCTCCCCTCCTCTTCGGGTTTTGCTTCCTTCGAGGAAATCCTTGCCCCTTAGAAATTTAAATGGCATTTAGAAGATAATCAGACAACAGTACTCTTTCTCCTCGTCACCTAGCATTGACATTATAACAAGCAAAATTAATTATCCTTGCACTTTTGGAAGTTTGAGCTGTATTAGCCTTTATATATATCATATTAAGATTCCTTACACGTACACTCCAAATAAAGCCCTGAATTTATTTTATGTGTATTCATTGGTAAGAACTAACAATTGACTGCACAATAGAAAACTCTGGAGAGGAGAGACTTATCGTTGCGATCTGTAGGCTGCTGTTTTCACAAACTAAAAATGCCTGCCTTAGCGTACAACAAGGATATGATTTACTGCTGATGCTTGAAATCCAAATCCAGAGTACTTGACTATTTATACTATCGCATATTCATATCTCTCATTTGACTATCAATTAGCAGTTACTGTTTAGCACGATTAATTATGCTTTCGTTTTTGAGGTTTTCAACACAAATTTTGTGAAAGCAAACTCATCATTGCCGACATCCTAACAAACACGACAGTTCTTTGCTTCTAATCTTGTGTTTTTAACAGCCAATGATAGTTCCCTATATGGAAGGACGATGCTACAAGTACTGACAAATATAACGTTACACATATGGCTTCCAACTGAATATCGAGCAATTGTCAATTAGAGCTACAAGTGCATGCCCGCCATTCTTGTTACATTTCATGATATTTCAATACGAATTTTGGACCTCTGCTTTATCTTTTTGCCGCAGATCATGTGAAAGTTCCATATAGACTGCAAAATATTCTTTATTCTCGCAACAACAGTGGTGTTCTAACAATGAGAAGCCCGAACTCCTTTTTTTTTTTTTTAAGTAAATAAATAAATAAAAGCAATATAAATTTTAAATCAAAAGAGTTAAAAAGGGAATCATAATGTAGACAACAATCTACTAAATATCCATATGTTCCAGATTTTGGGGTTTTCAATGGGTTTTTTTTTTTTCTTTCATCCGAGAATACCTTTCTCACTTTTGGGTAAATAACTAATGCAACTTCTTTTCCCCTTAACTGTATTTGTGCATGTGTGCACTGCCTTTATGAGACTGATTCCCATGCTTTTAGTGATTATTGCGTACTCTTGACTATTAGAGCTTAACGAAATACCAGTGATTTACATGTTGAAAATAATTGAAACATTGAACGATAGTTTCATGCTCATTAATTAACATTATTTTTTTTTGTTTTATTCTCTCTTATCTCTTTTTGGATGTGGCCAACAGAATATCTCGATCGACTTGAACTGCAATTATATTTAAATAAACTCTTTGATTCCCTTTGTCTGGATATGTCCTCCCAAACCGTAAAATTCAGTCAACATAAATCCTCATTAATCTTAATGTAAATGGTTCAGGAAGAAATCTAATAAACCGAAGAACAAAACAAAATAATCTGAATGTTTAGATACGGGGGAAGGAATAGGGAAATGGAGGGTCACTGCAACTTTCTGTTATACATATATAATGCTACATATCCATGAAAAATTGCTGAGATTCAAGGATAAATAAATCAGAGGGGGAAGTAACAAGTATGGAAAAAGGGTTATATAAACACAAAAGAACAAAAATAGAGATGAAAGCGAAAGAGACTGCTACGTCTCAATCAGTTGAAGGAAGTGTAGCACATGTTATGGGCCAGTTATTATACAAAACTAGGGAAATTTTTTGTAAAGTTCCTGATTCTTCCTTATGAACCAAAACCAGCAATCTATAAAAGTATCATTAACCCTATCATATCATATGTACCTTCCCCTATATCATTGGTGGCAGTAGACACTTGTATGCATATAACATACATCACATGCACATACTTTCAGAAGCATTTAACATAATCGGCCAAAGAAGAACCTCCTTTTCCAACTCTAGCATATGGGAGTCACATCCATGGATGTCTATTCCAGTGGCTAAATTTTATTGTTTTTCAGATAAGTAGTTGGTGTAAATGCTAGTTGTAATTCCCCATTTATACGTAATATAATTATACAGATTTCGGGGGAGAAAAAAGGTATCGAAAGTGAGTACTCACCGAGTAGAGTTTCACTTTTGGTACTGGACTGAGACGCCCAGTTTGCCATTTAATTTGCCAATGCATGGGAGACAAAGAAAAGATGGGCAGTGCCGTGACCTTTCTCCCCAGAAATCGTGCAAAAGAGGCTATATATATGATTTTAATTAAAATTCTATTGCTAGCTCAACCAAACACGAAACCTATTTCAATCCGGCAAGCAAACGGATAAACGGGAAAAAGTGGCTTCGAGTTCAGCACCAACCAGAAAGCTTACTCAATGCAAACCCAGAAAAAGAAAAATACTATAAAGAAATCAAATAAACCAAACCAGCATAACATAATGCACACATATCCAAATGCTGCCAAGGAAATCCACAACGAATCCAAATACTCTAGAATCGAAAAGTGAGTCATCGATAACATCAAAATACCAACAAATAAAAATCTGAATATTGCAACATTCGGACGAAGCAAACATCCCCCATTTCATGCACCCTAAATCATCCTCTCATCATTTTTTTAAAAATCCCTAACTCTTCCTTCTAGCTACATCAGCTGATGTTAAAGATATGATGATACTCATAACTACCATAGTCAATCATAATTCTGAGAGTTGATGACAAGAGAAGACTTGCTTCAATAAAAACAACACTTCATTATGAGTCCCAGAGATGAGAGAATGACGTGTCTAGGACCTTGGGGGTGGGAAGAATTGCGTACCAGCCATGAAGGCATTGAGCGGAGCCGGGTATAGTGAAGAAGGGTCAAATGGGTTGGCGCTGGTTGTTGCGGTGCCTGTGGTGGTTGCGGCGGTTATGAGGTTCAGTTGTTGAGCTTCAGCTCCACCGGTGGAGCTCTCACCACCTGTGGTGTAAGCACCTTCAGGGCCTTGGTCATACAGAATTCCCTTGAAAACGTGCCCTCCGATGTTCACAGCTGTTTGATACGCATACTGCTCGTCTGGACTGTCCATTGCGCTTACTCTCACACAGCGAAACACAGTCGAAGAGTTTACCTCTGCTGGGAATTGTCCCAGTTCCAACCCTAGATTGCACAAATCAATACAACGAAATCATTGTAAAGCAAAGGAAGCTAGAATGCCACTCCGTTCTTCGGTTATTTGAGAGGTGGGGTTTGTCTCTAGAAGAGGAGTGAAAACGGAATAAGTTGAAAGTCCAAAAGATTACAAGGAATTTTCGTCAGTTTTACTAAGAAACAGTGATGGAATGGAAAAGAAATAGAGAAGGAAAAAGCAAGCCAGGTGGATGACTACGGAGTGGAATTTAGTTTTCACACTCTAATGATATGGAATCAATTTGGTATAGTGGTACAAGACTATAATTCCTCAAGATCTCGATGCATTTTTTCTTAGCTATATCATTTTATAAGACTAGAGAATTTTATTTAGTATAATTGAAACCAAAATTCCGAACCCAACAGTTTCTTCTTTTATCATTTTTATGAACATTTTTTCTCCATCACTCTTTGTATTGTATTCTACTAATTTCACCTGTTGTGGCGATAGGCATTAATGGAGCGCAGGCAAGAGGGCCCGAAGCTTGATTTTCTCTGTGTCGCTTTGAATTATCTCCCCTAAATTGTTGGTCCTGATGCTGTTGCTGTTGCTGCAACGCTGCGAGTTGTTGCTGTCGTTCACGGCGTTTGGCTGCGGGAACCCAAGTGCTCTTGACGTGGGTTTGGCACTGAAACCCTCGACTCTTACAGCAAGTCCTACATCTGAGATGTGCACAGTCTTTCTTAGCTTGGTTCCCACAATCCTGACAGTTCATGCCGCCTCCTAGACCTCCAGACCTCATGACCGTGAATCCGAACCTCGTTGAGTCGTCAGAGACGACGTCGTCGTGGGAGGAGTTTCTACGACTAGGACCCGCCCCAAACGAGTAGTAGTTGTTCAAGTTGTGTTGTGGGTGATAAGACTGTGGCCATATCTCAAATCCTTTGTTGTAGATCTCCTCGTTCCTGAACAAAAATAGGCTGTTACTGTTGTTGTTATCTTCTTTTTCTTCTTCTTGTTTGTTCTGTGGACCTAGAGAGAAGAACCCAGCCATTTGTTGCACCCGCAAGCTGAAACAGTGTCCAATTGAGACATACAATCCATAGCAGAGAAGCTTCCCCGAATCTTAAAATAATTCTGAAAGATCAGAGTACAGCTGTAATTTTTGGGTTCGAAGGGTAAAAGGTTTGATCTGTGGACAGTAATCGGTTTGGTTAATATTTGACCCCGATCTTCTTTTTTTTTCCTTTTTTTTTTTTTCTTTTGTTGATTCTGACTGTTTAGGGGGGGTGTGGGGGCGTCTCAAGTCTCAAGTATGATCTTCTGGTTCTGGATGTGGTTGGGATTTAGCAGCTTTTGAAGGGAAACTGTGGTTCAAAAGAAAGAATTAAAGAAAATTAAGGATAAAAGGACGGAACATAGGGAGGGGATAGTAGTGTTGGAGTTGCCCAATTCTGCTCGCTGTTGGAAGCAATTATGGCACGGAATTAGAGCCTCTGCTACGCCGCCATGGTAACTGCACCCATCCACTCTACTATACAAATACAAATTCTCATTTATGGTCACCAACCCATCGATCTCTCTCTCTCTTTCTCTCTCTCTGTATAATCACACTTACATGCTCCACTCCGCACTGGTTTTGTTGCTGCGGTGGTGGGTGTTGTGTCCCAGACTTGGACAGTGCGTGCTATCTTATGAGTGTGAGTGTGTGCGAGAGAGGGAGAGAGAAAGAGAAAGGGGGAGGGGGAGAGTGTGTGCGTGGGGGAACATGAAAATCTATCACAGGCCACTTCACTACAGTTGTCTTTCAGTTTAATTGAATCTCAGCCGGGATGAGTGAATCCCAGTCGTGTTTTGACCATCCAACGGATGCCATTCAGCCACATGTCGGGCCCTAAGCTTTGCCTTATTCGTCCTTACACCGGAAAACCCGCTAGTACTTTCTCTGACCGTCCCTATAATTAAGATTGTTTTCTTTCGATTTTTAACGTCTATGAAGCAATCTACCCAGAGTGGAAAAACCAATACAGTGCATCACTCACATGCACCTTCGTGGCGCATTTTCTCACGGACGTCTCCATCGCCGCTCAAATCTTCCCTCTCATGATGACTCCCTAATCGGACGGCTCTCACGCATCACAACCACTATCACCGAGATGATTCTTCTTGCGCCTTGTTGCTTTTCTTTTTACCATAATTTGGAAAAACCAAAATGTTTCTAGAACTAAATGGGGTTAATCTCGGGCGTGGTGTATTTTTACCTGACGGAGTGCCCTGTATTCTTGGGTTTACTTGTCTACTCCTATTTCCTCATCCCCTGCCCCGTATTCCACCCAAAATTCTTCCAGTAATCATTATATGATTGACTCGCAGTTTCACATAACACCTTCCTTGTTAATTAATTTTACTTTAGGATTTAGAATACCGTTTCTTCCCACGCGGGTCAACACTCTCCGATGTCAAATTCGGCTTCACTTCGTTACACACAAGGCAGGATATGGAAATGCCTCCCGTGTAGCCTACGTGACACACGGACACCTCCATTTATTTACTTGATTTTAGGCATTTGTTGACTTAATTAGAAGTAGTACATGGATTCTCTATATTAGCTGGACTTCGGGATATTTATAGTTTTATTATTTTTGTATAGAATGGAATAAGACTATTCTTTTTCCCCCCATGGGGTTCCCGAGTATATGTCCGATCAGGCGTTCCATATCAATGTTTTTGTCGTTCAAAGATTCTACCCGTGCCCTTAAGCATATATTAAAAATCACATTCTTCAATTTCAGACCCTACATCATGCAACATGCATCATAAAAATCTCCACAACTATGTGATTATTAATTTCAAATAGGATGATTGCCATATTGAACGGTTCACATAACATTTTAGACTTCACAGTCACTAATTCCTTCATGATTTCCCCTCAATCACATTTTCCATGGAAAAGCATTTCTGAAATAATCATCAGGGTGATAAGCGCGTCCAACCCGACAAATTACCTGGAACTCGCATGTTACTCAACACATGATGAGAATTCCCACTAAAATCTCAACGAATTACAACAACTTACATTTTTTTAAATAAATCATACTATAAATTTACAAATATTGTTAAATTAATCAAACACTCTTCATAAAACTTACAAAAAAATAATCATCAACTATATGGAATTCGTTTGATTTCCGCATATCCTTTGTTGAGGAAAAACTAACTACGCTTGCAAATTTATAGATGGTGACTAGAAGCAATGCAAGATCAGAACATAAACATTTGGAGAGAAGTAGAAATTAAATGTCTTTTTTTTATTAATAAACCATTAAGGATAATTTGTTCATAGGTCTAACACACACACACACACATATATATATATAATAAACTCAACAATGACATGATGCTCTGACAATTATGAATTTGTAGAAAAAGCTTGTGGTTGTCAATACTCATAGATCCTAAGTCCGTGTCTCGGTGTAAAGTTTAAAAATATTAAAAGTTGAAATAGTATCGGAAGGGAAGAAAAGTATAACATGACTTTCAAAATGAAATTATAATATGAGATGGAACTTGACCGGATGCATCGGTGGTCGTATTTGCTACAGTGGGAGTAATGAAAGACACACATAGTAGTTGTTGTTTGTGATTCAGAGCTGAACACCGAATTTCTAGAAGTAAAGGGTTAGAACAGTGGGCAGCGGAGAAGTGCAACTACTGGGAATAGAAGTTGGGAAATGGTCAATTTATAAGGAGTAAACACCTCTAAGCTAGCTGTCAAAGTAGAAAGCGAGAGGCACACAAAAAGGAGGTAGTATTTGAGGATTGTTGTATGTTAAGGAAGCGGTGACCATCGAAGAGTGAAATAAGTAAGAAGTGGCATCACGTGAACCGCCCCAAACCTAGCTAATCAAGAACCACTAATAATTGGCTCTCTCTATTATATATAAAACAGGTAAGGACACCTCCTCAGTCCTCAGCTGCTGCGCTGCTCACTGCCCGTACGCGGTCCTTCCCTATCTGTCCGCCTTCCACACAATATTTAGTAAATTAAATTAAATTGGATTGTTTAATTGTAATTAGGGGCCCGAGAAAACAAATCATCCTTCCTTTGCCTTTTGACTTCCAACATGCCAGTAATTAACCTTATCTTTTCTTTCAACCATCATTGACTTCTCTATTGGGCTCTTTTTGGAACTTTGAATCCAAGACTCCGAATTATGATTGGGCCAATTAGTGGCCGAAATGGAAAATGATGCGCTCAATCTTTTAGTTGTTGGTGCCTTCCCTCATGTCGAAGTCGTTGAAGCTGGCTAGCTAGTCAACCTGACCTTTTTTAAACTTTATAATCATCAAATGTATCCTGATATCAAACAACTGGGTTAGTTGGATTTCATGAGCGCAAGGGAAGACTAAGCACGTCTCAATTAACCCTAATCATGAATATGATGATAAAGTGCATCATATCACTTCCGGGTTTAATTTGAATTAATGACTACACCTTGAGTCATAAACATTATATGATCCATGGTTATTGGTAAAAGGAATGAAACCAGATTTGAGAAGACGTGACCTTGCTTTTTCGACCACTGTCTTCCCTTCTTCCCCAATCGGGTCATAGATCATGATTGAGTTTTAGACCAATTTCATGGTCGGTTTGGGCTGGCCCAACAATATAACTTATTTTAAGTAGCCATCATTGTCCATTGTTTTTCTAGCACTACACTACGGGAGGGTCGTTGCTCTAGACTCGACTAGATTTCCCTAGCACAAGTCTTTCGTAGTTTCAGACCTAAACTTCTATAAATAAGAGCGAATCATTCCTGTATCGTTTTGGTATTAATCTAAAATTCACCAGTTGTGTGACTTTAGGAATACAATGTCTACAATTGGATAAAACAATGCCCATTCCCCATTAAATGCTGTAATTAAAATTCATTCTTAAGAATACATGTTAGTAAGCGACATAACGCTTTCAGACAGATGTACGTAATATATATTATACATACAATATATTTCCAGTGGTGTTTTGCAACAAAATGTATATACTTTTTTGCACGTAATATAGTTACTTTTCTATTTAAAGTAAACTTAATACTGAGTCAATAGTTGAGAAATAATTTAAGACTTTACTACTTGCCGCTGCACAATATTAATTTTAATGATATCAAATTGGACTGAAGTGTGTAATTAAATTGGAGTGGTACGTAACTTATATTTCAGTTAAAAGTTACAATATCATAATTTTTAAAAAGTATATTTGTCGATATTAATATAGTTCATTTAGTATAGAAGGAAAATATTTTTTTTTTTAAACTTTTATGGAAACAACAATGTAAAATGTACAAGTGATTTTGAAAAAATACAATACTAAACTAAATAAAATCATATATGAAACAAAGTTATATTTTAGTATACAAACTAACTTGTTAAATTTGTAACTAGATTTAATAGAACATCAATCCTAAAGCTTTAATTGCCCGTGTCTGACGGAAAAAATAATGGTAACAAAGTTTTTCGGTGAGAAATAGCTTTTCTTGCTAATCCAATGATTTACATCTACATGAATAATTATACAAATTATTATTCAATTTTCTGAAAAAGAAATAAGTAGACAATTATATCTGTTCTTAGTGGCTAAAAAACTGAGCTTGCGTTGAAACATTGGAGGATGAAGAGAGGAAGTGGGGTACAATTATTAAGGTTTGGTAAATGATGGTTGGGGTCCCAATCACTGCATCTCCATCTCCCGTTTTACTCTCGAGCCCTGCGCTTGATTCCTCTATCTTCTTCATTCTTCACTTCTTCACTCTTCACCCTCTCCTTCCTCCTCGTTCCAGATCACTGTTTCTTGAATATAATCTACACTAACACGTACTTAGTGCTGTGCATTTTGAAACTGGTATATTCTGCTTGCAGGAAAAGAAGCTGAGCAACCCTGATTTGATTTTTCAAAAAGAAAACGGGGAATCTGAGTCTGATAATGGACAATGCGCTGAAAGGGCCCACCATATGTGAAAAAGTGTAGCTCAATTGGGCCAGTGACTGAAATAATGGTGGTTGATGAGAATTCAGAAATAGACCCAATTTATGTGTATATAATAGGTTCCTCTTTTAACTCCACAATTTGCCCCTCTGCCGTCTACTTGTCATCATGTCTCGAGCCAGGTAACAACAATTCATTCTTCACCATTTTAGTCTTTTCCCCACTTTTATTGATGTTCTCTACTTTCCCAAAAAAAAAAAAGCTTTCTCTTTCATTTCGACCCTAAGACAAAAAGGACTTTATCTTCCTTCCTTTCTCTCTCTCTCTCTCTCTCTCTCTCAAAAATTCCATTAATAATTAACGTAACTTTAATAGTCACGTGCCTAGGGACAGTCGCAGGTAAGAAACCTCGTTGGTACAAGTTTTATGCTTGTCCTTTCCTTAAAAGGAAAACGAATCATGGTGAATACGTTTTCAAAGGATTTCAATCTATACCATAGAACTTGCTTAATCCTTTCCTCTGCTTTTCCTTTTAGCCCATCATCAGAATATCTTTAACATTATCGTTAGCTGGATCCTTCTTATCAAACTTTATTACAGTCCCAGCGGGGAACTTTAACACGAGTGATCAATCTAGAAATTTAACATTTTCTGTATATTGTATTTCGTAAGTAATTTTTTTACGATTAACATTTCCACGTCTATATAAATCATAATCGTAATTATGTATTTAGAGTTACTCATTCATATGATCTATTCATCAACAACATTTTTTTTTTCTTTTTGTGTTAACATAGTTCGCTAGAAGACTAGAAACAAAGGGTTAAGGTACAAGGACAGTCATCCACAAGGAATAAGAAGTAAAATAGTTCATTAATAGAAACTACTGGTTAAGTAACAGACGTTTCTCACATTCAAGAAAATACTGGAAGCTGTGTTAATCTGCACAAATAATTACTCGTGAGAGACACATACTCAAATAATTACCAGAAAGGCATTAGGCCGGCCGACTGAAATTTTTGGGTCTTCTATATTCAGGCCCAAAATTTGGGCCACTTTTCATTCGAGAAACTTTTGAAGATGGTCCCGGCTGCCTTCAGTTCCGTATACATTGCAAGATGCTAATCAACATATATGACGTTACCCCATTCTGTGTTCAATAAGGAGAAAAATACTATGTTGGGTTCTTTATTTATAATAAAATTATCATTTTAATTCTTTATATTTTGAATTATTTAAAATATTTTTTATTTATTATAAACTATTATATTTGGTACTCAAATTTTAAAAAATTAGTAAATTTAGTCACTCAACCAAACCCTAAACCTTAAATTTAAGAGGTTAAATCTTTTTGTGTTTTTAAATAGAGAACCAAATGTAACATTTTTCAATAAATACGGAATTATTTTTAACATTTCAATAAGCGATGGGATCAAAATGATAATTTTATTATAAGTGATAGACCAAAAAGGTATTTTACTCCAGAAATGGATTCCTTGGAATTTATTAAATTTTTATCTATGTATGTAATTTTAATTCATTTGGTTCATTAATTACTAATATTTTGTCTCTTTACAAAATAAAAAATAAAAACCAAAGCTACATAGCTCAACAATATTTTTGATGATTTTTTATAATTTTCATATTTGAATAATATTTGTTTTTCCTAGTTTAGTAGTCAAAACCAAAAATAAAAACCTAGTTTCCTAATCTAATAGCTAAAACCATAAAAAAAACATAGTTTGCCAATATAATAGACAAAACAAAAAGAAAACTTGGTTTCTTAATTTAATAGCCAAAACAAAAAAGACCTAATTTCATGATTTGCATTATTCTTAAAAGGGTATTGGTGCTATCAATATGATATTGGAATCCATCATTTATGTGGTGGTGATACGAATTTGCATCATGGGATCACAAATTAATTTCATTTATGTGGTGTGACATCCCCTTTCAAAAATCTAAATTCATTGTCATCTATTTTTTAAAATTTTATCATCATCATTTAATTACAATTTTATGGGTTGCAAGGGAATTGAAGAAAATAGAATTTTTATGTTCTTCTTTCAAATTGGAAAGAGATAATGCTTGGATCAGTAAGATATATTATTACTTGATATCTTATTTTAAGTTATTAAATTATGGCAATATAATGATTGATTGTCTTTTTTTCTAGAAAAGAGGGTTAGAAAATGATAATGACCCACTCCTTTCACAACATTTTATTTTTACTATTATCAGTGAAATATTCACAAGCATGTGAATGTTCTTTGTTAAACTCTTAGAGTGGAAATAAATGAGTTTGATGCTTCTTCTTTCTTGATCCAGGACTTCAGAAATTACTTTAGGAGTATCCCCTTAGCCAATAATATGAAGTTTGTTAAGCTTACATCAAGCTTAAGCTACATCGATCCATCCCTCTCAGATTTCTTCAGTATGTTGATAAGAATGGGTGTCAACTTCTCCTAACTTGATACAAGTTATTCTTGAATTGGCATGAGTGTTTACTAAGCAAGAATGCCACTTTTTGTCTTCCATGTTTTCTTTTCAATAAGTCATTCATTTGTCATGGAAGTACTTTTTGGTTCGGGGGTTTTGGCCATGGAAGAAAGTTAATGAATGATTTCAACGAATTTTTGCTTTTGTTATTCATATGGTGTAGATGTCTTTGCATAGAAATAAATTTTTACTTCAAGGAGGATATAGTAGAGTTACTTGTCCTAATTAGCTTTGCTTTAGATTCATGGGATGGAATAAATCAATTCAAGTTGAAGATAATTCCAAACTTTTGAATAATTTAGGGTTTAATATTTAAGCCATTTTTAAATTGATGTTCATAAAACTTAGAGTTGGTGAAAGTTTATTCAATTGCAAAATTACGTCAAGTGATAGTAAAGATATAAAAGTAAAAAATTTATCCGTTTATTGATAAAATTATTCATTTACTAACTCTTTCAATGTCTATAGTAACAATGGAACAAGCTTTTTAAAATTGATATTCATAAAACTTAGAGTTGTTGAAAGTTTCTTCAATTGCATAATTACATCAAGTGATAATGAAGATATAAAAGTCAAGAATTTATCTGTTTATTGACAAAATTATTCATCTATTAACTTTTTTAATGTCTATAGTAACAATGGAACAAATATTTTTAACTATGAAGATTATGAAGAAAAGACTTTCAAACAAGATAGAAGACCTTTTTTTGTTGTTTTAACTTGTTTGGTAATAAACATATATTAAAAAAAACGTAGTTTGAGAATTTTCAATAGATTCTCTTATTGATGACTTTGATTTTTTAAAAAGATGCATAATACAATTTAGAATGCTTGACTTATCCAAATATAAAATGATAGCTTAAGTTTTTTCATCTTCTGTATATTTTTTTGTATAGAGTTGAATGATTTATCAAATATAAATTTTTGTTAGTAAAATATCATAAAGTACCAAATTATTTTTATTTGTGTTTTTAATTCTTGCCCCCTTAAAATCAATTCCTCAATCCGTCATTGTCTTAAGTGAAATCTAACCTTCACTGTCGTACAATCTAATTGCTTCCTGCATCGACATATTCACCAAATATTGTGAAACTAACTTTGCTGTTTTATCCGCCAAATTAAAATGTATTTATAATCCTTGAACTATTAGCAAAAAGAGAAGAAGGCATGATCAAAGCTCGCTTGAGCAATACCTAACTGGTATGTATATATAATCTATACGGAAAACGATGTATAATAATAAAAATATTTACAAGAAATTAACAATTCATGCATTAATTATACTGATGACGAGAACAAACGTAATCTCCTCCCTGTACACCATGCAAATCCAACCCGTAAACAACTACGTTATTTTCCTTCTTTGAAAATTCATCGCTTTGATTTTTTAATAAGTCCCCTTGTCTCAAGCCCTCTCTTACCTTGCCTATAAAATCCTTGCAAGTACACTTGGAAAAGTGCGTGAATCACAAACTCTGACTTGTATGAGTTCGATATTCTCCCCATGTCAGCACCAATGGCGCCATGTGAGATCGAGCTCGTAATAGACGCATCTTCCACCACCAAAACAACCACCACCACCACAGGCACCACTACCATTACCAGCCATAATAATAATAATACCGGCAGTCATGATTCCCTCTCGATGATAGTTGCAAAGCGCTCCGTGGTGTCCCTGAATTCTGTACTAACCAAATTTCATGCAGGTTATTTTAGAATAAGCCTTTCCCTTGGTGGCCAAGCTCTACTGTGGAAGACATATACTGAACCAACAGATCAAAACACAAGCATACTAGGGCACGTGCGAATCATACTCCATCCCACCGTGTATCTCGTATTGTGGTCGATTTCTCTTTTTATACTCGTCTTACTCTCACTTCTTTACCTGTTAAGGTGCTTGTTTTACTTTAAGATGGTAAAGGCAGAGTTCTTGCACCATGTAGGGGTTAACTATCTCTTCGCTCCCTGGATCTCTTGGCTTCTGTTGCTTCAATCAGCCCCATTCGTGGCTCCAAGGACCCTTCCCTACTTAGTTCTTTGGTGGGTCTTTGCGGTGCCGGTGGTGCTGCTTGACGTGAAAATCTACGGCCAATGGTTCACCCAGGGGAAGAGGTTTCTGTGCAGCGTGGCGAACCCCACGAGCCAGTTATCGGTGATAGGGAACTTGGTTGGGGCACAAGCTGCGGCTCACATGGGGTGGAGAGAGAGTGCGGTTTGCTTGTTCTCACTGGGCATGGTTCATTATTTGGTGCTTTTTGTGACGCTTTATCAGCGCCTCTCCGGCGGAGATCGGCTTCCAGTGTTGTTAAGGCCGGTCTTCTTCTTGTTCTTTGCGGCTCCAGGCGTCGCAAGCTTGGCCTGGGAATCCATAGTTGGGGCTTTTGATACTACTTCTAAGATGCTCTTCTTTCTATCCCTGTTCCTCTTCACGTCACTGGTAATTGCTCAGACATTCTTCTGTTTGACATTTGAGTCTTTTTTTTTTTTCTTTGCCTAAATATTTCAGTTATTTTATGTTCCAAGAAAATGACCTAGTTTTGGAAGTTTCTAAGCTGTAGTTGTTTCCATGCATGCAGTACTCGCCCTAAAAACAATGAAGGAGTATTCTTTTCGATATTAAAAAAATAATGTGTGTGTGCATATATATATAGATCAAATATATTAAATTTAAACAAAATTGATGCCAATAAATATGTATATAAATAGTTAAATATTTGTTGACAGTGTTCAAATTAATGTTAGATTGACAAGAAATTAAGTAAAATCTTTGATTGAACTTTTCATGTTGATAAAGTATATTAAATTTTTAAAATGGTTGATATCAATGAATATGTACGTAGTCATGGTTGACAGTGTTCAAATAAAATATTATGAGTGTGTGTATATAATTGACTAAAATTTTATTAACAATGCAAAACACGTGATTGGCTCGTTTTATTTCTGCATGATCCGTAGATGTACGTCGATCTAGTCAATTTAGCAGCATAATTTTGAATGAAATAGACATAAAGTTAGCACTAATTAGTGGTCAGTTTCAACTTTCAACAGCCGTATTGTAAGGAAGGCATCACCCGCAAGCCGCCGCATAATTTGGACTTTAGACACATAGTCGTTGCATTACCTACTAAATAATGACTTTAGCAGGTTGCTTTTAGTATTTGTTTACAAAAAGTAATGAAACAATTATGAAGAGCAGTGGGTGTGTTGAACAGATTTGCAGGCCAACGCTGTTCAAGAGATCTATGAGAAGGTTCAATGTGGCATGGTGGGCTTATTCGTTTCCGGTGACAGTGCTGGCCATTGCTGCCACGGAATATGCTCACGAAGTCAAAGGAGACATTGCGAACTTGCTAATGCTTATTCTGTCTGCTCTTTCGGTCTTGGTCTCCCTCGCTCTAACGGTCTTCACTTTGCTCAACTCTAAGATGCTTCTCCCCGATAATGATCCCATTGCAACTTTGCTTATTCATTTGCCAACCCCACACTGATCCCCAACCCTCCTCTAATTCATCATGTACCATTTTATGCCTCGTGCCTCTTATTCAACATATATGTATCTTTAGGGTTTTGGGTTTATGTATGATGTATTTTTTTTGTCCTTATTTGTATTCTAATAATATTGGCAGTAGTTTACTTGAAAAAAAAAATTGAATTCTATTCATGACCTATATATAGTGATTACTAAATGGTAATGTTTAGAGATAAAAATATTTCGTATTAACAAATGAAAATCTGATAATATATATATATATATATATATATATTGCTTTAAACTGATAGCAATAATTGTTTTTCTGTACTATTTTTCATGGCATCTAATTAATAATTTTTAAAATTTTGTTTTTATGATAATATTACTTTTATTTTTTTTAAAAAAAGTTATATTAATTTCTAATAAATTTGTATATACTCATACTTCTAAATAATATTTCTATATTACTTTTTAATGTCTCATGAAACTTCATTAGAAAAAAAAATTAGTTATAAAATAAATACAAATTATATTTAAAAAAAAACTAAGGATAATATAAAAAGACTAGTTAGATGTATGGAGATATAAAATTGTTAGAAATTGATTATAGATTTCTAAAATAAGAGAAATAATTATTTTAAAAAAAAATTGAAGAATAATGTTGTCATAAAAACAAAATTAAAGAAACTATTAATAGATATCATAAATACTCCTTAATCAGTGTTTTCAAAGTATTAATTAACAAAACCATATATATATATATATATATATATAGAGAGAGAGAGAGAGAGAGAGAGAGAGAGAGAGAGAGGGAGGTGATAATTACGTTGCAAAGAAACAAGAAATTTAGGTATTTAGGAATCAAAAAATAGACTCTAGTGTTTATTAAATAGTCAGAACAGAACTCAACCAATATTATACGTTTTCTTTTTCAGACCAAAATATTCAAGTTTTTACGTTGGGCAAAGGGCTTTGCCAATCTTCATGTATAACGTGCATATCAGAAGGCACAAAAATGTGGTCTCCAGTCTCCACGGGACAAACGTAACGCTTTAACTAGTACACCAAAGTGGATATTATGATTCCTCTGTTTCATATGTGACAACAGATTTGAATAATCTAGAAGCTGTTTTACGAATATGACATTAAAAGAAATACTAAAACAAGCAATTACATCATATAATTTGAATTCCGAATTCGCTGTGAATCGCCTTTTAAATACATTTTTCAATCATACGCGAAAATCACCCAGGATTCTTACTTACCACATATCCTGCTAATGTTATATGTAGAGCGCATGGGAAGGGATGAATTAGTTGTTTAAGTGTGACTGGATTAGCATATAAAAGATTAAAAGGTTCGTAATCTATATACTAAAACAAGAGACGATTAATTAAATAAAAGTTTTTATTTGTTGCAAATCTTTAAATACATATATTTTTTTCATGTTAGATAGATTATGTTAATGGTCAAATTTATTTTCTAAATAAAAGTTTTTTAAACATTAATTAACTGAAATTAAGTTTATTTAAAATAAATCCAAAAGTACGCTAATTAATTGTTGGGTAAATTAATAGTAGTCGCACCTATTGTTGTCAAAACTACGATTTTAATATTAATTTTATGATGTTAGGTAAGGATTTTAATTTAAATAATATGAGGAATTAGAATTAATATAAACTCGATCAGAATTAATATTGAATTATAGAATCGTGTAAAATTAATAGAATCAAACGATTTTAGTAATTTCAACATTTTTAATCCAAAGTGATACCTGTCAGTTTTTTTTTTTTGTTTGACACATAATCTAGAAAATCCAACCCAATAAACATACTAGTCTAAAAAAAAACTCTAAATTTAAATAAAAAATTTCTTTAGTGATGATAATATTAAAATAAGGAGGAATAGTATTATTGTATTTTATTCTTAAAACTTAGTTATATTAAATAAATAAGTACTATTATATTATAGATTATAAACTTTGGATTATGGAATTTATTGAAAATTATATTTAATAAAATGAGAAATATGCAATATATAAAATATATAAATAAAATAAATATATAACATGAAATATATATAAAATATAAAATATAAATGTTACGTAATTTTGTAACATAATTTTATTTAATAACAAATTTAGATAAATTTTTATAATTGTACGATTTTATCCGTCTTTTTTTATTCTATCTAATATTACCATTTTGACAATAACCGACACGCCCCCACAGTAGGAGAAATCGAATTTGGACACGGAACCACAGTCACAGTGGCGTTAACGTAATATTCTGAAACCATCCGCTTGGCCAAGTTTACGATATCAAATTCCTCTTCCTCTGCATTAAACTAGCCCTTTACCTAATTCCTCCTTTGGATTTTATATTACAATATCATTTTCGCATCTGTTCGCCTTTTCTCTTATCGCATCAAGCAACTATCTCTCAAAGGTCTTTCTTACTAGCTTATGATTTCTAGCTCATACAAACCTTTGTACTTTGTTGCCATTGAAAGCTACGCAAGGTTGGAATTAAAATATCAATGTCCTGATTGGGTACAACTCGAAATTGACCCTTTAAACAACTATAAAGAGAGCAAATTGCAGAACAATTAAACAGGACAAAATGGGTAGTTCCATTGATTATGCTTGTGAAATGATGGGCAAATCACTGAGCATCGTCGAGTTAATCTTTAGAAAAATCTATACAAAATTACGCAAGTCAAAATCATAGGGATTAGGTAGAGCTCTATATGATTTTATTTCAGATACAGATAAACTCTGGCTTTTCTTATTGGGTTTTTATACAGCTTAAACATAGGGGACAACATGTGTCACGCTCAAAATTTGTCTGCTATATATGTCCAAAGAAAAATGGCCGCAGCTAAAAACAGTCAACGACCTTGAGATTTGTTTTTTATTTTTAAAATAAAATTTCCTAACCAGATAACAATCAGAACTTCAAAATCTTTAGAAGCTTAAAGATTAATATATCATAAAGTTCAGGTTACTACATACACTTCAAATGTTTTTATACATTTTACCTTTTAACGATATCTTAAGTTTTTGAATGAAAATTTAAAAAACTGGAAGAGCAATCGAGTGAATTCTGAAAACATCATCCTAGAAAATATCTTAAAGATGAAAGGTTCACTATCCACTTGCATACCTAGCTATATGATTTTGCATCCACAGATATATATATATATATATATAAACTTTGGAGTTTGATGTACGTCGATATCTATCTATATGTAATAAAAAAGTCAAAATAATATAAATATTACTAATTACTTAACTTGATACTACGTAAGTGAAATTTTCAATTTTTTTTTTGGAGTAAAGAAAGGCGAAGAACCAAGTAATGGGCAGTCTGACTATTTGGGCCTGCAAACCCAATAACAAATGCTTCTAAATAGTATGTGCTTGAACACTGGGTTGAGTTTGATTAATTTAAACAGATTCGTAATGTCATTAATTACTTGCAGCCTCCAGAGCGCTAACTTTATATTTTGGTTCATTTGCTGGGCCTTGACAAGTCAAGGTTTCTTTCTACTTTCCGTGATTTGGCTAATACAATGATTGCAGCAAAAGGTGATATCAAATCAGATGGACCCCCAAAGGAGAAAGGTAATATTCTGTCTTGTTTCCTTGGTAATTTATAAGCTTGTTGTTAATTACCTTCAAATTTGCAACTGAGGAACGAGAAACAAGTACGTAACGGACTTCTATGTGGCTTAGTAAGTATTAATTAAATAATCCATTCATGTGATATGCAGTCTTAATATACTTAGTAGATTTTATCAGTTCATGATATTGTTAGCTAATTTAGTAAATAAATAGAATATGCTAAAATTGAAACTTTTGACTTGATATAGAGATGCAGATCACATCCACATACTATTAAATGGTTACACGAGTAAAATAGTAATTTGTTTTCTCCTGTTAGTTAATTTTTAATTCAGTTTGAATATTAACACAATTAGTTAAAATTCAGTAAAAAAAAAAAATGCTTTAATTTTTAAATTAATGAATGATCAAATTAAATTAAAAAATTAATTTAAGAATTAACTAATAGATAAATAATCAAAATGCTATTTTACCTATGGATGGACAATGTACTCTCTGGAAAAACATTAGTTAGGGTTGAAATTAAAGCATAGGTGAGAATGTGCGTCAGAATAAGAAACATGATGTCACAATTCCTTTTGCAATAAGTGAGGATGTTTGAGCCTTGCACAATCTGTACACAATATTTTCAATGTTTTAAAATTTTTTATTTATACATAGTCACTTGGCTTTTAAATTTGATCATCAATCATTATGTGCTTTAAAATTCTAAATAATTATTTTCTTGTTCATATTTAAAAATTTTTTAACCTATTTAAAAATATTTTTAATCATATTTTATCATGAATCAAAAATAAAAAACAAATAATAGAGTACACACCAGCTCACATTTTGGGAACATGGGAACTAATAAAAAGTAGGATTATGTTTATACTATTTTGAAAACATGAATACTATAGAATACTTAATTTATTAATTTAATAATGATTATAATTAATCAATTGTTATCGATACTACCCCGTTAACTAATAACAATTTATAGTACGATTAGGATTGTTACGGATTTTTTGCTAATTTAAATATTATTTCTTGAATGAAGTTCTTTAAAAAGCATTGTGAAAAACAAACGATCTATGTTTGACAAAATAATTTGATACATGCTTTTATTGATATTTTTGTGTTTACCAAATAATTTTGTACCAGTTAAGTATTATTTTGGTGTGCCATTAATTTTCAATTTTAATATAGTCATTTACTTATGTATTCAGTGTCAATATGATTTTTCACTTATAAAATTTAGTCTCAATTTAATTCTTCATTAATATAAATATTAGTATGTTTGGTCCAAATTTAATTGAGAATGATGAATTATAAATATATTAACTTTTATATTAACAAGAGATTAAATTGAAATTAAACTCATTAGTGAGATATTAAATCAAGACTAAAAATTAGTAAGGAACTAGATTTGAGATTGAACTTATAAGTGAAAGATTCAATTGAGATTAAAAGTAGTAATAGATCAAATTGAGACTCATAAATATATAAAGAAAATATTGTTTTACTCAATTTTTTATTGTCACATTACCAAAAATGACATGTATTTAAGATATAAATAAAAATAATAATAAATTAGGATAATTAATAATTTTAAGTGAATTATTTTATATAAAAATATATTTTTAATTTTATTTCTAAGTAAAAATTCCAATTGCATTATTTTCATAATAGAAAAATTGCTTTTGTTATCATTCCAAAGCACTTATCTCTTTTTCAAGAAAACTTAATTAAAAATTATGAAATTTCAATTAAAAAATTTGGATAAAAGTAAACGACTGATTTGACAAGAAAAATTTGAAAGAACAGGGTATTAATATTAATTGACGTGAACTTATTATTTGGAATAAAAAATTGCATTTAAAAAAATTGATATCTTTATTGCTCTTGCGCATTCGGAGGGGAAAAAATCCAGCATTTCTGAAAGGCCGATGTACTAATAATGCACGCTAATAAATTTGCAGTCACTGGAAGATACAGAAATTTCGCCACGTGACATACTCTGAGATGAGTAACATGGAATTTGCATGAATTCATTGGTCACGCGAACCCTCCAATTATATTTTGTTTTATTTTTACTTTCCCCCCTCCTAAAACCCTTCCTTTCCCCTTTCCAAGCATCACTCTCATGGAAAACTTGCGCGCTCTTTCCTGACAAAGTGATACCACAGACGAAGTCGGTTTTTGTGAGGTTCAAGCATGGTAGCTCTAGCTACAGTCGCCCCCTGGACCCCCAAAGATGATCTTCTGCTGAAAAATGCTGTTGAGGTAGAGTTATTCCCCCATTGCTATTTATTCTCCAATTTCCTTTTCCCTCCCGTTTTCTCGGGTTTGAATTGAACCCGCTTGTGGTACCTTTTATCTTCTACATTTTTAGTAATCTCTCGCTTGTGTCGTTATTTCTCTGTTCTAGTGCTTCTGATAGTTCAATAATCTTGGAGTTTGAATCATGTCGGACTCGAACAGAAAATTCCTTTCAATTTGATTCGCATAATTGTTTTAAAACTTGGAAACTTATAATAGGCGTCTTCCTCACTGTGGCTTGGGGAGCATGGCGTCTACATCAATGTTTTTATTGTATCTACTGAGGGGATGTCAGATTAGGACACTTGTTATTAATTGCACAGGCACAGCCAATTCATAAACTTAAGAAGGGGAATTATTGTGTACCACTGGGGCAAGTGGTCTCTTAACTACTCTTCTTTTTTATTCCTCTGCTAGCTTCCCCCTTCCCGAATCCTAATGGTAAATGTGCAAAAATTGTGTAAGATTGTGAATATTGATGTCTAAGGAATTGCTTGTGTATATCTGTATGTTGATGTTTTTAATTGCTAGGAAGGAAGTATATCTGAATTGAATATATCTATATCTTGCCTTTTTTTTTTTTTTTCTTCCTTTAGTATAAAATTTTGTCTCACACTCGTTGGTAGGCAAGATGGTGACTTCGGTGTTAATCATTCGGGCGTACCTTTCATTGGCATTGTTCTAATTTCTCAAGTACTTTGTGGTTACTGCTATTGATATTCAGGAAATTTCTTTCTTCTCATACTTCTTTTAATTTTGTTGTTTTTTAAAATTTGGGAGAATGAGAGGAAGAGGAAATCTCCCGCCGTATTTAGGAAAGGCCCATATTTGAAGACATCTATCCCAGGGTTCCTGTTTGAATTAATCTATAGTTTCCTATTTGCAGGCTGGTGCTTCCTTAGAGTCCCTTGCAAAAGGCGCAGTGCAGTTTTCTAGAAGATTTACCATTAGAGAAATACAAGACCGTTGGTATTCTTTACTTTATGATCCTATTATTTCTGAAGAAGCATCTGCATGTATGAATAATGTGGAGCTTTCTGCTTTGCCTCTCCCATCAAAATTCAGTAAGTTTGGGCATCCAAAAGAAAGAAAATTTGGGCCCATCAAGAGAAAAGCTGAAAGTGTTCGTAGTTCTTACTATGCTGTGCGTAAAAGAATCTTGAATGAAGCAATTAATTCCATGAACATAAGTTTTCCTTTGGGCCCTCAACATATCATTAACGAAGGAAGTGGAGTTGAGCCTTTACCTGAAAATTGCTTGCCTGAAGGTGCAGCCCTGAATCATTTTGGATTCCAAGGATCAAATTTTGATTATATACAGTGTGCTTTTACAGAAAATATGATCGATGGTAATCTTGCAACTAATGGAGTTACTGCCCATACCTTTTACACTGGAGCTGACAACCCAGTTGAAGAGAACTTCCCTATTGAGCAAAAAAATATACTTAAAGAAGAACCTCAAATCCTTGGAGACAATATGTCTTTTAATGGAGGTGTTCAGGAATTTGGTGGTCCAAAAGAATTGCCTGTCAATGGCCTAATGGAAGATGATAGTTTGGTAAGACTGTCTTCATCAACATTTAATCAGATGGACGATGATCCTGGTAACTTGTGTTCTGAGTTTGATGGAAATCATGTCTTTAATTCACCTGATTTAGAATGTGGAACATCATTTAATAACTTGCAATTATCTTCAATTCCTGAAATGCCAATCTGGAGATCAGGTGAGGGCATTCAAGAACCTGATGTGCCATATGATGCCTCAAAATATTCAATTGCTTCTGGGGAGGCTTATTTGGCAGAATTGTCCAATTCTCTCTTGAACTTCACTAACGAGGAAGAACTCTATTTGATGGATGTTGACGCAAAAGACGGGTTTGATAAGTCTTATTATGATGGTCTAAGTTCACTTTTATTAAATTCGCCGAATGATGTCAGTCCAGATCTAATACCTACCATAACTGAAACAGAGACATCTTTGGCTTCACATTCATATGTTACAAATCCATCAGTTTCGTGTGATGTGGAAGTGAATAACAACATGGTGTTGAGCTCTAGTGATGTACAAGTAGCTCCCAAGTCAGAGGTTCAGATGCCATCTTATGCCTCTGCTAAAGACCCTCGATTTCCTGAATTAATTAATGGAGTTATTTGCTGTGTATTAAACACTGAGGACCCAGAAATTCCTTCCAATGAGGATGTTTTCCTACCTTTTAATGTGCCCCCTTCAACTGTTCCCTCTTCATTTAAACGGTCTTTACGAGAAACCAATAAACCGATTTCATCATCAGTCGAGGATTTTGGACATAGCCACAAAACTGAAGGAGGTAGAATTCTGATGCAGGTAGAACCGAAAACCCCTGGGGGATCTCATTTATCTTCTCACATAGTTGGATCTCCTCCCTTAGCTGGACCTATTGCTGGTTCTATGGTGAAATGTGAGTCCCCCAATAGTCATGGCTCACACCCAGTGTCCAAGAGTGCAATTACGGATTCTAATGGCTCAGGTGAAATTCATTCAGCAAGCACAAGCATCAATGCTCTAGTACATGCAAATTCAAAGGAAGAGGCTGCTAGTATTGGCTTAGCAACGCATCAAGCCAATGATTTAGCAAATTCTTTCAATGAGAAAACATCTCATTTTTCTAATAGCTTTGGAAATTATCCTCACTCTAATGCCTCTGGCATGAAAAAGGAACAAGATGTAACTAAGCCAGCTCAAGATCAACAGTTGCTACATACTGAAAAGGGATCCTCAGTTGTTGCTGAGTCAGAGCTGGTGGCAAATCCTCCAATGTTTGATCAGGAAGAGCAATTTATTGAGAGTGATGATGACGTTCCTTATTATTCTGACATAGAGGCAATGGTAAGGCGTGTAATTCCATCCTTTCAGTTGACAATTAGCCTTACCTTTTGTTAATCTGTTGTTGATTCTGACTTAATTTTTTTCCTTCCACAGATACTTGATATGGACTTGGATCCTGATGACCAGGATTTGTGTCATAGTGAGGAAGGTAATACTCAGACATAGCCTTATGATGGTTGTTGCTTTTTTTTTGTTTTTTCGCATCCTATTTCTTGAGAATGGAAGCTAATATGGTTCATGACCTACTGAATTGCATTCTTTGCTCTCAAGATGCTGTGTCAATCACATACTTAAATGGGCATTTTGTTGTGTAAAGTTAACATTTGATAGGCTTTTACTCATAATTCTTGTGGACCGGCCTTCTTTCTATGATTTTTTTGCATGATTGTGTTCTTCAGTTGCTAGATATCTAGAATTTATGGAATAAATACCAAAGTTTGTGTGTATTCTATAGTGTGTATGACTAGATCAGCATATGGCCATTAAAATGCTTGTTTGATTCATTGAGTTTTGTTTTGATGATTTGATTCTTTCTATTGAATACCGCTATGATCAAGTGATGGCATCATTCAGTTTCCAATGCTATAGCAGTTACCAACGCATCTTGTTCCACACTTCCAATAGTTTTTGCAATGTGACAGTGTCATATTCACATTTGTGTGTCAAGGGATTATGCATAATTTATTCATTGTTTCCTTCATTGTCTATGTTTGTATCATAGCTTAACAATATAGTTTGTTCACAATTTAGTATTGAGATATCAGCATGAGGATGCTAAGCGAGCTATTAGAAGGCTGGAACAGAGTGCACATTCTTATATGCAAAGAGCAATTTCTTCACATGGAGCACTTGCCATCCTATATGGTCGCCATTCAAAGCATTATATAAAGAAACCTGAGGTATTTGAACACTGTAACTCTTTTACATGACCTAATTGCTACCTGAAATGATCTTTTCCATATGATTTTCTGTTCACTTTACAATGCATAGCAAGCTTGTGATTTATTTTTTAAAACTTGTTATTTTATTCATACTGTGTTTCTGACTTGAGCAAGTGATGTGAATTAAATTGTGGAGTGCATTGTGATGAAAGTCAAAGATTCTATAAGGTCATAATTTGACAGGTTTGTTCTACAATTGCAAGCAAATGTGCTTCAAAAAGTACCCCATATTGACATACACTGTTGTTACACGTGAAGCACTGAACCTGGAGTAACTCATATACTTGATTTGTGCATGTGTGGGATTTTTTTTTTTTTTCATTTTTAAAAAGAATTGAAAGGATACATGTTTTCTGTCTGATGTGATACATCATCTAACAGAAGTTGATTGTATAAAATAGATCCAAATATAAGACAATTCTCTTGATGATGGCTAAATATATTGCAGGTAAGACTTGGTCGGGCAACCGAAGATGTTCTTGTTGACATTGACTTGGGCAAAGGAGTGAATGCTAACAAAATATCTCGGCGTCAGGTTGGTATTTTTACCAGCTTTGACTTGTATGTTTATGTGGCAGCAATTTTTGCTGAGCTTTTGTATATTCTGATAAGGCATGTATTATCTCCATCTCATTGTCTAACTTTGATGAGATGGTATTGGTAAAGTTGTTCTGATGAGTAAATCACCTCGACATGCTTTAGGAAATGCTTCAATAGTTATTTACGTGACTTCATACTTGGTCTTAGCCATTGCTACTTCTACTTGGGTTAATTTCCAATAATGCAACTACAATATAATTTGATTAACAGTCAAAGGATCAAAGTTGGAGGGGCTTATTTGCATTTTAGCCTTAATAATACTTTTTTTCTTATGCTACCAGAGTACCAATAAACTTTAAACAACTTTCTCTTACAGATTTTGGCTTCAATTCTTAAGCCAATGCATTCTCATCAATCTGGTGCTAGAAACAAATTAGGTATATAGGGGTTTAGCTCTGTGTTGCGGGGATCTGTAATTGCTTCTATAATTAATGGTTTTTTAAAATCTGAAACAAAGGAAAGGTGATTGAGTTGGTATCACTTTCCTTTTATGCTTACAATTTCCTAGAGGTTAAAAGTTTAATGTCTTTTAATAAGCGAGTGCATGAACTTCTTCGTTTATGTTACTAATTTTATCCTTATCTTTCTATGTTAATTAACTCCACCAAAAAAATTCATTTTAAAAGTAATAAGAAGCATGTAAAATATGGAACAAGTTTTTTAAAAGAGCACATTGTATTTTATTTCTTGTATGTATGAAGAGGGGATAAATATAAACTTTTTCTTTTTAACTTTTTAATTACATTTCTATTCACAAATAGTAAAAATAATATAAATTTATCAGATGTAAGTTACCTAATTTTGAAAGCCTATAGGGAGTAAATAACATAGATTAATAGGTGCAACCAAACATCAGTATAAGATACTACTTAAAAAAAATTCTGATTGTCATACCAAACATAGATATTATCTTATAGTCTTATACAATGGCATCTCATACCTTAGTATGCAAAATGCCATCGTCTTTGAGATTATGGCATACCAGTTGCCTCCTTGATGCTCGCTTTTTTGGTGCCTATGTCAGAAGGTAGTTTCATTTTCCAATTTTGACTTGCTGCCTTTATTGTTATTGTCAATTTGTCATACATAGACCAATCATATGGAAAGCTCATCTGGATCATGTGCATTGTGAACGGTCTTTCGGCTTAAAATGTCATATTCACATGTTGTAAAAGGCAAAACTGGGATGCAGTATTTTTTTTCGGTTGCCTGAGAGATTACAATTTGAGATCTTAAATAGCTAGCTATTGTGTTTGCTGCTAAAATCATTTTGGCTTCAGCATTTTTGTTATGTTTTACCTTGCTAATCTTTTAGGCAATTATAAAGATGGATAAAGTTGGATCTTTCTACCTTAAAAACCTTGGCAAGAGTTCGATCTGGGTAAATAACAAAGAATTGCATCCTGGTCAGTCTCAACAACTTGATTCCAGTTGTCTAATCGAGGTATGCTCCTGATGCTCCTTGTATCCAAATATCAGTGATTAGTGTGAGTAGCCTCATTGTGGATCACCAAAATGTTGTTGTATGTATGTATATTCTTGCCAATTGTAGTTTCGTAGTTTGCTTTTTCAAATGCTTTCCTGATAAATAGTCTGTTAATGCTGTGCCAAGTAAACCGGATATGCAAGTAAGCCATTAATAATTCTAAGCTATAGAATGATGTTCTCTAGCCTGTTGTCACATTGAGCCTTTGTTTATCAATTTACAATGCCTAACCTGCTGTTTTCTGCAATTAGCATTACAGCATCTTGATTTATTCATGCATTAGGCAGATATTTGGGTTCAGGGATTTTGATTGTGGAGGTGTATGCTGGTTTGTGTATGATTATATATTTGCAATTGATTTCTTATACTTGTTAGTGAAAGTAGGTTTATAGTATCCTCCAATTTCCATTTTCATCAGATATCATCAATAACGTCAAATTACAAATCCCAAATCATAAACATTATATTAAATCCTGCCTCAGCCTTCTAGTAGGAATCCTGTTTCGGCTTTGTAAAATGAATTTGAACATACGGACTTGATATCATGGTATAATTTGTTCAGGTTATAACTTATATTATCATTATTATTATTATTATTATTATTATTCCTGAAGGGGCAGTGTGGATACTGCGTTAAAAGTCAAAACTTAAAGTGACTAGGTGTCACTGTGATTGCTTATATGAATGGGGAACGTAAAGTCTTCATTTAGTTGCTATGGAAACTTGTCAAAGTCTGAATTGAAATGTAAATGATTAATTTTGCAGATAAGGGGCGTGCCATTCATATTCGAGACAAACCAAAGTCATGTGAAGCAGTATTTGGATAGTACTGGTAAATCCGAAAATAGCCAAGCCATGTAGTGTCAAATTGTAAATAATAGCAAGAGGTGTCACTAGCATAGAAAGTGCTTATTTTAACTGCACTTTCTGATTTTGGTAAGGTGTGATTCGGCTGTTTTATGTCATTGCTTCTAACGAAATTACGTTACTCTGGAAAGGACTTCTTCATCTCTGCACATTCTTCTTCAGATTCCTTTGCCAAAATATCTGTAATATGGTCCAACCTTCAAGTTTTTCTGTCCATTTTGCATACATTTTACTGATGCCGAATACGCATCTCATTTTGTCGGTGCATTTGTTATATAGGTTAACCATGCTTGCTCGTCACCGTTAAGTGGACAACTAAGGTCCCAAAAATGTAAGTTAACGGCTGCAAACCAATATTTTTGAAATCTGAATGACATTGAATGTTTAACTAGTTTCCCATAGTTGACTATCTAATTGTGATATAATTGTTTTTATTTACATTATATTTGATATATAAATGAAAATGATTATGTAAAAGAAATTACGCACCAAAAAATATAAATAATGTTTTAATATATAATATTATATTTTTTAAACTAATATATGTACAAAAAATTTGTCTAAATTCAGGGAATTATTTAACTAAGGGCATATTTGAATCATGGAATCTGAAAGATGGAAATGGGAAAGGTCATCTTTAGTTGCAACAAAATTTGGGATTCTCATTCCCACGGGAATGCTTATTCCCACAGAGTGGCCAATTCTTCACTAAGAGGAGGGAATGCCATCCATTCCCAGCAATCACAGATCAAATTGCCATTGTACCCTCGTCTTCCTTCCGGAAAACAAGATCTCTTCTGATCCATTCATCGGGGAACTCTCCCTTGCTAAACCTGACACGACTCGAAGGCAGTGCCATCGGCACAATTCCGATTTTCGGCAACCGGCAACCTTTTCCGGCAAGCAATGCCTGTTTTGATATCTAAAAAAAGGCTCTGTTCAAATCCTGTCATGTCGAGAGAAGAGAGGGATGGCCATCGAGATACCATCGATCAAGCACCCCATTCATCTTCTCATTCCCTGGCTTCTCTCCTGTGTTTATTTAGTAAGAACCATGGATCTGGGGCATTCTGAAAGGAGAAGTATGAATATGGGAATGACAAATTTGAACAAAGAAGGACGGATTTGAACGGAGAAGGAGAAGAGAAAAGGAGATGGACGGATCAGAAGGAAGAAGATGTACGGAGAAGGCAAAGATGAACAGTGAATGAACGGCATTGGAGAAGGAATTTTGCGAGAAGGAAGAACGATAAGGGAGAAAAAAATTATAAAATTTAAAATAATAATATAAAAATTTTAATAATAAATTTCATAATAATAATAGTTTATTATTTTTATAAAATATTAAATTTTAATAATTTTTAATAATAACAATAAATTTTTAATAAAAATAATAATTTAATAAAAACATTTTGGTCATTCATTTAATCTTTTTCATTCTTATTTCTTTTTATAATATTATATCAAACATAATATATGAATTTAGAATTTCATTCTATCAAAATTTATTTTTATTTTTAAATTTATTCTCATTTAAACCTAAACTTCTTAATTATTAGTGTTTTGAATATTCTTCATAAGATTCACTTTGTTCAGCGGCACTTAGAGCAAGTCATACTTTTTGTAGGTCCAGTAGATACAAAGGAGTTATGAATATTGTAAACGAGTGAATGAAGTGTAACGTGAGGTTCAAATATCTGATTCATTTTGTTTTCTCTAATGGTAATATCTTTCATTCGCACTTGCTCACCCAAAAGAAAAAAGAACCCTTATTAATTAAAAGTTCAACCGTTGATTTTCCTAACTCTATTTGTGGGTTTCTTTATCACCTTAAATATATTCTGCCGTAAAATAAACCAGTGGGAGACAGTTGACAATATTCGGATGAAAGTTCTAGCGTTAAAGATGCATCATGTGCTCTATATTTTATATGCATAAAGAATGTTAAGGTCCCCTCAATTAAGCATCTTGTCCAGAGAAGAGTGGGTTGGGTATTCTAGCAGACACTTAGTGATCCACCAACCAAAAGGTTTCGGCGAGGATGTGGGATCTTGTTCATATTTGGTCGCTAGCTAGGACCACTTCCTTGCAATTTGCAGTCATGCCCATTCCTCCCCCTACATGGAACCGGAAGCTTCCCTCCCTCTATCCTCCTTTCCATGCATATAATTATTACCAACCCTATCTCCCTATACACTCAAATAAATTTCTGATCTTGCTTCTCTTCAGTAATAATATAATATATTAATTCCCAAAGTACTTATAATCTCAGTTGATACTGTGAGTCGTGGATAACTATTAACTTGACGAAGGTTGAGCGTAAATACTTCATTTGGTTGCTTTCTTAAGAGGGAAGAGTAAGTAAAGGGCATTACCGCCTTAGAGTATGTAGTTGCTGGCGGATTGAGATAAAGAAGAATGTTTACGTTCTTCTTTATTAAAGGGCACCCAACTGCCATTGGCACGAGGGTCCAACTTGGAAGGATTCCATGTTTACGTTCATATTCTATTAATTATCCCATACACGCGACACATATATACATGCATACATACAAAGAGAAGAGCCACGGCAGAACCATGTGGCTCAAATGGGTAAACAAAGAACGTCTGTGTTAGCGAGCTATATATTTTAGTCTAAAGAATGTCTAACGATTTAATTGTCGATGTATTATTTTCAGATGCCCCGCACCAGCAAGGTCCTACTCATGGGTCACCCTAGCATGTGTCACTCCCAGAATATTCTTCGTTCCATGCTTCCTTATAAATGCATTTGGCGAGCATATCATGTGACCTTTTCATCTTCATAAATGATAAACACCTACCCCAAACTAGAACCTCAAAACTTTCAACTGTATTTGATGATTTTGCTTTTAAGAAGTTTTATTTACATCAATCCATTGGTCCCTTTCTACTTTGCCTTTAAATGATCGCCTTAATATTTTGTGTGTCTCTTGTCAAGGAGAGGGACACTAGTAACAAAATAAATCACATTGTTGGTGGCAAAAGTGGAAAATACTTATCATTTTGTATGACGATAATTCTTATTATAGTAGATGTTATATTCTTAAAAATTATTTACGTTATATTCAAATTGCTGGAATATGATTCCCAATCGTCAAAACATTGATTCCCAATTTCCTATCATATATCATCCAATCAGCAACTGATATGGACATGTCATATATACACACACGTACAAGCTCTTAGACAAAGATGCAATAATAACCTAAGAATTTAAAAGGGGAGCGCAACCAGTAAGTTGCAGCAAATTGGAGAATGAAGGGGAACAATTTTTATATTTCCTATGGTCCGAAACAGACAAGATAATTTGTTTTATATAAATTAAATTGAGCAATGTAATTTAAATAAAATTACTTATTTTAAACCATATGTTATAATTAATTAGACTTCCTTAAGGATGAATTCAAGGGGGATTGCAGGGTGATCTCCTCCTTTAATTTTAAAAAATTTTAATTTTTATATATAATTTTATCTTATATTCTTAATTTAGCCTTTTAATTTACAAGAACTTGCACTTCTTGAATTATAGCAATATGTTTTTCTGAGTTTAAATCTTTGATCCAAAATTTTTGTCTTTTTTTATAATCAAATCTTAAATTCGTTCTTACGCTCCTGTAATAACAAATAAATTACAACTATATTTATTTGGATCAAAATATATTTATATTTTTTAGTTACATAATATAACAAGTATTAAAAATGTATTAAATTAATAAAATATTTAGTAGTTTAGTGATAGGTTCCTCACACTCATTTAAATTAAAAAAAAGTATAAATTTTGTATTTTCATGTTTATTTTTTAATAAGTATATTTTTAGTGAAGAAATTATTAATATTTATGAGATTATTTTGATAATCATTTGTCATTTTAAAAACATTATATATAACTAAGATATTAAAGAAAAAGAGAAAATAATTTAACCAAAAACATTTTAAACTTTTTTCTCTTAAATTCTTATAAATTTTTTAAAGGTAATACAAAAAAAGAGATAAAGCATACTCATTTTCATCTTTTATGTTACTTTCTTCTCAGAATTTATATAAAAAAATTTAGTGAATGCGTTTACCCACTCCTCTCTGTCTGTGACCAACTCTAGTATGCCTCTCTCAGTAATTTTAATGGGTTATATATGTTTGAAATGAGTTTTAAGTTTTAACTTGAAGCAGATCTGATCCCAAACCTCCTTAAACATAAAATTAATCAAGAGAGGAAGTCAGTGGCTAGCAACTTCCATTTTGTTTTTATCAATACCTTGAGTAGAAATTTCAGTACTACTAAGCGAGATTTCCTTTCAACTTTAAATCCATTTTTTATTGTTCCTTCGAGCTTGTGCCTTGCCTTGCGCTCGTGGAATACTTTCCGTCAAACTTGGTATCAATCCCATTTCCAATAAGCTGGGCACGAGGGCGTCGATACTTTATGCCACTCTACGATTTTCAAAGCATAGGTGATTAATTATTTACAAATCCGTAATTAACACACACAAAAATAGAAAATAAAAATAATAACGAAAGATGTGGTTGACCAACACGAGTTGATTGCTTATTGGTTCACTCGAACACACTTCCTCAATACACTCAGAGATAACCACAGTACACTATATATGCTAATAAACACAGACATATACTCACCTAGTGATTCGGTCACTTGTTCACAAATTGCGGAAAAGATAAGAGACGTCCATAATGGATCCCTATTATATTTATATTTTAATATTAAGCTAAGTTGGCTTTCATTGATTGGTATCTCTAAACAAAATTAGTTTATGAGGATGATTTGATGTTTGAGGGATGGGTAATGGGAAAGCTAGAGCTGTATCTTAATTTTTTATTCATATCATAGTTAGTGGTGATTGAATCCAAAACCTTTTTCCACTTATAGCTTTGTGACTCGGTCGAGATGACATCAATTATTAGTGCCACTCATAATTATATTTAACTGAACATTAAAATTAACAATTATATTTAAATATTTTAAAATTTAAAGGAATTCAATAACTAAATTAATTTTATTTTAAAAAAAATTTAATGCCATGAAAAATTTTAAATTATTCAAAATGATTTTAAAATTTAAGTTATAATTTTTACTGTTAACAAACAGTAGGAGATCACAAAAGTCATCGCCAGTTTGGTTTGTGTGCTCTATCTATGCTCTTGGTTCTTCATAGTAAATGGCGGAGGACCGAAGATCGAGTATTTGAGTGTTACCAAACTCTGCTTTAGAGCCGTGGTACGTCACAGTGGTAATCTCGGTCTCATTATCGCAAACCCATATAGACAGCGCCTCCTTGCCCCATTTCACCTTCATCTGTCTTTTAACCACTGCTCGATGATTACCATCTCTCCTTTCTTCTTTCTTCTCCGAGTTTCGCTGGTCCCTCTCTAAGCTAATGAAGATCCATTGCGACGTCTGCAACAAGCACGAGGCTTCCCTCTTCTGCACCGCCGACGAGGCCGCCCTATGTGACGCCTGCGACCACCGTGTCCACCATGCCAACAAGCTCGCCTCCAAGCACCAACGCTTCTCTCTTCACCGCCCTTCTCCTAACCAATTCCCTCTCTGCGATGTTTGCCTGGTAAATAGCTGTCTATATCTCGATCACGGATTCTGATTGTGTATATTGTGGAGGAAATATTGTTTTGTAATTAGCTCTCTGAGATTTTTAGCTTTTTTTTTTTTTTTTTTTTTTCTGGGTTTATCTGTAGGAGAAAAGAGCTTTCGTGTTCTGTCAACAGGACAGAGCAATTCTGTGCAAAGATTGTGACTTGCCGATTCACTCTGCCAACGAGCACACCCAGAAGCATAATAGGTTTCTTCTTACTGGAATTAAGCTCTCTGCTGCAGCTACGGTTTATTCACCATCAACCTCCAATCCCGTTTTGACCAGTAGTTCTGATTCTTTGTCCAATTCCAAGTCGCAAAATTTAGCAAAGAACTCTGTTTCTGCTTCTTCTGCCATCTCACATCCCACTTTGATGGCCAAGACTTCGCCTTCAACAGCATCAACAGTTTGCGCAATTAGCAAAGATGGGGAAAACTTGTTAACGAACGTAGGGTTTGCTTCCACAAGCAGTATATCTGAGTATTTGATAGACACTCTTCCGGGCTGGCAGGTCGACGACTTTCTCGATTCCTCTGCTGTTCCGTTTGGTTTCAGTAAGGTGTGGGATGAATCTCCTATCTTTAATGTTTCCAGTTGTGTTTAGAAACAAGTACTTTCTTTGAATCACTAAATTGAAGGTTTCTACTTTCTATAACTTATACTTGGATGATGGATCTGAGATATTCAATGGACTCATAATCTGCAGAGTGATGATATATTGGCGTTGCTTGATGCTGATATTGAGAGCAACGTAAGTTCTTTCTCGCCCGAGAGTATGGGGATCTGGGTTCCTCAAGCACCTTCTACTCTTCATACGGCTCAAATGGATCGGCAGATTAGGTTCCACGAGACAGAAGAGGCGACCAACATTGAAGCCAGCAGATCAAGTCCGAGGGATGATAATTTCTTAGTTCCACAGATTAGCCCGCCTTCTATTGGGTCCAAGAGATCCAGACTTCTGTGGTAGAAACAAGCCTCAAAATCGAATCTTGTTCTGAACACAGCCCATGTATCATCCTTTGTCTTTTTTGTGATATTTCCCTCCTCTTTTCTTTTGTTTCTCTGCCTTTGCCTTTATTTGGCTTTAATTTCACGCGACCCTTGGTATAGTTGGTTAATTTGGTCCCGTTTTCCCCCGGCAACTGGGCTGTGTGTTGATCTTTTTGTGTACCTCTTTCCCCCTAAGCTTGCGGAATCTGGAGGCATCATTGTATATATGAACGTTTATTACAGAGTTTTGCCCTTTTCTTTTTTGCTAATCATATTATGGGAATAAACGTGTTTCTGGGGAACACTTTCCAGGAATGTGGGGAAGAAAATGATGATTTTGTTATATGCAATCGCAAACAAAAACTGTAAAATCTTCCTCCTTGTGGTCAGGGACACATCACAGAACGGGACTGATTTAGTTGCTAAATGTAAGAGACCCAAAAATAGTAAGAAATTGATGTAGAAGATGATTGGACAGATGAATATGAAGATGGAGATTGAATTAGGGAGAGAGAGACAGAGGTGGGGGCACTAGTGGCGAAAAGGGGTTGAATGGACGGCATATTGATTTGTCTGAACGTGAAAATTCCTGTGCGGGTCAACCACTACCTACATTGTATTTGCGATTCAGAATTTGGGCAGCTGGTATCTAGTAAGGTCTGGCCTCACTTTCCTGACTCTTTTGCCCGGAAAGCTAAAACTGAGCAGGAGGGCAGTGCAGAATGTGTAAGGACCTGGCAGGGACTTCTGGTTCAAGAGGTTCACTGGAGATATGTAACTAATCAACACTCCGACGCATTGGTACTACTGTCAATAATTATTGATATTTGATTACCCAAAAGGGAGTATCCATTTTTGTCAAAAACTTATTCTCTGATGTATGGATATGGAAACAAGACTAGTGTACGAAAACTTCTAGTTTAAGCCAATCCAGATTCAATCCTCCAATAACAAGTCTAAAGAAATGTAGTTGAGGATGATGCCCGTTCGAGATGGAATTGGTAGCTCTAGTTCAATAAGAAGTCTAAAGAAAATACAAGTGAGGTACGAACTCTTCTGGGCAGTTTCAGGATACTTATTTCTCTCTTTCTTTCCCTCGCTTTCATCCAGCTGCATAAACCTGTAGTCCTCATTTCAACTAAATTTCACTCGTTGTTCATTTGAGCGTGCTCAGAAGTTTGGCCATTGCTTACCGAGGCAGAGAGGTTAAAAATAATGGTAAGGACTAAGGATGGGGAGGAAGTATTGTTGTTAAACTCATGAGTCAACTCAGTTGACTTGTTGAATTTATATTTTCATATGACTAAAATGATCCAACTCAAAAGTAAATTTGGAATCGTCGTTGACTCATTCAGATTTGTCAATGATTGGGTCAAAATTGCTTAACTCGCTAAGTTTGACCGTTTTTATCGAGTTGAGTTTGACAAGCTCAAATCAAGCAACCTAATCCTATTTTTCTTAAAAGAAAAATTCCTCAACAAACCTAGGCCATTCTAAATAATAATAATAATAACATGCACTAACCCAAAATGAACACTACATGCATAACTCAAGGAATTCTTCAAATTCATTCGTCAAAGCGCACAACCACAACCCACAAAGACATCAGACAAAGACAAAATAGAATCTGTATATCTTCCATTCTTCCACATTGAACCCCTATGTTGTGCCGGTGTGCCCTACTGTATAGTATTAGAAGCAGAGCAGCAGTGGTGGTTGGAGCTTTTTTGCAACCTTGTGTCACTAAAGCTTTTTACATTTCTTGAGTTTGAGTCTCGCTGTCGCTAGAGCTTTTTGCAATTCACGACTTTGAGTCTTGCTACTTCGTTGAAGAGTGTTTGGTCTTCTGTGTAGTTCCATATGTGATTGTAACTTGTAAGTCCTTATTTCGCTATTTCTTCATATTAATCCCCCTCCCTTTTAACGATTTGGTGGCTAAAACTGAAATAGATGATGATTATTGCACGCTTAATGTTATGTTATATGATTTGTCCCCACATGAATGAGTTTTAAGTGAAAGTTTACATGGTAAAATATGGAGAATGTACAAAAACATTTATACTGGGAAAATCACATGGGAAACAAGAAAGGGAGGTTGTTTGATGTTTGATCCCAACTAGGAAAAGAAATGGTAGAATGCCATATTTGCCTTCTAATCTAGTTTAGTATTTGGGATGGATTGCCTTTTCATGGTAGAATGCCATAGTTGCTTAATGTTATATTTTGTCTCCCTTTGCTTGTTTTCTTGTTGGCTGTGGTGCTGGATTGTTGGTGTTCCTTTGTAGCATCCCTCTTGAATTAAATTGAACTAGTTTAGTATTTGGGATGCACGTTATCCTAATCTAATTCTAGTATTTCTGCCATTTACATAATCTGAAAATTTGAATTCCAAAACATGTTTTAGTTGGTGCAAGAAAATATATCTTCAAATGTTAGAGGGAGTGACCCTACCCCTGCTAAAAAAAATGTAGTTGCTCGAAGGAAGACTTTTCCTAGTAATAAGATTGATATAAGTTGGAAACATGGAATGGATATTAGTGGGGATGGTAAAAAGGTTCAATGTAATTATTGTGGCAAAGTTGTGAGTGGAGGATTTATAGGTTTAAACATCATTTAGCTAGCATTAAAGTTGATGTTGAAGCTTGTGTGAGTATTGTAGATGATGTAAGGGCAACAATATTACAACATGTCATTTAGACTAAAAATTTATCATTTAAAAGAAAGAAATAATGGTTAGATGTTGGTGATGAGGAAACTCAAAGTACCCAAGCACAAGCTAACATTTTAGAGTTGATGAATATATTGAGAGGTTTAATAAAAAATAGCAACGGGGTTGGTAGCTCACAATCGATCATTAATAACATGTTTGAGAAATATCTCAGTAAGGAAGCTTGCCAACAGGTGGCAAGGTTTTTTTTACACAAATGTCACTCTTATTAATTGTGTAAAAAATTTTGAGTTTATCAACATGTGTGAGATTATAGGAAAATATGGTTAAGGGTTTAAGCCTCCTTCCTACTATGAGATCCAAGAAAGTACTTAAATATGGAGTTGAAAAACATGCAAGCTATGCTTAATGAGTTTAAGGAATATTGGGATAAAGTAGGTTGTTCCATGATGTCTGATAGTTGGACTGATAAGAAAAGACGTTCCATTTGCAATTTCTTGGTCAATAGTCTGAAAGGGATGTTGTTTTTATATTTACTAGATGCATCTCATATATCTCATTAATGAATGCTAATTTGATGGGATTCAAATTAATGAAGGGCTAATATGCAAAAGATTCTGATTTTTCTAATATATACTTGGCATGTGAAAAGAGTGCTGCTACTAACGGTTTCTATAAGCATGGGGGATTTTTGTTTAAAGGTTCTAAACTTTGTATTCCCAACTGTTCTGTCAGAGAATTATTGGTAAGAGAAGCTCATGGGGGAGGCTTAGCAGGATACTTTGGCGAAAAGAAGACATTAGAGATAATCAAGGAGCATTTTTATTGGCTACTGATGATCAAAGATGTGCATTATGTTGTGGAGAGATGTGCAATCTACAAGAAAGCAAAGAGCTAGGAGGGTGCATGTAACATCTTAGAATTTTTAAATATATGTTAATTATATATATATAGGTAGCGGTGGAATTCCAATTAATGGAATGAGTAAAATAAGACATTAAAATGAAATTAAATAGTACCTTTAAAGAGCCTTATGGATCGGACCTTGTACATATACGATTATGACAGGTTACGCCACTTAAATGATTAATTCAAATCTCGTAACTCTTAAAATTTACGACAGGTTTTTCTTTTACCGCCTAAATGGTCATTGGAAAGTGAAGTTACTATTTTTCCGTGTCAGAAACATCCTGGAATATGAACCATGTTAAAGGCTCTTAGACCAATTTGGATTTAAAAAAGTGGAGACTACATACACAGTAAAGTTTAAGAAAATAAATGAGATTTCTATCTACCATGATTATTATTATTATTATTCATATGATGATGATTATTATTATTATTTTAAAAGGTTTAGATAGTCATAAAGTTTTAAATTATAGAAAAGATGTATTTAATTATTTTTTTTAGACATTACATTGCACATGGTTTATATATGTCATTACCAATTACTGATCAACCATGAGTTGACTTGAGCATGGATTTTATGCTTGGGTTATCAAGGACGCAAAGGGGCAAAGATTTAGTTATAGTGGTGGTGGATTAATTTTCGAAGATGTCACATTTTATTCCCTGTTACAGAACTGATGATGCTTTTTATATAGCAGATTTGTTCTTCCAGGAAATTGTGATATTACATGGAATTCCAAAGAGCATTGTGTCAGACCGAGATGCCAAGTTTCTAAGTTATTTTTGGAAAACATTGTGGAAAAAGCTTGGGACAAGATTACTTTATTATCCTTAAACTAATAGGCAAACAGAGGTAGTCAATAAAACACTTTTTTCCTTACTTAGAGCTATTGTTAATAAGCATATGAAGAATTGGGATGAATGGTTGCCTTTTGTTAAGTTTGCATACAACAGAAGTGTTCATAGTACTACTAAGCATTCTCCTTTTGAAAAGAAGAATGTAGCTTATGAAAGGAAATAAACAAGGGAAGGAAGTAAGTTTAGTTAATGACGGGAGATCATGTGTGGATTCATCTTAAGAAGAAGAGGTTTCCCAACAAAAGGAAGTCAAAACTAATGCCCAGGACAGAAGGTCCATTCAAAATTTTAGAGAAAATAAATGACAATGCTTACAATGTTGATTTACTAGGAGATTATAATAATTCTGCCACATTCAATGTAAGAGATTTGACGTCATACTTAGATGATAATGAAGACTTGGATTTGAGGAAAAATCCTTTTGAACCCGAGGAGAATGATGAGCTTTAAGTTGAACAAGATGGTGATTTAAGCTAATGAGCTTCATCTGAACCGATTACCCATTCTATGGCTAAGGAGATTTGGGTCATGATTGTTCGGCAATTCAAAATGGAATTATACCATTTAGGGTCCAAGCCCAACTTCTATATGGAGCACAAGTTTCAGTGAGGCAACTTGATCATGTGTTATAATGAATGAATTGTGAAAAGTCAATCATGCATATGGTGAAAGTTGAAATAAGTATTGGTTAAAGTCTAAGTTAGGTGAGCTATATTTCCTTGAAAATTTAAGTTAGATAAGTTAGGTAAGCTACATTGAATTAAAAGTCTATGTTAGGTGTATTTCTATGCATGTTTTTTCAAATTAGGTGAGAATTAGGTAAATCTTAGACTTATGCCATAAGGGTTATTCTTGGCTATAAATATAGAACTTATTAATGGGAAATTCAACTTTGAATGTTTTGAAAATTGGCTTAGTCTCTTATATGCGAATTTCTTATCTAAGTTTTCTAAACTTAGTGGTGAAATTATCCCTAATTCTTATCACTCTCCCTCTTTTATTCTAGAGTGTGGCAAATCAAACAATATTCTTAATTGTGGCGTATAAACTTATCATGCAAGATTGCTAGTTGTTTTGTCTTTTCTTTTTCATTTATTCATATTTTGGGATTGTTACATCAGTTATGTTCAACATGTATTCGATAACAAGTGTATGTAAACTCTTATAAGTTTACGTTATTAGTTTACCCCTCTAAATGAGTCTGCTTAGAATCATGTTTTTGAGAACCTTGGGAGTAAGAGCTATATAAAGGCTGCATTGACAAATGGCAATGGACTTGAAAAATTTCAAGACCTAATCCTTGTATATTCTAAGATCCCTTGCACATTACTTTCCCATTGTTTACACTATTGTCTATGCAACTTCTTTTTGGGTAATGTCGTTAAGACCCATTATGAAATGAATCCTCATTGTGCACATTTATAGGCTTGATTGGAGAAAGTATTGACAAGAAATAACAAACTTATATAGCAGATCAAATCATGAAAGAGAAAATAAGATACATAATTTGATATAGAGCTAAATGTCAAAGGGAGGCACCATTTAGGTACATGTTAAGTATGTTAGACAACCTAAACAAAGAAAAATGAAAAAAAATTTGTTATATTTATAGTTTAATCTTAGAAAATTTCATTGAAGCCCTTCATCCTTCCTTATAAATAATAAGTTTGAAAACCTTATTTCTCACAGCTAAGAAAAGAGCAATCCTATATAGAGAGAAAGAGAGTTGTGAGATTAATATTCTCATATTAGCAAGATATATACAAATATTGTATTATCCTTGCTATATAGAGAGAAGATGTAACTTATATTTTTCTCATAGTAAAACCTTTTCTTTCTTGTTCATGTTTTTTTACCCTATTGGAGTTTGCCATCTTAAATTCTGTGTGTCATCTCAAATTATTTGCTACAGTTTTGCTTCTATCCAGTATCTATTTTCTATACAATTAATATCTACTTATCGTATGCTCTGTGGCTACTACTAATATAGTGGATCCTCCATATCGAAAATAAGTAAGATTATTTTCACCCATTATAAGGTACTGGGTAGTATTCACGTGTACGGTGTACTATTTATATGTACGGTGATTAGTCACGAAAAATAATGAGAGTTATTTTTGCTCACAAATAGACTGTAATTGAGGCAATGATGACAAAATTTAAGATTAAAAAGTTGAACAATAGTAATTTCTCATTGTGGAAATTGAAGATAAATTATATATTGAGAAAAGATAATTGTCTTACGACTATTAGTGAAAGACTAGTAGAATTCATAGATAAAAATAAATGGAACGAGATGGTCGAGACTACATTTGCAAATCTTCATCTAGCACATATAAATGAGATATTGTCCAACATAGAGAAGAAGAAGACAATGAAAAAAATTTGTGATCATTTGACCAAATTGTATGAGGTCTAGTCACTACATAACAAAATTTTTCTTAAAAGAAAATTATATACTTTATGGATATCCAAAACTACTTTAGTGATAGAGCACATCAACATTCTAAATACTTTATTTTTTCAACTCACATTATTGGTTCACAAAATAGAGGTGAATAAATGTGCTAAAATTCTACTTCGAAGCTTACCTGTTTCCTATAACTAACTCATCATCAACCTGACTAATATTGTTATTGTGGACTACATAGTTTTTGACAACATTACACCGACTATTCTGGAAGAAGAAAATAAGCATAAAAACAAGGAAGACAAGTTAATTTGTTCATAACAAGAGAAAGCCATAGCAGTGATGAGAGGAAGATTAGTAGAACATAGCTCAATTGGGAGCCAAAATCGAGGTAGATCAAAATCGAAGAGCAAGAAAAATATCTAGTGTTTCAAATGTAATAAAAATAGACACTATAAAAATGAGTGTTGGAATTTGGAAAAAAATGCAGAAGCCAAAGGCAAAGATACTGAGTCGTCAAGTGCTCAGGGATACGTTGTAAGTACCTCAAATGACAGAGAAGTTTTATACAGCGAGGCAGTAACAGTTGCTGATGGCAGAAAATGGTAAAGTGATATCTTGCTTGTAGACTCAACAGCAACATGGTATATGACCTCACGGAAAGAATGGTTCCACCATTATAAATCTATCACTGAAGGATGTGTTTATGGGAGAATCATTTATTAGAGATTGTTAGAATTGGCACCATTAAATTAAATATCTATTATGGTATGATTCACACCATTCAAGAGGTCCGGTATATGAAAGGTTTCAAAAAAAATCTATTATATTTAAGACAATTTGATAATAATGGATATAAAACCCAGATATAGGATGACATTATAAAAGTCATTAAAGGCGCGCGTGTAGTTATGAAATTAGAAAAAATAGCAGCTAACCTATATATGCTTAAAGGAGAAACACAATAACAAGGAGAAGTCTCAGTTGCATTAACTGATCCAGCAGCTAAGGAATCAACAATATTATGGCATCGTAAACTTGACCACCTATCAGAATGTGGATTGAAGGCTTTTGCAGAATGAAATCTTCTTTTCAAACTCAGAAAGGTTTCTTGACATTTTTGTGAGCATTGTGTTACAAGTAAACAACATAGGTTGAAATTTAATAGCTCTAAAGTGAGAAGTAAGCTATCTTAGGCCTAGTACACTCTAATGCTTAGTACGCATAGGTCTTATCCGTAAGAAGAGTAAAGTATTTTGTGTCAATCATTGATGACTACTCCAAGAGATGTTGGGTGTTCCCAATCAAGAGAAAGGAAGATATATTTAAAGTTTTTAAAACCTTTAAAGCGCGTGTGGAATGTGAATCAAAGAAAAGCATCAAATGCCTGATATTAGACAATGAAAGAGAATATATTAGTGATGAATTTAATACATTCTGTCAACAAGAAGGTATTAAACAGAAGGTATTAAAAGGCAATTCACAATGGCATACACTCCATAGTAAAATGGAGTGGTAGAGCGGATGAACAAGACTTTGTTGAAAAGGATAAGAGCAATGTTAAGAACTGCTGGATTAACCAATTCATTTTGGGTAGAAATAGTTAAGACAACTTGCTATGTGATCAATCGGTCATCATCAACTGCAATTGATCTGAAAACCTCAATGGAGATATGGATTAGGAAGCCAGCAAATTATACAAACCTCTATGTGTTTATAAGTTTGGTATATGTGATGTATAATGCTTAAGAAATTACAAAATCAAATCTAAAATCTATAAAATGCTTATTCTTAGGATATGTTGACGGAGTAAAGGGGTATCGCCTGTAGAATCTCACTAACCACAAAGTTATAGTTAGTAGAGATGCCATCTTTCTTGAAGAGAAACAACATATACATGAAGGTGATAGCACTTCAAAAAAAAAAGAGTAGAGATCACTACAGTGTAGATTGAAGGAGAAGAAATTAAACAGAAGCATCAGTTTCTTTTGAAGCATCAACAGAGTATGATGAACATGAACAATTTGATCTTGTGGCTCCACAAGTATGATGGTTAACTCGAGAGAGGAAAGAACTGGTTTGGCACTCAAATTACATTATAAAAGAGAATGTTGCATATTGTTTACTCACAGAAGATAAAGAAGCTTTAAATTTTTTAGAGGCTATGGAAATCTCAAAAGCTTCTCTATGGTTAGCAGCAATTTAAGAAGAAATTGAAGCCCTCCACAAGAACAAGACATGAGATCTTGTTCCACTACCAAAATGACAAAAGGCCATCAAGAACAAATGAGTGTACAAGATCAAGAGAACTAGTAATGATCAAGTTGAATGATATTGTGCTAGACTAGTGGTAAAAGAATTTGCTCATAAAGAAGATATTGATTACAATGAGATATTTTCTCTGGTTGTTCGACTCACAATGGTTCGAGTGGTCTTAGTAATGTGTGTTACTCTTGACTTACATGTAGAGTAGTTAGATGTAAAAACTGCATTTCTTCAGGGAGATCTTGAAGAAGAAATTTATATGCTCCAGCCAGAAAGGTTTGAAAAAAAAGAAAAAAAAGAGAACTTGGTTTGTAGGTTGAACAAATCTCTATATAGTCTCAAACTGGAACTAAGATGTTCGTATAAGAGATTTGATTCTTTCATCATGAGCCTTGGATACAACAGACTTAATGCAAACTCTTGTGCATATATCAAGAGGTTTGATGGAAATGATTTCATTATCTTGTTATTGTATGTAGACAACATGCTAATAGCAGGCCTCAGTAAAGATCGCATCAATGAATTGAAGGCACAATCGGCTAGGGAATTTGATATGAAGGAGTTGGGATCAGTAAACAAGATTCTAGGGATGCAAAATTCACCGAGATAGAAATAACAGGAAGATTTAGCTTTCTCAAAAGAATTATTTAAAAAAGATCTTGTGATGCTTTAATATGCAAGATTATAAGCCAATATCTACCCCACTTTTTGTTAATTTCAAGTTATCTTTAAGCATGAGTCATAACAATGAAGAAGAGATGAAGGAAATGTCTCAAGTATTATATGCATAAGCAGTGGGTAGCCTAATGTTTGCTATAATTTGCACAAGATTTGACATTGCATAAGCAGTGGGAATGTTTAGTCGATATATGGCGAATCCTGGCTAAAAACATTGGAATGCTATAAAAATGGTCCTAAGATACATTAAAAAGACCATGGATGTTGTATTGCGTTATAAAGGATTAGATTTCACCATCAGAGGTTATACATATTCCAATTTTGTAGGTGATCTTGATAATAGCAAATCCACTAATGGTTATGTGTTTTCTTTTGCAGGTGGAGTTGTAAGCTGGGTTTCAAAATTGCAACCTATTATGGCCATTTCAATAATTGAGGCAGAATATATTGCAGCTATACAAGGTAGCAAAGAAGCAATCTAATTGCAGATACTATTGAAAGATATCAGGTATAATCTTGGGAAGATTACACTATTATGTGATAATCAAAGTGTACTCCACTTGGCAAGGAATCCGGCATTCCATTATAAGACTAAACACAAACAAGTTCAATATCACTTTATCTGAGAAAAGGTAGAAGAAATAAGTGTGGATATACAGAAAATCCATATTAAAGATAACCTAGCAGATGTACTGACAAAGTCAGTGAACACTGATAAGTTCATATGGTATAGATATACTATTAGCCTAGTAAAGACGTGAGCAATAGGAGATGACAATGAAGGAAGAATAGTGTGAAGATTGATTAATTTTCAATTGAATCTTTAAGTGGGAGATTGTCAAAGGGAGGCATCATTTAGGTGCATGTTAGGTATGATAGGCAACCTAACCAAAGAAAAATGAAAAAAGTTTTGTTGTAATTGCAGTTTTGTCTTTGAAAACTTGCATTGAAATTTTTCATTCTCTCCTATAAATAGAGAGTTTTAAAATCTCATTTTTCACAACCAAGAAATGAGTAATCATATATATATATATATATATATATATATATATATATAAAGAAAGAGAGTTGTGAGATTAATATTCTCCTATTAGCAAGAGATATAAAAATATTATATTATCCTTGCTACATAGGAAGAAAGTGTAACTCTTATTTTTCTCATAGTAAATTCATTTCTTCATCATTTGTGGTTTTTACCCTATTCGGGTTTTACACGTTTAATTTTGTGTGTTATATCAAATTATTTGCTACAATTTTACTTTTATCCGGTATCTATTTTCTCTACACTAACATTATCCTCTTTCATAATTTGATTAGACTAAAATACTACCTCATCTATCACATAACTATATTATTACTAGCTAATAATTTCTCACATGATTGAAGTCACACAAAAAAAGTGGTTCCTTCGTTCCTTTTTGGGGTTAAGAGCTTCCAAGGAGATTTATTGAAGACATTAGACCTCACGTTTATCAATTGAGCAGTTTTAGCCTAGTCTCGGCGTCCTTAATTCAAGTTGGAGTACTAATTTTGGTACCAAAAATATATTTGAGAAGATAATCATCTTTCATTGATTTACTTACCATTGATGAACTTGCATCTTGACTTAATGATGGTCTTGTTCGCTCACCCGTATATTTTAATTTTTAATTATGAATCCCATAGAAATAAGACCAATTTTAGATGTATGATATCGAATTCAATTTATTGGCTACTGAATGTTTTAGGTTCATGTAACAAATCCTGGAGTCCTGTAAAAACTTGACGTTCAAGTGCAATAATATATAAGAACGTAAGATGTTTGTCTCAAAATTCTTTTACAACCTGTGAGCATAAGATATTGAGGACCTTTTTTTAATTTTTTTTTTAAAGTTGGATAATCATAGTTGAGCTTCACGTGTCAAACTTTAATGTAGAGCTTTATGAAAGTGAGCAAGTGTTTAGATTGGTTAAAATTTAGTGAGATAAAAACTATTTTGAGTAATTATAAGACTGAAGAAGAGGGGTGAGATTCCTTTTTAAGCCCATACAGTGTTACGTAATCTATCCGTTGACACTTAAACTCAGCACATTAGTCATTAATAGTGTCCATGAGTGACGCACACATGTATATAGTACTTGCAAATCCTCCCTTCTGTTTTTCTTTTAAAAATTTCCATTTCAAGGACTCCTCAGTGGGTGGGCAAAGAATTACCCAAGTGAGTCATACACGCGCATTCAATGCGTACCGGCAGGGTAATGAAAGGTTAATTTTTAAAGAAAGTACAGTGAGACAGAATTAAAAGCGAAAAATGTAATTTTGAAACTTTCGGAACAAATTAAAGATGATTGATAGTAAAATTGTTTGTGGTGCACCTGTACCCTTAGAGGTTATTGCGCATTGCTTGTTCGCCCTGTTAATTTCTTCTCCCTTTGTCAAAGTCATATTCATTTTCTTGTATCAATTTTCCATACCTTTCTGTTCGTGACATTCTTATAGTTCATGATCCTTTCAGAACAAATACGTATTAATAGAAACGCGGGAACATAGACGGAAATTGTCTGGGATCCTTTTTAGTTTGCGGAGATTAAAATAGGAAAATATTGAAAACAAATTGATACTTTAAATTCAAGTATATCCATTTCAGATCTTTAATTTGATCTACAAAAGTAGTACTTTAAAAATGTTGAGAAAGAAACACACACATCGAAGAGAAGGAACACCATATGCACGTGAAACTGATTTCACTAAAATCAAATATCATAGGAAATTCTAAGTACTGACAAATCCAAAGATTCCGCATGGGCATTTCAGGCTTTCGCGAATTAAACAAAAGCCAATGGGATGAGGGACTCACGTGCCATGATAAAACACTGCTTGTAGAGGACCTCTTTCTGCATATTCCTTTCTTTCCCTGCATATAGACACAGTCCTACTCCTAGTACTGCGAATACTACCTTCTACTAATTATCAATACGTAGGGGTCATCATCAACGTACACTGAGATTAATGACGAACTACAATGAAGAAAACACAAGCAACTAGTGGCTTAGTAACGGGTGAGACTTTAAATCCACTGTCAATTAACCAAACGACCAAAGTAACAAATTCAGTTATGATCGTTCTCAGACAAATGGAGAAGAATGGAATCATGAGCTGAAGGAAATTAATTAAGCATGATAAACCAATTCAGGATCGGCGCCGACAATGAGCCTTGCACATATGGAGGCAGTCGTAGAAACAAGGTCCACCACAATGAAGAGGACAGTCCAGCCTCATGCCTTGGCACCTTGTTCTTCCCATGCATTGTGCATATTCCCCTACCCTATACTCTTCCCTCTCCATTCTCCCCTTCCTGTTTGGCTCGTAATGCCTCGTCCTTATCCCTCCTCCTCCTTTCCCTTTCCCTCTTCGATGCCTTCCACATCCCCATTTCCACACACCACCCCCTCCTCCACCCCATCCCCATCCACCACCTCCCCCACCACCTCCACCACCGCCACCACCTCCTCCTCCTCCTCCTCCCCCCCATCCCCATGTAAAACTGCCTCCACCCCCACCTCCACCTCCACCTCCACCTCCACCTCCTCCGCCCCCTCTATAATGCCAACTGCCCTTACTTGTATTGAAGACAACTTTATTGTTGGAGCTGTTGAGTTTTCCCTTTCCTTCGTCATTGGCTTGGTCAAGCGCCGGGAGGGTTACGAAAGTAGCATTACCTTGACTAGGAACAGTGCCATTATTCAGCTCGTCCCCTTTAAGCCCAACAACGGCAATTACAAATATAAAGTAAAGGAGCTGAAATATTCGCAAGCTCTCCATCTTTTGATACGCTATGCGGGTCACCTTCGAAGCTTATATATAAAGTTGAGTGAGAGTGACTATGATGTGCCACCAATAGCTAGAAATTGTCCTTCCCCACCACAGCAGATCGATCAGAAAACTCATAACATTCGAGCCCTTCTCTCATCCAATAGAAACGATATGCCTTAGATCACACTTTGTCCCCACCGCAGCCCCCAGTCCTCAAACCTCGCCCACTCACACTGCATGCGCGCCCCTCTTGCCCTACTTCTCAATTAAATTTATTCCTCATTGGGACGAGCAAAATCAAATTTCCTTGGTCTACTAATTTGAACTTTCAATCGTGTATATAAAAAGACAGGCATTATATGTATATGTACAAACACATCCATCCAAATGCCAAATTGTGCAGATAAAATTTGAATCATTACATGTATTCATTTTGATGTATCAAAAAATTATTTGCACATTTTTTTTATAAATTGTCTATTTATTCTTTATCTTGTACAATCTTTACAAGCTTTGGATGTTTAATAATTTAGTAAAGCAATTAGGGACCATCGTGACGTGAGTATGCGTTTGACTTCTATTTTAGGAGCAGCGTTACTCTGATCAATGCTGTCTTTACGCTAAAAACTGCTTTTAGTAGTAATTGAGATTTTCTAAAGTACTGCAATTATTATTAGAAGAACATCAAACCGAAAATGCACCACCTGATCGTTTTATTCGTACAGTTAGATTCTTGCGAAAATATTGTTAAAAGGTACAAATGCATCCTTCTTGCCCAGACAGACTAATTTGTGGATAGTTGTATAACCAACAAATTTTTTTATTCTTTCGTGATACGAAAGTTTCTCACAAATGCTGTTTTTGTGAAATCTTTATATTAGGTCTTTGACAGAAGTTGTCATTGGCACATGACTAAAAGCAATAGTTTCTGGCCAATAGAATAATGCATGCACATCAAGTCTCTGCACTTTACCAATCCAACAAGTGCATTGCAAAGGATGGCGACCTAATAATGCCTTATCATGCGTTACTATTGATGGAATGGTAGTTGGTTGTTGCATGGTTGGGTACCTTCACCACCTTTGTATATCTTACCCCACGCAAATATGGTACCCTCTGAATTACTATTGCTTGGCCTTTAAGCCTACGACTCCAGAGAGCGTATATCACAAGAAGCAGTAGCGTACTAGAGAGTAGAAGCTGTTGGGGCAAAGGGATTAATTGCAGCAAATTAATTCCAAATTGGAGAAGTCACTTGTATGCTATCATGCCTCGCACCATCCACGTTGTATCCAATTTCAACAAGAATTAGACTTGTGACTGAACAACTTTGAGTATTTACTGTCATATTCTCTAATAGAAATATAACATGAACATTTTTCTTTTGAAAGAGTCGATCATGAATGTAATATTGAACTATAAGAAAAAAAAAATTCACTTATCATATTTTCATTGAAAATTATAATTACAAATACTTCAAAATTGTAGTAAAGTTTAGCCAACCAGGCGTAATGTTCAATTTAACATAGAAGACAAATCTAAGAAGCGCTTTCGTATCCCCACAAGATCCACAGGTAGAATATGCCAGTCCTAATATCTCAGAATAATTATCTCCTGATTTTATGCACAAAAGCAATCATAATTCATAATAATCGCACTAATTTTCACTGAACACGTCAAATGCTACAAATCGGTCGGATAAAAGCTTAAAAGGGAACAAATAATAATGCTCCACTACCCTCCCGCTTTCGATGTAAAAGTTGAGGTTCTTTAACCTCAAACATTCGGGGGCACAAAAATCTACGAGGGCATTTGCTAGCTTCTTGGTCATATTCTTGTTTCTTGGTCAAATCCATCTCTTCTCCGTCAACCATTACTTCAGAAACTCATTTCTTATCCCATCTATATTTATCGGACACTACGGGTCCTCAGCTGTAGAGGACCCCTACAATCCACTGCTATAGAGAATCTTGGACCATAGTCCAGCGGTGGCATTTTTATTTAATTTTATAAAAAATATCATAGTAGACAAAATCATATTAATATTTTAAATTCTTGTTTTATACATGATAATATCATGTGCAAGAAAAAGGTGTAAAGAACACAAAAGCCATTCAGTTTTTATTTTTCCCTTCAATAGCATGTATAAGAAAGAATTTAAAATATTAATATGTTTGTATTATAACAATTTTTCTGAAAAAATTTAATATTCATAAAAATTAAATAAAAATACCACGTGACACAATCTGGACTCTTACAATGCAGAGTCAAATTCCCTTTAGCATGACACTATAAAAAAATATTAACTAGTCTAAATATATTTACGTTACAGTTGATTTAGTGTATTAGTTCTAATAAAATCATTCCTTTAATTGCCTTCACTCTTCTTTTTGAATGATTTTATTAAAATTGATACATCAAATTAATTGTCATACAAGTATATCAAAGATTAGTTAATATTTTCTCTGGCATAGATCCACGTTGATATTTATCCCTAATCAAACGAAAGCAGCCTAGCGTTAAAGAAGAGAAAGGAAAAAACAAATTACGGAGAGGATGAAGTGGAGGAACGTGGAATTGCAATGGAAGGAATAAGTAGTTAGCTAGGTTGCGTTACTCCTCCCTTCCCTGATTATTTTTACATCCACTTCTGAAAACAGCGTAATAGTCGTCCAATTCAAGCTGCTCCAATATTTGCTTTGTCATGCACAGGTAGGAATAGTGGCCCTCTATAAGTTGCGTCACATCAACCTAGAAAAAAAAGAATATGGCGTTTAGAGCAAGGCATCATTTCACATAACATCAGCTGAAATAAAGCATGGAATGGCGAACTTACATTCTCAACGCCAGGAAGATCAACAGGTTGAATCCCAGCCAATCCTTGAGAAAGCAAACTGTGCATAAGAAATTACTTTCAATAGATATTTAAAAAGCTTACGCTTTCTAAGTGTTTTGTAGCGGTTTGCAGCTAATTAGAGCTAGTGCCTGGTATCATTTCAGAACATCCAATAGTTGATTAATAAACTGATAATACTGACAAGGATGATGACAATAAGTTGATAACGGTGTTGAAAACAACATAGATCATAAGATTCAAGAGGAAACAAATAAAAACTTGCCTACCATCTTAGCAAACAATAACCGGCAGCCATTATAATCTATAATTACCGAACATGCTTGCAGGAACTAACTTATTCTTGCCATTTCAGATATTAAGATAAGTCCGTAACTATTCGACATCATATGATTTACTTCGTTATTGTTGGAATGAATTGACGTGAATCTATATATAGCAATCCATACCTAGCACGGAATGTTATACCCAGTGTCCAGTCATTTGTAGAATAAGCGTTCACAAACCTTCCAGCCACCATCTGCTAAGGACGGGAACTTTAAATACCTTCTAAGCAAAAGTAAACCCATGGCCGTTTTATAAAGGAGAAAGAGAGGATGTAGAGATATTTCGTGTACCTTTCTAACTGCCTCCCAATTTTCGTCTTTGATTGCGATTGGTGCTCCAAGGATAACAACCTTTTCAACAAATCCAGCTGTAGAAATGCGCAAAATATATATGAAATTTTTATGAATAAAATTCAATTAATGAGCCAATCATATGAAAAGCCAGAGAAGCGGATTCCAAATTACCAGTGTCTCCTTTGGAGTCAGCCAAATATTGCAGACACTTGAAAATAACACGGGCTCCCAATGAAAAACCCACTAGTGTCACAGGCCTGGTTCATAAATAGAAAGCCATGGAGTATGCAGTATATTTATATTATGCAACAAGGCAATGTTATGATCAATCTTTTTCCAATCATGAGATGGTTTTACCGGTTTCCTTGCAGTCCTTTTAGCAATACTTCGGCAAGCACCTTACCAGCCTTGTCTGATCTGCTCCAGCAAGGAGAAGAGCCAGGTTATGAATTTATGAATTTAACAGTCAGTAATCTTTGATGTTCAGAGGGATGAGCATAAACAATATAAAATTGGTATTCATTTGTACTGAAGTGTGAAGTGGAAAATTTGCTAGAATGGTGGTTGCTTTGTAGCAGTAGCATTCTAAGTACTTATTTTAAGCTAGCTACTTGCTAAGGTTGCACCTAACACTAGAAGTAGAAATTTAGAGGGAGCTATGTACTATTATAGGAATAAATTTTGGCTGTAAGCTCCATATTTTTACTACTTTAAAGAGCCATCACGACCTCTAGTATGTGTATATTCAAACTAGAGAAAAGGTTGTTACGGCCAAAAAAGAAAAGAACTTACCTGTCTATTGCAATTGCCCATTTGTTGTCTATAAGATCAAATGTAGTAACTAAAGTTGCTGGCCATGCCAGTGCAGAGACAAGTGTACTTAATACTGTCATCATTGCACCTTCTTTCATCAACTCCACAACAATTCCTGCAATAAGTATAAAGTATGTAACAGTGAGAAAATGTCAAATCTAGTCAATCATTACTCAAAAAATACAAGTCCAATGAAATTACTTGACTTAAGCCAGTCCATAATTGCAGTACTCAGTGCAATCAAATTTTTAGACTCCCATTGGAGCACATACCTAATTATAGACATGAGTTGTTAGTATCAAGAATTAGATATAAAGGGTGCAAACAGTCAATAGAATTAATGCGGATTCATGAGGAGAATCTAAATTTATAAGCAAGCACACACTGTTGGAAAAGGAGGACCCAATAAAAGAATTAATGAGGCAACAAATTAAAGTGGTAAAAATAATGGACACAGGGAATTAATGTGGTTTAGATTTTAGTCTATGTTCATGAGCTGAGAGAGCAAATAAATTTTCACAAATGGAAGCAAATGAAGAATACAAAGTGGATTAACTACACTCAAGACCCACACCCCAATTACACACAAAAATATTTCACGGTAATTTTTTAACCCCCTTCACAAAGCACTCCTCTTCTTGAATTCACATTGCTTTGTTCTGATGTCCAAACACAAGCTTGCTATTTATAGCTTGAAAAAGCAATTGCATTTACTGCAGTGCAAAAGGACGGTGAAAATTGAGGTTGGCTATATGTCTCCTATATGCTATGTTCACAATGTTGACTTTACAATTTGTGGAAGGAATGGATTATGGCTTTGTCTTCTAGCAATAATAAGATGGTTTGGTGTTGTCATACATGCCACCTAATTTGACATTTGAAGCCACACTTAACATACATGACTAAGTTTAAATAGCTCAATTAATACAATATAGTATAATTGATAAATTCAAGAAAATTTATTGGCTGCAGATGGTTAACATGTGCTTCATGACTTGGATCATTTACATAATCTTTCAGATATTAGCATATCTAAATTCCTTTAAACATTCAATTTGAAGATGAGGAAAAATTCCTAACTCCTAAGTAAAACATGCTGAAAAAACAAGTTGATTAACTTATCCAGAAGATGTATAAGAAACTGTGAAATGGTTTGAATTCTTCACAAGCTTACTCAGAATCAAAGCATATTAAAGAGACTTCCAAGAAAACCAAATCTAGAAAAAGGAGATTGCAAAGATAAAACTGAATTTTTCACGTCTGTCAGATTAAATTGGACAAAAATATTTCCAAAATTTCTATTTCTTGAGGAATCGACTTTGCCATACCTCTCTAAATTATCATCATGACCTTCCCAAGGTTTTAAAAAATCTTCCTCCTCAAATGCAAGCCCAGATATGGAGATTCCTACGGCTAGACGCTGAAAAAGGAGACTTCGTTTTTAATATCAATTACCATATTATAGTAATGAATGATTACTTATAGATCCTGGATTCATCACCAGGACATGCACAAAGTGCTAGCAAACGTACCTAGTGTCCTCACTTTTCCCCAAACCACTGAAAGCACACATCCCTTCCCAATAGTTTACAGGGAATATGTATAATACAAGGACATTTGGAACTTACACCTTGATGATTGCCTCCTGCTTCTTTTAACTCAAATTCCTGAAGGCTTCCGATTCTCATAGCCATCTTACTCCCAGTCAGGCTAGCTCCAGCGGCTGAGATACAAAAGAAGCAATTTAGCACTATGGTTGTTTTGCTTCAGATATTATTTTCACATCTTAGCACATGTGAAGTAGGATTGTTTTTTTCACACCTCCAAATGATGCAGCAACAGCTACTGAGCCAGCAAAAGATCCTGTAGCAGTTGCTGCTGCAGCAAATCCACCTCCGACCGCAGGAATCAGAGTACCTAATGTAGGAGCCAAAGCACCCAACCCCTGTGCAATTGCTGGGGCAGCCAAACCTGTCAAAATATTCATGTCATGATTTTAAAAGTCAAAAGATATTATCTCAATCTTGTGGCAGACCGTGATATTTGCAGGTCGGATATACAGATATATACCACCGGTTATAGCCATTAAGGTTCCTCCAGTCATAGCAGCTGCTCCAATTACACTTCCACGCTTCCATTTATCCCAATTGCTTTCTGAATTTATAGATTCTTGTTCATTTGCACCTTCTTTTCTTACTGAATCCATTATAGAAAAAGCAACCATCATCTCCATTGCTTCCTGCAAGATATTCTGATAAAAGTAAGCTTCTTGCAATCGAATACTGTCAATTGGGTCATTTTTTTAAAACCACCATACCATACACATGCTAGTATCTGCACCACATCCTTCAGTAAAGACAGCTTTTTTGATGGTTCAAATATAACCTAATGTAATATGTAAAATGGTGCTTGAAATGAATATTTTTTCCAAGCACACGGACCATTTCGTTCCATTTGACCCCAAGCCATGTAGCAAGCAACCGCAGAGCCACACGATGTCGCGCATCATAGCCCTGTTTTGACTGAGAGCATCCCTTGTCAACTTCAGCAGTATCCGCTACACAAGCTGACAGAAGTGTATGAAGAACTGTTACTTTCCTCTGGTAACTGATAAGATTTGACTCCTCCATAGGTTGCTCAAACGTTCCATTTTCAGGTCCTACGGAAGATGCTGTCTCCATGGACACATGCAACGCCGAGCTCTCCTTTGATTCATGAGGCTTAGCAGCCACAACCGGGGATGTTGCCCCAATACTGCAAAAATCATATTGGCCTCTAGTTTTGTGCCCATGACTCTCAGATTCCCCTTCTTTAGAATCAGTAACACCCTCCATGCTCACAGCTGTAGCATTGACAGCTTTCGTCAAAGCAAGTTCTTTATCCATTCTTTCTGAAGAGGTACCATCACCTTCCTCTGACAGTAAGTTCAAGAACTGAAACAACATAACTATCATTCTTAACTAATAACAAATAAAGTGACAATGAAGTAATGCATTAACAAAAAAAAAAAAAAAATCAAACGCACAAAGATCGTAATTGATTTATAACAGCACATGAAATGGAAAAGAACCAATAAGACGTACAGCTCCTACGTGATGCCTGAATTGTGAAGAGGAGCCAGCGGTTTCCTTTAGGCCTTGCCATGCCTGTTCGTCCACTCCTAGTAACCTGATTATTCCCAGAATATGGATCTTAAATTTTCAACACAAAATCCAAACATTAACATGTTGTATGTACTGAATACCTGAAAACAGGCCAAAGCAAACCATATTTATCGTGAATCCAAAGCTCGGGATTGTCCGAGACAGCATTTTTCCCACCACTTTCAGTTATGGTTTCTTTCCTGCGAGGAATTGAGTCGTTCCGAGTCCGGGTTTGATCGACTTGAGTCTGGTTAAGTGTGAGCGTAAACAGAGCAGCCGCTGCATATCTCTGAGTAGGCGACAATATTGAGGAACTTTCCATTACTCAAAAGCATATAATGCAATCGCTGAAAATGGATGCGAAATTTATCACTTGGGGGTTTAGTTCTTTGTTTTATCTTCTTTCTTTTATTTTAGAAACGATGGAAATTTATCAGAGAAGAGGAGATATCGAAAGTTGCAGCAAGGTCTAAAAGAAAATGCAGGACCTTACTTGTTCAAAGTTCAAACTCGCACGCACCAACTTTGCCGAATGAAACGAGATGGATGTTTTCTCGCGCGCAGCGGGAAACGCACATTGCTCTCACCGCGGCTTGTGCATACCACCACACGTGGAGGACGGCGTGTTTTTTGTTTTTTGCTTTTTTTTTTTTTAGGAAACGTAATTTTAATTATTTAAAAAGATGTGTCTAAATACTAAATTTTTTGGTGCAACCTTCTTCTTTTGTTTTTTTTTTTGGTTAAAGAATATTGGACAAAATCACAATGTGTTTAGTTTTGTAAATTATTTTCTGCAACTTAAAAAATGACTAGTGTATAATTATTATGTGATATATTAAAAAAATAATATATAATAATAACGTGTTAAAATATATTTATATTGATATAAAATAATTTATTATATTTATATTTTAATCTTCATTAATTTTTATATCTTATTTATAAATTTAACATTATTTTTAGATTTTTTAATTTATTCTTTTTATTTTTTATTTTTTAATCATTTTTATGAAAATATTAATTTATAAATTTATTAATCTATCTCGATACTTTTTTTGTTTTTCAATAACTTTTCAAATTTTTAATTTTATTTTTATTTTTAATTTATATACTTATTTTTTGTAAAATTACTAAAAATAAAAAAAATAGAGGTAAATTAAAAAAAACTATATTCCTAAATAAAATATAAAAATATTAGATTAAAATATAAATATAAAATTTATTTTAAGTTAATATATAATATATTTTAACAACGTATCATTACTATGTCTTTTTTTTTTTTAAGTATACTATCTTATTACCACCACCCTTAAAGATTTATATGCTTTAAACAGTTATAAAGATTTATATGCTTTAAATTTACATGGATCTGATTTTTGTCCCGTTTAATCTCAGTATATATTATTTTTTATGCAAAAATATTAGTTCCAATAATTCAAAAAATCAACTTTTTTTTACCATTAAGCTAATAATTTGATGGCATTACAAAATTGAGTCGTGTTAATTTTATGTCAAGATTTTAATCTTTTATTCTGCTTATGTAAACAAAATAAAAATCAAACTGTTTTATTTTATATATCATAAAGTAGAGGTTTGGATGCAAAATCTCCTATTAACTATACACACCATTTTATTATTACATTAAACTTTGTGGTTTCACGATAAAGAAGAAATATATAATTATACAATTAGTTATAAAGTAACAGAATATGTACTTCATTACAGCTGCCTTTTTTTTTTTTTTTTTTCTTTTACACTCATACTTTAATCAATAATAAGTATTGGAAAAATGAAAAATAGGTAAAATGTCTAAAGTAAAACATGCACATATTCTATTTTATATATTCATGTGAAACTCTACATTTGGGCTTTTGCCAATACCAAAAATGAACCATGAACCAGGAACTAGTTGTGCATAAGTGCTAGGCAAACAGCGGGGCCAGTTAAAAGACGGGACATGTGAACAGTGAGGTATATGAGATTATTATGGTAGTATTTGCATTTACGCTACAGTTAATTATATTATTTTATTGTAATGTATTACGTAGTTTAGTTTATACCTTACTCCCTAGCTCAATATAATATTAACTCTATAAGAAAATTATCTTATAAATATTATTCAATAATATTTAAATATTTTTAATGTGTGAACTAAGTTTGAGCGATTGATAAACAAAATTTGTTTCATGTATATTCACGTCAGTGCTAAGCTTTTCACGAATGTGCAAAGAGACACTTTATTCAAGTTTTACCTACGATTCATGCACGCATGAATGGGCAAAGTGCTAATAGCTGACCAAGCATGCATAAGCTTTGAAGTTTTAACACTAGAGACATGCAAGGGAAGAAAATATTAACTTTTTTTTTTTTAAATGATCGATCAAAATTTTGTTTTCAGAAGGTAGAAATAGGAATTAAAAGTTGAAACAAAATTATGTAAATTTTATAATTAACGGGAAGCTTATTTGGTCAAGATAAAGTGTGAAACACGTTATATTGGCATTCAAAAGTGAAGTGAATCGTCGGAATAATAGATCTAGCCGTCAAACAGGCAAAACCGTAAATACGAGAGCTTCAGGGTCACAATAGTAAATTCCCATATGATTTCTATTGCCTGGATTGGCGGTTTTATTTCGCAGGTCGGTGCCAATCCAAGTTGAGAGAGGGAGGGAAAGTTCAGCGGCTTTTCCATTGCCTGAATCTCCATTCCTTCTCTGTCTTCGGCAACCGCGAGATAGAGAAAGGTATCCCCCAATACACGATTTCCTTCTGCATTAATAGAAAAATGGAGTTACTTTTTACGACTTGAATTTCATTAGTTCTATGATTAATAGATATTTGATTTTTTTTCTTTCCCTCCGCGCTGCTGGATGTGGGAAAATATGATCCTTCATAACTCCCATCATCCTTTGCGTAATGCACTATTAAAAGATGAAATGATGAAATTGATTTCAGATTTTGCTTTCATAAATGGTGTTTTAAAATTCGGTTTATGATGTGGCAGATATCAATAACCTGAAGAAATGGAATTGTAAACTTGTGACGAATTAGCTCGATGTTGCTTATGTAGCCAGTATGTGGGGTGCCCTGTCTCTCTTTCATTTGGGATATAAACTTTTAGATGCCTAGGTCTGTTGGAGGAAAGATGAGAGACACAGCATCAATGGCGGGAGAGGATGTTGGAGACACCCGTCGATCAAACGCCAATGAAGAGAGAATTTTTGTTTCAATTAGAATCAGGCCTTTGAACGAGAAAGAAAGAGCCAGGCACGATGTATCTGAATGGGAATGCATTGCTGGCAATACCATTATATTCAAGAACAGCATAGCGGAACGATCATCGTCAATGGATGCCTATACATTTGGTAATCAAAATGCTAGACCACTAATTTTGCTACCATTCCCCTCCGCCCTCCAAAACGATACCATTGTCTTATCTTGAGAAATTTATTATAGGAATTTGAATTATTCCTGAGCAGCCTTCGCACACTTTTATCAAGCATTTGACTTCATTATCTAGAATTTCACACATTTCTTTTCAATCTTCATTGTGTTTGCCATAACGTCAGGGGAATCACTGGTCCTATAAATCATGGAACACATTTGTATGTGGGATTAATCCTATTTATGAATAAATGTTGGTGCCTCGTCATGTAATTAATTCTATCTAGAATGAGTAGCTTTCAAGAATAGTTTTATGTTGTTTATGCAGTAGTAGTTGCAAAAACTGGTAGTATCTTTCCATTGATCTGAACTGCACTCCAGAAAAACACTAAGCTATTTGATTTGGATTGTCTATAGTGCCTAAACCCAACTACAATTGCAGTTGAAATATTTAGGCCAAAATTTAATGCTCCAAATTTACAAATAATAAATATGACCAAATGATATTATTAGTCAAAATTTGAACCATTGAATTTTCATTCAATGCTCCACATATATAAACTGCAATGCCAACTGCAATCAATATGAATCTTTGCTCTTTCAGTCACCTCTTTTATTTTTAACATTCTCTCGCTCAATTCTTTGTCCATTTCTAAAATTCTATTTTCTTGATCAATTGTTTTGGAGACAGACAGGGTATTTGGGGATGAGTGCTCCACACAACTGGTGTATCAGGAAGGAATAAAGGAAGTTGCCCTTTCAGTAGTTAGTGGTATCAACTGTGAGTAATCCCCTTTGTTCTAACTTTTAATTATATAATTTTTCAAATATTATGTTGGCTTGTGACGAATTTTCTCATGGATGTAATGGTAATTTAGCTAGCATATTTGCATACGGGCAAACAAGCAGTGGAAAGACATACACTATGACTGGAATTACAGAATATGCAGTGAGGGACATATATGACTACATACAGATGGTATAAAACAATTTTAGTCTTAGTTTCCGCTTGCAAAGGAATGGACTTTCTTTTATGTAGCCAGAATATAACATAAATTGTTGTGTCTCAGCACAAAGAAAGAGAATTTGTTCTGAAGTTTTCTGCCATGGAGATCTATAATGAAGCTGTCAGAGACCTTCTCAGTCCAGATAGTGCCCCACTTAGACTTTTAGATGATCCAGAGGTAAATTTATTACCAAATTCTAGTGATCGAAATAGGATCCCTTTTCTAAAGGCAGGGGATGAATTTAAAAAGAGTAAGAGAGAAAATGGAAACAAAAGTAGTTTCAAAACCACCCACTCTTCTCTCCTCTCTCTTTTCTCTCTTTCTCTATCTAAATTCATTTCCTGCATTTAGTTTCTAAATGCAGGGGATCCATTCTGCTAATGTTCTGTTAGGGTTTTTGGCTTTACTAGTTTAGTACTATGAATATTGAATGATTATGAAAATTTGCACTATAAACAGAAAGGGACAGTTGTTGAGAAGCTTACTGAGGAGACTTTGACCGAGTGGAGCAATTTGCAGAAACTACTTTCTATTTGTGCAGGTATTGGTGTATATCAAGTTTTATGCTTGTATTGCTTTTGATTTATGTGCTTTAGCTCAATGTAAATCCATATATATTTATATATATATATATTTATCTTTTGATTTGCATTTTTGCAGCTGAAAGGACTACAGAAGAGACATCCATGAATGAAAGTAGTTCCCGATCTCATCAAATTATTAGATTGGTATGCAGTTTATGACTTGATTATCTATTAATTGAGACTATTTCTTCATTTTTTTTTCACAAAACTAAGATATCCTGCAGACAGTTGAAAGTTCTCCCAGTCGTTATGCAGGCATTGAGGGTTCCGGCACTCTTGTAGCTACTGTGGTATGATCCTTAAACCTTTTTCTTCTAAACCAGTGGCTATATGTTCATTATTGTCTGCTAAATGAAACGAATAAAAGTTGGTTGTGTTATACAGAATTTTGTTGATCTTGCTGGAAGCGAACGAGCTTCTCAAGCGTTAACAGCTGGTGCAAGATTGAGAGAAGGTAGCCACATTAATCGCAGTTTACTGACTCTTGGAACTGTAATTCGCAAATTGAGGTAGAAATCCTATATGCGTCTTATTAATTTATTTACTTTGTCTAGTTGCAACTTATTCTCTTCAAATGTGCTTGCAAGCAATACCCTTCCCACCTTGTTTCCACATTGTAACTCACCAATTGTAGTCAGCACCTACGCTAAATTTTAGAGATAGCTGATGGAACCTTTTTGGTGGTCATGGGAAATCTCAATGTTTTCTTGCTAGGAATATCAGAAGTTTCTTTCTGAAACAAACACAAACACCCATAAATTTTTGGGTCTAGGAAAATAACAGCCGGCTCGCATATATATGTGTTCTTATTGGATTTCTGAAGATAGGAATGCAATAGTATACTTGATCAAACTACATATTGGTATAAAATTCCATTTATCACCAGCATTTCTACTTGTTGAAGGTCTATGGTGTCATTATTTGGGCAAAGGCTTTTGTTGATACTCATTTGAAGATTCTGGATGTGGGGAAAGTCACTACACAGATATCAAAGAATGATGCCAATTTGGCATTGCACTTTTATATGCAGTTCAAAGCGTTCTTTTTATGTTGAGTATATTGTATTCAAACTATATATCCTTTTTCATGCTGCTGTCTCCTCTGCTATATTTATTTAGGGTTTCCAAGTATGATTGATTGCTGTGATTACTCTTCTAGGTTGGTTCTCTTGTCATTTTCTTTAACAAATTGATTTTTTCATCTTCCATGCTTTATAAATTATGTCAAACAATGGGACGGTTTGTAACTCTATTGCCATTCTTTAGCTCTTTACCTTGTAATTCTTCTTCTTTTTCATCTTTACCTTATCAGTTCATTAATTATGTTAGATTGCCTAAACTTTGGTTCATTATTGGACGCAGCAAGGAAAGAAATGGACACATACCTTACAGAGAATCTAAGTTAACTCGCATCCTACATAATTCTCTAGGAGGTAATGCCAGAACAGCCATCATTTGCACTATTAGCCCCGCATGCAGTCATGTTGAGCAATCAAGAAATACTCTACTTTTTGCTGGTTGTGCAAAGCAAGTGGCTACTAATGCCCAGGTCAATGTAGTAATGACAGACAAGGTTTTGGTTCAGCAACTGCAGAAGGAGTTGGCCAGAATGCAGAATGAGCTAAGGAATTTCACATCGAGTACTGTTTTACTTGAGAGAGAACTTCTGATCAAACAGGTGAGGATCAATAAAATGGGTTTTCAAACAGGTAATTATTATGCTAATGTTTGACTTTTAGGCCATACTTGAACATTGTTTTCAATTTTTTATTCACTTTTTTTTTTTTTATGCATTTATGAATTTGATTAGAAAATTGTTCTCTAGCTTGATTTTGAACGAAAAAGAATTAGCATCATTCACAGTTTACATTAGAATTAGTGATGATAGTTTCATCCAAAAATATGCTGAGTAGTTATGCAAGACTTTGTGATTTCTCGCAATGCTTGTCTATTTTCTTTACTTCTATCTCCTAGTTTTCTCAGCATAATCCACCGAGCTTATGAGCAACAACACAGGAGGTAGTTATCTCCTTGCTCTTTTTTACAATACTCTTCTGTTTATTGTGAATGATTTAATCCTAACGATACATGATGCGAAGAGATTTTATGTACTACTTCCACTAGCACCTTATAATTTCATGACTTTGGAAATATATGACGACAATTAGACAAAAGTTCGAAAAAGGATTACCCTGTGCGTTGAGCGTGAAATAAGGACCTTTGTCGGGAATGTGAATCAGAATTTCTACCAAATTGTAAATTCCTTACTCTGTTTTTCTTTAAAGACAAGTACTGGTTGCAAACTGTTAATGCAGACTGTGGGCATAGCCTATCAAAAGAAAGTAATGATGTGCAGCAAACAACAGAGGGAGTTTGTGATTTATAATATTTTTTCGGGATGATTCTTAGTGTAGATTTTTTCTTTTATTTGTTGCCAAGTGACTATTAACACTCGGGGGTAACTTGAATGCAGAAGGAAAAGGAAAATAAGGAAGGACAAATTTTGTTAAAAATTTTAATTTGGTCATTTTATTATGCCTGACAAGGGTTTTTTCCTCATGTGAAATTACGCAGATGGATGAACAGATCAAAGAATTAACTCGGCAGCGCGATATCTTTCAATCTCGTGTTGAAAATTTGCTCCAGTTAGGAGGGAAAGATGAACTTTTAAGAATTGACAAAGATTCAAACTCAATCACTTCAGGTGTTTCTAATAATCTTTGTCCTGATCAGGACCTCAGGTCAGGCAGCAAATCTGAAAATCTCGAAAGATCAGTATCCGGTGTGTCTTTTAACAATGAGCACAGTGTACTAGAACATGAGAATCCTGAACAGAAATTTCCTTCTGATTGCAATACGGCTGAGTTTGTAGGGCCTGATTTAGATCAAGGTTGGGATGTAAGAGCTGGTGCTGAATCTGAAGATAACTGCAAAGAAGTTCGATGCATTGAAGTTGAAGAAGTGAAAACAGGCCGCCAAACAGATGTTATTTCATCCTTTCCTGCTTCTGAAGAAAGAGGAGAAAAATCATCCACGAGACTGGTCAAGAATGGAGATGCTGAATCATCCTTGAGGAATGAGGATAATAAGTTAAGTCATGTTGCCTTAGATAATAGCCCTGATGCTCTGCAGCAAAAAATTCAGGAACTTCAAAGGACCATCGACCGTCTTGTTGGCCTCTCAGAAAAATCCAATGAATCTTTAGAATCACATCTTGCTAGTTCAAGAAGCGTACCATTTAGTAGAAGCAAAAGTTGCAGGCCAACTTTGACTACTACATGTTCTCAGTTCAATAAGGTGGCTCAGGAAAGTACATCGCGTGCTCAGGTCAATAAGCCGGATCGCAAAAGTAAATTATCTCTTCAGTTCAATAAGCTGGATCGGAAGCCTGAGCCACATCCTCGGTCTGATAAGCCAAAAACATTACCTCCTAACTTGGATAAGCTGGAACAAGAATCAAACGCTTCAGCAATCAGGGTTGAAAAGGAATGCTCTACAAGTTCGGTACGCTTTCAAGAAAAGCTTTCTGAAACGAAGTTACATGCTAAGAGAAGAAAGTCGTCCAGAAATCATTCCCGAACTCCCGAGATGGATGCTTTAGGTGAAGTAGAATCTGTTATGGATTCTGATACGGAGGATACAGCTAGCGTCCTTAATTTTGTTGTGAAAATGAAAGCAAGGTCTGAGGCAACGCCACTGAAGAAGGACTTCAATGATCTTATGGTAAGTACGGACATATTAATTAACTTGTTCATATACTCTGAGAATCAGATGTCGTCTCTATCGTTGTTGTGTAACTCCAGATTTATAATGCTTCTTATTCTTAATTAATTGCAAGCGATAAGATTATTGATAGTAAGCACTAAGCACATCCAAATAATATATTAGATGAACCTTATCAGCAGCCTAGTTCTTGGACTGTCATGAGATAGTAGGCAATGAGATTTGCTTGTTGCGCATATAAATCACACTAATGGCTTAAAATTCTAGAGGCTCTGTATGTTGTTTGACTAAGGAATGAGAATGCACAGGTAATTTATGTGCCATTCATTATCTATAAAATGCATATGTGCTCTACCTGCCACGAGCTACTATCTTAAGTTTTCTTCATGTTGGAACTCGGAAGTCAGAATTGTTGTCCAATTCTGTGTCACCCTCTCACCCCTCTTTTGGGAATCGTAATTTAATTTCTAAACTTTAACACCTTTTCTTGGAGGAGACGCTAAAATATTTGGAGCCCTATTTGGTATTGTAACTACAAGATCACATAAGTTTGTTCTTGTCATTGGATTATTTTCAGTGCTCGTTGCGTTTACAGCAGCTGATAAACTCTACCGGATTTCGCACATTCAAAGCTAGTTGTTGACCATCGGGGGAAAAAAAAATTGACTCTACTAAGAAAAAGGAAAGCGAACAAACAAAGATTAAGGAATTCATAATATTTCCACCCGAGTTAAATGCTATGGAAACTTTTGAGTTTTGTACTGTCTTTTATCCTACTTGTAGCTTCTGCATTTGAAATGCACATCATTTATCCTCATTGCGTGTGTGACCTAGGTACTTGCGAAGACATCCGGATTTAGTGATCGCACGGACAGAGCCAGAGTTATCAACTTTAATGAAATGTCAAATGCTTTGCTACCTTACAAGTTTGAGAGGCAGCAGAGAGATATAATCAGACTCTGGCATGCCTGCAATGTACCACTGGTCCATAGAACCTATTTTTTACTTCTCTTAAAGGGAGAACTTCCGGATTCTGTATACCTGAACGTAGAGCTCAGACGTTTGGCCTTTATTAAGGATGCATTTTCCAGTGGAACTCAGTTCTTAGGGGATGACGGCCAGAATATCTCACCTCACTCAAGGTATTATCTTTCTATCCTTTGGGTTGATTTTCGTTGCACGCGCACGCAGAAACATGATGGGCCCTATTGATTGATTCTCATTGAGACTGGCCAGTATGCCCTGCATGTGTTACTTTTGTATACAGCAAAAACATTAAAATCCTATACATTTAGGGGTCAAATTCAGAGTTTGTTTAAATAGTGAATTGGAAGTTGATATTTCTTCCAAGCAAATAGACTAAGTCGCAAAAATAGTGAGAAAAAAATGACAGAAGAGTTTGGTTGGTTAATCATGCCATGCTTGCCTTAAAACCGGCGAGTACTATATGGTTATTACATGACTGACATTATGTGCGGAACCTTCCAAAGGGTTGGCTCGCTTGCCCGACCCTGGAAAGAGAGCCATAAGTGATTTAATCGAAAATTTCGCATTTAAAATATGACAGAAGACTTCATTGTTCAGCCACACCAAGCATCAACCCCTTATTAAGCGTTCCAAATGTAGTGAAAATATGAAGCAGAAAATCTTCGTTTTTTTTTTAAGATTTGCACTTGCAATAAAACAGAGTTAGGAAAGCACATGCACAATCAGACTCTATCTCCATTTTAAAGTCATCTGTTTTCTTGCACTATTTCTTTTTCCTTGGACAGCCTGACGGCTATCAACCGCGAGAGGAAAATGCTAAGCAAGCAAGTGCACAAGAAGTTTTCCTCCAAGGAAAGAGAAGAAATTTACCACAAGTGGCGCATTAATTTAAAGACAAAGCACAGGAGTATACAATTGGCATGGCGCCTATGGACAAATACAGAAGACTTAAACCACGTTAGGGAGAGTGCGATGCTCGTTGCGAAGCTGGTTGGTCTTCTGCAATCAGATGAGGCCCCAAAGAAGACATTTGGATTTAGCTTCTTAGGTCGACGTAAGAGCAAGAAGTCCCAAAATTGGAAGGATACAATGTCTGTAGCTCTGTAATGCCGTTTTGGAGAAAGAGACAGAGTCGACAATTACACTCGCACAGTTGAGGACGGTTTCAATTAGCTTTGCGGTTCCCCCCCTAGGTTCTGGTTATGCATTGAAAACAAAAAAAATGTTAAGATGGCTAGTTATATATTAAAACGTGATCCCTCCTGCCTTAAGATTTCCCATCTTTCCTGAACGAATATCACCTTAAAGATGACCAGTCCTGCGAACATTGCCCAACAAATGAGTAATTATCGAGTTCCGTATTAGACATGTTCATGATATTTTTTTATTTTGGGCCAAAATGTACATGATATTTCATTTCCCAGCATTTAACGTATTTGCTGGATCAATTACCAACAAATTAAAGTGATGAGTTGATGCAATTAGGGTTCTTATGGATGAGAACACTACACACTCAGAACCCAAGGAAAAGTCTAATGAACTCGGGCTTGACGGGAACATCTACAGCAAGTACTTCTTGCTTACCGAAGTTCGTTGCAATTTTTATGGTATTGTGTTTGTCCAACCCAACCCTTGCAAGACCCATCCGCAATTTGTCACGTTTAAAATATGGGGGCAAAACAACCTACCTGAAAATTTTACAGCTTGACTACACAGGTGGCATAGGGTAATAAAAATGCACAGAAGATTGTACAAACAGATTTAGATAAATAGAAACCGGTGATATATATACCAAAAGCTATTTACGGGTTGCATAATCTGATTATGACTCGAGGACTGCTCCTTCAACAATTCTCCACCCGGAACCAGAACAAGATAACTCGTATCTCGTTGTGTAGGTCCTGCTGTTTGAAGAACCATGTTCTGGATGACCTACAGCAGTTAGGCAGGTTGACTCTTCCAGAGTTGCTTCCACCACTGCACGCCGCCCATTCTGTGATATCGTCACACTGTCAATGTTGAGGTTCACCAATGTATAGTCATAGAACCAACCAAGTTCTGCAATTTCAGCTGCACGATCGGTCCATAACTTCAGCATCTTACCATCCAAAACCTAGCAGTGTTTCATGTCAGCACCAGTTTTCATATACAAAGAAGGTTCACAGAACCAACTGCTTCCTCGAGAACGGTAGCTCTCAAAAGAAATAAAACAGATAAAAAACGAAATTCTTAATACGGATCCAGGAGAATAAATGAGATAAAATCATAAAATTCATTAATTAGTTGCTCTACAGTATCCCAGGTTTAAAAGGAGCGTTGGTGACTCATCTGTCTATATGGTTCAAATGCAAAACACAGAATGGTAAGTAGGGGCTCATGTCATGCTTATGACATAACATCTGACTTGGTTTTCCAATTTGAAATAGTAGTTTGTATGCTCTGTGAAACTGCAATGAGCTAGAGATGTGATAATTTGATGTGTACGACATAAAATAATAAATTAGCTGAATGGTAGGTTGACAGGTTAAAATACCAAATCCGGATTCCAAAGGAAAGACAAACATCACCATGGAAAGCAATGGCACAACAAAAGACAGGATGAGTTAGACTCAGAGGTCTTCCAGGACCTGTACTATACAAGGACTTCCCACATGCAGCGATACTTAATTTAACCATAAAAGAAAAAACATTATTGTTTATCAGTTTATTTATTTCATGCAAAAATATTTGAAGTGTGCAACTGTCATTTCCAGATTTGCAAAGATCAGATAAATTAAAATTGGTTACCTCTTGTAATCTTCCAAGACAATGATCAGGTCCGAAAGCTTGGGATTTTATATTTTGCCAGTTGCGAACTATAGCTTCTGCAACTCTTGCATCCATTTTTGGTAGTTGCTCTCCCGATTTTTCATCTTCTAATGAACCTGTGCATTTAAATCTGTCAAGCTGTGTTACATCCATAGAGAGAAATGATTGCTTAAAGTTTACGTTTGAACTACCAAAACCTATTTTCAGATCTGTGGGCCTTCAATGTCAGCAAATAAACAAGAATTTAAGAACATAATTGTTCCAATTATTTTAAGCTGAAGAGGTCTATAAATCATACCAACATTGATAGCATCTGATGCCATTGCCAAACCATTCATTTTGTTTCGGACAGGCGATCCAGTCCTAGCTGGTAAATAGTTCAAGCCAACCAAAGTCACTAGTCCAATTACAACACCAGCACACATGATCTTCACACTAGCCTCTTTAATCTTGTCAGTAATAAGCTCGTCTTTACTTATCTCAGTAGAATTCTTTATGCCAGAAATTTCAACATTGGCAGATTTATCTTGGTCTGTTATTATCAAAGGGTCCTCAAGTTTATCAGGAACAAAATAATCCATCTTACTGCTATCTTGAGGCTTCACAATTTGATCTTCAGAAGCCACAGGAAATACCTTCCGCAATGTATTAATAGCACTAGCCTTGACATGGCCAATGACAGCAGTAGCTTCAGCTCCAATTTTTACTATGGCTGCAGCAGCAGCCAAAGGTGAATGACCAGCGCCTTCCAGCTTCTCTAGATACCTCAGCACTGTAGGGTCATCATAATAATCTCCAAGCTTGAATCTTATGTCTTTAGTATCTCTAAATCTGGGAAAAACGACCTCCATCAACCATGTCTCTAATAATTTGCAAAGTCCAGGAAGTTCACTGTCATCCTTTGAATTTTCCAAAATAAATTCCATAATAGATGGGTTTCTATAGGGAGAGTTGTCATTGTCTAATCCCAACCTCGAACAACATTTATCAAGCTCCCCCACAAGCAGTGCACAGAGGCCCCTCTCTAAAGCAAAGTCAACCTCCCTGTTCTCTTTGGGAATATAGGTAGAGGCAGCATTCTTAACAGTTGAAACCTTAGTCTGCTGAAGTTGTTGGAATAGATTATCAGCATCCTGGATAAGATGCGGTTTTTTACCTACAAAAGCTTGTGCAACCAAGGCAAGTGCCACTCCATAAACTTCAAAACTTTCAGCCGGAATATTACTTGGTGTGGCTACAAAAAGATCAACCTTCAAAAGAAAATTGGATGAAAAGGAGGGAAACAAAAAGATAAATTCTATAAAAACACAGTAAAAGAAAGGAAAATTACGGGAACATGCCAATAAATAAAAAAGCTATGACTACCTGCTCAGCTGCTGTCATATGTAAGAAGGCCTCATTCATGAAACCTTCACGGGTGAAGCCACCAGCAATAGCTGCTGCTCCCCCTCCTCCAACAGCCCACAGAATGTTGCGTACACCATGAAGACCTTCCTCCCTCCTTGATCGATATTCATCATGAAGAGGTAAGGCTAAAAGTTCCAAAACACATCGTGGGGTTATATCTTCTAGGGTTTCATCAATTTGAGCTTGTAAATCCGGTGCTAGGCCACTAGCTCCTTCTTCCTACATAGTCAAGCAAATTTTCTTGGGTAGCTTATAGCATTACAGCCGCAATTTATTCATCATAATATATGGTAACATTATGTTCTCATGCACAGATTACTTACCATAATATTATAATATAATTTATGTTCGTCCAATAGCCATAAAGTTTGAAAGGAATAATTTAATTCAAACAACTTTTGTTCCAATCATACTCTAGGGTCATGATTGTCAATTTAAAATCTACAGCGCCTTGCTGGACACGGTAAATCCCACAGCAGCACCAAATTGATTTTAGTGCATTACTGAGGAATTGATAATTACATCGTTATGACCAAGACTTGCATTGAGGTGCAAAACGCAATAAACATAGATGTGTGCCGAAATTTTACAAGAAAAATATCTGCACGTAATATTTTAGTCGCAACTCAACAGAAGGAAAGTGAACGCCATCGATCAATTCTAAAAATGTCTACTAAGAAAATGAAGCCCCAAACCAATAGGAAGCGAAGTTGAGAGACTTACCTGCAAGAGCTTCAATGCCCTCCCCAGCACCTCGCAGCCCGCAATAAAATCAGGAGGGGACAATGCCATAGCGTCCCTTGACAAGTCGACGTATGCAAGTGCCATCGCCAAGACAACATCCTGCTTAAACGATTTAGGTAGCCTCTCTCTAAGCAAACTTTCACCAATCTGAAGTGCCAGCTCAGACTCTCCAGCTTCTTGCAACACGCACAGAGCTCCAGGAACCTACATAGGCATCTTTCCCATCAAATAGCCCCATTGACGCAGAAACTACCTTAAAACAATTAGCACTGGATATCTAAGCGTCACAAATATTCAGTTCCTTTTCACTCAAGAGGTACAAGTTCCCTAGCAGAACCAGTAGAATTACCTTCTCCCAGGGGACCTGGGTGACAATGGTTCCTTCCTCGTCGTCGGCAAGGCTTAGATTGTATTCTCTCCTTGATCCTGGATCGGCTAGGGTTTCACATGCGGCTTGAAGTATTTGCCTACGGCTGAGCAACGCGTCGTGGCTGAACCCATAAGAAGGAGGCTTTGAGACCCTAGCTTCGTAAGCTCTCCGAATACCGTCACCAAGGTAGTGCGTCTCTGCTCCAAGGACCCGATAGAACTCAAGGGGGATGGACACATAGCGCTCGGGAGGGTCGAGTCGCGGAGGGAGAGTGGGAGTGAGAGTAGCAGCGGATGAGGAAATGGAATGGTGGTGGTCCGAGGAGTCCCCGAGGAATTGAAAATCAGAAATGAGGCGTTCTGCCCATTTGCTGGCGGAGCAAGTGGCCGCCACAGTACCGCCGCCGCCGCCGCCAGCATAAGAATTGGGTTTGTTAGACTTTCTGGAATAGGCTGGTGGCAGCAGTCGCGGAGTACAGAGACCAATGCCAACACGGCTCAGGGCATCCATCGAAATGTGTGTTCCGTTCTCTTAAACCCTGCATGTTTGTTCTCTGGCTGTCCTGATCTTTAAAAGGGCTTGCTTCCGGGAATGATATCATTATGATATTATTATAAATATACTGTTTTCAGGCCAATGAAACAACAGTCCGTTGTAGTCTAGTCGGTTAGGATATTCGGCTCTCACCCGAAAGACCCGGGTTCGATTCCCGGCAACGGAAAATTGCATTTTTAATTCTTATTTTTGCGTACAACTGGTTAGTTTATTTGCCCATCACCTGCTGGATTTGGATTAGTCTAATTGAGTAAAAGTAAAATCCATCGATGATCATTTTTTATTTTTATCATACTTGCTTGTATTAAATAATTCCCGGCATGTCTAAATTTCTCTCAGCACACATGAATTCATTGTGTGTACAACTGGACAGTTTATTGGCCTACTAACTTACTGGATTGATCTACTTGATTATGCAATTCGGTAAACCAAAGCGTATACTTTCTTGTGAAATCAATAGATAACTATCATTTTTCATCTGTATGATATTGGTGTCCGGCTGGGTCCTATATTGATTTGTTATTGGCAACACATGTTTATAATTAGAGAGTGAGCCCGAGCTTCTTCATTATATTCGAGGAAGAAAAAATTTATAAAAAGGACAAATAGCATGAATCACAAAGAAAGACTTGCGAATTAGTGAAGAGGAGGCAAATTGCTCTAGTTTTGCATATATCTAGATTGAAAACGCCCCAAGTAAGGCCCATAAGTCATAAGTAGTAGTCTAATACCAACACACCGACCCCATCCGCATTATACATAGAATTTAACTTACAATTTTTTTTTTTGAGTCAAAGACCTTGTAGAATAATTTTTAATACTGCCAAAAGATTAAGCTCAAATACAATTAAATAAAAAATACATTCATAATTTAATTAAGAGATAAGAGATTTATATATTTCTCATGATTGGAAAACTTGTGTATATTAAATTTTTACAACTTAAATCTCTTCTCAAATTTCAACTTCAAAATACTCGCAAATATTTCTCTAAAAATGCCTCAAGTCTTTATAAATTGTTCACTTTGTATCTTAATTATCTATCGTATAATAATTTAACTTTTTTATAAAGACTAACTGAAGTTAAGAAGTTAAGATTTAATAATAATTTCTGTAATTACTATTTAATCATTACTTAATAAATACTCTTTATAAGTGAACACTGTATACAAATTTAAATCTTAAATATTATATGATATTCTAACATATTTTTTTTAGATAAAATTAAACCAACATTTTAAAAGAAAATCCCTCAGATGAATTAGCATTTAATATTTTATCATGTTTGACATAATAACCTGCAGCTGTATTTCTTTTATTTATTTATTTATTTTCATTTTTCGGCGGTGAACTACATTCGCCAGACGACACAGTACATTTGCAGATTTGTAGTTGATCTGATCTTGAACTCTGATATTGAAGTGGCAATGAGAACCTCTCAACCAAACGGCTTGGTGGAGTCACGGAGGAATCAGCGCACGTCTGGTCAAGTTACTATGCCGTTTCATGCTAAAATAATCGAAAGGGCAAAGAACAATGCCAACTCGACTCGAGTATTTCCGCACTACGAGGGTAACAATTCCGAAAACGGATAGTCCGAAGACATTGCATCTCCTGCCCAATGTAGGCCTCCATGAAACAAGTAAAAAGGAAACATAAACACACAATCACCAGTCCTCGGCAACATAAGCCTGAAATAAATACAACACATGAAAGGAGAAGGCACCTGCACGGAACTATACAATACACCCTTCGACTAATTAGATACAATGGCAGATTTAAAGGGTAGGAAGATACATACCAGAAATGCATCAAGAACGAAAAAAGGCTAGGCTATATGCTTCCTCCTACCACATAGAAATACTCGGCAACCCATATAAAATTACAATATAAGATAGGCTAAATAATTGAACAGTAAAAAAAATTTGCTTTCCATAACAAGAATGTATACTCACCCGCCCTAGGTACTGCTATTGCAAACAAATTTCCCTGGCAGCACTATTTTTTTGTCGATGATCAAATAGTGCTTGCATGAAGACAGTCTGCAGCAGAAATAAAAGCAAATGCATATAACAGGCCCATAAAACTTCCAACAGCGAGAGGGACGATACAATGAAAGGATAACATACAAATAAATAAGCCAGAAGGCAGCCAAATATTGTTTGTAAAGGAAAGAATTACAATAAACATCAAATCACAACGGAAGGAGATAATACCTCCCATCTGTGAATGACACAATCTTTCTCTGCCTAGCAACAAATAGAAAGATATGTAAGCAATATGCAGCACAAGATAGAGCAGACGCCAAAATTATTATATACTATGAATTATAAACAACCATTCAAAGCAAAGGAGTATCTCATTGCACAATCGTTTAAACGGTAATTATAGCTCAATTGGATATGTCATTTGCTAATACAGTACACACTTGGAAGATGACTCAGCTATAAATGGACAGGGTACCGAGACATATACACCATACTAAAGTCACAAGCACCAGAGAGACAGAACTAAATTCTGGAGTAAACCAAATATCTTACAAAAGCTGGTGTAATTCTTTCCCCAATTTGGAGAATCACATAAAAGTTAATATCTGATGTTAACCTAAAAAATCAGAACAGTGTCAAGTGTTCTAGTAGGATAATGGGAAATGCATGTGTATGCTTGTCATTACTAAAGCAAACCTAAGCTGTACAAATAGAAACAATTGATAAGGTGAAGTAATGTCTGGTCCACGAGAAACCCCTTAATAAAAACAGGGCCTAATCCTTCAACCCCATGGAACACCTTGATGAAAAATGAAACAATGGATGAATGCAATCTGTTGTCTTCTTCAAACCTGCCAATGTATGTCATACAGGGGAACCAACCGACTGTTTATGGAGTATTCCACAATGATTATTCTTGTCCAGTTCGCCAGGGAAAGACAATCACAATAAAGCCCACTTGATTTTGATTGGACAGGCTACTTCTGTAGTGGCACCTTCTCGACCAATTGCACTAGCAGATTGAAATGTTCATCCAAGACCACGTCCATGGCCATCAAAACTGTGAGAAACGAGGAAGGAGAAACCAAGTCCTTCACATATACGTGCAACAAGCCACAAGCCATTTTACCCAATGAACATTAAGATTTTATATCTGGTTTCATTGCCATGTGTCTCTCAATCAATTTGTCCACAAAGGAGCGAATCTGCATGTTTTAGACATCCAGTCAAAGCTTAGAGATTAATGCCAATAATTAAAAAAAAAACTCAGAAAGGAAAAGGAGTCCCTAAGGCCTCCCTCTGCAAATATTCCCAGCAGTGTGAAAAACCATGATTTAAAAAGAAATTTCAAATAATTAGTTTGAGCCAACTTCCAATCATCAAGCCGTCTTTCAAGCAAGAAATCATGTCATCATCGACATGAATATAGAAGATTTGGAAGCAGGTAATGGGCAGTAAAACACCTATGGGAACACTAGACATATAACTATTGATGGCAAATAACAGGACACATACCTTATTCTTTCGCCTAAAATCTAGAAATTCATGAACAGCCATGGCTTTCTCTGCATCTGTGGCCTGTTCCATCACCTGAAAATTAAACCCATAAAAAGAGTACTAAAGTCTCTTACAACAATATCATAAATAAGTTATAAGCTCAAACCTAATGAAACCATAGCACCAGCACGTTAATTTAGCAAATAAAAAAGAGAAGCAAGAGAGTGAAGGATGAAAAAACCTTGGTTGCACTTTTCTTCATTATAGCCTTGTACCCATCCTTATCTAGTTTCCTTGCCTTATAAAGGGGCATAAGCAGTGATGCAACATAATCCACAACAGCCTGCTTAATGCGATCTGACCCTCGAGGATGAGATTTTAAGGCCTCCCTGTTTACAGTAACATGTGAAACAGAGCTCTCATTTGCCATAGAATCATGCTTCCAGCCGGGTAATCTTGAACAGGCATTTGATTCTTCCTCATCCTTCAAATGTATGGTTGGATTAGAAAAATAAGAATCAGCTGCAGCCGCTTGGGATTGCCATCTCTCAATGGCATGACAGTCTTTTATCCCAACACCACTAGTTGTGTCAATCCATGCTTTTGTATATATACTGCTGTCCAAAGCAACACTTTCTCCTGAGTGCTCTCTGAAATTCAAATGACTGGCAATCTCATTTGAATGACTCTGCTGTGATAGGTTATCCACTGACATTCGGGAATTATCAAGGTTAACACAAGCAGCAGAAAAATCCACAGACCAGTCCCTAACTCTGCAGTTCCTAGAATCTATCTCTGAAACACAATCTTGCCTTCCTAGAACCCCGCCAGACCATTTTTTCCTACTATCGTACTCATCTATTTGCGAATAATGCTCCCGTCTAGCAAATTTATGGAATGAGGGTATCTTTGGAAGCTGCAGCAGTGTATTGCACCTGGCTTCGGCTGAGGCATAAGCCTGTAAGGAACAAGAACCAATAAATCATCCAAATAAACATAGCAACCAATAAGGGAAACGAAAAAATTGATCTGTCAAGAAGGCAGATGCAGTAGAAGAGTCTTAAGATCCTATTGCACCACTTGCCAAGGGGAAAAAATTCATGGAAAATGTTATCCCACAAAAGTTTGTTAAAGTTCTGGAAACTCCAATCTTTTTTATATCAGCTAAAATATTACACCATACTGGGGAGGAGGGATTAACGCCAGCACAAATGCTTTGTATTCACGACAGCATAGAAAACATTTCAATTTAAATACTCAATTCAATTGAAAAAAAAAATATCATCTAATCACAGCATACAAGCATGATTTATCCATGCTAACATAAACTGAGTGCACGGTGCAAAGCAGAGAAGCAAATCTGACTCAGATTGAAAAGCCAAGGCCAAATTTAAAACAGAATTTCAGCTAATGTGTAATTCAATAGAACAACAAGCTTCAGTGGTATTATAATGCAAAAACTTATCACAGTAAATATCTATGCATTCACATTTTATAATCACTATAAACCCAAAATCTAATCAGAACTAAAGAACTCTAGCACAAAATGATATAAAGGGAAGTCATATTTCAACAAGAAAAGTGGTATAAAGTTCAGCTTGTGACTATCAACTGATCTTCAGACACACCTTAGCATCATACTAATAATTCATGACGTTAAAAATACAGCTCTAAAAGAAACAAACCTCAGCAGCAGCAAGTGCTTTAGCACGGGCAGCTTCTGCTACAGCTATGGCAGCCTGTTCTTCTTCGGACATAGCATTGCAGTTATTGTCCTCCTTCATAACTGCTTTGCCTACTGAACCTTGGGACCTGGAAGAATTGGCCCCATGACTTGAGTCATTTGCCTCCTGTTGTCTTACTTGTTTGCTGTGCAATTTCTTCACATTTGCAATGGAAGGTGAACTACTTCCAGCAGACACAGAAGCCAGCAAGCCTCCTTTATTCTCAGAAGCACCATGATGCATAGTCAGAGGTGGCTTTCCTGAGGCTGAATCTTTCAGAGATAATTTCTTTGATAAATCTGCAGAATTTGCTTGTCTGGAAAACTTCAGTCCACCGTTAGAAGCTTTTTCCTTGCGGAAGATTTCAAGCCATACATTAACCAACTGGCTTGCTATAGCACGTATATCACGGCTAGTATGTACACAAACTTTTTCCTTCACTGTTTTCCCAATGCCTAAACATGAAAATAGAGAAGATTAACAAAATAGCAGGAGAAACTGTGGAAGCCATATCAGTCATAAAAAAATTGCATCAACACAGTATTTGATATTTCAAAGTGAGAGAGGACAACTTGATAATTCCGAGTTTCATTAGGAAGATCATATAAGACAGAATGGACTATCTTAAACTCATCCCTGTACCAGTTCTCATCTAGTAGAGGAGCTATTTATACACAAGAATTATTTACATTAGACATAATAAAGATACAATAACAAAATCACATACATCCACATATTAGCAAGCATATGTTGATGTAAAGTCATACACAAAATAAAATATAAGTACCTGATAAGCGCACAGCAAGCAGATCAGTTGAAACACGCACAAGCAGACGCAAACAGTGTCGCAAGAGTTGAGTCCCATCCTTCCCCATTGAGTCCTGTTAGAGTTATGAAGATAAAATTCAAGACATTTGATCACCATAAGATAAAGATGCAGTGTTGAAATTCAGAAAAGAAAAAGGTCATATATACTATTCATCAAATTAATAACATAATTTGTTAATAATGCACTAACTAATGTTATAGTACCAGTATCCAAGAGTTTAGGATGGTAAGCCCCTCTTTACTCCCAGCAAAAGACTTCAAGTTTTCAACAGGAAGACTTAACAACTGTTTAGCCACATGCAGGCGCCCAGCACTGGTTTTTGCATTAAGGAACGTGTCCCTTAGTAAAGTTTCACGAGTAATGATTTGAGCACCATCTAAGGAGTTCTTATACAAGGCATTAGAAAGCTCAACTGCATCAAGTCTCTTTATTATATCCCTAACTTCATCTCTTTCAGTATCTGACCGTCTCAGTGCTGCCTCCATTGCCTCCACTTCAGCAGTATAATCATTTCCAGTGTTCAAGAGGTCAATTATACGCACAGCCTCACGAAGTCCACTCATCATTGCTCCACCAACTGTATCAGGATGCTCTTTGCAAGTTGCTTCACCAGCAAAAAACAAGCAGTTATCAACTGGCCTCCCTAATATATCATAGTCTTCTCCTGATGCTCCAACAGAAACATATGAGTAAGCACCATAGCTAAAAGGATCCCTACCCCAATCAGTCACCACATATCCAATAGGATCAGGTACTGAAGCCTCCCCAAAAAGTTTACGGAGAACCATTAATGCATGGTTGACATGATCAGTGGAGCTCAAATACTGACCATCTATTGCTGCCTTACCAACAACTAAAGCTATAAGGACAGGAGCCCCAACTGTTTTTCTGACATTCCAGAACATAAAGCAGTGACCTCTTCTGCTTGTTTCTTCCGCTGTTGCTCCAAAATAGTCCACTGTGTCATCCCAAAACACATTAGGAAACTCCAAAACCACCTTATTGAGAATTCCAAAGCCAAGACGCTGGATAGAAGAGCATTTCCACTGCGGCAAAGGTGGGGAAAATTTAATACTTCCAGCCTTCAAACAGCCCAGTGGAACAGTGATGAGGACAGCGTCTCCAAAGAACTCATTGCCCTTTGATGTAGAAACTCTGACTATATCACTCTGGCCAGGTTCCTTGCTACCATATGACACATTTGTTACAACATGGTTCAAGTGGATAACAAGCCCTTCACCTAGAGACTCAACGACAGTGCTGTAACCCCCTTTAATCATGCAATGAGCTCCCCCAAATCCACCATATACGTCATCTTGATTCCAGTAGGGAAGAGAAACCTCTTTTAGAAGAGCAGCACAACCATACTCCAAATGAGCAAAGTGCCAATCCATAACCCTCCTCTCTAGAGGACTCAAAATTTCCTCTTGAATAATGTTTTCCTCAGCACTGCCTCTTTTGCAATTGGATGACACATGTGCAATGTTGTTTTGTTCAATTTGTTCACTACTTCTACCAGAGAGTGTCATACGACGCCTTGTAAGAGCATATTCTAAACCATCTTCTAGAGACATTTTCATAGCTTGTTCACCCTTCTGGGCAACAAGCAATACCATGTCATCAAGAAGACTATTATATTCAGCTTCCAGTGCTTCATCCAGGTCTGCAGGAACCTTCTGTCCCGTTACTATGTCATAAAGAGGACAGTCACTTTTAAGCACAGTCAACTCAATGCCCAACTGAGCACAAACCAATGATGAAGGATCTGGTCTTCTCTCGGTGTCCACATCAGCCTCAACGCCAGTGATAATGCTAGCACCAAGATCCACAGGGACAGAAAGAGATGAACGGTCAGTAAACACACGACCTCCTACTCTATTCCTAGCCTCAAGTACAGTTACAGAAAAACCTTGACGTTGCAAGTGGCGAGCAGCAGTTAACCCAGCAGGACCAGCTCCTATGATAATCACTCTTTTCCTTGCCTCTGAATCAGACTGCGAAGGATCAGGTATCTGATCATCTAAGGTAGATTTAACACAGGTAGATTCATTGCTTTGCTCGGTAGCTACAATAGAAGTCATTCTGCAATCAGAATTCTTGGAAGAAGGATCAGAATTGTTGATGTTTACAAGTCTACTTAGACCTGCCTGAATCCCACCATTTTCTTGATAATCGTCAAGATTTCTTTCTCCATTTTGCATTGTGTTTGGAGAACCCAATATCACTGGATCACCATCCCTTCTGCCTTCTGTAGCAACAAGTGCCAAGTTTTCATAATCAACTTTAAGGTCATCCTTAACTCTCATGGAAGTATCAGACCTATTAGCCTGACCTATAATGAAGGTAACTCCATCTTCAGAGTCAGCCATGGAAGCTGTAGAACTGTCCTCAAATCCTTTTTCTTTTACAAGTTTATAACTACAGCCAGCCCTCATTCCAGCATTCTTCTGAGAGGCAATCCCAACATTTATATAACCCTGCCAAAATGTTTTTCCATTTTGAATTACCAAAGCTATTGGTACACTGCTAGATATTCTCTCAGTAAAAGAGTAAAGAAAATAAGATTGATAATTGAACAACGTGAGAAACAAACTTACACATTGATCAAGAAATGCATAGACTTCCCTAATAAGAGAAGAACAAGAAGATTCATCCCCGGAAGGAGTATCACTAACTCCACAGTCAGAAAGAGGTAATATACGAGTGACATCTCTGCTCCAAATACTTAAGATCTGATTTCTGCAAATGCATTACATTCATAGAGTAGAACTTGTTAAGACTTATAAATTTACAAGTGTGTAAGAATGTCAGCAAATCTGAACAAACTAAATTCTTTGACAACAAACAGCAGCCCAAAATCTATCAAATTCTTAGTTTGACTAATAAGTAATTGAGCATCAATCTGCCAAACACTAACATATTAGAAGCTGCAACATGCTCACCAAAAATCTTTTAAGGTCAATTTACATAATTTGTTTGGGGGCCTGAAGAGTAGAAGTGACGAAACAAAGTCCTATCATATTCCATTATTAAAAGAAGAAACTAAATTTAAAATAAAAAGAAAAAGAGAAGCCAGCAAAGCAAATCTAGAGCGACGATGCTGTATAACAATATGGCAAACAAAAGAATAGCTAGCCAACCTCAAGTAGATCAAGGAACAGGAATTAATGATGGCAGATTATATATCACAATAGAAGCAGAACACATGGAGGACAATCCTGCCAGCAACACATAATTGCAATGTTGACAAAAACTAGATAGTAAAGAATAAGTCTCAAATGGATATGGAAAACTATTCAAAAGAAATTATTAATTAAGAGGGAGGAAGGAAAGAGATGTTAATTGCACTAAAACGATGGCAGTCAAGGGCACTAAGACAAGGCGCTATGAAGGCCAACATCTCTCATGGTGTGAGAGGCGCTGGCTTCAGCCAGGCACTCACCTGACAGTGACTTTGGTGCCTTTTGGGGCTGTCCAGGCAAGCGCCTAAGGCGCCTTACTAAAATTGGAAAACTGAGAAGTTAGAGATTAAGGGTTATTTTAAAATAGTCACCAAAAAAAAAAAAAGGGAAACTATAAAACCCATTCTTAGAAAGCCAGCACTGCCTTAGAAGTTTAATAATAGGGTAAAAGAATCTGAGACAAATTTACACGGCTTCATATCAGTAACCTAAATTAGTGCATTTAATGATTATTGTCTCATGACTAGATATTAATATGTTTCAAACTTCAAATAGTTAATTCATATGTCAAATGTTATTACAAATTGACAGTTATTTATTTTTTCATATGGGATATTTTTAACATTTTTCCTATTTAGCACCTTCTTTCACTTAGGTGAGCACATATCGCCTGAAACGTGTCAGAGGTTTGGCACCATAAGAGTGTCTTTTGCCTTTGACTACCTTGAATAAAACCACAATACTCAAAAACTCAGGTTATATTGCATATATTCAATTTAGCCAACTTTAATCCAACAATTTAATACGCATGACCACATAGCACAACTTATCAACAGTAGCAAATTTTATGTTTTAAAAATAATAAGTATAAAGAAAATATAATAATTCAATCAAATATATGGTTGAAAGAAGATATCATTTCTTATGCTTTTTCCAATTAGAAGCTACGAACTATAGGAGAATTGCTCTTGCCTGTAATAAATTAATAATGCAAACCTAAAATTACCAATTTCTATTTTGTAAAATGGACAGAGACCAAAGAGGAAGAAGAAATCGAACCAACAAGCAGGCACCTAACTATATGTAAATGCTTGTATCTCTTTTCTTTAGTTTTTTTTTTTTTTTTTTTTTTTTTTTTTTTTTTTTTTGCTTTTCAGATAACCACAAATAAGTTGTTCATCTACCCAATTACAATAAGTGGATTATACTACATCCCCCCACTCCAAAAAGGCCAGAAAACTAAAATAACTCCTCTGATGCCAGTGAGCATATAGTCTCAGTTTTTGTGAGATTAAAGAAAGCATAATGTCTATCAGTTCAATCCCTAACCCTACCCCTTTTCCATTCTCCCACTTCCCAGACTGGCCTTTAGTCTTTAGATTTTATGCTTAAGCAACTAAAACAAAAAGCACACTAAATCATCAATACTGAAGCAAGTAACCGTTTGAGTTGCAAATTGAAAATTGCAACCTTACTGAAAACTAGGAAATACCAATTGCAAGCACATGTAAAAGCACATTAAAAGGCTCCCTACTGACCTGCAATACAAATAGTCCTGGAGACCACCTTTACGCTTCAATATCTCCTTAAATCTTATTTTTTCAACTGGACCAACTGCATGGGCTTTCAGACCAGCAGATACTGCTGCTGCAACACTTTCAGACTCTTCATCCACATTCAAAGAGGAATCATGCTTCACTCTTGGTCTGAGCATGCGGTCATCATCTACAACACCTTGGTTTTCAATAAAAGATTGGTCATTTGTTAAAATCTCCCAGTCTGCATCCCCCTCGTAGGCCATGTCTCCATGCCTACGCTTTTTGGCCTTACGCATGGCACGCTGAATAGCTGATATCTTATCCTGTCTGTCAGCAAAATTAGATCCCGAAACAGCACATTCTTTGTAATTATCATTTTCCTCAGGAATTGCAGATGGAGGTGAGGTTCCATCAGCTCCTTTCTTGGCATAAAGATGGTCATCATTTGGAAGATATCCCTCTGTAGATGTATAATTAGAAGATTTAATGTGATGCAATACCGAGCTGCATTTCTGAATGGATGCAGTAGAGTCATTCAGAATGACACAAGTTTCTAACAGTTTTACTGGGTGATTTGAGTGGACCACTGAATGATTTTCCTTGGCTTCATTAGACATCATTCGAGGTACATTACCATCAGGTATTACAGCATTGTTTTCCAGTGAAAACCCTGAAACAGGATCTTGCAGTTCGACTTTTGTGTCTAGACTACTACCATCTACCTTTGCATGGGATCCAGAGAATTTTGGAGCTCCATTTTTGGAGGATCCCTCCAAAACTTTATCAGAAACCAGCCAATTGTTCTCATTCAGTAAATTTTCACACAATCTATTCAAGGGCTTGGAATCAGGAGGAGGTAAGGAAGTTTCTTTCTCCATAGGAGTAAGAACATCATATTCTGTACTACCATTACACACTACTGCCAGTTTATCTGCTAAACTTTTCTTCCTCTCACCCTCACCAAGGCCACATAACCCTTCCCCCACTTCTGAGTGTGAGGCAGTGTCAGCCATTTTTTCAACACCATGTAACATGACAGAACATTGCTTCAAACCATCACTGTCAATTCTTTCTTGAAATGTAACCTTTTGATGGGAAGGAGAGCAAACATCCCCAAGTTGAACAGAAGAAAATTGTTGGCTATCTTCATTGCAGACATCGGTCAAGGAAAACTGATCAACAGCCAGACCATTTTTTATGTTTGAATAAGAAGTACCCTTGGAAATTTCCTCTTGAAGACAGCCACCATCAAACAGTTTATTATCCATTACAGATGCTGAAGCAGATGAATGTGAATCAGATCCTTCAGGAAAATCATTAGCAGATTTCAAAATTCTACTATCCAATTTTGAAGCTGAAGCAAATTTAGATTTACACTCAGCCATAGACTCTACAGTTTCTGGAATACTTTTCAAATCAGGGCTCAACCCGTCATCCACAATCTGATTCCCAGTTTTCTGCTTTGAACTTGAAGAAGTACGAGATTTTCTGCATAAATTAGATTGTGCATTTTGGAAAATCACTGACAATAAGTCTTCCTTCTGTTCATCAGAAGAGTGTTGCAAATTATCACAAGGCAATAAAACCACCTTTTTCTCATCCTTCAATGTACTGCTAGATCCCTGAGCTACCAAATCATCATCAAATGTAGCATGATCTTCACTACCCTTCTGTGCCAGATCCATGTGAGGTCTCCCTATTTTTCCTTGATTGCTGCCTGCTACTTCTATAACCATAGTATCAGATCCACTATCACCCACAACCTGTCCTTCCTTGACATTATCCAGAACCCCGCCTGCAGATGGAACATCCAAAGAACTATCAGCTAACACATTCAAAGCAGAATTTCCTCCTCTGATGGTTCCAGATCCCTGATCTCTCTTTGGACCCTTCAACCTCTTCCGAAAGCTAGCTAAGGTATCATCCATACCCCCTGAATCCTCTTCTGCAGCAACCAATTTCTTCCCGACAGCCTCAGCATTCTCGACCCTATCACCAGTGCCCTCTATTGCCAAGCTCACGCTCCTGGAGTTACGAGGCCTCCTCAGCTTAAATATAGACCCAATGGGCTCGTCATCATCCGAATCAATACCAATTTCCACCTGTTTCGATCTTTTTTTGGTCCCAGACCCCTTCACTTCGCCATCCATTTTCGTCTAACCCTAGACTCCCAACAAAATCGTTAATAAGATTAATTCCTTCAGCCGAACTTCAGTGCCCAAATCAATATGCAACTATAGAATATAAGAATCATCGCTTTCCACTTCTCTATCATCAGAAAGTTAAAGCTCATGTTTCAATATAAATAATAATTTGACCATACATATACATATAAACATTGGGAGAATTCGAAGACAATCCTTCGCAAACACATAAACAATTACCAAATTCTGAAAAGCTTCTGAGAATCAGTGAGTCTACGAGTACGACCAAGTTAATAGTCAAATATGCCCCTTTATCTTGAACAACGAAGTCCTTAAGGAAGCGGGGATAAAAATACTCATACTATTTACCAAGTTAATTAAACCCTATGAAGAGATAGAGACCGAGACACGGGGAGAAAACCGGGAATAGCCGACCTGTGCCCTGCGACGGTGGCGCTAACGAAATCCTTCAACACAGTGAGATGCGCACGTTAGCGTCTTGTTACGGCAGGGGAACGCCCGCCCTATAACCTGCGCCACGAACCAGGGAGTGGAGTGGGGATATAATATTAAATTGAAAAATTAGCATGTAGCCAGCAATGAATTAAATTAGTTTCGTAGTGGTCAATTTTCCATAAAGAAAGATGCAGTGTCGAAAGAAAATAAAGAGACGCGGGCGAGACGGCTCGACTCGAAGTCCGGACCACGGAGGGGTAATTACTAACAAGATTTTGTCTTATACACATTTATTAAAATATATGTACAAGTTTTCTAATGCACTTATTAAACTATGAAAGTAAGGTTTGCTATCGTGTCTTTTACTTTTGAATAACTTTTTTGAAACACAGTTTAAAAAAATTTTACTGAAATCTAGAGTCTAAATTTATGTGCAATGTTTTTACTGTCAGATTATTTTATATAATTAATCAATAACAATATAAAAATGTATACTTTTATTTAAAAATTACATATTTATTTATAATAATTATATACATGTTATAATATAATTAGATAATTATATATTATATTTTAATTAAAGAACAGTTAATAAATATATAAAAAATAGTATATAATTTTTTTTAAGTATGAAATGATTTAAATTACTATCATAAAAAAGAATTATTTTATTTTTATTTTTACTTTTAAATAACATATATATATATATATAAAGAGATATTTTTATTTGAAGAAAAATTAAATAAGTGACCAAAAATTAATTAGCATACTATAAGTTTAGGACAAGTCTGAATTGATCAAGAGAAATCTACTTTTAGGGTTATAAAGGACTAAGCAACCAAGTGGAATTTGAATCTCCTGCTTTATAGCAAAGGATATTGTAATATTTTATAATTATAAAATAATTATCCTCGATTTAAAATAATTATGTGCGATATTTTTTTAATTCAAAAAATTTACAACATCCAATCTGCCGTCCAAGATGTTCTTGGTTTATATAATGAATACATGTCGGGCTGATGTAGCTCCTAGGTATGCAGAGTGTCATATAGACCATGAATTAAACGGGTCCATTATATTTATTATATTCAAACTTGTTGACAATTTTAACTTAGTTCAATCTCCCCTTTTTAACGTCGGTGGTGCTCTCTTTTTTATAAGTGAAAGTAACGAGAGAACTAGTTTTAAGATTATGATAATATATTTAATTGACTTTTAATATTTATCATGTTTTACATCACAAGTGACAATATTTTTAAATTATGAATTAGAATGTGATAAAAGCTTATTTTTCTTTCCTAATTTAGTTAATATATTTTCCTTAATAATCATGCCTTAAATTATGTAAAATAGACTTTTATCTTATTTTTAAATTATGATAGAGGGATTAAAATAAAAACAAAAATCAAGGGCTTGTTTGATTGTTATTTTTAAACATAATTTTTTATTTTAAAAAATAAAAGAATAAAAAGCTTGTTTGATCATGTATTTTTTATCACCTATTTTTGAAAAAATAAAAAATAGAAAAAAAATTTTAAAGTGAAAAAAAAAACAATATTTAGATGTTTTCCCTTGTTTCTAAAATTCATTTTCATTAATTATAAAATTATAATTTTGTAAAAGTAGGATTTAGATAAGATTGTTGTTAGATTTGAAAAAGATTTCATACCCAACCCAATTGGTTAATATTAGACTTGATTATCAAGTCAAACTTTTAAAAAGCAAGTTTAAATTTGGATTAAAAAAAGTTTAAGCTCATATTTTAATTGATTTTTTTTTATTCGAGCTGTTATCTATATTTTTTATATTAGACTTATCGTAACAATTAGGTTTTTTCAAGTCAATTTTGTTACTTAAAACATGATATAAATAATAGAATTAATTGTTATTATTACTTTTAAAATTATATATAAGGAAGTTGTGATAACAAATATGTTATTATATTAGTACAAATCTTTTAAATAAAAGGTACTATCTTTTATTTCTTTATCAATATGTCACGTTACACTGAGTTTTTCTTTAAATAATATGTTTTTTTATTAAAAAAATATTTATTCCAGCTTTTTGGACTTAAGTTAGATTTTTTAAAAAAGTTAGAGCCCAACACGTTTTATAAATTATGTTTTTTATTTTATTGATGCTTTATTTTTTCAAGTCAGACTCATTAGACCAGTGCAAACTTTTTAAGTTATGATTGAGTTTAATTAATATCTAGCCAGCTTGGATTACCTCTTTTTTTAATATATATATATATATATATATATTAACATTTTATTGAAAGATAATTTTTTAAAAAATATAGAAAAAATTAATATTTAAAAAAAGAAAAAAAAAGCACAACTTGAATTGGAAAATAATTAAAATTTAAAGAGAATAAAATTTAAATATTTGTCATAAATAAAATTAATATTCAAAAATAATATTGAGCCAAGTTTTGAATGAATCTAATACCTAACATGATTTGATTATAACATACATATACGCTCACATGCACATACCTATATATTGAATATGTAACACACACACATGCATTTATATACACAAATACAAATATACACACACACATGCATGCACACATATACATACACAAATATTAATACATACAAATACGTATAACAAATATGTAGTATAAACGCATACACACATACCTACACGTATAAACCCAAATTCATATTTAATTAATATGTTACACACATGCATGCACAAACTTATATTTTTAAATTATTTTTAGTGTGTTTTTACAAACAAAATATTCAAACAAGTATTTTAAAGTTTTTTATTTTTAAAAACATATTCTTAAAAATAATTTCACAAAATAGTTATAAGAACATAAAAATAAATAATAAAACCAAACAAGCCATAAATCTTTTCCTTTCTTTTGTTAATATATTTTATCTTCTTTGCCTTATTTTGTTTTGACTGAACATATCTATCTTTTATTTACTAAAATTAAGCTCAATCTAACCAATTTAAAATTAAATTTAAGAAAAAAAAACTAATTCAACCTTAATTTAGATGTAAATTAAAACTTAATTTTGACTAAAGTTAATTGATAAGATCAACTTAAAATTAATTATGAAGTCCATCATTTAAATTCATTGTTCTCAAGAAAAATTCGGTCAAAATATGGTGTTCATAAATAAGTTTCTAATTATAAAAAAAATTATAAGTACTAAAAAGTAAAATTATAATTTTGTTAAAGTAAAATTTTAATTTAATAAAACTTGATAATAATATAGGTAAAAGTAATAAGTCATTGGGAAAATTAATCGATTAGTCCCTATAATTTACATCGATTTGTAAATTGGTCTTTACACTTTTTTTATTAAATTACTCATTGTACTTTTATTTTCTTATAAATCTAGTCTTTATCATTAGTTCTATCTCTAATACTATTTAATTCTGACTAATGTGGCTCACTTTGCTCATGTGGGTTGTGAGATTCTCGCTGACTTAAAGAGCTAATATGGGTGACACATTTTATTGCCCCTAATTTCCTTCAAAATAAAATAACACTTCCTTTTATAATCTGTCATCTTCTTTTGGCTCTTATCCATTCACATAACTTCTTTATTCTCTTGTGATTATTTTCTTTTTATTTTTTAATGAATCACTCATTATATCTCGCAAAATGTTCCTCCTCATCATCCTCTCAATCCTCTCGGCTTCTGATATAATCTCTTTTTTTTAGTATTGTGAATCTCACTTCTTTTCATTTATTTTCTACCCAATTTTCTTTACCTTTACACAATTCTCTATGGTCCTTAACTTTGCTATCTGTTTTTACCCATATGAACCAAGGGCCCTTTTGTTTCCTCTGTGCCTTCCTCTCATTGATTTAGTAACATCCATAATTTAGTAATTTTTAATATAAGTTAAATTATTTAGGAAAAATTAGAAAAAATTAAACAATAATAAATATGCCCAATCAAATCATATAGAGAAAACAACACATAGCTTAGTTTTAAGGCATAGGGGCAAAATGGTAAATTTACAAGAGTAGAGGCAAAATGGTCATTTTGAAAAAAAAAACTAATGGGGGTTCACACATGTAGGGTTCACACCATAATAAAATATTATATATCTGTAGAGCCCACATCATAATTTTTTTTTAGATATTTATGATTTGAGATTGAATCACAACTATTGAATTAAAAATATGTGGTTAAATCCTAACCATTGAATTCTCTTTAAATACCCTACATCCTACCCTTTTTTTCACATCATACCCTACATTTTTCCCTACACCTATTCCATTCACACTCACCTATCCACTTTGGCACCACACTTAGATCAAGAAGGAAGGAATCAATTTTAAAAGAATTATAAGAAAGGATAATATATTTAGGTAACATGATTTAGTATATTTTAGTTTCTCTTCTTCTCTTTTCCTTCTTCTTCTTGCATGAGCTCATTCAAGGTATAAAAATGGTAGAATTAAAGAAGATTGAGGATAGATAGATATTTTAAAATATCTAGAGAAATATTATGTAAAACATAACAACTTTAGGATAATAATTTTGATGTGTGAATTTTAATATGCATTATATATCCTTACATAAATATTTTGTTATTTATGCATTATAATTGCCTATGTTATTGTATATTTCAACTTTGTCTAATTGGTTGACAATATGGTTGTGTGAGAAGAAAACTATTATTTGTAAAATTAAACTATTCTTGTAAACTATGTACTTATCAATAGCTTGGAATCCCATTTGTTAATTGCTGACTATGTCACCTTAATATATATTGTGAACTTTATGAGTTTCTTAATAAGACATTATATTCCATTATTCCTGCAATTTATGGCAGGTTATATTGCATAAATATATACAAGAAAAACGGTGTTATTACACTTATTGGATCACAATTTAAATTCTAAGATTAATGACAAGTTATGTCGCCTAAATGGTCTTAAAAATTCAAGAGAAGACAAGAATGTATCATTGTTGAAAACATCTTGAATTTAATTGACACTAAGGGAATTCTTAATTGTCATAAGAACATCAGTATTTAAAGGATTACAAAAGAAATCTTGATAGTTCTCTCTCAAACTAATTCAATCTTAACCATATGATACATTTGGTGACATATTAAGATAAAAATTATATTGTCTGACTTTGTCTTAGGTACCGGCTAGGGGAAATCTAAGCTAAAGGTAGGGTCATACTTGCCAGGTAGTTATCATACGCTGGGGTTTATAAGACTCGATTGCCTGGGTATGACAATCATATGCTGGGCTTCGTGAGAATCAAATAACTCATATATGACTTCTCAAAACCTAATGGTTGAAGACATTGTCTACCTCTGTTTGTCATATGTTTGTTAATGTATATTTGTATATTATGATATCTAATATCCATACATATTTCATAAAGAACATAATTTTAAGTTAGATTATATTCTATGGATATTTCGAGTATTATATTTGCCTTTTCATGTTACTGAGAAATTATTCTCACCATTATGTTAATGTTTTTAGATGGTGAATTACCATATTTCTTTTGAAGTCTATGCGAAATGCGTATTTGTCCCACCAATTGGAAAGTACTTGTTATTAAGATCATAAGATGTAACATGGCCTTACGCATCATACTACTTATGCTCACGTCAAAAGAGGGCATGAATCTTACTAGTTTTTCAAGTCATGAATAAGTCGTTAATATTAAGCCTAATTTTGATAGATAAAGACATAGATATAGATATAGGCCTAATATCGTTTCTCTTAGTTTTGTAAACTATCTATACAGATGTATGAATAAATGGATGTATGAACTTTTGTTATCTGTAATTATACTATTATGTTTTAAATATGCTAATGCATTTTTCATAATTATCACTTAATAATTTTAACTAAAATTTATAATAAATTATATACTTTGTAAGAAGGGTGTTACATATGTGGTATCAAATCAGGTTGATCCAAATAAAGGCTAGAGGCTTATGACCACTGGCCTCTATGATTGATCAAGGTGAATTCCTAAAAAAGTCATGAGTTAGACCTTACAAAAGGTTAATTTTTAGCTAGGAAATTACTAGTGTTTCCTTACCTATAGACTAATTAACACATAATGGATACTCCATGAAGTTGTAGTGTTTCTCCTTTTTATTATTGAGATTAATCACCTCAATAATATATATTCATGTATCCAGGAAAAGTATGACAACTTGTTAGCACCATTATGTTGAATCTTTATAAGAATTGACCCTAGCTATTTGGGTGCAAACTGTTGTTATGCACCAAATCTTGCAATACCTACAAAAACATAACAACGGGGGACAAATGAGAGAAATAGAAAATCAAAAAGGTTAGTTTGAATTTATGAAAGCAAATCCACCATTCTTTAATGGGGAATATCATCCTAAAAAGGCCGAAGCATGGTTATGAGAGATAGAGAAAACTTTCAATATTTTAAGATTCACTGGTGAACAAAAAGCCACTTTCGTTACTTACAAATTATCAGGGGATGCTGAATATTAGTGGAATGAAACTAGATGACTATTGGAAAGTCATAGAACCCTGATATCTTATAATATTTTCCAAGAAGTATTTCTTAAAAAATATTTTTTTGAGGAAATAAGAAATGAAAAATAAGTTGAATATAAGATTAGTACGTAGGAATATGACTTTTGAACAGTATTTAGCTAACTCAAGGAATTATAAAAATTCTCCTTTTATCTACGATATAGCCAAGATAAAGCCTAGCAATGCAAAAAGTTGGAGTCTAGGCTTAATATTGAAATGAAAAGGGCCATCACATCATTAGCAATAGGAAATTATCCTAAGTTAGTGAACAGATGTAGGGTGGTGGCTAAAAACCTTAAGGAAGTTGAGGTTGAAAGTATAGAACCAAATATGTGGAAAAGGAAAAAAGGATTTTTAACCATTCCAAATAAAAGATAAAAAAGGGAAAAATACCCTCTAACCCTAAAAAGTTGGCAAACCAAGTTTGTTAAAAATGTGGAAGACAACATCATGGCAAGTCATGCTCCCAATAGCTAATTGTTTGTTATAAATGTGGTCAAACATGACATTTTACTAGAGAATGCCTACAGTGGAAGGGAAGAATCTTGAAATCAATCCAAACCCCAGGCCACAACACCAAGGGCGAGTATATGCCTTAAATACAAAAGGAAACTGATCAATTTTCTGAATTGATACAAGATTCGTGCATTATAAAAAATATTGAATGACCGATATTGTTTGATTCTGGAGCTATACATTCATTTATATCTCTTGACTATGTGAAAACTTTATAATTACTAATATCAACTTTACCTTATAATCTTTTTGTTACCATTCCCACTAAGAAAGTTGAAACCTTTCATGCTTGCATAAATTGTCTCATTCAAATAGGATAACACACTTATATTGTGAACCTTATTTGTCTACCCATGGTTAACCTTTATGTTATTCTTGGAATAGATTGGATGTCAGCAAGTAGTCTTGAATTCTCAAACTAAGTCTATATCTTTTCTAAATCCACCCTTTTTCTCAAATGCCAATCCAGTAGTTGAGTAGGAAAATTTTAGGGAAATTGAATCTATTTTTAAAAACTTTACTATTAGTAAGCTAGAAGTAGCTAAATTTCCTAATAGTAAATGAATTTCCTGATGTATTTCCTATAGAAATTTTAGGCCTACCCCCATAAAGGGGAATATAATTCTCCATAAATCTAGTGCTAGGAATTGGACCTATCTTCATAGCTCCATATAGGATGTCACTTTTAGAATTACAAGTTGAAAAAGTAAATAAATGAGTTATAGGATGTCACCTTAGGGCACACCTATACTGTTTGTTCCTAAAAAAGATGGTAGTCTTAGATTATGTATAAACTATAAGTAATTGAATAAGGTAACAATTAAGAATAAATATCCTCTAGGGAGCTATTATATTTTCAAAGATTGATTTAAGGTTAGGATATCACCAAATTAAAGTAAAAAAAAATCTGATATTCCCAAAATTGATTTTAGGAATAGATATGACCATTATGAGTTTTTAGTTATATCATTTGGACTTACCAATGCTTTAACAATTTTCACGGATTATATGAATAGAAATTTTCAACCTTATTTAGATCAATTTGTTGTAGTTTTCATTGATGATATTTTAGTTTATTATAGGAATAAGGATTAACATGCTTAACATTTTATGATAGTCTTACAAACTCTTGAGGATAAATAATTATATGCCAAATTGGAAAAATATGAATTTTAGTTACTCGAGGTCAAATTCCTAAGCCACATGATTTCTAAAGAAGGAGTATCTATGGATCTTAACAAGGTTAAAGCCGTTCTTAAGTGAGAAAAACAAAAAACAATTATAGAAATTAAAAGTTTCCATGGAGATTCATTCAAGGGCTTTTTCAAATTGCCTCACCTTTGACTAAGTTAACTAATAAAGGGATCTCATTTGTATGGATCCAAAAGTGTGAAAGGAGCTTCCAAACCTTAAAAGATAAATTGATTACTGCCCATGTATTAACCATGCCAAATCCTTTAGGATATTATTTATAATGATTCTTCTAAGAAAGGATTAGGGTGTGTGTTGATACAGGATAGAAATGTGGTAACTTATGCATCAAGACAATTGATACCTAATAAAAAAAAATTTTCCTACTCATAACTTAGAACTAGCGGCCATAGTTTTTACCTTAAAAATTTAGAGACATTATCTATATGGTGCCACTTTTGATATTTATAATGACCATAAAAGTCTAAAGTATATATTTGATCAGAATGAGTTTAACATGAGACAAAGAAGATGGATGAAATTATTAAAAGATGATGATTTTAAACTTAAATACCATCCAGGAAGGCAAACGTTGTGGCTGATGCTTTAAGTAGGAAATCCTTACACGTTTCGACTCTAATGATATATGAAATGAAATTAATAGATGAAATTAGTAATTTAGGAATTTTTTTCACCAAAACCATTGGAGTATTTAGATTGAATATGCTTGAAATCTCAAGTGAATTCATAAACCAACTTAAGGAAGCTTAAGAATTAAATCATACCCCTTCTCCTAATTTTATTAAATTATCTATACAAATGTATGAATAAATACATGTACAAACTTTTTGTTATCTATGATTATATATTATATTTTAGATACTTTAATGCATTTTTCATAATTCTCACTTCATAATAATTTTAATTGAAATTTATAATAAATTCTATACTTTGTAATAATGGTGTTACAAGTTCCCTTCATTCTCTCCCTCATTTCGATATGTTCTTTCTATTTCCCTTTCTTCAATCTTTCCTAAAATAGTTGAGATATTCTCCTTCACACACACCCAACACCCACATGCAACACGCACCCAACACTAATGTCATCATCATCATCATCTTCTTCTTCACACACCCATATGTAACATGCTTCCTATTTTTCTTATTCTTTTAACACCAATTTGCCTATTCTTCTTATTGGTGTGTTTCTTCTTTGGCTAAAGCAACAGTGTGTAGCATTAACACCCACACCCAACACCCATGTGCCTTATTCTTCTTATAGGTATGTTCTTCAAATTCCAACGGTTGTGTGTAAGGTATGCATGGAAGAAGAAGTCGTGTTAGCAACCATATCAGTCAAACTTCAACAATATTTTCTTTGGTGCCTTGTAGTTTTTAAGGCACGTGTGCCATATTGAGGTGGACTAACTAAATTTCTCCATATGGTATTAGATAATGACTATGCAATAAAATGGTCAAATAAAAAATCATATTCAAATGTTGTTTATATTTATATATCAACCCTAATATTTATAAAATATTTATTAGGTTCATAATAACTTTGAAATCAACACTATTAATAATATTTTATTTCAAGTTAGTTGAATTATAAATGGTTATCCCCCTTTAAACATTAATCCTAAATTATTATGAATAATTGTTATTGATTTAATTATGACATTCTTACTTACTAAAATTTATAAATAGTACAAATACTAATATATATTATATAGATACTTAAATAACTTTTTCAAGTTCACTGGATTATAGATTATTATCCCACTTTAAATTTTAATGCCAAATTATTATGAGAAATTATTAATGATTTAATAAGGGCTCTTTTTTTCTTTGATGAACATCGGGGCAAAATGCCTAAGAAAAACAAATTAAGAAGCAACAACTTTAGGGTGACATACACCTTGCAAATCAACAACAATAATTAAGGAGGCAAAATTATGAAAGAAACTTGATTATGTCCATGCTTCGCAAATGTATCAACAACAAAATTAACTTCTTCAAAAATATAAGAAATTTGGATAAACCAATCCAAATCCAACAATTACCTAATAGCACGAACAAGATGGGAATTTCCATGGATATCATATTGCAAATTTTGTACCATTCTAACCATAATAAAACACATGGATAGACTAGTACCCAGCTTTAAAACACATTTTAAGCTCAAGGAGGAAACCCTAAAGCTCAGCATTGGTAATTGTGCAATTAGATAGATTAGCATTAAAGCCTTTAATAAATCTACCTCTCCTATCCATTAAAACTCCTCCACAAGTAGCAGTTCCATATTCTAAAACAGATCCATCTATATTGAGCTTGACGATGTGATCAAGAGGAGGAACCCAATGAACTTACTGAACAAAGAATTCATTCATGGTCAACAAGCTGGAGATTAGAAAACACATTACGATATTCTAGAACCAAAGCTGTAATGTTCCTTAGGATGCCAGCAAGCTTAAAACTTACTTTTGAAAAAAATTCTTCTATATCTTATATACCAAATTCTGCACAAATAATAGAGAACACATGGGGTCAAATCACCCCATTAAATGATGGAGCTCTCTTGTTAAGGTTTAAATCTAGCCACTCAAGGAAGGCACCTTAAAAAAAAAAAAAAGGCAAATGAAAAGAGCTAGCCATTCAAGTGGGGCATTATTTCTTCAACCAAGCCATAGAGAGTACAAACTAGAGAAGCAGCCAAGGACCGACGATGACGAGCTTTGTTTATAAGAAGAGCCTCATTAGTAATAAGCTACATAAATGCTTGAATAAGCTAATGAACACTCAGTTTCCAAATCTTGTCAAATAAATCATGATGTATATTCTAGTTAGCTCTAAAACAAGTCTCAACATCTGATTTATAAGAGAAAATACCATTGTTATTTGGGAGTCAGGCCACCGAATCAACATCCTCGGCCAAGGGGAAGATTTTCGAAGGAACAATAAATGTCCAGGAATCAATAGGTCAAACCTAATGAAGTTTTAAAAGATCCTAATCCCTATTGTCAATTACATAATTGACTACCGACTCATCATGGATGTTGTTATCAATAGTAAAATATTTGAGTCTATGAATTCCTGACACCCAATGATCAGTTTATAAATGAATCAACTTGTTGTTCCCTAGGTGCCAAAGAATATTGTGATAAAAAAGAGACCCAAATCTAAACAATTCCATGCCAAAGATTAGAGGCAACACTGCGTTGGTAAAGAATCATAATAATTTCATTAGAACAACCATATTTACTACAAACCACCTTTACCTAAAGAGCTTTCCTTTTATGAATAAGGTTCCATGCTTGCTTCATAAGAAAAGTTTGGTTAATATTATAGGCTCTTTAAAAACCCAAGCCATCAAATTTCTTAGGTTTGCATATCTAATCCCAAGTAATCAAATGCTTGTCCACAAAGCCACTCCAAATAAAATCCATGCAGATTTTTTCAATATAATCACACACCTGAATAGGAATTCTAGTTGTTTGCATCTCATAAATAAAAACAAAAGAAAGAGTATTAGCCTTCCAACAAGATTTAATAAGGACTTACTAAAATCTATAAATGGTACAAATACTAATGTATATCATTTAAATACTTAAATAACAAACGTGTATGGCTAAAGTGTTAATTTTAAAGTTATTAAGGACAAAATAAATTTTTCATAAATATTAAGGCTGATCTATAAATATAAATAATATTTGGATATAAGTTTTATTTTCACTATTTTTTTGCTCCACCATCATCTAATGCTACGTTGAGAAGTTTGGTTGGCCCACCTCAACAAGGCACCGTGCCTTTAAAAATAAAAACTTCAAGACAACAAAGAAATTATCAACTCCAACAATCTACATCGCCCATAGTTAGCCACATAAGCTAAAACTAAATGGAATATATGAGCAAGAACTAAAATTGTAATAAATAAAAAATGTAAGTAGTGATTAAAAAAAAATGTAAGGACCAAATTGATATAAATTATAAGAATTAGTTTATTAATTTTTTTAAAGTAATTTGGTAAAGTTAATTTAATAATTTTAAATTTTCGACAATATCTCAACCGTTAAGAGATTAAGAAAAATAACAAATTTGTTATAACGAAATTAAAATATAGCATATTGAAAATCAACCAGTAATATAATTAAGATGGTTCAAGAAGAGTTTTATTAAAGGTTTTCTGAGGAGCACAAATTATCTTTTAAGTCCATACTTTCATATAAATTAAAAATGCAAGAATCGAAAGTTAATTAATTTATTTTTTTCGTCTGATTAATAATTTTCCCCTATGCTAGTTTACCCTTCAGAAAACAATAAAACCTCGGCTTCTCCCTCCCACCGACTTTGCCCTACATCTCCGGCCGTACCTCACCTGCTCGGTAGTGATTTTGCGAACAAGCTAGAAGCACTGCAGCTACAAGCACCAGTTACGGCCACTGACACAACTCTGCGCGCTGCAGCCCCAGGTTGGTTGGTCTTCCTTGTTTCCCTCTCTCTCTCTCTCCGTCATGTCCACTTTCTTTCATGGTCTCGATTTTAGCTTTTAATCGTAAAATTTTAAGTGTAGGAGACATATTAGTTAAGAGGAAAGGCAAATTTAAGTCGTTTGGCTACTGATCAAATTTTCTTTACAAGAACTGGCCGTAGTCTACACTTAACTTCATCTTCCTTGGTATGTTGTTGAGGTTTTTCGTTCTTAAATATATATATAAGTGAAGATTCTTTTGCACCGACTGTGATAAGATATGGTATATATGCGATTTCTAATTATTATCTATATTGTTAATAGAGATAGAGTGTATTTCAACTTTGTGAAGGGCTCAAGTTCATAGTCCTTTGTTTTTATTCACTATTTAGAATGAATTGGGCAAGAAGTTGCTCTAACATTTGAATGGCTGGGCGTTAGAAAATGCACCCTTTTCCTTTTTGAGTTGCTTACGTTATGCCGCATCACTCATTTTGTTAATTTATCAGGATGAAATTGAGTACAAAATACTCTGTGGAGTATAAAGGACTAAAATGAGACTTCAAATTTTGAGAGATTAATTTAAGAGATTAAATTGAGACGAGCTGAATACCAAACATGCCAATTCACTCTATGAATAATCATATTAAAGTTGCCAAAATGGGGTCAATGACTTGCCAATTTGGTCAACTATTTTGGAAAATTATAATAGTTTTTTTAATAAAAAGATTAGTTTTTATCAAATTTTTTCCACTTTAATGTAATTTATATTGTTTGTTTAAAATTTCATTGTTAGAATTTTAATATTAAAATAGTTTCATCACATAAATCTGAAACCAGTTTGAGCCCATCTTTTTTTTTTTTTTTTTTTCGAGGATTTGGTAGTGTGGAGTCCGGTGGACACGAATATTGTCTGATTATCTCTGAATCGGTTTTTTTTTTTTCTTTTTTCTTGGGTGTATGCCTTTCTATGTCTCAAAATTATAGTCTCAATTACATAAGAACCCCAAGTAAGTTGTATGTGACAAGGAGAAATTGTTTACCTCCGCCAGTTGTTAGTAGTTTAAGTTCTGCTGAACTCATGTTACAACTAGACAGGAAAGAGGAAGAATGCACAAAAGATCACCACCAGATCCAGTGGCAGTTCTACGGGGCCATCGTGCGTCCGTGACAGACGTTTGTTTTCATCCATTTAAACCCATATTATTCTCCGGGTAAACGATGTAATTTTTTCAGGAATTATTGATAATAATCATTATTGCTATCTGTGGCCTTTTTGTTTGATTGTTTTCCTATACAAAGTCTGGCTTATTGAGTTGCTTCATGGTCTTCTTGCCTGCAGTTCTGCTGATGGTGAACTACGGATTTGGGATATTATTCAACATCGAACTGTTTCATCTGCGTGGTATCCATTTCTAAATTTTTCTTAGCTTTTATTCTTTTTAATCCTTTTGCTTCACAATCATGCAAAGGATTTTATTTTTGTTTGGAAATTTTCAATTTGACTACTCAGTTCACCAATTAAATGAATAATTAAGCGGCATATCTTAACGGCAGGGTACATAGTGCTGCCCACGGGATTGTTGCTGTTGCCAGTAGTGCTTCCCTTGGAATGAATAAACTTGTCAGGTGCTTACCTCCTTTCTGTTCTACTCTTCCATTATATAATTTCTGGAAGTTCATATACTCTATCAATTTTTAGTTTATATTAAGTTATTCTGTATGCATTTAGTCAGGGTAGGGACGGAACTGTGAAATTTTGGGACATAGATGATGGTGGATTGTCCAGGTACACAACCGTATTTTGCTTAAAAGCTCAACTCTATTAGTGGCAATTAACTACTTGGCCAGGTTCTCAAAGAAATTTGCTGAGAGGACTTTGCTTACCCTTTTTTCTTACTTTAATATTAATTGTGTAACAGATTTACCACTTTAATATTAATTGTATAACAGATTTACCAACCTTTACAGAAACTAGAAGGGTTGCCGATCATCATTTATGGTTGCTGCCCTATTTGCAAATACCCGCATGTGGGTTGACATTCAATTGATGTTTGATGTTTCTTAGTCTCAACTGATGTAGCTGGTGGTCATCTTATTCATTACTCTTCTTCCTTAGGCTTTAACTGTATTCGTTACTCATAGTAGATGATCAATTTGCCTGAAGTTCAGAAGATTATTCTTGGTCTTTCTTCCTCTCTATTCTCTTCTGGTTGCTTTGCCTTCTGTGAGATTTAATTTTAAAATTTCACACTTGCTGGCATCCAAAATTATCAGCTGTCAATGCTGAATAAACTCTTTCAACTTTACACATGACTCTCTTTTATTGAATGATAACCATGATAAGTAACGAAAACAATTTTTAGTATAAACTATGAAGTTGGTCTTAATTATCATCTTTCTCCTTCTAGGATTCCATATCTTATGGTCAAGACAAACTCTTACCATTTTTGCAAGCTTTCCTTAGTGAAGAAGCCTTCCACTTCATCTAAAGAAGGGGAAGCATCAGGAGATTACCATAGAATGGAGCTAAAGGGAGATTCTGGTAGTGAAATTCTGGAGGTTAGCAGAGAAGAGACAAAGGCCAACCATAGCAGTTCTGAAAGCTTTGAAGGTCTGTAAATTTGAGTTTTTTATGGAATTTTCTGACAGCTTCATAGGCTTATTTTTGTAGTTTTTTCATGCCAACATTAGGATTGTTTATATTTCTTATAATATTAGAATAACATTGCATCACTGAATTTTGATGTCAGAGTAGAACTACAGCCCCGTTTGGTTGTTGGAATCGGTATGAGGGAATGGAAACGGGAATGGGAATGGAAGTGTCTCCCACTCTCATATTTGGTTGACAGATTGGGGTTCCATTTCTATTCCTTAGAGAGCCTACTCTCCCTCATATAAGGGAGAACTGTTTTTTAGTTGAAGTGATGGAATCATACTACTTTATTAGGAATGAAAAAATACCGAACAAAAATATCCTTATTTATAATAATTTTTAAACAAAAATACCCTTGTGATATATTAAAACCCTAATTTATTATTATTTATTTGATTTATTATTATTTATTAATAATTTATTATTAAATTATTAATTAAGTATATATTAATATATAATTATATTATTAATTAATAATTCAAATAGATGTCTGTCTTTTTTTTTTTGGTTTTATGATAAGGAATAATGTCGTAAAATATGTACACTATCTAATTGATTCCTATGTGTATTCTATTAACCAAACGAAGTAAAGGGAGACATGCCCATTTCCATTCCTTTCCAACCAAACAGCATTTTAATATTCCCATTCTTACTCCCACTCCCATTCTTATTCCCATTCTTATTGTATCAATTTTAATAATCAAACGGGCTCTACGTGTGTATTTGTTGTTTTCATATGGTCATTTGGATTTAAAATGATTATTTTAGTACTTAAAATTAGGGGAACATGATCCTAGTGCACTGCCAAGGTATCTGTGCTATAATAGAATATTATGGTCTACATCATTGTTCATATCCTAGTAAACTCTCACAATCTGTAGCTTATGGGGCAATGCGCTGGAAAATTGGGGTGAATTGCTGAATGTCCTGCATGGAAGAACCATGCTCATTTGTTAAATTGCTGTTATTTTTCATTTGTATACTACTAAACAATTGAACAATTATTCGTGGGTAGACAGTCCTAGAATTTCCACAATTTGTTTGAGATGCATTGAAGAGCAAATATCACTTCTACAGATTCTTTATGGTATTCAGACTTATTTTAAAGGTGCTTCGGAGTTCAAACAAGCATTCTTTCTGCTTTTCTGGTGAAGCAATTTTTTGCTACTTCTCACAACAAACATGGGCTGATTTTTTTTTTCTTTTTTATTTATTTCACAATTTGGTTATTTTTTAACTTTGTTATTGTAATAGTTCTATTATATGGTAATAGAGTACCTAGATAAGTGAATTTGCGAAGATATTTGCTTATTATGGTTAACTGCACTGGCTAATTGCATTCTGGAGTTGCTGTCATCATGGATTAAATTCTTCATCTCATGATCTCCATGTTATTTTCTTATATGTTGTTCGTGTGTCTTCAGTATACATTGTACAGTATTTATAATTTACAATCTGCATTAATGAAACCCCTTTTTTTTTTTTTTTTTTTTTCAGAAAACACATATCCTGAAGGGCTACAGTATGTAGCTTTATCAGGGGAGCAGTCTTCTGAGGTTAGTGGACATCTTATTATGTATATCAGATTTTATCTTTGTCAGTGTATTCCTCTTGGCAAAATTCTGGGGACCTTGATGCCTGTTATATCTGTCTGTAATGAAGGTTGAAATTTGGGATCTCAAGTCTGCAGAAAAGTTTACACAACTACCTTCAAATATCCCCAGTAGCTCATCAAATGTCTGCAACAAAGAGAGAGGCCTGTTTCTACTTTTTTATGATGTTTGAGCTTCAGTTTTTAACTTTCATCTTTTTGGGAAATCTTTATTGCTCAGATTATACGGTTATTTTATATACATGCAATTCTCAATTTATCATTCCAGTAGAATATCTGTTGCCCATTGCCTATTTACTAGTTGAAGTAACAGACAAGCACTAAACCATTATTGAGGTGGGCATATATTTTTAGTGATGTATTATGTATTAATCTATTTTTCTCTATTTTTGTTGCATTGCTTAAAATGATTTCCCATTCTTCACCCATGTTTTTATTTGGCTTTGAATTAAAGCAGTCAGTGTTTCCCAGGGATGTGCATGGCACTTCAATTATTTTTACCTTCTGAATCACAGGGATTTCTAAATGTCTTGGCTGGGTATAGTCTTAATCCTCTATCTTGTTATCTTTCCTCTTAATTCCCCATATAGCTTAAATATGGAGTATCAATCTATAAATTTAACAATAGTGCCCCATGAATCTGGATGCTGTGTGTAGCATACTTCTTTCTGTTTTGATAAATTGAAGTAGCACTAGAGAGAATGTTTGCCTTTGGCATCCTGTTGGGCTTCTTGTGTTGTGGCGTATATGTAGTGCATGAGGTTTTTTTTTTCAAAATCTAATTGTTAACCAGATATTATGCCCAAACATTACCTTCGCCTGCTTTCTATTGTCACTAGGATGTTAAAAGGATATGACCATTATCATAAATTTGTGTCAATCTGCTATACATATGATTAATCCCTGCCAGCTAAATTTATTCGTTGAATTAATGAATTGCATGCTTTGTTTGTTTTATTTGGAACATCTTGTTTTATCATTCCTTGTATTGTATTGATTGAATTTTCAATTTCTTATGAATTTTGTTATAATCATTGAAATCAGGATTTTTCTGCTTCAGGCATCTGTAATTTTATAGATCACGCCTCAACTTATGATTGGTTGATAGCTTTTATAAAGCATGCTTGCGTTCTCTAATCTCATATTTTGGATGTGATAGATATGAAGATGGTTCCATGCTTTGGTGGGATGTACGGAATCCCGGACTTCCTATAACTTCTGTGAAGTTCCATTCTGAACCAGGTGTATGACCTAGCACCAGTAAACTTTTTTCCAGTTACTCTGTTAACTAAAATGTATTAAATAGCTTGTCCTTTGTGCAGTTCTCAGTATTTGTATTGACAGCTTTTGCAATGGAGGCATCTCGGGAGCTGCAGACGACAAGGTTGTAATGTACAATTTGGAGCATTCTACGGTAATTCCATAAATTGTTCTTTTTCTTATTTGTTATGCATCTATTGTCTGTTTTTATGAGAAAGCATGGTACTTACAATGTTGTCACCCTCATAGCGCCTTTTGCCTAAGGCGTTTTAGAGGTCTAGTGCCTTAAGAGTGCCTTTCACCTTTGACTATACTGCAAAGTATATAGATGACTCTGTAGATCTGGTCATGAGCCAATGACCATGGTTTAGTGACACTAAAATAAGTTTGTTTTCCTCTTCTGTATCTTTCCCATTCAATTAGTTGCTCATATTTGATTGCTAATGGAATAAGCAAAATGCTATGACATTAAAAGTGTGTTAAATTTATTGGTATAAAATTATATGTTTTGTATTTTAAATAGATGGCTTGACATCAATAGAGTCATATCAAGTGGACAATAGACTAAATAACTCGAGTAAAAATAGGTAATGGCCACTATCACAAGGCAAATGTCACGCCCCGAATTCCTTGGGGTGTGACCGGCATAGATCACGAGAAAATTCCCATGACCTGCTAGCCTACACTAGAGGGACGATCGTTAACATACATTTCAAATACCTATGAATACCGTTTGCCTTAATAAATATGGTGGAAATTTCAATACAAAACGAGGCCACCTGTAGAAATTTCGGCAGCACCTCCCCAGTAAATAAGACGTCCCGAAATATCTACAAGGTCCTGCAAGACAATACATAAATAGGGGAGCTCCGCTTCCACCAGCCCAATCCACTATATACAACAAAAGACAACACATGGCGGGTTCAGCTGTGGTCACAAAATAATCCCGTATACAGAAATGGCTACCAATATAAATATATATATATATGTACATCCCAAAAGAAAATGCCAGATTTATAATCTAAACAAGAGGGCACGACTCGCACCCAAACCAAGCGGCTCAATGCGGCTCCCCGGTCAATGCTCCGCCGGCTCCAGAAGATCGTCTAACTCTCTCTCTAGGACCAAAAGTTTTCCGGCAGATAGCACCCCAAGTTAGTAAACCATTTCATATATAAACAGAAGCTTTAACAAAAATCAAGGATTTAATACAGTGCAATAGTGTTTAAATCCATAAACTTGCAATTTAACAGTCGAATGAAATAACCATTTTTCATAAACGTCAAGTCAACAGCCATTCTCAGGTAAACAATCAATTGTGACAAACAATCAGGAATAAGACTGCTAAAAACCAACAGGCGAGGGTACACAACCCTCGAGAGCATCTAATCAACAAGCGAGGATACACAATCCGCAAGGGTAACTAACCAACGAGCGAGGACACTCAGTCCTCGAGGGTAACTAACCAACAGGCGAGAACACTCAGTCCTCGAGGGTAACTAACTAACAGGCGCAAGTTACGTCTCGCAAAGGCTTATCATTCGTCATTCTCCAAAAATCAAGGAATTTACGTCAAGCATGTATACGAAGATGAAATTATACGGAAATTATCTGTGTTTCTATTATAACTAGCTAGTAACCACCTCTAATCACATCACAAGTCAAATACTGTAGTTACAGTCATTCAACACATACAGAGGTCCCTTGCTTTAAATCCCACAATTCGGTAAGGCAGAATCAGAAAGAATTTATTTATATTTTGAAAACAATTAAAACAAGAACAGCCCAGGCATAATAAGAGTTTCGGGGTGCTATCTGCGCACCTGAACTCCGATTAACGCAAGCGGTACGCTGCCCCTCCCTGGGGTGCCAGAATCGGCCTTACGATCCACCTGTACTGAAGTTCACGCAGGAATTAATCGCCGTTCTGGTCATTATCCTAATTTAGGACCTAACTCCCCCATCTCTTTGATTCCATATCTTTCATTCCTTAACGTGTGATTATTTACACTTCTGCCCCATATATTTTTCAGATTTGTCATTCTAGTCCCTGTTTCAAACCCTAGCCTCCATTCTAATGCAAATCAAGAAAATTTCTTAGTTCTCATGCCCAGCAGCTTAAAGGTATTAATCTAGAGTTAATATGGACCAATTACAAGTCAGAAATTTTCCATTTTCTCAAGAACCCAAAATTTTCGAAAATTTTCATTTTGGTCCCTGTCAGCCATTCTTCTTACAAGCAGCCAAAATCTATGGTTTTAGAGCTCAAATTTGTTGTTTAAGGGCCGACAATGCTACTTCTAAGCTCAATCTGAAGAGAAAACTAGCTTAAACGTACCAAATCGTCCCAAAATGCCCAATGTTCGAACTCCTCCTCCTCGCCGGAAAAATGGCTCCAACGGCGGCCAACTGAGCTCGTCTCCAGGTGGAAATGGCCGACCAAGAAGTGAGGCACACAACCCGTCCAAGCCACGCCGGGAAAACAGCCCACCAACGGCCAGGGGAGCTCGCGTGTTCACGGTGGTTTTCGCCAAAGAAGTGGCGGTTTGCCGGCTGGAATGGTGGAGAGGGGTGGCCGGTGGTGCTCGGGGGTGCAGCTCAGCTCAGGCGAGGTGGAGGCTCAACCACGGTGGCTCCCTGCTACACTCGCGACACCTCTCTGTCTCTTCTGCATCTCGGCTGCACGAAGGAAGGAGGAAGAAGAAGAAAGCTTCTGAGGGCAGTTTCGTCCTTTCACTGTGGGAGGGGACACGTGGCAGCTCCAGAAAAAAAACAATGGAGGTTAGCTTCCCGGTCTCGAACCCACGTCCTGAGGAAATGCAGTCTGGAGCCTGACCACTGAGCCAGCCTCAATCTCATTATACTGATTCACATAACAAAATATTATACCATCAGTTGCATTCAAATTTTTAATTGCTTAGGTTATTACAGCAAAACCCAGATATCATTCCATGAACATTCGTGACAACAGCCATGAGGCATCATACCAGGTCATTTTCGAGGTTCAAACTCCTAACACTAATGCTGTGAGAATTGTCAGGGATTCAAGATATTTCCTGTAAACTACTAATTAAACATCTTGAAATAAATGGATGTGGTCAATATTGAGTTTTTGTGAAGCAGAGTATGTGAACAAGAATTTACGGACTGCATGATTGTATCTTATGGTATTTTTCAGATTGCAGCTTATAGCTTATTAGCCCCATGTTCATTTCATTTAATATTTTGTCTCAAGGGTACTTGTTTGGTGAAGAGAGAAATCAGGTTGGAGCGACCTGGAATTTCAGGCACCTCAATCCAACCGGATGGAAAAATTGCCGCAACTGCTGGCTGGGACCATAGGTTGTAAATGCATTACTGGTTTTCGGCCTCTTATTTTCTTTGTTTCAACTTATCATTAAAAATTTCGCATATTCTCTTGATTAATCAGTACACATTCTTAAGTCCTAACCAAAAGGGGAAAAATATTTTATCTCTGACTGCATCACATGCATTGAAAATATCGTGAGCTTGTGAAGTTTTCTTTGTATGTGCTATGGTATTGCAATTGATTAAATTATTTTCAAGTGAAAATGGTGGAATGTGATCCTTTCCATATGCTGTGTAAAGAAACAATTCTCTCTCTTAATTTCCTTAATTTGATATTAATTTTTTCTTCATTCTAGTGATTCCCGCTGAAGATGTATCAGAATGAGTTACTCTTCATTTCCCATGCTTGAATTGTCTGATTTATTGTAAAGATAAAGTTTCATGTGCATCAGTTCAATTTCCTGTGGTTAAATATATGGTTTTTAGTAGAGATTGTGGGATTTCTGATTTTCACGGCTTTAAAGTAGGCAGTTAGCATTGCAGGGGAATATTAAATATGAACACGGGGTAAATTACAAATGCATTGACATCCATCTAAGATGCACATTATATTTTAAAAGTAACTACCCATATAGTGCCTCTCTGATACAAGACCTGCTGTTTAATCTTGCTGTCTATTTCATCTTATGACAGAGTGAGGATATATAATAATCGCAAAGGGAATGCTTTGGCAATATTGAAGTATCATCATGCCACAGTAAGTTATGTTTATATCTGATGAAGATATAAATAAGACACCATTTCTGTCTCTGATTAATTTCCTAATTCTTTGACGTGAGAGAAGAGCTTCTCTGTCGCGCCATCAAATTTCATTTATCCTTTGAACATATAGAATTCCCGTGACTTGAAGTTATACATATTGCAGTGCAATGCCGTTACCCATTCATCTGATTCTAAGATAATGGCCTCGGCATCAGAGGACACAACAGTGGCGCTATGGGAACTATATCCTCCTCAAACTAGAAACTAATTTGTAACTCATTTCTCGTTCACTTATGTTGTCAATTTATCTTGGTTTGAAAAATGAGATGTCAAGGATTTGAATGATCTTCGGCTAGTGAGACCGCGTGATGCCTATTCCTCAGTTGTCATCAATTGTTGGAATCGATTCAATTAATCAATGTTGTTAGGAATGGCCGTTCGTTCAAACTAGCCACTCCTAAAATGACCCTACCCTTGCTCTATTCCTCTCTCTCTAAATATATAGTCACTCCCTTTTCTTGTATATGATGTTGTAACAGACCCTTTTTTTTTTTTAATATAGAAATTATGTACATTTTTTTTGTGAGTTTACATCTTTTGTCGACAATATTCTGGGAGTTAAAACGTCTAAAATATTGTGGCAAGCTTGACATACGGAGAGACCTGTTTGTAGTTGAAGGGGGAGGCAACGAACGTGAAGAAACATTGCTGATCCGGCGCTTGGTGCTTTAGTGACCGTGACATTGAAATCATCGAATATCATTGAAGACCTACTTCCACCTATGACTACAAACTCTTGTGAGTTGTAGTAAGTCGAATGCCTCTAGTTGCTGTTCACTTGAATTGTATAATTATTGTTAAATAAATTTATATTTGCATCACCATTTAATAGCCAAAACGAATGGCAACTTGTTGATTTAATTGGTATTTGACCGGTCCGAATGGCAAGTAATCCAAATATTAAATGATTTATATTCTTATGATTAACAAAATTCGTTTTTGGCCACACTTGTGATTTAACAAAATAGAATTTGGATTATTAAAGTCAAAGGTAATTAAAGAGGAAATGACTTTTACATGGGGTTGATGTGTGAACTCCATTATACATTTCTTGTAAAAGAGAAAAGAAATAAATAACGTTGTGGCCATTGCACCAAATGACGTGTTCATGAACTAGTATGTAATACTCAACATCTTATCTCTCCCTTCGAAAAACGGGCAAAGAATTGAATCCATAAACCATTTTGACGGAAAAACGTGTTTTATTTTATTTAAAAATCCCCTTGTGTGGGAAATGCATATCCAATTCAGCAATGCCTCTTGCATTTACTTGAAACATATTTATCAATTTTTAAGATCAATATAAAATATCAGATATTAAACATACTTTTAAAATCAAAATAGAAAATTTCACCTTTTTCTTATTAAGTTTTTTCTTGCGGGCCTTCAAGTGAAATTGTTCTGGAAAATGTGGATTGAAAATTTCACCTTATGCCTTCTTTCCTTCCGAAATCCATTGCTTACGAGAAAAAAATTTAGAATAAACCAAAACTAAAAGGAATATACAATTATATAATTAATGTTCGAAGAGACTTCTATCTCATTTTCTTTTTGGTTTTGGAACAGTTCTATCTCCTTTTCAAATCACTAAATCAAATGAACTGGAAAATGACATTCACGTAGCTTTCTTGAATTCTTTAAAAAGAAATTTTATACTTTTCTGGATCTTTTCTCATTTATAATTGTTCAAGCCTATATATCATAATATTAAGCCGTACCTGTTAGCTAGAATTTAGAAGTCAATTATAATAACTACTGGTGAAACTTCACTATCGGTTTATTATCTTATTCGTTATAACTAGAAGAAAAAGCTATGTTTGTATAACATTTTGATACGTTAATTGTCTTTATTTATTATTATTATTTTTTCAAACTTTAGTTTCATCCATGAATGTCAATTCAACATAAATCTTTTTCGTGATTTTCGACGAGCCATGATAGAAAATATAAAATTTTATTTTATGAATTGAAAGACTGTCAAATTATTGACATTTTCATCGATGACATTCCCGCTCTACGGTGAGTACACGTATTGATATGAAAACTCAACAATATAGACTATAAGCAATAATAGGTCCTTTTGTTTTACATATACTCAGCTTAACGTTAACGATTTCTCGACTTGACATGTACATTTTTTTTGGGTTAAAAAATGCTTTGCTTTTTAACTAATCATGACATGTAAATTTTGTTTAATTAGATCTTATCTTATCCAATAATTGTCTGGGCTGGAACATCATTAGTACAAAATAGACTGTTAAAGTTTATAAATGGAAAGTCCATTTTAAAAGAAAAAATTTATTGAAATATGTAAATATATATTAATAAATTATTTAAATCATGATATATATATATATATATTAAAAAAAATGGATACTCGCTCGCAATGAAAATTGTAATATGCTTTAATCTAACATGTAATAAGGATGCCTTTGCTATATATCCAAATTAAAGTAATTTAAAAAAAGACACCCAAAAAACAAAAGCAATAATTGAATTTGATGGGAAGTTCAAATAAGATACGCTAGGTAGGTTTTGAGACAAGTCAGTTGGTATTTTGTTTTCTGTCTAAATTAAACAAAGCTTAGCTCTTCAAGTTGGACCCTTGAGGTTTCGATGTCAATGTCCCAACCACCCAATCCTTTTGGGATGAGCTTTCAAATTTCTAAACACCAACCTCTAAGAGAAAGCAACTCATCCTTTATTTTCTTCTTTTATTTCTCTTTCTTTCTTTAATTTTTTCCTTTTGGCAAATATGCTACAGGTTTTCAACTTCCTTGTATGTTGTAGTGTTGGCGTCATTATCAGGGTAGCGCATCTGGGAGAATTGGAAATTTGGATGTAACTTGTGGTGCATGACTCAATAATTAACTAATAGCCTTTCATGCTTCATTTCGTCCAACCCTTTTATCATCGGAACCTCCACATATATTTAACAATTAATCTAAACATTTATAATAATATTCTATCTATTAACTGTTAATGACAATTAATGTAATTATATTTAAGTCACTAGTTTCTATTTGTGAGATTGTTGTTTAGGTTAGGTGCAATGGTAGAGAAAAAGGACCAACACTAATAAATTGTTTGCCCGACTCAGAAGTCATATGGTTAGATTCAATAAATTTGAGTACTGCTCGGTCAGTCATATATAGTCAGTGCCTCTGATGCCACGACCGAATTTTTATGGTCTCATTATTATTAACAAGTGTAGACAATGACTCCATCTAGATGTCTACATGAATAATTCTTATGAAACTTAATCAAAATGATATTCTCCTTCTCGCAGCCAAAATCAATAATTCAATTCGTGGTATATGTACAATGCGTTTCTTTACGTACACACATTAGATTATACATGGAGAAACCGAGGTTATCATCTCCACGTCTCTCAATTTTCTGTGGTCTATGGATATGCTTCATCATGTCGGACTTTGCCAATTATATATTGTTAAACAATAATTAAGTGTATTTAAATAGATAAATTAGTACCATTGGGGGTGGGGGAGGGGGGAAATATGCTCCAATTATTATAAAGTACGACTAATTAATTTAGTAAATATGAATTTTGACTTATAGAAATAAGATTCGTAGGCTATATTATCTCTCAAAAAGATATTACAGTAGATCTTAATAAAGTTGAAGTAATCTCAAATTAGAAGAAGTTTAAAATGATTACTGAAATAAGAAGTTTCTTAGGTTTGATTGAACAAAAGAATCAATTGTTGTATTATTTATTCTTTTAAGAAAAAGGGAATAATGAGTAGTGGTAAACAAACACAAATCCAAAATATTAAAAGGAAAAAAAGTTGTCATGATTGATGATGTATTCAAATTAAAATACCAAAGAAAAGATGGTTTAACAAAACTGGACAAAAGCTGGAAGACGAGTAGTGTAGAAAGTGAGAGCTGTCCCTTTACAGTGTGGCTTTGCAAGCTAAGGAACCGAAAACAGACCTAATGAAAGGCTAAGGCAACCTCTGTAATGTGAACATATACGTACTTTCATATGCAATCACAGGAAAAAATATTATAGAATATATGTACGTGGTTTCTTGGTGGACAAGGTTTGGTAATTAAGAGTACCACATAAATCATTTAATCCTATAACACTAGTTAGCTATTTTCAGCGTATTTGATGAAATGTGATTTGGAATCAACACTTAACCGAGTCCCAATCAATAGGACAGGTTAACTAACTATGAAAGCCCGCATATACATCGTAATTTTATTGTTTTCTATCAGTATAGAACCTAAGAAACCGTGCTTGGTAAGGAATTTGAATTACATTATTTCCCTAGTCTCTGCATCTGCATGCCTTTGATCAAACCCATGTCTTACAGTTAACAATGTTTTTCTAATAGCTAGGGATGCAAATATTTCTATATTGACATAAGAATTCACACAAGTAACCCATGATCGGAAGGCTATGTTGTGATCAGTCCTCCTTTGTTTGCCTTCATATATTTCCCTTTAACTGAGAGGACTTCCACAAAAGGAGAAAGAGAATATCTGGCAGGAGAAGTAACCAATGTCACCTCCGTGAATCAAAACACAAATTAAATATACGATGTGCACTGAACCTTAAAATCATGTTCTGTTACTTTTTCATTGATCCTCACTTTCATCCCCCTTGTTACGCAATCGCTTTGGTCTGTCTTCTTTTCTTATTTGTCTTACTCTCTCTGAATTTGTGTGTAGGATCTTGACTTTACCTATAGACAGTGTCCCTGGTAATAATGTTCTTTACCCCTTTTATGCACCTTCTGAACGTCCACGTAAACAAAATGCCAACTCATGCGAAATGGTATGATCAATTAAGACTATATTTAAAGGTTCTTATCAATTATCCAAACTGCTGAAACGACTCCCTTTTGGAGAAATTAATTAAACTTTGGGGCGAATATATATATTGTAATATCAAACATCAACCACGCACCCATGTACTTACCAACCAGAAATAGAAAATAATGAAGCATAAAATTCAGGGTATGTTCAAACAAATATAATATTATTTATGAAATTTAGCAATGGGATTAGATGGTAATTTTTTGAAAACACATTTGACTTTAATTTACTACATTTTGAGGTATATATATATGATCGATTCCTAATGATTTTGCGAAGCTTACGCGCCCCTAGCCTGCTAGGTTGGAGAACTATAGTTAATAGCAAACTCATTGGCATCTTCAGTAGCCACAATGCAACCAAAAAAAAAAAAGAATCCAGCAGCTTCTTGTATATATAAATTAGAATAAGACATCCAACCAGACAAAATCCTTCAATAACCCCATCGTAACGGTTTAAATTTATGATTTAAGAATAAAATATACAGTTAGCAATGTCATACGATGAATATTAAAATACGATGACTGCATGCAAATCCATGACTACAAACGAAGAAAGATTACTATATCAACCAATGATATAATTCATAAACAATACAAATTGTACCCGGCGCACACACATACATACATACACACACACACACACATATATATATATATATAAATGCCTTTTGAGCAGTCTTCCAGAAATTATATGAAGAGAACTTTAATTAAAAAAACAAATGGAAGGGTCACCGACTACACAAAAATTGCGAAAAAAGAGAGCGATGAATTGCCAGCCATCGATGGTTAAATAATATTATAAGAGTGGATAGTGTCTGTGAGTTGGGGAGTGACCAAGTGAGTAAGAGTCTCTGAGAGAGAGAGAATGCTTGCATCTAAGCACTCCTCTCCTCTCCCATTCTACATTAAACTCTCCAGTTTTCTTGCACGTGTTCATCGTCGGCATATTGACAGAAAAAATGACTCAAAGTTTTGCTCCCTCGCGCTCGTTTCGGGGCGTGCACCTCCTACTATAATTTCATAAATCATAAATTTTGAACCAATACACAAGGATCTCAAACACGCTCATCTTTTTAAAATTTTTTATAAATGACTCAAGTGTATCACTACATACTAATTAATAACTCTATACAATGTGTTAATAATTTTAGTATAAAATTTTGATAGAGTTAATAGCAATATTCTAGGGAAATTATTAACACCCTAACGTACAGCTTAATCAATTAATGATAAACATATAAATGAAGTTACTATAACACATTAAACACTTATTACTAATAGAATAAAAATCATTAATGAGTAGCTGCACTATATTATGTTACATATATTCTCAATTGCCGGGGGGGGGGGGGGGGGGGTGGTGTGGGCGCTGTGCATTGTATAGGCCTGCCCCAACCGTCTTTACGCTTGACTGGGTGTGGTGTTATAGTGAAGGTGGTTGCTCTTTAAATTTCAGAATAAAGATTTAATGCCTAATAAGAATGAGAATTATGTTATAATGGGTCGTTTGGTTGTTATGGGAAAAGAATGAGTATCTATTTTAACTTGAATGTTTGGTTGGTAGATAATGGTGGGTATTGGTGAAAGAATGTTTGAAATTTACCATACTACCGATGAGTTTTTAAATTACAACACCTACTAGGATTACAGATTAAAAGAGTAGGGGCGTGCGCAATAAAACAAAGAGAACATCTAAGATTAAAGGTTCAAACAGATCCTTGGTGACAGTGGACGTTGTGCGAATAGATCTGCTTGCGTCTTTGGCCATCTAAGAGTGAAAGGGCTTCTTTAGATTTGCAGCCGCAAGAGGGCTATGAGGGCGATTCAATAATAGGGTTTTGAGGTAGTGGAGGGTAATTTTATTTGAAATTATTGTAAATGAGAGTAATTTTGTCAAATGTTATATGATTTTCATATTATTGAGTTTTAATTCTCCCCTTTCTAAAAGAAACAAGTTATCAAAAGAATGAGAACGATGGTGCAACCTACTGAACAAATATAAAAATAAGAGACATACATTTCGTATTATTTCTCTCTAACTCTATCAAGTTTATATAATATAAATGTCTCAACTATTTATTCATCAATTATGAATATATAATATATAGTTATTTTGTTGTTGTCTTATTTATAAATGAAAATTAATGAGAATTGGATTAAAATTTTTTTATTAATTTCTCAAAGATTAATTCATTTCGAGTTGATTGAATACAATGAGTAGGATATATTTGAAGATAATATCTAAAAGAATCAAATTAATATTGCTTTTTGAGATTCAAACAACTGTTTACCATCATAATTAGTAGAAGAATAAAAGAAGGGAAACTTAAAACAGTTCCACCACCGTCAGATTCGAGGAAGCAGGGATAAATTAATGTGAATTGGAATTGACTCTAAAATTCAGAAATTGCATACGTACTCATTAGTTGTAAAGTTAATTTGTATATCTATAATTGGTTCCGTTTTTCAAACGTAAATATGATCCATCGAGTTTGATAGCTTAAGAGTTAATGCATGCATCAACTCACTACTAAATATAAAAGCACATGACATGTATCACCACCACTTTTTAAAAATTGAATAACGTATAATTCACTGACAAGTCAACCAAAATACAGTAAACGATGATGTCAGATTCAGAAAAATCAAATTAACACAGCTGTTACTTGTTAACGTGTGCTTCTTGAGATTTTTGCATCCGATCGATCGTCCACTATCATTTGCTTTCGGTTTTTTTACTAGGCAAAAACATGGAGTTTTTTTTTTAATTTACCTTTTTTAATTTTAAAATTGATTAAAGATATCCTAAATTTCTTATTTTGTGCCCATAAAAACCCCTGTTGTGATTTTCGGTTGAAACTCTAATGGTCACTGTCCATGTAGCAGAGAAATATCACCTCAAAGAAAACCCTAATTACGTGAGGTTAAGCTTTATATATTATATGTTTATTGTATATTATTAAATGTTTTGATAGCAAAAATGTGAAAATTATATCTAATATATTTTACTGATCAATCACTAACAATACAATAATGTAATTAAACAATATTTTGAATAAAAGTGAACAAGCACTCATAAATTTTTTTAAAAAAAATTGTAGTTCTAGTGACACTTTTTCTGTAAGTATAGATTTGATTCTTTATTCCTTTTATACCAGAATTGTTGAATGAAATATAGTATCAGAACTCTTGGATCAACAGTCCAAATTATTCCGGTAGAAAAAACTACCAAGTTTTACTGCCCGCTCTCTGCTCCTTGTAAATAGGCTCTTCTTGGATGTATCTTTTCCTATTCTTCATAATTATTAGCTGCTTACCACCTCATCAACTACTTATAACTTGCTAATTGTAAAATAATTAATAAAGAAATGCTTGATAAATTATTTATTCGTTTTTAATATTTTAAATGCTATAAGATATTCAATATGTTTATCTTTAGTATATGGATAACATCTCACAATATATATATATATATATATATATTAAAAAATGCATGGATACTTTTAATTATTATTTAAAATATTAACATTTAAAGTATCATAATATTTAACCTATCATGAAAAGAAAAAGAAAAGTGAAAAACAAAAGCAATGTAGCTGATATCAGCAGCCAAAAAATGCACGAGAATGTCCCCACGCGTCTGCTAGCGCGTCGCGTGAGTAAGTAAATGAACTATCTGTCTCTATCGGGAAGCAAAAACTCCTTCCGTTATCGTACTCACGGGTATTTAAAGCGGAGGCAGGACAGCCTGCTACGCCATATGCAGTTCTCCCTCGCCTTGTCCTACTTCCTGGTTATCCATAGAGCGACTTGCCCGTTGACCCCTTGTCATGACTTCACTTCCTCTTTTTCCTTTACTCTTCTCATACATTCTCCTCCTCACAGTGCCCTCTCCGACCGAAGCCGGCGGTGGCCAGTGGCAACTTCTGCAGAATAGCATCGGCATTGTGGCCATGCACATGCAGTTATTGCACAACGACCGCGTCGTCATCTTCGACCGTACCGACTTTGGCTTATCCAACTTATCCTTGCCTCATGGCAAATGCCGCCGCAATCCAAACGAGTTAGTTGTCAAGGTAGACTGCACTGCTCACTCCCTCGAGTACGACGTCGCTTCCAATACTTTCCGCCCACTATTCGTCCAGACTGATGTCTGGTGCTCCTCCGCCTCCGTCACCCCCGACGGCCGCCTCGTCCAGACCGGTGGCTTCAACGACGGAGACCGTGCCGTCAGGATATTCAATCCTTGCCCCACCTGTGACTGGCAGGAAAAAAATGCGGGACTCGCAGCTCGTAGATGGTACGCTACCAATCACATTCTGCCAGACGGACGCCAGATTATCATCGGCGGCAGGAGACAATTTAACTACGAATTTTACCCCAAAACACAAGCAGCTAAAAACACTTACAGTTTACCCTTTCTAGTACAGACCAACGATCGCCGTGCTGAGAACAACTTGTACCCTTTTGCTTTTCTGAACGTAGACGGCAATTTGTTTATCTTCGCCAACAATCGAGCTATCTTGTTCGATTACAATAAGAACCAAGTGGTGAGAACATACCCACAAATACCAGGTGGAGATCCGAGGTGTTATCCCAGCACAGGTTCAGCGGTCTTGCTACCTCTGAGGAATTTGCAAAAGGCGTCTATTGAAGCGGAGGTTTTAATTTGTGGTGGAGCTCCGAGAGGGTCCTTCCAGCAGGCTAACGTAGGCAAGTTTCTCGGAGCCTTGAATACCTGCGCTCGGATCAAAATAACTGACCCTAACCCGCAGTGGGTCATGGAGACCATGCCTGGGGCCAGAGTCATGAGTGACATGATCATGCTTCCAAACGGCAACGTTTTGATCATCAACGGTGCAGCTTTGGGCACGGCCGGATGGGAATGCGGGCGGAACCCGGTGTTGAGCCCGTTCATTTACAAACCGGATAGACGGGTCGGGTCCCGTTTTGAATTGCAAAACCCGTCCTCTATTCCCCGGGTGTACCACTCCACTGCAGTTTTGCTTCGAGATGGTCGGGTGCTTGTGGGTGGAAGCAATCCTCACACGTACTACAATTTCACCAATGTCATATTCCCAACGGAGCTAAGGTTAGAGGCGTATTCGCCTTCGTACTTGGAGGCTGAATTTTCAGACGTGCGTCCCAAGATTTTATTGCCTGCTTCTCAGACTCAGGTTAAATATGGTCAGAAGTTGGTGGTGCGATTCCAGGTGACAGCAACGTTTGCTCAAAACTTGGTGTCGGTGACGATGTTGGCGCCACCTTTTAACACGCACTCATTCTCCATGAACCAGAGGCTGTTGGTGTTGGAGCCAACCAAAGTATCCGATTTGGGGAAATTGACGTACGAAGTTGAGGTCACCTCACCCGGTTCGCCGATCCTGGCACCACCCGGTTTCTATCTACTATTTGTGGTTCATCAAGAAATTCCCAGCGAGGGTATTTGGGTCCAAATACTGTGATCCAGTTATTAATTAAGTTTATATCTCTCTTTCATTATTGCATTGAATTTCAGTGAAAACTGAAATGGTTCATAGACGAACAATAGTGTACACGTTGTTTGGGCCGTGGATTAGACAGGACGACAAGAGTCTTCCTAATATTATTTATGAAATTAATTAAAGTTCAATAAAGTATGGGACTTGTAAGTACTATGCAGAAAAATGAAAAAGCATGTGACTGGTGCAAATATATGTTTTAAATTAACTCTACTGGAAGCTTCAATCACTTGACTGAATTGGGTGATGGATATATCTACAATGAGGTTTTTAGTTCAAATGAAAGTTTTGTCGTTTCCAGTGTGAATAAAAAAGCGTGGTTAGTATATAGGAACAAGGAACACATCGCACGTCGACCTCACATTATACTTTTATCATTATATCGGTAATCACAGCTAAGGATGGAATATATATGTGGTTCAAACGTCTATGAGGAATTGTGTATATATGTGTAACTTCCAAACCAAAAAAAAAAAGAGTGGATAGGAGAACGGACCAACTTGAGGTAGGAAATTTCCAGGATGCTCCACAGCCAAATTGGTCAATCTAAAGTATTATTATTGTTTGTCGCGTACGTGTATAAACAACAGATAAAATATGCAGGTTTTTCTTTTGAGGGAGGGGTGGAGGGGAGGTCAATAGACTTATTTAATATATATGCAATGAAATTATGAAGCCAATTCATAAAAAGGAGCATCTATATTAAATATCGTTGTTGTTTCGAATTCTCGCTCTCTCAAAGAACGCGATATTTGGTTAAGTTTTTGGTGAGTATTAATGAGGAGGATATATCGTATAATGAAGAAGGATAAAAGGATAGTCCATCTTGTGGTCCCGTTCAGCGTGTGGCACACCCACAAACGTCCTCCACACAGACACTCATTAATTCCTCATGCACTTGCAGGCCATTCAATATAGTAGTCCCGCTAATTCTTTCAATTTAGTTGAGATTCATGTTACTGTTATTAAATATTATAATAGTATTATAATTTATAGATAATCGAGGAAAACTGACATAATTAGTCATCACTATGTTATTACTTCTCCTTTCCTTGGTTTTTCCCACTTTTCTTACAAATAAAAATTGGAGTTGGATGTTCATGCATGAGAGATTTTTAATAGATGTAATGTTTATAAAATTTGTGTACTTAACTGATATAATGAAGATACTTTTTTTTTTTTTTTTTGAAATACTATGTTGTAAAACCTAATTCTAAAAATGTCAAAGCAATTGGCAATCTACAATAATCCCACCATGCATATACACCCATTTTATATAAAAAAATATTCTTACTTTGTTCTAATTTTGGTAAATGATTAGAAACTCGATCGGCTCCTCCAACAATTCACATCAATGTATATAGTCAAGTTGCAGATTTGTCAATATCTGCAGAGTAGGTTGCTTGATAAGTGGTAATAAAAGATTCAAAGTAATACGTACAGCAAAATAAGGCAAGGGAAGACCCTCAGTTCTGTGCATATTGCTACCCCATATTCACACGCAATGTTAGGTTGGCATTCAAGGTATATTGAACTGATTCCAGAAGCTCGTACTAAATTGCTTCCTGTCGCAGTACATAAAAAATGGCAACTCTGAAGTTTACTCTCTCTGTCTGCTGTTTCGCTGACCTTAAGCAAAGAACAATGGCGATATAGGAGCGGAAATTACTATAAAGCATATGGTGATAAAATTATTCTTTTGAAAAAAAACAAACGAAGGAACTAGATGAAGCACATGAACTCAAATCACAAGAGTATACAGTAGCTGTTAACAGTAAAAAATATGTGATGCATGAGGGTAGATTTGTTTAAAGAAAATTGCAGAAGGAGCGCATCACGGGTCATTGTCTCTGAAATTGAATTCACGGGTCCTTAGCAAGTTGTAGTTTGTTTATTAGAATTAATTCAAGACTCGGAGGCCATACAGTATCCATAATTGGAACTTTTATTATGAGAAGAACCACATGCAAACCTTCATTATTGTTTTTCCCACTCCAATTCCTTTTATTTTATGTTCTTAACTGCGAGGAATCATGTTAAGGACTGAGGTATAATTACTGAGAAAGCTGACATTTATACTGGGAGTTTTCACATGATTGGACCCCACCAAGCGGATGTTCAACACCGTAATCTCATCTTCGAACATCCTATTGCATGTTTGATATTCCCCTCTATTAGTTTACGGCTGTCAAAGATGGCCCTTTCAAGTTTGAATTGCTACATTTCTATCCCAAATAAATAAATTCATGATGATACGGATAGGTATGGTTTGCCTGTAGCCCGATGTTCTTGTTTCGGCTGAATGAACATTCATGCAAGCCCAATGGATTGCTAATGAACTCATTGGGTTGTCTCTTTCGGTCCAAACGAAATTGGAAGACAGATGCTCCAGTACATCGCAGAGCAAAAGAAAAATGTAATACTTTTTATTCTTAGAAAGAGTAAAAGAATAAATGTCTATGGTGTAAATTGTTAATCAAATAAAAACTTTGATTTAGTGGTAAGACATTGACATATTGATCTTGATGGCAAGGGTTCAAGACTTAGCTTCATTCTCCCTCAGACTTTTTTTGGTGTTGCCGTCCTAACTAGGTGAAATTACCATGTTGTCCTTACTTCATTTTCTTCTTGCACGATCAACTTTTCTAAAGAAAAAGTTCATTTCCTTTTCTCAACTTCTCCTCTCATCCTCTACTCCGCCACCACCCCAGCTTCCAAGCCAGTATCCCTCATCATCAACGACATGCTTTTGATCGTCGTGCCTTGCTGTTTCGGGTGACAGCACCTCATCTTCACCATGTAGCATCCAGCAACCACGAGTAGGAAGATTCAATGATTTTTTTTTTTTTTGTGAATTTTGTTCGATTTTTCATAGAGATATTGGTAGTAGATTAATTTTCAGCCCTTTCCCTTTTTTCAATCTTGGAAGCAAGTTTTTGGACAGGTTTTTTAGATTGGTAAATGGTAGTTCTCCTAGGGACCAAACCAAAAATTTTCCAGATTTTTGGGGTTAAACATAGAATTGTGAAATTCTAGAATTTAATGGTTAAAGTTGGTATTTTAGGCATATGATTAATTTTTCTGAAGAGATATGTATTGATGTTGTTCTAAAAACTTGGTTGAAGGTGAGAAATGTATTGATGTTTATCTAAAAACTTCGTTCAAGGTGAAAGGAAGATTTAATATATGGCAAATTGGGATGTAATTGAATAAGTAGTAAGTTCATAAGAAAGTGAATTAAAGTGATGAGAATTGAGCAAGTCATGTGGTGAAATCAAGGAAAATGAGCTAAGGCTAAGGTATAATTTTTTTTTTTTTAGTGGTAAATAAGGAGGTTTAACATGAGTTTGGTTATAGAAATAATATGAACTAAAGGAAGAAAACTTTTCTTAATTTAAAATATGTGTTGACTTGATATTATGGGTTGGTATGAGAATTGTAGATATTTTGGTTGTTTTTAGTAAGTCTTTTCAATTTATGAACTTGTTAAGAAGCATTGGAATAAGCCTAAATTAATGTGTGTTGGTGATGATGGAGTAATGAAATTGTATTTTTGTGTTATAGGGATTATCTTTTAGAATATTCTATAACTAAGAGAAAGGAAGCAAGGTTATTTAGAATACTTCACCCACTAGGTAAGTAGTAGCTCTTCCAATAGTATGACATGTTATATGATGTTTTTTACTGTTTATATTATTATATAGTGGAATAGCTTGCTAAACTTAATTAGTCTTGAATTGTGAATTGTATGTGATGCCATGCAAAAACCATAAAAAGAGGGTTGTATGAAAAGTGAGTACTAGATGTGTTAAATAGTGTGAGCTTATACCTCACGACTATTTGATTTAAATTACTTAAGGGCTAAGTTCCATTGATCGATGATAAAGTTTCCCGATGGCTGTGGATCCTCGACCGATAAATCTATTTTCCAAGGTTTATGTACCCTTGACCGACTTGATTACCTTGGAAATGAATCTATGACCGTTATTTTTATATTGCATATAATTAATGTATGTTTATGACTTATTATGGTAAGGATTTAAATGTTGATTCACAGAGAACTAATCATTTTAAAAGGTTAGTGCCAACAGGTATAGTATTAGATATTTGAGAAGTTATCATGAATTAAATAGCACAAAACTCTGCATACCTCAAGGTATTTGTATTGGTTTTATTACTGGAATGCAACTCGTTTATATTTTATTTAATTTTAGGTAACTACTCAGAGCAGTTTTCTGAACGTGAGAGCTAGAAGAGCTCTATTGGTACTGTAGAGGATTTTTTTTCCTTATTTTGCTGGGGTTTATACTTTTGTAATAGTGTAATTTATCAAAAATATAAATAACTGTAAATGTGTATGGATGACTACAAATAGATTCCCCATTCCCCTATTTTGTTATAGTTTATCAGTTACTGGATGATCTGAGAGTTGAGCTCTTTTTTCTGGATTTTTTTGTTTATAGACAGATATTTGCAGTAATTTCAGGAAGCCTTAGTTATAGAGGAGACTCTGCCGAAATTCCTATAAGAATATATGATTGTTAATTTGCTTGGTATTGATATTTTCATAAATTTACATTATTGTATGGTTTATACATTAGTATAATCAGTCAAGAAACATAGTGATAGACTTACAGGAATGGGTTATTCTCATTATCTGTGTTAGTTGCACTCTGGAAGTTTAGGGTGTGACAAGAAACATCTTTCAGCAATGGTTAGAAATGATGTCTAACGAAGATTATGATGGATGCTTTGATGATGGACACAAAAGGATTTAACAACAATTAACTTAACATTCATCTTATACGTTGTCAAAATAGTCTCCAACAACAATTTTACCATTGAAAGCTCATTTATAATTTAACATTATGTCTGACACCAACATTATGACATTTTCTTGTTTAACAAGATTATGACTGATGTCATATATTAAGACATTTACTTCCCTTATGGGTGTCACTTCACAATGCTCATGACCGTACCAAATGTTATAACTTTGTTTCAGCCCCTTTAGAATTGGTTATAATCGACATTAGTTCATGGATATAGGCTTAACTAAACTTGAGCATATGTCTAAACATAAGCATATATGGCACTAAGCTTTCTTAAGAAAATGGAAATGTGCTTAACTAAATGTTAAAATACTCTCATTCCCGACCCCTCTATTTTCATCACCCTAGCTCCTAAGTTTTAAAAAGTAAGGAAAAAAAATGTCTGAAAGGTTCATCATGAATAAATAAGTACTTTGACTTGAACTGATCATAACATTTAATTAGAGATAAAGTTTAAGCTTTATTAATATCTTCTATTTATAAATCATTTGATTGCTTAGATGTCCATAATCCCTAAAGAGTGACTCTTTGGGTTCCTAATAACTCCCAAATTAGTGCCAGTTATGTAGATTAATTTGTAATTATGTCAAGGTAACCTACAAGCCTACCTTTATAGACTACAAACCTATAAATAGGACTATGTACTAGGGATGATGTACGAAGAAGTGAATGAGAATACTCCTCTCATTGCTTATTTGAATTTCCTATTTCATTCTCTACTTTATTTTTAATTATTTTTATAACACATTATTAGCATGAATCAATTGCACATTGTCATTCTTCTGAAGATCATTAGTAAACAAGAATTTTGTGGAAATTTGTTGTGTTGTCTCCTTTAATGTACCTTCCTTTTAGTTAATCTCTATTTACTGCATTATCTTTGTATAATATTGTTGGAAAATTTTCTCTAAGAAAAACCATTAGATATGTTGGGTTGTTGACTTAAGTCATTCATATATTCAAATTGCCTCATGTATCAATCTAGCATGATATAATGAAATAGTAGCAAAAATTTATTTTCTAAAGCTTCATGACATAATTGTATTCCCACATATATATAAAAACTTGTTTGGGATTAAGCTTTATATATATCAAACAATATTTGCATCTGCATAGTCAATTAGTGAAGATCTAAAAAATTTGAACAAAATAAATAAATATCAATAGCACAAAAATATGATATTTAAGGATCAAGAAAGTCTTTATCATCTTCTTGATATTAGAATGAATCTTTATTTATATAAAAAAATCTCACAACCATTTGGATACTAAATGGATGTGCTTTATCTAGGTAAAGTCTCTTTTCAATTAATGAAAACAAATTTCATCTGTTGGTTGAAACATAACTTTATTTTCTAAAAATTTTCATTTTCAAATAATCTATTGCCCTTGAAAATTCTTCCAGAATTCCATCAATCAATATACAATGATAAATAACAAGTTTCCAAGTTCCTTTTAGAAAGCATAGGCAAATGCAATTATTTATGATTTTCTTTCAAAAATTTTACTTCTTATATCTATAAATGTCTTTCATAAGTATATCAAGAGCTTGAATTTCATTTTCAAGCATCTCAAATCCTTCAGAGATTTTCATCTTCATAATATCATGTAATAATTTTTATAAGTAGCTTATGATCGTATTTGTTAGACGTACAATATATAATTCATATACTATTGGACTAAGTAATCATATCCTCTATAAAATAATATATTTTCATAATCAAATGCCAGGTTTCTAAAAAAGTTATGTAATCATTCATGATATATCATTCTTATTTATTTTCTTATGATATCATTTGTAAACTACTACCTTTACACCTTCAAGTAATTAAAATGCAAGTCTAATTAACTTGCACATATTAATATTATAGCATCCTTCTACTTTGGCCAAGTACTTTTATATCAATACTTCTCAATAATTCATAATCCTTACTTAATTCCAAAATATTATGTATTATATTATTACGTTGTTGACAACTATTTCTTTCTAAGTTCCATATTTTTTTGTAATGACATAACTTATTGAAATCTTTTCACATTACTACTTTCAGGTACCTAAATCTCTAAAAAAAATTCAATTATAATAATAATGTCTCTTCATGATTAATTGTCTCCTTAATTTGGGCATCTTAATTATTTACTCCTTTTCATTTTCTAAAATTTTTATGGAACTGGTCATCAATATAATTGGAGCATTTACTGATAATATGCACTTCTATTACCCCATTTGGGTTAACAAAAGCCTTTGGTTGATTATTTGCTAACTTTTCAATGAACCTAATATTCACTTGTGATATGTGAGGATCACAAAACAAAATACTAATAAATGCTTCACAATATTTTTCTTCAGCTGCATATTTTCTCCTCCTAATTTTGAGATAACCAAATAATAATGGTCATACAATGCCACAAATATATCTTTTTCGGATATTTATTCGAACATTTTCTTTTAACATCAAATAAGGACCTATTTTGTGCATTGTGGAGGACAAACAAACTTATCAATTGCATATTCATAAATTCTTATATGGGTAATATTTTGGCACGTAACCCAAAAACTTAATTTTATTAGGGAGATTTTTTAAATATAATTTGTTAACTTGATATGTACACTATGCTCTCAAAATAATTATATAGCTTTGCTTTATTATAAGAATTGGTCAAAAAGAATAATTGGAGGCATTAAAAAAAATTCTATTAGACCATAAAAATATGATAACATAGGCAATTTAGACTTTTCAACAAATATCCCAATAGACTAGTACTGTAGATGAAAAATTTTCTTATTGTATAATGTGAAAAGTGTGCATATATATTCTTGCAAGCTTCAGGTTGCAAGTTGATAACAATGATATAAACATTCTAAAGATGCATATATTTAGAATATTTCAATAATCAATATTGAATGAATGAGCTCATTATCAATCAAATATATTTCATATATACAAGAGATATAACTGCAACATTGATTGGTCATGTCAAATGACTAATTTGCCTATAGAACAAGTAATATAGGAAAATTCATTAAATAAAGATTCTCCATATTCTTTAGTAAAAATTCATTTGAATTCTCAATCTTTTTTGCATCATTGACTTAAAATGGCCTAATCGGTCATACTAAACATCTATAAACTTCTAGTTCACTTTCTCATGTGATCTTATCAAATTTGCATGATATCATTCTTGGGGGAATATCTATATCCTTTTTAATATCCCCATCTATTTTTTTTTCACTATAAATCATTATGAAATAAATCTCTTAACAAATTTCATTTAAATTTGAACTGATAAAATATTTGTATAATACATGGTAAATATAATTACTCTTCAAGAGCTTTATTTTTTCCTCGTAACATTGTGTTTTTATTGCACTTCGATGATTACCATTGGATTAGTAAAATCTATTTTAAGCAAAGTGATAATTTCTCCTTCATGTTTGGTTTTAAGCATTAGACTAATGCTTAAGTGGATCAATTCTATCACAGAAACACAAATTTATCACAATAGGACTAAATGAAGTTTGTGATTTAAACATTCTATTTTAATATCATATATCGCAATTTCAATTTTACTATAATAATGTGTTCTTTCCATTTTGGTATTCACAAATACCAGAAAATTTGACATACAATACTTGTGTCTTTATGCTTATATTTACAAGCTTTGATAGCATCTTATATTCATGTGAAATCTCGTTAATATTTCTTATTATTCCACTTTCAGCGGAAATTATGACAAAACTTCATTGTATTGTTATGCATGGTCAAATATAATGAAATATTGACATTTTTTTAAAAAAATGTCTATGTACGATAGATGGTGTTCAACATCATTTGCTTAAAATATTAAAGAAAATACAAATTTTTTCTCTCTTGCTTATTACATGCATTTTCATTACATGAAATATACAAAACAAAAACCTATATGCAAATTTGGTTCTGGAAATTAGTGTAGTACAAATAATTGATAGTCTCATGATATAATACATTATTCACTTCAGGGAAGATATATACCAAACTTTCATTATCGATATCCATACTATGTAATATTATATAAAACAAGTATAATTAAATTCAATAAATGTATCATCATTTTAAAATTGTTCCATATTGTTCACATTCTTTTAAACATATTTGATATTAGTAAGAAATAAAATAATGCTTAAACAAGTAATAAAAACGTACACTTTTCTTATAAGTGTCATAAATGTGCAACTAAGGTACTCTTTTTTTAAATGTTACATATAAATATTTATTATAAGTAGACAAGAAGTTGCAATTGACATTTTTGTTTAATTCATGCATGTAACAATCTAGCATATTAGTTCATTAAGGCATCACTAACAAGCACATTTAAGAAGTTGATTAACAATATTGGGAAGCGCTGATTCGAAGATATTAAATGATGTTATCATCAAGGGAAGTAGAAGATGCATTGTACTCTTTTTCCTTAATTAAGATTTTGTCCCATTGGGTTTTTTTTGCTAAGGTTTTTTAACAAAGCAACTTATAATAAGCGTTACAAATATTGTGTACTTTTTTTTCTTTACTAGGTTTTTATCCCATTGCATTTTTCCTAGTAAAGTTTTAATAAGGTGTATTATTATTTAATTGACATCTAAGGAAGAGTGTTATAAATCATTTGATTGTGTAGATGTCCATAAACCTCAAAGAGTGACCCTTTGGGTTCTAGTATCTCTAAATTATTGCCAATTATGTAGATTAATTTGTAATCATGTCAATGTAATCCATAAGTCTACCTTTATGGACTAAAAACTTATAAATAAGACTATATATTAAGGATGATATACTAATAAGTGAATAAGAATACACTCATCTCAATTTCCTCTCTTATTCTCTCTTTTATTTTTCATTAATTTTATAACATTCTAAAAGTTTCTAAAAAGTCCACCACATTGTTCCAACCAAGTGAACCCAGCTGAGGTTATTTTCAATTCTAAAATCTTGTATATTCAATTGAAGCTATTCGATATATTTTTGAGATATTATATATTTATTATAAATTTTAAAAAATAAAATAGGATCGATATATAAATAATTTTTGTTAATTCTGACAACAATTTTCACGAATCAAATTTACGAATTTTGATGTCACAACTTCTTTATTTAATCTTATTCTTTTCGCTGATTTGTCCTTTCTCCTTTTGAATATAATTTGCTCATGGGCTGGGGTGGAAGAATTAAGGCCAAATTAATCTGGAAACCCCATTAAAATCGCAGACTAGGAAACAAGTACTAATGATGATTTTGAATTATTCAAGAGTACAATGCATATGATTCACACCAAAGAAAGAAAGCGCAACAGTATCATGCGCCAATTCATGCAATGGGGACGTATCGTTTTTGAATTATTCAAGTGTAACATACTCGCATAAAACAAGTCGGAGAATATCATGTAGCAATGCGCAAACACGGAGATTGGAAACTAACCGAAGGAACAGAACGCAATTATTCGTTCACTCATCATTCTCCCAACATGGAAATATAAGGACACAGCTTCTGCTGTGTGTTTGCATTCTTCCAGTTCAGTGCCACTGATGACTAACACAGTAACGGGCAGTGACTAATTTTCAACCCATATTGCGTATTATTTGGTAGTAGATAACTTTCCAGGAGGGGAAAAAAAAAAAAAGCAGAAAAAGGAAAAGCGAGTGTGCCAGTATATGCATTTTTTTTATAAGCTAAATGTACAGTCCCATGCCTTTGAAAGCGCGTCGGATACCATGAGTACTGTATCAACCCCGCGGGTATTTAAAACCCAGACCAGACAACCTAGGACGCCCATCACGATTAGCTCATCACTGTCCTCTACCCAAACCTAACCATTTAGCTAGAAAGCTATTCCCAGACCGGCCCATACCAGTCATGACTTCACCTCCTCAGTGTTCGTTGCTCTTCTTTCACATGATTGTCCTCGCCGCCGTACCTTCGACGGCCGAATCTGGCGGCGGCCGGTGGCAGCTCCTGCAGAATAGCATCGGCATTGTAGCCATGCACATGCAGCTATTGCACAACGACCGCGTTGTCATCTTCGACCGCACTGACTTTGGCTTGTCCAACTTATCGTTGCCAAACGGCAGATGCCGCCACGATGCCGACGAAAAGAAGGGCAAAACAGACTGCACCGCTCACTCTGTGGAGTACGACGTCGCATCCAATACTTACCGCGGACTCTTCGTGCAAACTGATGTTTGGTGTTCGTCCGGTTCGGTTGTACCGGACGGGAGTCTGGTCCAGACTGGCGGATACAATGACGGAGCCAAAAAGGCGAGGATTTTCAACCCATGCCCCACGTGCGAGTGGGAAGAGCATGATCACGCACTGGCAGCTCGTCGGTGGTACTCCACCAATCATATTCTGCCAGATGGAAGGCAGATAATTATCGGCGGGAGACACCAGTTCAGCTACGAGTTTCATCCCAAGTCAGAAAGAAAGCTATACAAGCTACCCTTTCTGGTGGAGACCAATGATCCCAAGCACGTAGAGAACAACTTGTACCCATTTGTTTTGCTGAACGTGGACGGGAATCTATTTATATTTGCCAATAATCGTTCTATTTTGTTTGACTATAAAAACAACAGGGTGGTAAGGACGTTCCCACATATACCAGGAGGAGACCCAAGGTGTTATCCCAGTACAGGTTCCGCCGTATTGTTACCGTTGAATTTGAGCAATTCACAAACGACGTCGTCTGCGGAGGCCGAGGTTTTGATATGTGGTGGTGCTCCTAGAGGGTCTTATGAGCAGAGAACGAACAGAAGAAGATTTCTCCCAGCCTTGAATACTTGTGGTCGCATCAAAATCACAGACCCTAACCCGCAGTGGCATATGGAGACTATGCCTCACGGTAGAGTCATGAGTGACATGATAATCCTCCCAAACGGCAACGTTTTGATCATAAACGGTGCAACTAGCGGAACTGCCGGGTGGGAAAATGGGCGGAACCCGGCGTCACACCCTTATATATATGATCCCAATAAGCCAGTCGGGCATCGGTTCAGAATACAAAACCCGTCCAAGATCCCCCGAATGTACCACTCTGCAGCCGTTTTGCTTCGCGACGGTCGGATACTTGTTGGTGGAAGCAATGCTCATAAAGGTTACGATTTCACCAACGTGGAGTTTCCAACGGAGCTGAGATTAGAGGCATATTATCCAGCGTATCTGGAGTCTTCATTTTCACATGTGCGTCCCGTAATCGTATCACCTGGTTCTCCGACGAATATCTCGTATTCAGGGAGCTTCAAGCTACGATTCCAGGTGACCGCAAGACTGAACCCACATTTGTTGCGTGTCACAATGTTGGCGCCGCCTTTTAATACCCACTCGTTCTCCATGAACCAGAGGCTGCTGGAGCTGCCAACAAACCAGATTACGAATGTGGAGAATTCCAGTCATGAAATTCAGGTGAAAACGCCTGCTTCGCCTATTTTTGCACCTCCCGGCTTCTATCTTTTATTTGTGGTTCATCAAGAAATTCCGAGCGAGGGCATTTGGGTACAAATTCTATGATTTCTGCTTCCAATTCATGGTCAATATTATGTTTTGTAAAATGGGATATTAATTTGGTTGTTTTAATTGGGATGTACAAGCATGATAAAGATCAATTTATTAGAGTAACTGCGCTTATTAGTTGTTACAGACATCTGTATCCTTTTCTTTCCCACTAGTCTCACGCCTTTTAAAATCCTTAAATGGTTATCATGCTATCAAGTTTTAGTGACTACGGAAACGACAACTAAACTGAAATAAAACAATGCGTGCAAAAAAACTCATTTCTTTTATTTATTTTTAAACTTTGACCCAGCTATTTTACTTTTTTTTTTTGGAATTCTGACCCAACTATTTTCTTTTTAAACAATAATGCATTTAATAGCTTATGCTGCGCAATTCCTCGAATTGTGATTTTTCCTAAATTAAAAATAATGGTATTCTTGTTTAGCAAAGAAGCAGGAGGTAAAGGATGTTATGAGAGGCCCCAAATTGGCAAAGTTCCGTCGTGGACTACTAGAATATAGGGAAATAGCAACAGCTTGTATATATACATTTTGGTTGATCTCCGTTCTTCGTCTGACTCTAAATTTAGAAAGTCATGATCAATAAGCTCAGTGGTGGGATTTGACTAAAATTTATACAGGGCTAATATTTTTAAATTTATAATTATGACGTATTAATATATAATAAATAAATTTTATACGTATTGCTTTGTATTTCTATGTTATTCTTTGATTAAAATACGACAAATATATATTTTACTAATATTATAATACATGTATGATTATACAATTTTTAACTCAAAATACATATTTTTCTACATGTATTAAATAAAAAAATTTATCAAAAGTATAAAAAACTATACTTAAATCTAAATAATATTGTATATTTTAGCTTTCTTTTGCGCATAAAAAATTTTATTAAACAAGAAGGATTATTCAGATTAACCTTGGGTCCGATTCTCATGGAAATTTCATCTACCGTTGCTCACTGGCCTGAATTGAAAACAAAGTAGCGTTTTTTTTCAATTAGTGATAGTGAGCTGAGAAAAAACCTGCAAAATAGCGTTTCAGTTTTCTTTCAGGTCCATTATCAAACTAGACCTTTTGCTTGTTTGGAGAGTTACGATACTCACACAAAAGCACTATCATATAGAAGGCACAGCGAATTAAGCAATCCAGAGTTTTAGAAGATAAAAAATGCCTAAACAAATCCTTCAATTTTAGATGTTTCATATTTTGGCGAAAACAGAACATCGTTTAAGTTACATTCTTCTCACCAGAGCATCCCTTAGAACGAAGGAATCAAACAAAAGCTCAATTTGGCACAAATCCTTTTCTCAAACACGGGAGTTGCAAATCAATGTAAAAGTAGACCCTAAGCCAAATCTATAGTAGTGGTCTTCGGCCCCCAAAACCAAAAAACAAAGAAGCCAAATCTATAGATTGAATAGGCAACAACTATGGCAAAACCAAGAATCACGTAACTGTTCATTTAGACATCTGACCGCATAGTATTCTTAAGGAGAAAAGAAAAAATCCATCACATGGCATCAGGGATCAATATTTCAATTTTCAAATATATCGTCCGGAACTACACAAAGTATGAGAAACCTAAACATACTATCCTAAAATCAGCAGAACACGTATGTATTGTCTAAGTGAAGAAGTAACCAGTTGGCCTAAGCGCGTTCACCACGAATACGCCTAGCCAGTTGGATGTCCTTGGGCATGATGGTAACCCTCTTGGCATGGATAGCACACAAGTTGGTGTCCTCAAACAAACCCACCAAATACGCCTCCGCCGCTTCTTGAAGCGCAAGAACCGCATGACTCTGGAACCTTAAATCCGTCTACAACAAAGCCAAACAATGCAAAATTAGGTTTATTCACTCAAAATCAAACAAATTAAATAATCACGTTCTTCTTCCCCCGGCAGATTGCAATTTCAAATACCTTGAAGTCTTGGGCAATTTCACGAACAAGACGCTGGAAAGGTAACTTGCGGATCAAAAGCTCAGTGCTCTTTTGGTATTTTCGGATTTCTCTGACATGATAATTATAATGAAAGATTCTTTAGCAGATAAAGATGAAAAATATAAGGAAATGGCAAAACAGAGTAGGTGCCGTAATTTACCGGAGAGCAACAGTTCCGGGGCGGTAGCGATGTGGCTTTTTGACTCCACCGGTGGTAGGGGCGGATTTTCTCGCAGCCTACACCACAACACCACCGTTAATTAAAAACGACAACGTGCAAGACAGGGCAAGGAAACCCTAACAAAACGTACCTTTGTGGCGAGCTGCTTCCTGGGAGCCTTCCCGCCGGTCGACTTGCGAGCAGTTTGCTTCGTACGAGCCATTCCTTTAAAATCTGCAAACCACAACCAGAAAACATGTCGATCGATCAATTTTCGGAGTATAACCCTCGAGACTAAACCTTTGGAAACAAGGCCAGCTATGGCTCTTACCGTTCGAGATCGAGAAAATTGACCTTGGAGTTGTGAGACAAGTAAGAGACAGAGGCCTGACAATATTAGAGTTGGGGAAGAGAGACAATCTGTGGTTTCATTTTTATAGGGGAGGACATGGGGACGTCGGTGGGTTTTGCTGGGATAGATTTTAAAGATTTGGAATGTCACGTCAATCCCAGTGCTTGTTACTGATTGGTTGGTTCGCAAAGTACAGAATTGCTGACATGGACGGCTTTCTTTTTTTTATTTTTTATTTTTTCTGCGGGGCCATCTTTTTTGACTTTTGACTAATCACAATTAGCAAATACGGTACCGTCTTCTCCAATGAAGGTGACTATTTAAGATAGTTTTGTATTTACTTGCTATTTATTCCATGTATAAAAATATATATATATATTATTATTCAATAAAATTATAATTTTTTAATAAATTACTCAAAAGATAATTTTGAAGGAAATTTTTTTTATAAGATGAAGCCTGCAAATTCATAACTGTTATTTAGCGAAAAAATTATATTCATATAGTGCCAAATATTATTTTATTTAATAACATTTCAAAAAGTTTTCCAATAGTTTCATAAACAATTATTTTAGATTCTTATTGAAATTTGAATTTGATTATTTTGTATTTTATTATTATAAAACTATTATTTACAACCATGTATACAAAGAATGTATTGCAAGATTTTGCAAAATCAATGATAGTAATTGTCTTTTGAAAGATGGAACGGAGGAGAAGAAAGTTTTGTTGAGCAGATTTTAACCATATCGTGCAATGATATTTTATTATTTTTATATATGTATCGAGAATTTTTTAAAATATGTAATTTTTTTGTAGTCAATAAAAATAATAATAAAGTCTTTAATTTGTGTAAATTTTTAGTAGTGAAAAAAAAAAGTGATTAATTAATTAATTAATCGCATATTAAAGCAATAATTTTTTGAAGTAAGAATTTTTTAAAGTAAACAAAAAATAATAAATTAATTAACTGTCTCTTAAATTAAAATTTTTTAAAGTTTGGATATTTTTTGAAGTTAATAAAAAAAATATAAATTAATTAATTAACTATCTCTAAAATTTTGTAATAAGAAATTATAAATATAATTTGATATGATAAAAAATTAAAATAAAAAAAAATAATATATAATTAAATAATTTATTGTTGTGTCATTTCAATTAGTTTATTATCATTACTTCTCTCAAACTAATCTTACATAACCAATTTTATGAATTTTTTTAATTTATTATATTTTCTTTATATCACAATATATTACTAAATTTAATTTTTATTAACACTTACAAATACTGCTAATTTAAAATGTATTGATATATGATAAAACAAACAAATTTTTACTCAGGCAAAATTATAGCTAATAAACTCCCTTACAGGAGCTCCATTGACCATTTTCAAATATGTTGATTTTCACTCAAATATCTTTTATATATATATATATATATATATATATATATAAAACTATGCTCTCTATAGGAGATTTATTGATGGATGAAAAGACTTCATTAAGCAAATATTCAATTACTTATATGATAACTTTTCACTTTTAAATTTTTTACAGTCAATGAAAAAAATAATAAAGCATTTAATTCGTGTAAATTATTTGTAGCAAATAAGAAAAACAATAAAATTTAATTAATTAAATTAATAATCACTTATTAAATAAAAAATCTTTCAAATTATGAGATTTTTGTTGGAGTAAATGAAAAAAATTAATGAATCATTATTTAAAATATGAAAATTTGTTAGAGTGAACCAAAAAACTAATAAATTAATTAACTTTCTTTTAAATCATAAATTATAAATACAACTTGATATTATTAAAAAACAAATAAAGATAAAACAATATATAGTTAAATAATTTATGATATTACACTTTTCAATGGACTGGTTGTCATTACTTTACTTTTACCAATCTCATATAATTAGTCTTATAGATTTTCTCTAATTTATTTTATTTTTTATCACAATATATTACTAAACTTAATTTTTTATTAACACTTACAAATACCGTTAATTCAAAACATATTAATATATAGTAAAACAAATTAATTATTTTTTAAAGCTTGTATAATACATGAACAAATAAATTAGTTATATACTCATTACAATCGGTCGACAGTATTTCTCGCAAAAACTCAAATATAGTTTATCAGTTACTTTAATTCAAATTACTATGCAATAACTTATGGTACACTGTATAAGAGTATAATAGACTCTCTTTAATCCAAAAGTTCCATTAACTTATGAAAATGCTCAATTGAGCAAACCTTTAGAATTTCATGCAATAACTTTTCACTTTTCTAATACATGTTTTATAAATTTTTTAATTTATATAAATTTTTCATAGTAAAAAAAATAATAAAATAATTAATTAATTAATTTATTAACTACGTAATAAGAAAATTAATGAATTATTTTTTAAACTCTAAAAATCTGTTAAAGTGAACGAAAAAAATAATAAATTAATTAGCTTTTTAATAAATTAGAAATTATGAATATAAATTGACATAATTCAAAATTAAATAAAAATAATAATATATAATTGAATAATTTATAATATTACTTTTTCAATAAACTTATTGTCATAACTTCTCACTAACATATCTCACATAATCAATTTTATAATTTATTTTTTATATCACAATATATTATTAAATTTAATTTTATACTAATAATTATAAATATTATTAATTTAAAATATATTAATATATAATAAAATAAACTAGTTATTCTCTAAAGCTAATATAATAAACGGACAAATAAACTAATTATATATTTATTACAACCACTCCATTGTCTCCAAAGCAAAATCTAAAGTACAGTTTATCGCTTACTTTAATTCAAATTACTATGCAATAACTTATGGTACAGCCGTTTACCAATCACTCTAATCCACATTGGTATATAAGAAAACTAGTATTAATATATTGCACTGGTTTAAAAATCCATGACAGCAATATAAAGAAAATAATCCCTCTTTATGGCCATATGGATGCGTTTACCATGGGAAATGTGAATTTGCTATAGAATTTGGTTGTGGGGAAATTTTCTAGTATTTTTCCTTGTGGGGATTCGCCTTATAGGCAATTTTATAAATGCATTCCTTGTGGGGATTAATAAAAATTGCAAATAGTAAATACAATAATTTTAGATAGAATCTTACCATACGAAAAGGCGAATAAAGGAATATATAACCGCGTCTCAGTGGAATGACGAACGAACAATCGTCATCGGCCAAGGAAAAAGAATGTGAGTTTCCGCAGTCGGATTTCAGCGATGTTTCTTAAGTGAGTTCAGCTTTGATGCTCTTGACAGCTCAGTTATTGCTACCCCCACCGCCAATTTTGCTTTCATAGGATATATCACTCTCTCCCCTTTGGTGTTCATCTTTCCTCATGTACTTTACCTTCCTTGGGCTTCGATTTTGGCTGCAACGAGATAGGGCTTCAATAATATGACCAGGTACGGAATCTATGCTACCGTCTTTGTCTGTCAATTACTTGCAATTGATTTGGTTATTGTTGTCCCAAACTGAAATTTTTTCATGTATGAATAGTTTCGATTATAATCCAGTTAAGTCAATGGAAGGTAATCAAGGTATTCACCCAGCTAGTCCTGGTATTGCTGTACAACGAGTTAGTTCTGCATTTGGTTCCTCCTCAGGAGCAGCTCCTAGACCACAAAACCGATTCAATGCTCCCAATCCCAATTTCAATGCCTCTCAAATGGGTGCTTCTGCGCTTATGTTGCAGCATAATATGAGTTCTGAGAACCTGAAACCTGGCATACCTCCATCCCACCCTAATGTCCCAACTTCTGCGCCTTATCCCCACATTGTAGAGTCCCAATCAGCTTCCCAGCAACTACGTTCTCCGAATATGAGACCGCGTTCTTCCCATTCGAGGTCTTTGTCTCAACAGTCCTTTTTCTCGCTGGATTGCTTGCCCCCATTGAGTCCTTCGCTTTATTGTGATCCCTCAGCGACCCCTCTCTCTAACTCGATTTCCACAGATGTGTCTATGGAAGAAAGCGCGGTTAACTCTCATGCCCCGTCCATTTCTGTGCCCATCAATAGGGATCATGCATTTCAGGCTGGTCATAGCGTTCTTCCTCGTAAAGGACACAGGCGCTCAAGCAGTGATACTCCATTAGGAATCTCTGGCTTTAGTCAGTTTTCTCCTCCGTTGGTTCCCTCTACTACTTGGATGAATCTGGACAATCCTATTTCTAGAGGAAATAGCTCAGGTTTCGAGAAGCCAATTCAGTTGGTGAAAAAGGATCCAAAGAAGGATGAAGGTCATGTTGATTGCTACAATGCAAAACCTATAATTGAGAGGAAAGAGGATGTGATGGATGATTTAATTAGTGTGTTTATGAATTTGGATAACATTGATAATTTTAACTTATCTGGAGCGGAAGAATCAAAGACTCTTGAGAGCAGTGATAATGAAGTTGAGAGTCATGTAATTGGAAAAACTGCCTCTACACAGGGGGCAACTTCAAGCTTTGTGGAAGAAAGGAGGGAAGGAATAAAGAGGAGTTCTAATGGGGACATTGCACCAGGTTCCCGACATCGAAGAAGTTTCTCCTTGGATAGTTCTATAGGAAATTTACATATTGAAGATGAATCACTAAAGCTTCCTCCATTGGGGAATGGGGTTGGTCAGTGGTCACCTAGCCATTCAATAGAGGGTAAAACATCTGAAATCGACATGGACTTCAGAAATGGTGAATTCAGTGAACTGGAGCTAAAAAAAATAATGGAAAATGATAAGCTTGCTGAGATTGCTCTGTCAGATCCCAAGCGTGCAAAAAGGTATTATATTTCTTCTTCTGTTATCCCCTCTTTAAATTATATCTATTTCCATTATAATTTAAAAACTATAACTACTCACTCTGTTCCTTATATATTTATCCAGAATATTGGCTAATCGTCAATCAGCTGCTCGTTCAAAGGAGCGTAAGGTGCGGTACATTGCTGAACTAGAGCACAAGGTGCAAACTCTTCAGACAGAGACAACCACAATGTCTACTCAATTTACCAAATTACAGGTGTGCATCTTCTATGATGAGCTCATATCCTCTTTTCTTAATTAACTCTAACAACTATAGTTTTGTTTTGAAGTATAAGGTTTTCATGAATTGTACTCGCAACTGCTGATTCTGTCATTTTGTGCTTGTCTCCAGAGAGATAATTCAGAGCTTAAAAGTGAGAACAATGAGCTGAAATTTAGGCTTCAAGCAATGGAACAACAGTCCCAACTGAAAGATGGTTCGTATATAGCCTTTCTGCTGGCTTTTTGTTTTGGATCAGCTGAATAATACTTACTATTCAAATTGAATATTTTTTTATGTGAACTTTCTAATGAAATAGCTATATCTATGGTGATGTATGATTATTTTATCTTCGATAAATTGATTGCATAAGTAGTAACAATATTCTTTTTATGGCATTTAAGGTTGTGTAAAGATAACTCTGCATACTTTTGCTAGTATTAATTTTCATCTAATTTTGTGAAATGTTGAATGTTAATAAAACATGAGTCACTTGTACACTGTATTCTTCCTTGAGGCATGTTACTTCATCATTCCATATGACCATTTCTGCTTCTTTATATATGCATGGCCTTGGATATTTGATTTTATCTTGCCAAATGCCTGAATTCTGTGTTTGATGAACTTCTATCTCTCCAGAACAGCGCAACATGTTCTAAGTTTATCAACTTGAATTTGTGATGAACATGATACCATTACCTAACCAATCTGTTATCCATTTAATTTTGTCTATGTACGTATTGTAGAACCCCAGGAACATAAGTAGATGTGGTGTGGGTGGTATACTAGTATCAATTTCTACTCAACGATTATGGCAGTAAAGAAAGCAGTGCATGCAATAGTTCATTTCATTATTTTTTCAGTATCTTCTATCTTCAGGCGCAGGTTCCTTTGCTGTTATGTTTTTAATCTAAGAGGATACTAAGAGTGTCTTATGAAGTGTGATAGGTTTACATTTAAATAACCGTACATTCTTTTGTGTCCCTACCTGAGCAGCTCTGAATGAGACCTTGTCTGCGGAAGTCCAGCGATTAAGGCTCACAGTCACGGAACTTGGTGGAGAGTCCATTCTCTCGGGTTGCATGGCTCGCCAGCGTGCTATGAACCTACAAAGTTTCCAATTGCAACATGAGCAGCCTGGTCAGTCTAAACAATCCCAAATGCAAAATCATCCTCAGAATGGGACCCAGACTCAGTCACACCAGATTCAACATAATGAATTGCATCTCCAACCGCAGAATGACAAAGCTACTGCCTACTAAGTTTGCACCAGACCATTGGTAGCCTGCCGCACTACATTCAAACTACATTTGATTTTTTAAGGAAATGGGTGGCATTAGTTTGCTTTTATATTTTGATTAGTCTATACATCAGCTCTATTTAATTTATTGATTTGTATGTTTCACCCATTATACATAAATATACTCGGAATAGTTTTTTTTTCACCTCACAGCAGTGGTCGTGTTATGAATGCAATTTCGCCCTTCCCCCTGATGAAAGGGCTATGTTATCGCAAAATCTAAAGAAAACAATGCTATTTACTTGCCGGTGTTCATGTTTTTCTAGATCCCAAGATATCAGAAAATTTGTGGGAAATATTTCTCGAAATTTATTGTCTACTCTACTAGGACGTGCACGAGTGGAGAGCAATGTGGAGTACTGGACGATGTTTTCTAAGGAATTCAGTCCTTTTGCTAATTTGACGAGGGTTATGATCCCTCGTTGGTGTGCCTAGTGGCTTGCAGTTTTATTTTTGTGCCACGACAGGAAAATAATTGAACACAATATAAGATTGTTGAAAGAGATGCAGGGTCACTGCCTAACCTGAGGATGCCTTGTGAATCACTATTGTGTGAAAATTTGCCATTCTGGGTCATCGAGATTGAATTATAATTACCTCTGTCCTAGCGCAGAGCTTCTGCGTTTATCAGAGGCTTCAGCGTAAATCATCTCACCGCTATGAAACCATTCTTCCTTGACGGCCTGTTGAGGCCTGTTTTAATTTATTTAACCTCTCCGTAAATATCTGCGTCTACTTTGATTCTGTTGTGTAACGTTATTCGGGTAGTTGCGAATTCCGAGAGTACGAGGATATTTGATATCATTTTATGCTAGAGTTGCATCAATTTATGGATTTGTATTGTATCATTTGTTCTGGGTGTGACATTATTGGGATGAGCACAGCATGAGTCCATTAAGGAAATGATTGTGCGCGTGCTTTTTTTTTTTTTTTGAATATTTTACAAGTTCTCTATTTATTTACAACAACTAAAAAAATAAAATACGTAAAATAATTTATTTTTAATTATTCTATTTCATTTTCTGTTAAAAAATAGATTAATTTTTTGTGTTATTTTTTATGCACTCAAAATTATGAATGTATCAAAAATTTTATCTTAATTTTTTATTTCTATAAACTTCACAGACCAATTTAGAAAACAATCTAAAATTAAAATTACACAAAAAATGCAAACAATTAACATTTATGTACCACGGAAATTTACATTTATTAGGAAAAATTTATATACAAATTTATATATTTTTTATACTAATTTTTTATTAAAATATGATAAATATATACTTTTAAAAGTATATCATAATATATAATTATTACAAATAATTATATATATTTAAATTAAATTACGTATTATTATTATTATAATTAATTAACCATTCAATTGTGACGTATTAATTTAAAAACTCAATATAAGGAAATTGATCTAAATCTAATGATATATATAAACGAGGAGAATGTCATTTGCGGACTTCTCATTGGAAAAAATGGTCTACCCCTTCATAATGGAGAAAAATCTACTTTTGGTCCTTCATATTTTGTCATTAGATCAAGTTGGTCCTTAAAATATTGTGAGTACTAAATTGGTTCATCAAAGATTGTACTGTGATAATATTTGCTCCTTCAATCATGAGGCTGTTAAAATTAATCCAAGTTGGATCATTTTATGCTAATACAACTTGCGATCTACTAAGGTGAATTAGTAATTTGCCCCATCATTAAAAAATTTGGTCCCTCATCTTACATCAATAAATCAATTTAGTTCATTATCTTTCACAATTAAATCAATTTGGTCATTCAATCTTTGATATCAGATCAATCTGGTCCCTTATCTATTGACATTAGATCCATTTGGTCCCTCGCCTCATCACTAGATCAATTTGGTCTCTCATCTTTTGTTACTAAAACAATTTAGTCCCTCATATTTCAATGTAATCAAAGTTAGTCCTCAGCAATACTTTCGAAAGATTTTTAACGTTGGCTAAGATAAGATAAGAATGTAAATAAGATTTAGCAGTAACATGTGATAAATTATTTGTTATATTAACTCATATACACATAGTATTTAGCTTATGCTTATTTCAAAACCATAGAACACATATATTTGGGCATCAATACCTAAATTGACAGGTCATTCATTAATTTTTTTTCCTTAATCAACACAATATAGTTATTGTCAATTATTTATTAATAATTTACATCTTTTACTAAATTTTATAGTTATTTTCAATTAAGTGAATTAGATTTATCATTCCCTAATATTTAGCTATTTGTTGAGTTTATGTAACTTATACTTCCAAAATATCGATCAGTTTTACTTTATTGCAAATATAATTATAACGGGAACAATTTGAACACTGCTATTAAAATTACTTTTAAAATTACATTTCGCTTTTAAACTTATATTATAATTATAATAAAATTTAAAAGCATAAAATATTGTAAAAAATAAATACCTTTAGATGATTCTATATGATTAATTAACTCTTTGCATTACAAAAATAAGATTTATGTGAATGTCTATATTTTTAAAATTATAACGTATAAAAATAATTAAAAATTTATTGAAGATTCCAAAAAGAGTTATCTTATGTTTAAAAGTTAAAAAGATTATTAATAATTTGAAAAGAAATTATGTTATGTTTCACATTTTGTTAAAAATATAAAAATATCTTAATAATAAATATGTATATCATATAAGTAGAAGGAAATTATATTAATTTTTGGAAAATTGATGCCTATATAAATTAAAAAGCATTATATTTTATAAAATATTAATAAATAATTAAAAAGTAATTATATATTGTTAGTTAAGGAAAAAAACATTAATGATGACCTATCACTTTAAGTACTAATTTAGAACAAGTATAAGTTGAATGTTATGTGTATGTGTAATTGTGTTAATGTAACAAATAATTTATTCTGCATTGCTGTTGAATCTTATTTATATTCTTATTTTATTTTAGCCGATATAAAAAATCTTTTGAATGTGGCGTCATAATTATCTTATTTTTATTGCCGAGGACTAACTTTGTTCATGTTGAAATCCTTGAGGGATCAAATTATTTTAGTGGTAAAAGATGAGTGACCAAATTGATCTAGTGGCGATAGGTGAGAGACCAAATGGATTAGTGTTCAAAATTAAGGGACCAAATTGATCTATTTGTGAAAGATAAATGAATCGATCTAGTAGTGTAAAATGAAGGACTAAATTATTTAATGATGGGGTAAACTACTAATCCACCTTAGCAAATAATGTGTTGCATCAGCTAAAAACAGTTCAACTCAGATTAATTTTAATGACCTTATGACGAAAGGACCAAATGTGATCACGATGCAATCTTTGAAAGACCAATTGAGTGTGTTTTTCATCTTTCAGGAATCAAATTAATCTAATGACAAAAAGTAAAGGACCAAAAATAAATTTTTCTCCTTCTTAATGATGGTGGGCACACTGCTTTTTATGAGTTTGTTAAGTACAAAAGGTTATAAGTTGAGACATTTCACTGAAACAAGCTTTTTCTAAATCTTTTTTTTTTTTTTTGCGCTTAATTCTTGCTCAATGTCCTAACTATGTCGCCTTCCTACATTTAAGAATAAGAAAAATTCTAGGCCTGATGGTGTGAGAATAAAAATTTTCCATAACAAAAAGAAATTTTGATGGCTTATTTTTATATGGATTAATTAATGTGTGATAAAGGATGATACAACATTTGACATCTAAAAAATTTTAAGTTTTTTATTTTGCCATAAGAATGCAAAAAAACTTGCACTTCTTCAATGGATAAGGAAAGCCTTCGCTACAAGTAGACAATAGACTAAGGGACAAAAGCTTGCCAGCTCCTACCAACAAAACAAGTTAAACATTAACACCCCATTCAGATGGAGTAAAGGTAGCCTTTGAATTAGAAAAAAAGGATTCCATTTACCATGTTTGCTTCACATTAAGTTGTAGGAAACATTTTACCTTTGGAAACCACTTTCCTCTAACAAAAGCAATGCAATTTTTAATGTAATACTAATGGAAATGAAGCTTTGACCAGAGAAACAAAATGTTAATGCTGAAAACATCCTCAAACTGTACTGCTGTCACGTTATTCCTTACCATTGAAGGAGAAATATCTTTGCACACCACTCTTCATTTCTGCTTAGCAATCATCCCTTCCAAAGAAACACTCCATCGACACTGTTGTGATGACAATCAACCGGATTGATATCACTGACGACAAACACTGCTAGGCAAGTATGGATGATGATATTTTGGGTTTAGAAAGTTTGTTGTTGAATGTCTTGCTTAGCAGTGTTTAAAATATGCATTGTTTAAGAGATTGTTGATCGATGCATTGTTGATCGATGCGTTTGATTAGGTTCTTGTGATGTGCATTTTGTTTTTGCTGTAGTTCAACCAAACCCTTTTCATCTAATTGTTTGGGTTGCATTTGACCCATCTTTTGGCCAACTTGCTCCCTTGTACTGTTTAGTTGTAGGGCTTTACTACTGCTTTTTATTTCCATAATAGAATAGTTAGAGAGGCTATTTATGCTTTTCCTTCTTTTTTAACAAAACTCAGTGGTCACTTTATAATGCCTTCTTTTAAGAGAGTTCTTTCAAGTAAGAATTTCTGGTGGTGTTCTTTTACATATGTATTTTAAAGTTATCTTGTTTATTAATTGCTATGGATGAAGTTTTGATAGTTTAATGCTTTGACTTTTGATTATCTCCCTTTTGTTAATGCCATATTGTTATGTCTAGGTTTAGCGTGTCTTGGCTCACCAGAGCCAAATGCATATGTGATATATTTCACTTTTTGTTCCTCTATCTGTCACTTATTCACATGCCCACTCACATGAAATACATGAGTTTGTAAGATCTGTGGTAGAAATTTTTCATTTTCCTTGTTGGGATGTGTTCAAATATATTTAAACTTTAGGAATTGATATCTCAAAATATAAAATGAAAAAGTCACCCAAAACATGTTTCTTTCCAATAATGTTATTTCTAGTGAACATAAAAACAGAAAATGAAAACACCAAATAGGCCCTTATTTAACTGGATCCATAGGGTTTGCTTTTCCTTTCTTCTTCATTTTTTTAGAGCAATAAAGTTTTAAGAAATAGAAACTTATAACTTTGTTATGACAAATCAAATATGGTGCACATTCATTTATAGATTGCACATGGGTTTGGATGTGTTTGGTCACCTTCCATTTTTTAAGGGAAAAATTAGAAAAAGAAAAAAAAAAAAAAGAAGGAACAAATGTTATGCTTGCACATGGCTGTTGCCTGCAAGATATATAAAACCATTGTAGAAAAGTTTTCAGATGATACTATTATTTATTTTGTCTTACTTGTTTATTCATCTTCATATACAGTTATTGAAAGCTAAAAAAAAGCATGTTTAGTTGCCTTATTTTAGCTTCATAATATATTTGCTAACTCTCATTCTCATGTTTTACTAAGAGACATGCATCAAGTGCAAATTAGGTTGTGATTTTAGTGTAAATAAAAAATGCCAAATATATATTTATTGAATTGGATATGGATATAGTAATATTAATTGATCTAATGTCCATATTGATATTGTTGGTCATCAATATATGATTTTCTATCCACCAATATGATTTGTCATTGAAAAGTCAAAGTGATTAGTTGTTTTATACTTCCATTGATTATATGGTGTATCTTTTTTGTTCTTCAAATTGGGTTGACAATATTTGTACTTGTTCAATTCATGTAGTTATATTATTATGAGGAGTTTTTCATCAAACTCAACTTTAATGAATATAAGCATATTAAACAAAACTGAAAGTGATAGCATGGTTTTATATTTTATATTATGTCTGTTTGCATATATATATATCTATTTCAACATATATCCATACTTGTCAGATTTCAAAGGAATATTCTTAGGCTTACTTGAGAAACTGAGATACACCTCAATTGATGGTGGAAAATTTGAAACATTTTTGCTTGTCTAAATTACATTTCTTGGTATAGAACATGGAGTTAGAAACAAACAATAAAAATGACACATACAATGATGCTATCATCTTATTTTCAAATGCATGATGTGCATCTCTGTGTAACCATACATTACAAGGAAAAAAATGCTAATAATAAAAGTTTAAATTAAACTCATAATTATGTGTATAAATACCTGAATTTGCTACCTTTTTAAATGGCCAATGAATTTTTCCAGCATGAGGATACTGGACTTGATTGATAAATGCTAAAGCTTAATAGTTCTGCTTATATGTGTTGGGTTTAAGAAATTAACTTTTGTTTAAGTAAAAAAATTTTCTATCATATGTAGCTATGAAACATTTAGTTATGGTATTTGTTATTTGTAAATATTGTTCTTTGGTAAGGTTGTACAATTTATGAATATCCTAAACTGAAAAAGGTGTTATGATTGTTCTTAATAGCATGAGTTATAGAACAAGTTTAGTTGATGAAGGATTAAAACGTACAATTCATGCATGGTGATTATAGCATGTTTATTGACCTAGACTTCACAGCATGAATGCAAAACGAAATTGCCCAATCAGATTTTATTTTGGAGAGATAATAATAACACATCTTGAAAAGTGAGTAAAGAAAATTATACAAGGGAAATATAAAGGCACTGATCATTTTATCTTAACCAAAACTAAAGACATTTCAATTTAGATGGTTCATGACAAATTAAGAGTCATAGAGACATCAATATTGATTATTAAAGATAACTTTTGGAGTCAACTAAGTATCAATAATTGCTATCCACACTCATCACAATTCTCAAATTAGCTTTCTTTTGTGGTTAGAACAGATGATGCTTATCCTATTATCAAATGGTGCCTAACTTTTTTTCAATTAAAGCATTGAAAACTCCCTTATATATATAAGCTTTTTTCCCATACCTAGATAGGGATAAGATGTCCTCTCTAGCAGAAAATTACCTATCCTCTCACTAGCATTCTTATTCCTCAATCTCACATATATGCATAGGGATAACTAATTACTTGGTCAAATTTAAATATATTTTTACTACACTTAATCATGATTTATGCATACATAATTAGAGGATAGATTTCTAAACCTCCAATTGAAATTAATTTTACTATTACCATTATAGTTGTTGCCTTATCTAACAAATATATATAGTTTGTGTACCTAATAGGTGTGTGTAAAACATGGACTTTGTTGTATATGTAGTGAAAGCAACATCGATTCTTTATTGTACATGTAATCTGCAAACAAATTTCATTAGTATAATTAGTTTGGGCCATTGATTCTGATTCTAATAAATTAATCAACATCAAAACTAGCTACTAGGTAACCAATTAAGAAAAGAAACAACAAAACATTCATGGTGGTTCTCTATTTAGAAAACATCATCAGAGTCCTTACTTTTTAGTAAAAAAAAAAAGCATATGAAGGCAAAAAAAAAAACAAAAGATTTTTCCTTGCATAGATATTGATAGCCTATGTGAACATACTAATTCCTCCCTAATCTTTACAGAACCTACAAAAAAATAAATGACCACATTCATGTATTGTCTTACTTTCGGAAGCTGAAAATCGATAGCCATAAAAGGTGTCTGTCCTTCCACATTTCCAATCTACCTACTATGGAGGCATCGACGAAAGAGGTAGCCCACTGAAGATGATCTTTACAAATGCCAAGCCCTAGAGATGATGAAGAAGAAATGTCCCGAATAGAAAATTGGGAGACGTGGCAAAAATAAAGAGTTTCAATTAGTTAATTTATTTTATTTGTTAGGAGTATTATGGTAACTTTTATTTCATTCATTTTTGTTTTGACTTTGATTTCACTTGCCAAACACAGCAACACATTCTCTTTCCTCTCTTTCTAACACTAACCAAAGATGTATTATTTATTTTATTCTTATTCCTATTTCTATACCAATTCTTTTTTCCTCAAACATTTCTAACAACTAAACTAAACAGGCCGTAAATGTCAACATGAACGAAATAAAAATGAACTTTTTAATTGAACTCTTCATTATATTTAACTTTACAAATTTTTTTGGTTTAAGGTTTCTTCCTATATGAAATTCCTCATTATTTATTAAACAATCAAAAGTTCCTACGTTGTAATCTCAAAAACCCAAACAACACTTTCATTCTTCCTTTTTGTACTCCGAAAATCCAATTGGGGTTTCTTTATCATCTCTCATTTTCTTGACACTTTATAGAAACTCTGTTTTTTTCCCCCTTTGATCTTTGCCTAGTAGCCATTTACTGTTTCCCATTATTTACCACCTAGTTACTGTAAAGCAAATAGACATGGAAAGAAGCAAAACTGTAACAAATAATTTGAGATGACACAAAATTTTACATGAAAAAACCCCGATAGGGTAAAAAACCACAGACAAGGAAGAAATGACTTCACTATGAGAAAAATAGGAGTTACACCTTCTCTCTGTATTGTAAGGATAATACAATATTTTTATATCTCTTACTAATGTAAGAATACTAATATCACAACTCTCTATATATCTCGCAATTCTCTCTCTCTATATAGGATTGCTCCTTTCTTGGTTGTGAAAAATGAGGTTTTGAAGCTCTCTATTTATAGGGAAGGAAGAAGGATTTAAATTGCAATTTTTGAAGGACTAAATTGTAATTATAAAAATTTCACTACCTTTTTTTCAATGTTTGATTACCTAATACATTAACTCCTTTTGACAATCTCCCACTTGAAGATTTGATTGAGAATCAATCAATCTTCACATTCTTCCTTCCTTGCAATTTCCTATTGCTCACGTCTTTACTAGGCTAATGGAAGATCTACACCATATGAACTTATCAGTGTTCACTAAATTTGTCAATGCATCTATTAGTTTATCTTTAATATGAATTTTTTGCATATCCATACTTCCTTCTTACACCTTTTCTCGAATAAAGTGATATTGAACTTGTATGTGTTTAGTCTTTGAATGGAATGCTGGGTTTTCGCTAAGTTGAGAGCACTTTGATGATAACAAAATAGTGTAATCTTCTCGGGATTATACCAAAGCTCTTCCAATGGTATCTGCAACCAAATTGCTTATTTGCTAGCTTGTGTAGCTGCAATATATTATACTTTTGTTGTTGAAGTGGCCATAATAGGTAGCAGTTTTGAAACCTGACTTACTGCTCCGCTTGCATAAGTAAACACATAACCACGGGTGGATTTGCTATTGTCAAGATTACCTGTAAAATCTGAATTTGTATAACCTTTAATGGTGAAATCTAATCCTCCATAATGCAATACAACATTTGTGGTCTTTTTAATGTATTTTATAACCTTTTTTTTATAGCATTCCAATGCTCTCGGTCATGATTCGCCATATATCAACTAACCACTCCCACTGCTTGTGCAAATTATAGCGAACATTAGGCTACCCACTGTTGATATGTACGATACTTGAGACATTCCTTCCTCTCTTCTTCATTGTTAGGACTTATACTTGAGGATAACTTGAAATTAATAGGAAATAGAGTAGAGATTGACTTACAATAATGCATATTAAAGTGTCGCAAGATTTTCTTTAAATAATTATTTTGAGAAAGCTAAATCTTCTTGTTATTTCTGTCTCAATGAATTTGCATCTCAAGAATCTTGTTTGCTGGTTCCAAGTCCTTTATATCAAATTCCCTAGCTAATTGTGCCTTTAATTCATTAATGTGATTTTTACTGGGGCCTACTACTAGCATGTCGTTACATACAGTAGCAAAATAATGAAATTATTTCTATCAAATCTCTTGATATATGCACAAGAGTTTTCATTAAGTCTGTTGTATCCAAGGCTCATGATGAAGGAATCAAATCTCTTATACCAGCATCTTAGTGACTGTTTGAGACCATATAGAGATTTGTTTAACTTGTAAACCAAGTTCTCTTTTCCTTTTTCTTTAAACCATTCTAGTTAGAACATATAAATTTCTTCTTCAAGATCTCTATGAAGAAATGCAGTTTTCACATCTAACTACTCTAGATGTAAGTCAAGTGTAACACATATTGTCAAGACCATTCAAACTGTTGTGAGTTGAACAACTAGAGAAAATGTTTCATTGTAATTAATGATTTCTTTCTGAGAAAATCCTTTTACCACCAATCTAGCATGATATCGTTCAACTTAATCATCATTAGTTCTCTTAATCTTGTACACCTATTTGTTCCCAATTGCGTTTCATCCTTTTGGTAGTGAAACAATATCCCATGTCTAGTTCTTCTGGAGGGCTTCAATTTCTTCTTGCAATACTGCTAATTACAAAGAAGCTTTAGAGCTTTCCATAGCCTCTCGAAAAGTTGAAGGCTTTTAATGTTCTGTGAGTAAACAATATGCAACATTCCATTCCATAATGTAATCTGAGTGCCAAACCAGCTCCTTCCTCTATCGAGTTGATCGTAAAACTTGTGAAGTCACAAGATTAAATTATTCTTATTCATCATACTCTAGTTTTGCTTTATAAGAATCTGGTCCTTCTGTTATATTTTTTCCTTCTTCAATATGCACTATAGTGGTCGTTACTATTTCTTTTAAAGTGTTATTACCTTCATGTATATGTTGTTTCTCTTCAAGAAAGATGACATCCCAGTTGACTATAACCTTCTGGTTAGTAGGATCCCATAGGCGATACTCCTTTACTTTGTCAGCATATCTTAAGAATAAGCATATTCTATATTTATGATCTAACTTTGTAATTTCTTAGGCATTGTACATCATGTATATTGGACTTCCAAACATATAGAAGTTTGTATAATCAACTGGCTTCCCAGTCTATATTTCCATTAGGGTCTTTATATCAACTATGGTTGATGGTGATCAATTGATCATGTAGCAAATTGTCTTGATTGCTTTTGCCTAAAATAAATTGGCTAATCTAGCAGTTCTTAACATTGCCCTTGTCCTTTCCAACAAAGTCTTATTCATCCAATCTGCCTGTCTTCCTTGTTTTTATGCCTATTTTCTTCTTCCAAAATAGCCGGTACAATGTCATTGAAAACTAGGTAGTTCGCAAGAACATAATTGGTCAGGTTGATGACAAGTTAGTTATAAGAATCGAGTAGGCTTTGAAGTAGAATTTTCGCATATTCATTTACCTTTATTTTGTGGCCTAACGATGTGAGTTGATAAAACAAAGTATTCCAAGTGTTGATGTGCTTCATCACTAAAGTAGTTTCGAACATCTACAGAGTGTATAATTTCCTTTTAAGAAAAATTTTGTTGTGTAGTGATTTGGCCTCATACAGTTTGGTCAAATGATCATAAATTTCTTTTGTTGTCTTCTTCTCCTCTATGCTGAAAAATATCTCATTTGCAAGTGTTAGATGAAGATTTGCAACTGCATTCCTGTCTATCTTGTTCCATTAATTTTCATATGTGAATTTTATCAGCCTTTCACTGATAGCTGCAAGACAATTATCTTTACTCAAGATGACCTTTATCTTTAGTTTTCACAGTGAAAAATTACTGCTATTGAACTTTTCAATCTCAAATTTTATCACAATTGTTTTAATCACAGTCTATCTATGAGCAAAAATAGCTTCTATTATTTTTTTGAATAGTAACTATACATATGAATAGCAATCATAGGTATGAATAGTTCACTGTACATATGAATAGTGCCAAGTACCTTGTGTGAAAATAATCTTACTTATTTTCTTATGTGGAGGATCCACTATATTAGTGGTAGCCACAGAGCATATGATAAGTAGATAATAACACACCCAACCTGACTATGATACTAATTGTAGAGCAAATAGACACCAGATAGAAACAAAACTATAATAAATAATTTTAGACGACATACAGAATTTTACATGAAAAACCCCCAATATGGTAAAAAACCACAGACAAGGAAGAAAGAGTTTTACTATGAAAAAAATAGAAGTTACACCTTCTCTCTATATAGCAAGGATAATACAATATTTTTATATCTCTTGCTAATAGGACAATACTAATATCACAACTCTCTATGTATCACATAATTATCTCTCTACATAGGATTGCTCTTTTCTTGGTTGTGAGAAATAAAGTTTTGAAGATTTCTATTTATAGGGAAGGAAGATAGATTTAATTGCAATTTTCAAAGAACTAAACTGAAATTATAAAAATTTCTTACCTTTTTTTCAATGTTTGGTTACCTAGCACACTACCTTCTACCACCCTTTAACAGTTACTGGATTAGTAAACTTTTGAATACTAGTCATTTGATCTGGCATTATGATATATATATATATATATATTAAATTGTTGACCGTTACTTTTGCTGGAGTTGACGGATATGTCCATGGTCAAATGGAGTGGAAGGATAAGGAAGAAGAGGGAGTGAAAGGGGGGAGAACTATTATTCTGCAGTGCAACGTGTTAGGATATCATTGGTTGTCACAAAGGCTCTTTAAAAGGCAACTTACTCTCTCTAACTTGGCTTCGCCCTCTTGTTGGGGTTGATATTTGATCCATTGCTTCTGGTTGTGATAAGTTTTTGTGTCCATTACATGGGGCAATGTGTCGAAGTTCTTTTTAAGTTCGTTTATTTTTTTACTGAATATTAAGCAAATTACCTCGACTAGTGGTCGCTATAAGAGTATCTTAATTAGCTAGTTCTGATTAAGCTTTTTTTGTTCATTTTTCATTTGCCCTATTATCAATGTAACATCTTGTTATTGTGTGGCATTAGATGTTAATGGGTGTTGAGATACATGGGGACACAATGATGTATGATGATATATGTTCATGAAGTCAGTCAATTGTTTGCATTTTTTTAAAGTACGCTGACTGTTCAACTAACTTGTAAGATTTAATGCATAGAAGGGCAATTGGTTTATGAAGTTACCATTAAGTGTGATAGGCCAACTATGGTGTCAGAGCTTTCCAAGTAAGTTTATGATTTGATGCTGCAGTTATTTACTTTTCCTCTCTTTCCTCTTATCTGTTTGTTTGCTTGTTCTATTGGATTCCTTTAACCATTTTTGAACAACTTTCCTCATTTTTATAGTTTTAATGTGTATATATTGTATTGTTTTTTTCATTTTACAATGGAGGCACAATGTCATAGGAGTAGGGGTAGGGAAAGAAGCGGAGTAAAGATCAAACCCACTCCTTACTAGAATATAAGCTTACTTTAATTTTGAGAAAGCATGTAACATATACTTGTGTGCTTAATAAGGTAATGCAAGAATTTCCAACCTCTTCTAGGAGGGAAGATTTTATGGAAATTACTTCTTCTTTTTTCCCCTTAATTTATCTCAGTTACTAAGTTTGGTGTTTGTCTTATCAATTGTCAATGTAGAAGTCACTTTTGTGCTTTCATCTTTAAGACATTCTGGTGTGATTTCTTGCAGTCCTAAAGTTAACCATTTTTATGTTGAAGATACAAAATAATCAAAGCTAGAGTGGGGAGAAGCCATAATGTGGTTGTTATGGGTAGTCCCTTGCCTTTGGTTGGAATAAGCATGGGCAACTAGGTTTAAGTTCTATTAAAAATGGTATGTTCAATGGTTATGAGTATTATGTGAACTTCTATGTTGTTCAGTAATGCAAGTTCAATGACAATAACTATTTTCATGGTGGCTTATATGATCAACGTCTTTCTTAATTAAAGTGTGCATTGTACAAGACAAGTGTTAAGCTAATGAAATCATATAAGTCCTAATCATGTTTATGCTAAATAGGACTTGTAGTTCATATGATTGTATCTTGATGATTTACTAACCAATTACACTTGGTTGCATAAAATTCTGTGTTTTTTCATGACTTTTCCTTTTTAAATCTTTAATCAAGGGTCTTTCCTTTAAATATCATCCTATCTTTGCTGTAGAGTTTTAACTCACTCTTATTTGCATGATGATCAATTCAGAGGTCAGAGGTCATGATTTTGCATTGGGTTGTTGACAAGGGAGGGATAAGCTCATTATAACCATTGTATCAATCATAAATACCCTTTGTCAGAAGTCAAAACACCATGTAGAGGGCAATATCGAACAATCTTGTGACCTCATATTCAAATCAAGGACATATTTGGTTAATTCACTAGCATTAGTGAACTTTTTGTTCTGACTTTGGATCAATGCTTGCTTTTGTGTGTTACAAATTATAGTTGCATTTACTTATTGCGATGTTGGTGGCTATACTTATTGCAACTTATCTCTACTTTTTTCTATTGATGTTAAGTGACATTACCTAGTGCTAATTATATTTTTTGGTTTGCCTTTCTTCCTTCTATCAAAGTGGAAAAGGATTGTTGTGTAGATCTTCCAGTTCTTTTTCTAATTTATGACCTTGTATTATCTTTATGGATTCGTAGAAATTGAGTAATCTCCTATTCGCCATCTTGTGTCTAAAGCGCATAATGTTGCTTATGTTGGTGACTTCACTTGTGGTTATCTTCCATTGAAGGAGCTTCCGTACTGTAATATTTATGGATAAAAATTGCATTCATATTTCTTAATTTTTTGAATTTGCTTGCATGACTTCTCTATTCTTGCTTGATACAAGTTTGTTACTTTCAAATATTTCTTCCTTTTGTTCTCTTTTCCAGTATAGTAGGGCTTCCACAATATAGATAGCTTGGGCATGGCACAGATAATGAGGTATCTGGAAATCTTTTTATTGTCTTCGTTGCTTACAATGTATGGATGCCATATTGCTAAATCTAATAAAATATTTGATGAATATAATAAATTTTAACCCATATCAAGGGGTGGATTGGAGCGTTATACTTAAGTGATCATGTGTATGATCTATTATATTAAGATATAGATGCTAATTAACCTGATACCCTGTGCTTTTTTTCCTTTTTGGCTCCTAGGGGTAGGGTGGAATGTTTACCTTTTAGCCTAGTCTCTTCCTTTTTCCTGTTCTTCATTGTGTGGTTGGTTTATATAGTGTTGTCGTATAGTTTGAAGTATTGGCATCTTTCTTAAGATTTATAACATCGAATTAATGACTTACGTTAGTCTTAATGGAATTTAACTATACTGGCACAGTCTTTCTATGAAAATATGCAAGTGTTTTGATGAAAATGGCTTTAATTAGTAGGCTCATTATAAATTAATTAAAATAATTTTCTACTGGTTGCCAGGATTGGACTACAATTATGTGCTAATTGTGACTATTGAACTGTATGATTTCATTTCTTGTTTCTTATTATTGGTGAATTTAATATGTTATAGGTACTTCTATAACATATCCTAATTTCCTTTTCTTGTAGTATTTACGTATGATTAATGAAGTTTGAGCAAAAACTTTGGAAGGTCATCAAAAACTAGAAAGCTCACAAAAAATCTCTATAAAGATTGATTTATCCCTGTCCAATTGCAAAAGATTGTACATTGTAGTCATTGGTGAACTAGTAATATTAGCACAATCAGAAAAATGATAAACTTTCTTGGATGACAAGGGAAAATATCAATAGTTGCCTGTACTCTTAATCAACCCAATATTAAGTATGATTGATGGTCAACTACAGTATTTAATTATTAAATAATTCATAAAGTAATCAATAAAAGCCTATGTTTGACCATTTTCAATTGTATTTGTCATAAGAATCATCTACCATCTACCTAAATTATGGTATCTTCTTGGTGCTATATAGGATCAGCTCAGTGGATTTCATGCCCTTTAAAGAAGAAAATACATGCCAGTATAAATTATGACCGTTTTACCACGATCAAAGTAACTTAGTAGATTTTACTTAGCCAATATCTTAAGAATGAGTTAATATTGATATTTAATCTTATGATTAAGCAACTGTAGGCTAGCATCGTGAAAATGTTATTTTCTAAACATGACTATGTATTTGATATGCTTTAAACTTTTGCTTAATATATTGACTATGGATCCTCTCATTTGCTTATATCCATGTGCTAATGCATATGGTAGCATAAATATGTGTAGTGAAGAGACACTTGTATTTCACCTCATTGAATACTCGGATACCATGAATATTTGTATACAGAATCTATATTAGGCAAGAAGGCTGTTTAGTACAAAAGTTAGACTAATTGATGCAAGTGTTGAACTAATAAATACATTAAAGTTGAACTAATAAATGTTGTAGTTGACAATGAATATTTTAGTTGAAGAATTTGACATGTTCCAACACTCCCCTTCAAGCTGGTGAATAGATGTTCTGCATCCCCAGCTTGGATAAAATGTTTGAAATGTTGCACTATTAATTCCTTTGGTGAATATATCTACTAGCTTGCCTATTGTTGATATATAAGGGGTGCAAATAAGACCATTATCTAGCTTTTCTTTTATGAAGTGCCTGTCAACTTTAACATGCTTTGTTCGATCACGTTGCATTGGATTTTAAGCAATGCTTATAGCAAATATACTGTCACAATATAGTCTCATTGGTCTATTCCACTTAATCTTTAAGTCATCTAAGATGATCTTTAACCAAAGTAATTCAAAAATTCTAAGTGTCATAGCCCTGAATTCTACCTCAGCATTGGATCTTGCTACCATATTTTATTTTTTACTCATCTAAGTTACTAAATTACTACTTAAGACAATGCAATAACCTGTAGTAGACCTTCTATCTATTACTGATCCTATATAGTTAGCATCTGTATAGGCCTCTAAAGTTAATTCCATGTTTCTCTTGAATAATATCCTATTTTTTAGAGTGTCTTTCAGATAGTGTGGAATCTAGTGGATAACATGTAAGTGTACTTGTTTGGGATTATGCATGAATTGACTTATTACACTTACTGCATAAGCTATGTCAAGTCTAGTATGAGAGAGATAGATAAGCCTCCCTACCAACCTCTGGTACATTTCCTTGTCAATAGCAATATCATCAATGACTTCTCCCAATTTATAATTAGGATCAACCGAGGTGTCAGCTGGTTTGCTTGCTAGTTTATCTGTCTCTTTTAAGAGATTTGTCACATATTTCTGTTGAGAAATAAAGATACTTTATTTTGAATATGCTACTTCAATTCCCAAGAAGTAATTCAATTTTCTGAGCTCTTTTATCTCATATTCACTCGCCAAACGTATATTTAGTTCCTCTTGTTCTATCTTATCATCTCTAATGGCGATAATATCATTAATATATACTTGCAAGGCTGTGACTCCCCTTGAATCCTTGTGTTTGATGAACAAACTGTGGTCTCCTTAACTCTTCTTATAGCCAGAGGCTATCTTTACTCTGGTGAATCTCTTAAACCAAGCTCATGGAGATTGTTTTAAACTATCTAAAGCTTTCTTTAGTTTGCACACTTTGTTTGCTTTTGTGTTGTCTCTAAATCATGGCGGAATGTTCATGTAGATTTCCTCCTTTAGGTCCCCATGAAGAAAGACATTCTTCACATCATATTGTTGAAGAGTCCAATTGTAATTAGATACTAGTGATAATAAGATTATGATTGCATTCATTTTGACAACTGGAGCAAAGGTCTCTTGATAGTCAATGTTGTAAGTTTAAGTGTACCCTTTAGCAACTACCAGTACTTTATATCTCTCCAGTGATCTATTAGCTTTATACTTAATTAAGAAGACCTAATTACACTTTACTAGTTTCTTTCCTTTTAGTAACTGGACCAACTCCTATGTGTTGTTCTTCTCTAATGCTTACGTTTTAATTTTTCAAGGCTTACCACCATTCCTCATTAGCTAATGCCTCAACTAAATTAGTTGGGATGACAATGAAATTTAAATTTGCAAGAAAGTTTTTATGAGTTGGAGAAAACTTGTCAAATGATACAAAGTGAGAAATGAGGTATAATGGGTGCTTCGTAAATTCTCTAGTTCCTTTCTTAATGGCAATGGGACCATCATGATCAATGTTGAGGGAGCTAGGGTTAGCATTTGTGCTTACCTCAGTTTCAGAACTACTAGAAATAGGTGCAAAGTCTTGGGCTTGCACAGGTTTAAGAGCTAGAGCTTTCCTTTGCAAATACCTCGTATTATCATCATAATCCTTGATCAAAGATTCAATGTGAAGGCTAACCAAAGTGGGTTTGGGATTATCAAAAGTGTTAGAGTTGGATTCAAGAGTTGGTTAAGAATTTTTAGAGGTGTCAAGGCTGGATTCAGGACTCGGTGATATAATAAAAGAAGTGAAATGGGAAAGGTTAAGGAACGAAGCTTCTATATCTTCCATAACAATATCCTCCCCCTGAAGATAAAGGCTAGAAAAATAAGGAAGATGTTATGCAAATATGACATCAACAGAGACAAAAAACTTCTTTGTAGGAGGATGATAACACTTGTAACTCTTTTGAGTGGAGGAATATCTTAAAAAGATGCATTTAAGGGCTCTTGGATCCAACTTACCTTTGTTATGAGTATGCATAAATGCAGTGCACCCAAATATGTGAGGTGTAAGGTCATTTGTGATTCAAAGATATGGATAAAATTTAAAAAGAACCTCCATAGAAGTTTTATTGTCTAGAACACGATATGGTAATTTGTTTATAGTGTATGTAGCAATAAAAACAACATCCCTCCAAAAAGATTTAGGCACATTTGTGTGAAAGAGATAGGTGCAAGTCATAGATAAGAGGAGCCCATTTTTTCTCTTGGCTACTCCATTTTGTTGTGGAGCTGTGGAGTGGATACACAGAAGGATTCATAGATTATCCCTTCCTTTTAAAGGTAGGAAGACAAAGTTTGATTGAAATAATCTCTCGCATTATTTGACCTAAGCCATTTAACTTGAGAAGGATTTATAAGAAGTGCCTGTTGTTCAAAATCGTGGCGAACTAGAACAATGCATGGCCAGAAAGGTGACGTTAGATGTCGGAAAGCTGAGATGAGACTAATAGGATGCTTCACGGTCTCACACGTGCCGGAGCGTGAGAAAACGCACAGATAGTTTTGTCAACGTGTGAGCTTCATGTACTTTGTTTCTAGCCATCAGACGACGGGGATAGGCTGATTGGAGCTGTCTTTGTCTTCTTGTGTTGACGATAAGAAAGAAATAGTCACCTATAGTGATGACCTAGGCTTCTTAAAAAAATAGTGAAGAATAGTGGGAAAAAAAACCTAGAAAACGAACCAGGAGGCTCTCATACCATGTAGCAAAGGGAAAGAATTTGTATTTCACCTTGTTGAATACTTTGATAACATGAATATTTATATACAAAATCTATACTAGGAAAAGAGGCTATTTAATACAAAAGTTAGACTAATTGATACAAGTGTTGAACTAATAACTACATTAGAGTTGGACTAATAAATGTTGTAGTTGACAATGAATATTTTAGTTGAAGAATCTTATATGTTCCAACAATATGCATGTTTGGTGAATCAAAGATAAGATAAGCTTGACAATAGACATCATGTTTTATCTGCTTGCAGTACCATTCCAAAGATAGCTATGTGAAGTTTGTTTATAAACCCCAGCCACATCCTCAAGCAATTTCGAATCTTGCTGGGGAAACAATCGTCAAAGTGGCATGTGGAACAAATCACTCAGGTCACACTATATTGCAATTGCTGTCACCTGCGCATTTCACCTTGTTTGATGCTTTTCTGAATACTTTCTATTTTGGGTATTTAGTGGCGGTGGATAAGAATGGCTTCGTTTACAAATGAGTAATTTTTCTGTTCTTTAAATTAATATTTTGCTTCTTTTTTTTTTGTGTAGAACAAGTTTTAACTGTTTATTATCAATGTTCATAGGTGGGGTTTTGGTAGTTATGGAATGTCAGCCATTGAATTGAGCTCTCAACGTTGTGTAGACTCCCAAAAAACCGCAAATATCAGTTTTTTATATTTGGTCCCTATGTGTTTGCTGTGCTAGTGACTTAAAGTTCCGAACTCTGTAGGCTAGGACATAGGGAGCAGAAGGATGAGTGGGTCCCACGTCGAGTTGATGTTTTCCAGAACAGAAATGTCCTGCCTCCTGATGCAGTGATTTCAATTGGTTCTGTTAAGTCTGCACTGCAGGTATGCATCATATTTTTCCTGGTTCAGCAAAGTATTGTATTAATATGAAACTCCGTCTTGGCTTTTTTATACACTTTGGTGACATGTTAGTTAGAAACTTAAGATGTTGACAAGTTAATGGTTTGCTATTCAAGTGTCTTACTCTTGGTATGATTGCCTCTTCTATGGAATTATATGAGTTATACCGCAAACAAGATTTGTTCTAAAGTTTCAAATAATGAATACAATGATATAGATGCTGTGTGACAGTAGAATTATAAAGTTCGCTTTGTTTTTCTGCGATATATTTTTTTTGGGTACAATTTTTCAGGATATTTGCTAGATACATAAAGTCATCAATTGGATAGTTCATATTATGTGCACTTAACAAGCCCAAGCTGGGAATAGTTTGGGCCCTCTTGGTGTGGCCTCCCACCCCCTGCTTCCTATGTCTTATTTCCATATTTGGATCAGCAGTCTGAACAATTTATTCACGTAGTTTGTGGGTACTGAATCTCTTGTTAAAGCCAGTGGCTTAAATAGTGTACATGAATTACTAAGTTGATAGAGGATGGCAGATAATGATACTGACGGTGCTACATTTGATCACACATAAGATTTCTGCTTCCATTTGTTTTTCCTTAAACCATAACTTGTCATTTTATTACTAATACTCTACAGCAGTACTCTCTCTTGAGCTAAGTTATCTGTGTGACTATGTTGTCAGTTGGCAGTCAGCTTGGCATGTCTTCTGCAAAAAGCTTTTTGTTTGAAATGTGAGTCGGTGCAGAAATTTTAAGTTGCAGATTTTACAGGGTCAAGCTGAATCTTCTTCCTTGTTTTTGCACCGTTCAAGAAAGTGATGATGAGCTAATTTCCTCCTTTGCTTTGGCTGTGCAAATTTGAGCTCAAGGGACACTACATTTTACTCCTAAATTATAGCCTAATCACAATGCAACACTTTGCCTAATTACTAACTGCAAAATTGGTACATAAATTTTAAAATGTAACACTTTGCCCCTAAACTGTCATAAAAAGTGAAACAGTTGTTAACTTTAATGTCTAATAGCCATGTGACCAACAAAAGTTACTTTTCAAGCTATAAATAGTTGACTTGTTCTATTAATTTAGAGATAGTCAAGTCTTTTTGAAAGTGATGTGACATAAGTTGATTTTCTATTTCAGGAAAAGTTGTCCTATCATGACATGAAGTTGATTCTGTTGATGTGACCTTGAAAATACCTTTTTCCCTCAAAATTTATCGTAGAATTCAACTTTCAAAGGCTTGAAAGTATCAGACATTAAGGTCAACATATGGTTAACAGTTTCACTTTTGTGCTAGTTCGTGGATTGAAGTGTTACGTTTTAAAGTTCATGCACTAATGTTGTAATTAAGCTTTAGTTCAAGGGAGTAGTTTCTTTTCTTATTTTATTATATTTTCATTTACCACCTATAATATGCTGTGTAGTTGATTTCCTTGTTCATTTTACAGCTAATTTTAACCTGTAATTCTAGGTTTGGCTTGTCCTTTACTCTTCTTTGATAATGTTTGATACTAGGATTGAGAACTTCTGGGAAAATGCATCTGGCTACTTATAACTTGTATAGTGGTAGTTTAATTAGGCATTACACTTCCCCGACGGCAAAGTTACTTTGGCACATTTAGATGATGCTAAATGCTATTTGCGGTGGAGCATACCTTTAAGCTCTTATTTGTCTATCAAATTACATTATATTATCCTTGATCTGTTACTCAACAAAAACAAAAAACCAAATATTTGCCTGATAAAAGGGAAAGAATTGAGGAAGAAGAAGAATGAGAAGAGAGAGATCAAGAAAACCATTTTGGTATCTTCACTGTCATAACCGGCTAGTCTGCATTACATAGTTGATTTCTTCAGCTGTCCAATTAATTCTGTTATTAATTACTAACAGAATCATAACTCACTGAATCCTCTCCTAACTTCCTCGCATTGCCCTTTAAAGTTACTTTCTTCTGAGAATGGGTTTTGGTTTCAGTGTCAAAATTAATCAGGTTTTTAGGTGGAGGACAGTTGTGTCTGTGGGGCAAAATTAAGAACGCTGGTGATGACTGGATGTACTGGATGTATCCAAAGCCTCTAATGGATTTATGGTTGTGCTTTGTTCCAACTTCCATGGTTTTTATCATTCTTGTGCATGAGTTTCCCGGTGGTATTTTGATCCAAATTCTCCATATTTGCTTAATAAACCTTTTAAGTCTGTATTCAATAGTGGCTGGAATATAAGATGCATGGATTCAGGCAATATACACCATTTTGTTGGGGCTGATTCCTCGTGCATTAGTTGGGGCCATGCTTATTATGGCGAGCTGGAACATGGACCTAATGGACAGAAGTATGTGCATAGGATGTAATCGAATTTCTTTTTTGAAAAACTTGTTACCAATATCTTTTTTTTGCTTCTGTTTTTCACTGGGCCTTTAGGTCTTCAGCTGTACCTAAGAAGGTGGATATTCTTGAGGGAATGCATGTTATAAGGTATATATTAAGTATCAGTCACTTCTTCCCTCCTTTTGTTGATATCCCAAATTACATGTTTCACTATGAACGTCATGCTTAAGTTTTTCAGTCTGTTTTAGGAAAGCCCTAATGTTCAGGATATCTTTGAGAAATTATGATTGATGGGAAGCCTCCTTACAAATCATGTGATAGGTTTATAATGAAATGAGATTCTTATTCATAGCAAAATGAAACGTATGAAATGGACATATGGAATAATTATTACATTCCTTTTCTGTGATATTCTTTAGTTGAAACCTTTGATATAGTTATAATACATTTTTTATCTTGAAACAGTGTTGCTTTTGGTATGGGTCATTCCATGGTTATTGTTAATAAGACAGATGTTGGTGAGTGACTTAACCAGGTAGCTTTGAAATCTATATGGAAGTGCACATTACATTGCTGACTTTTAATTAGACACAGATGGCTTCTTACTTTCTGTTGTTGCCCATTTCTTCATAGTTACTTTACAATGACTTATTGAAGATCAGTGAGGTATATTGTGTGGGGAATTGTGCTTCTAGGAGGTTGAATGGACAATGAACAATCGTTGAGGCTATATATATATATATATTATTTTTGGAATAATTGATCATGTTGATTATTTAGTCACGAGTTATTTATGTGCTGGTTGTAACAAAAAACCACTAGATCCTTTATTTCCTATTCGTATTACATTTACAATTACAAAAGCCTTGAATGCTGTCAATTACTCAGATTGGTTGCCTCTATGCGGTTAATTATAGTAGATTCTGGTATTTTCTTATTACATTCTGTTTAGTATATAAACTGACAATGTCTATCTTCTCCTTTTTCCACAGCTTGATATATACGATGGCAAAGCTTCTGCTGAAGGTATGTTAGTTGTAAACTGGTAATAGCTCAAATTGAGTTAAATGTGTGCGGATAAATGTCAAACTTTCCTATGGTTGCTCCTAATTACAGGCTTGAGAATTATTCCTGACCTATCCTTTGTTAGCTGACTGGAAGGCTAATAGTCTTAAAACCTGGTAGAAGTGTAAACTAGTTGATGATTGATTATGTGCTGCAGGGATTGAAGAACCTGCGAGCAAAACTTTAGTGCCTAAGCCGATTGCTAATGAAGAGGACGACAGCGGTGAACAATATGATGATGATAGTGAAGAGCAAGTCAACGGTCAGGCGGAGGGCAAAAGGCAACGTGGTGGAAGTAATTCTGGTAAAGGTCGGGGTAAGACATCCAAGAAATCAGCTGCTGCTGAGGTGAAAGGTTCCGGTGGCGGGCGTGGTCGCCCTTCTACAGCAAATTAGACCTCTAAGTCTTCTCAAGTAAAGACTGGTATGAGAGGAAGACCCCGAAAGTCATGACATGTATTTTTAATGTCAAAACTGGAAAGTTTGTTCTCTATACGAAGATAAATGTACTGTGTAATTTATTTGCCGGTTTTCTGCCTGCTACCATTTCTGTATTGTTCTTAAAATGTGGCCTTGCTAAATCTCAAGTGTTACTGCCTATTTCATTTTCCATGGTCCCTGGGTGTGTTTTATTTGCAACCTTTGATCTCCTGGACGGTGAAATGTTGGTTTTTGAAGAAATAAGGCCAAGTATATCATGCTGATCCTTTGTCTCTCTCTCTCTCTTTTTATTAAAATTATCCAGTAATCTTTGGTTTCCCTGCTTAAGTAATGCATGTTTGACTGTCTACGTACAAGAATTATCTGGTAAGTAATGGTGCTTGAGAGACATTGCTGTCACAACCAAGTGTATCTTAATAAGTTATTGCATGGGAAATGTCCAAGGGTAGCCTCGTGACGAAAATCACGAATATGACATCGGGGACTAAGGAAGAAACTCACAGGTCCGCGTGCAGAAATTGACTTGTATTTGTTCTCTTGTATAAATACTACGTGGGTTCCTTTTCGTGAGAGATTTTTGTTCAAGTAATGTTAATGTCACAGTGATTGTTGCCCATTTTAAAAAAAAATGTATGCCATTACTATGATTGACACAGATGGGCAGGACCTTAATTTGGAGGGCGGTCGCACTTTCATCCTTTAATTGACCCATTGGTAAGCATGTGACCTGAGGAAACAAAGCACAGTTTTGAGCTAATAGCCAAAGAATAGGATTCCGCTATAGGTAGCGGGCTTATATAACACACACGACAAGACACGTACCAAATGCTGATGAGAAGACCGTAATAGCTTGTATCATTTGGGCTTACTTCTTAATCTTTAGTCATAATCGATCCTCCTAAATGTTGACTATTGTGGTATCTGCAGACGTACAGCAGTTGTCCACTTCTCTAAAGTCTAAAGGCAAGTATGAGCACTGAAATGAAAGGCTGCCAGCAGCCTTCATTCTTCGTTTCTACTCTGCCATTTGGTGGCATCATTCCATCGTTGGTGGAATTTCAATCCCATGCCATGCAACCTCAAATCACTGCTTAACACCCATCTAGGGCCCAACCAAATTTCCAGGTTGTTCCATGATGCTTGTCCTTCCTCATTGCAATAATTTTTATGTGCACAGTATTTACATTTTTCTTTTCATATGCCAATTCACACCTATTACTCCAGCGGACCAATGTCGTGCATTATTAGTTCATAATGAAGAGTTTATTGGAACTTTCAATGGGTAATGATTAGTTGGATCTGCAGTGTTGCATGTGAACCATGACAGGTCCATAAGCTTTCAATTAGACCTCACACAGACACAGCCTCTGACGCTTTTGTGTGGTGCATAACTTACATAACCCCTTAGCTTTAAATTTTGTAATGGTGAAATTAAAAATCTTCATTTGGGAATATTTTAACACCAAAATTTGCTAATAGGTGGGAGAGCTTAGAATCCCATGTGAGAAGGGGTCCACCATGCCGGCAGGCCTATTGCAGTTAGATGTAAATGGTGGCCAGTCATGTGGCGTTGTACCTAAATGCCAGTCGAGTTGATTGCTGAAATGATTCTCTTTCTCTATGTGCCCTCCTCATGATTGTGACGCTTTGCTTCCTTGGAGATGCTAATGCTACCCTCATAGCAAACTTATATGCCCAAACAAATAAATTATTAAAAGTGTTTTACGAAGAGGTTGGCCTGTGGCATCTCACACCATCTGTGTCTTGCATTCCCATTAATATTATTATGCTTATAAGGGATGGGGACCATACAACCACATATAACTCATTCAACGAATAGTAATAGCATATCGTAAAATTATAATCGAATATAATGTTTTGTAATAAAGTAAGTCCTTGAAAAAGGGAAAGAAAAGAAGATAAGAGTATAGACGAAGAAGAATGAGCTTGCTCTGGCAGGTCTTGCAGACACTGTGCTTGTTATGTCACAATTGTTATGCCCTTTGTTGTCCTTGGGAGGAGCTTCAAATAAGTTCTCAATTGGAAATGGATGGATCAATTTCTTCTGGCTTCGCATCTGACATTTTTTTTTTCTTCTTTTCCTCTTTTATTGATAAAAGGAAACATTGGTGGGGGATCCGTAATTAGATTTACTTTATTATGATTAGTGTATCATAATTATTCTCTTGGTGGCCCCATTGTATGTCTACTCTGGAAGGGGCATTCCAAAAGCGAACTCACAGGAAAAGGCACACTACTACTTGCTTATACTTTCCCAACCAAAGACCATAGAATCTTCATCCACACCATGTTGCTTTTTCAGCTACTCTAATGACTTCGGGTTGGGGCAAAGCATGAAATTTATTGTTAGATATTTTAATAAAACTATGTTATATCTTTATTTAGCCATTTAAATATTTTAAATTGAAATGATCTCAAACATATATTGCTGCGAACGATCACCCGTGCATCCACAAAATGTATACTGGAAGTTCTTTAAAGGAAAAAAAAAAAAAAAAAAGAGCTACTACCTAGCCTTTTGACATGATTAACTTGTCAATGGACTTGGGTTTACTAGATGTCTTTAACAATCATTTCCAAACTCCAAACTAAATAAATGATTTTGATGACAGAACTTTTATACTTGCGTGATTAAAACTAAACAAGTCAATGTCATCAAAAAGAAAAAAAGGAAACTAATTCAATTGAAATGAACCTATTTGAAGAAATATAGAAAGTGCTGGAAACATGTCAAGCGTTGAGCAGAGACGAAAGTAAGTCCTCTCCAATTTGTTTTTTCCAAACTTCTTAAAATTATTGAGAGAGCAAAAGAAAGAAGAAAAAGAAAAAAGAGAGGACAATGTATGAAATTATATAACGAGTTCCATCTCTCTTTCTCTCTCACAAATTAAGAGAAATTAAGGGGAGTAAAAAAAAAAGAAAAGAGAATATACAAATTGGAGTAGAAACTGGAGAGGCAGAAGAAAGAGTATGCATTATCTACAGTAGTACCAGGTGGTGAATAAGAGGTGCAGTAACTACGTAGTCCATATCGGATGAAACTGTTGGGAGTACGTGTTGGTCAAAATGAGCCACATGACACCGGGTAAATTGACGAGAGCTCCCATGTGCATTTGTAAAATTACCATATAGAGGAGAGCTCCCATGTGCTCTTACGTGGCTTCTCAAAACTCAAGCCACGTTTCAATTCACGACAAAATAGCTGTCAATGTAGTTGTTGCGTATGGACGCTGTCTTATCATTTGTTTAACACGATTGTATCCGATATGATATGCATATTTATGCTCAAAAAGATTTATAATGGTAGGATAGCAAAACATTGTATGAGAAGAGGGCTCATTATTTTAAATATAACTAATATAGGTCTCGCACTCGTATGGAGGTCCCACATTGGGGGGTCCACCCTCCATTTTCTTTAGATTAGATCTTCCGTCTTATTTTATGTTTCACATCAACTATACCTTCCATCATTTGTCCATCGATTTTAACATTCCAACGCACCGGAAAAAAGAAAAACAATTTAGATGCGTAAATAATCATTTATTTTATCATCTTATAGTCCAGTTAACTATATTCAATACATCATTGATATGTATCTGCAGTGAGATCAATTATTATTCTAGTTTGATTTATTGCCATAATATTAAATAAAAATTGAAATAATTTTTAAATCATTTATCGATTCTTAGGATGCAAGGGGGAAACCGTCTGGGTGTCACACAACCTTGCGGTTACGGATGGATGAACATTACTGCAAGCGAAGACAAACTGTTGTAGATTATCGTCGGAGCACGAGAATTTGAAACGGCACTGTAAATCTGTAATTTATCGCGAGTGATTTGGCCATGGCTCAGGAGTGGATAAGATATTTTGAATAAATGAATTAAATTAAAATATGACAGCTTTTTCTTTCCACTGTCAAAAGACTCAACGTGGATTACCTCCTCTTACCACCACCATATCATACACAACGCGGACTCCAACTTGATATATTTAGCTAGATTTAAGGAGGGTGTTGAGGTCCGTGTTTTAAAGCTTGGGTTTGGTTTGTTACACTTACCATTTCCAATGCGGTGACCGGACGGGTCTTGACTCCCACGAAAAGAGAGTGCGAAGTGTCAAGGCTGAGGAACAAACTGCGAAGGAGAGAGACATGGGAAAATCAGCTTCCTGCTTCAAATTAATAATATGCGGCAGTGATGAGGCGGACAGCAACGACGATTACCAAGTGTCTGAGGTGAGGTATCTGATTGAATCGGGGTTATATCATTATTACAAAGTACTAGCTTTGACTTCTGCTGATCCGAGGCTGCTTCTTGTGGTAAATTACGGAAGCTGCCTCTCTTCTGGTTCTCGCATTGATAGATTACTAGGTTCTGGGGGGATTCGGTTCATGCTTTTTCCGATTCATGAGTTTTATTTATTTTGCTGCATGAGATGCCATCCATCGTCATCAGGAATGGCCAATGGCGGTGTTTGGGTAACTTCATTACCAGGAAGTAATAGAAAACTTCCATCCTCATATACATGAATGCAAGCAAGTCTACACTCTGCAGTTTTAGTCGTCGTTTAATGTAGTGAAAGTAATGAAGATTTTTGTGTTTTATTTTTCTTATTTACAAATGAATGTTGGGGAGCTTTTGACGCTATCTAGTTGTATTTTTTGCTTGTCATTTTTCTGTATCTAAAAAATATGAGATTGGATTGTTTAGGATATTGAAACTCATTATCTCCAATACCACATAACGACACCCAAATCAAATCTTACCAATGTGAATTATTGTTTTGACGTAATTTATAGGCATATAAAATTTTAGAACTTCTGGAGGCTTATGACATTTGATAGCAGTTGACTGTCCTAGTGCCCTGCGGATTTTTTTATAACGATCTCATATAAATTGTTTGCTAGATTTTGAGATCCACGGTGAAAGGTGCGTTGCGTTTTCATTGGATGAAGTTTATGCAACGCACATCACATGTAAATCAAGTAGTTGCGTATTTTCACTCAAGTAAATTTTATTGGATAAGTGATAGATTGAGTGGAATACCTTTGGCATTATGAAAGGCACAAGACTTAATCAATTATAATATGATTATTAGAACGTTAGTTAATGTGGACATTTATTTATATATTTTCATAGTATCGGGATGCTCTTGAATTTTTTTATTTTTTTTTCCATTGATATCTCCACATTCTGAAGAAGCAAATGCATTTACAATGTAATATAGTTTTGCATTCCATGGGTAAATAAATTAAAAGTGGGTTTTAAAATATAATTTAAGATTAATAAAATAATTTCTGCAAAACTGGAGGAATGGGTTAGAATGGAGTTACCAATCTCATCTTTGTGTATTGTTGTCGTAGAAATGAAATGGCATTCCATTGCATTATTGTGTTCGAAATATGTTATCAGTGCATATATCACGTGTAGTTCTGACCAAATGAAAATCAATTGGAGGGGTTAAAACAAATCGTTAGTCACTTTAGCTTGCCTAGATTCACCAAGTTCACCTGGTTGCAAGGTAATGCTTATTCTGCACTGAGAAATCAAGGGCCTGGAATGGAATCATCAGTCCAAGCCTTATTTTGTATCAAACCTAGGAATTCTCGTTCCTGCAATATGGAGCTAGGAGAATATATTAATGCCCGATTGTTCATCATAAATCTGATGTTTGCTTCATATGTATAAGAGAGAGTGTTTGTGTATATTTCATACTTGAAGACATGTATTGAATCAAGTTGTCCTTCACTAATGAATTGTTTTCCAGATCAAGGATTCTAATGACAAACGTGGTTGGAGTTTCCGAAAGAAATCTGCTAGGCATCGTGTGCTTAGCAATACTGTAATTACAGATACTCCATCTTCTGCAAATAAGGAGAGTTCAGAGTGTACTAGTATTAATTTCCAACCACCAGTTGACCCTAATGTTGCTGAGAAGAGCCACAAAACAAATTACTCTGATGAGAAACCCCAACAATTATCATTGGAAAACTCACAATTATCTGAAACAGTTGTCACTGAAACTGAGAGTAAGTTGGACATCAATCCACCGGAGTCTGTTGTTATCACCATCCAGGCTGTCATCAGAGGGTTCATGGTATGTTTTCATTTCAACTTTACTAGTCCAAGACCTCATAAGTGAGTAACAACTGTGACTGCCATATTACATATATTGCTTTCTTTTTGGGTATCTTTTAGGCTCGGAGAGCCCTGCTAAAGCTTAGGAACGTAGTGAAGTTGCAAGCTGCTGTTCGCGGGCACTTGGTTCGAAGGCATGCTGTAGGTACTTTGCGTTGTGTTCAAGCCATAGTTAAAATGCAACTCCTTGTGCGAGCTCGTCGTGCTCAGCAGTTACATCAAGATAAGCATGGCAAAAATAATGGATCAGAAATTTTGGTAAGGCTATATAAAATAACTGATTACCAAACACCTTACATGCTGGTCTAATCAGTTCAATTATTTGCTTGATAGCTACTAATTTCACGCTACTATCCTTTGCTGAAGTTTGTGATGCTTTTTGTTTTGTTTTATTAATCATTTTATACCTCAGTAGATTCTACACATATGTTTGTTTAACAGACAACTAATCATAGTTTGGTTTGAGTAATCAAAATTTTACTGGAATCTTTAAACTCAAGAGCTTTGCTAATGTCTTCTCTATTCCTCATTAGTGTTGGCCTTGAATCTCTGTCTCTTTCCCATGAGCAATCTGATTTGGATTCAGTATTCCTGTTCAGAAAAATGAAAATTTGTTCTTTCATATGCAATGTCCATGATCCAATTGTTATAGGAGTTGAGTTTGAGATGGTAGATGAGACATCTAATTGAAGGTGTTTTCACAAAGTCGCAAAAGGGTTCAAAAACATCTCAACTCCTCAAGTATGAAGCTGTCATTTCAACTTTTTATTCATCAAGCTCAAAGATATAAGGCATGGGAATTCAAGTAGTCACAAAAGTTTGTTGTGTTGTGCTAGTGAAATCTAGCCCTCGTTGTTCTCTCTTCTTAGTAGATGTGTTGTATTGGCATTAAGCTCTTATTGCATGAGGTTATTATATTTTTGTCACTGAGGAGATCCTTTATCAGATTTGTATTCTGGGTTAGCAGTTTGCTGCAAGCCCTTCTCTGAGTGCAACCGTTCTTTTCCATGGTTTAGGGTAATGGAAATCAGTTGACCAAGGCAAGTGTGAAGTACTCCTCTATAGAGAAGCTGCTTAGCAATAGGTTTGCTCATCAGGTATCTGTCTCAGTTCAATTGTATCATGTTTGTTGTCTCAAATTTATTAATTTCTTCTAAATTTTGTTGCTCTTTTCTATATAAAGCTGTTGAAATCCACACCAAAAAACAAACCAATCGATGTCAAATGTGATCCTTCTAAAGCTGATTCTGCTTGGAAATGGTTGGAGAGATGGATGTCTGTCTCCACGTTGGATTCTGCAGAGTCTGCAAAAGCAAGTTCAATGGTGGAACAATCAAATGACAATGAATACAGCACTTCTGTGTCTCAATTGGAAACAGGTGTTCAGTCTGAAGCTTTTTCTCAGCCAGCTGACCCAAAGCTCACTGTTGAGGAATCTGTTGTACCTTTGGAGGATGACGAGAAGGTTACTACTCTTGATACTGAAAAGTTAAACGTTGAAGCAAACCATTCTACATCTTCTCTTGTAAAAGATGACTTGGAACAGGCTCTCCCTGAAATGACAATTACGTCTGATGCTAAAGTAACCTCAGGAGAAATCGATTCTCACCAAGATAAAATTGTGGCATCAGACGCAAGTGCTCCACAAGAGCTTAATTCTCTTCCTCAGAAGCCTGAAATTGATAGTGAACAACCTAAACGATCTATGAAGAGATTTGCCACTGACCAACTAGAGACTGAGGGATCCAAATTTGGGTATGGATCAAGAAAGGCCAGTAATCCAACATTTATTGCTGCACAGTCAAAATTTGAGGAGCTGAGTTCAATGGTAAATTTAGGCTGGTCAAGCAGTTTGTCCTATCAAGATGCAGCAGTTGAAGCACCAGTGGACGGCGGTTCTGTTGTCACGGACACTGCATTTAGGCCGAAAGAGCTCTTAGCAGAGAATACTACTACGTATCCTTCCAGAATTGGTGGCTCTGAATGTGGTACTGAGCTCTCTATTACTTCCACTCTTGATTCACCTGATGTATCTGAAGTTGGGGCTATAGAAAATGAATGTGAAACCAAAGATTTAGCTGAAGGGATTTGTAATCCCGACAACATGATAAATCATGAGGCTGAGGCCAACGTTTTATATACCACTCCAGTTTGTGACTTACCGAGCTCTGGTCTAGATCAGCCAGAGACTGCCAATGATGATGACATCAATGGCAAAACAGTCCATTCTGCAGAAGCTGTTGATTCCAAAGAGCCAGCTCTTAAGTCTAAGAAAAATGTGTCTGATTTGCGCAGAGAACAGGTAGAATCTGTTGTGCAAGGTGTCCAAGCATCCCCGGAAGCTTCACCTCGTAGCCATATGACTGTCCCTGAATCACAAGGAACACCTTTGAGTCAGGTGTCAGTGAAACCTAACGAGAGCAAAACTGACAAAACTGGATCCTCCAATAGACGAAGGTTGCTGGCTGCTGGTAAGAAATCACCTGCAAATGCAACTCCTGATTCAGGATCTAGCGGTAGTAGGGAACAACTACCTAAAGATCAGCAGAGTGGAAAGAGACGCAATTCCTTTGGCTTAGCAAAACCTGATCCCATTGATCAAGAATCAAGAGATAACAGTAGTAACAATAGTTCTCTTCCTCATTTCATGCAAGCTACAGAATCTGCTAGGGCCAAGATTAACGCAAATAATTCTCCAAGATCAAGTCCAGATGTGAATGACCGAGAGATACACGTCAAGAAGAGGCACTCCTTACCGGGTGCAAGTGCAACTGGTAGACAGGGTTCACCACGCATCCAGCGATCAATGTCTCAAGCGCAGCAGGGCACAAAAGGAAACAGTGTACATCCTCATGGTATGTTCTATAGTCTAAAGAGTTTTATACTTTTATTTGGTTCTATTTATAGTTCTTTTATAATTAAATATACATTGTTTTCATCTTTTATGAAGAAAATTCATTATATGATATAATTGTTTTTTGGGCGTCATTTTCATATATGGATTATGTATATGACTATGGCGTGACTTGTAAAACTTTTACTAACGCAACTGAATTTTTCCTATCGTTATAACCAAAGATAGAATAACATACTTGGCCACATTCAAACTGGGATTGGAAAAGTATTTATTTATTTTGTTGTAATGCTCAATGACCTTTTTATATCTAGCATTGAGTCTGTGAATGTCCGTATACTGAATGAGGTATCAATTATCAAGAGGTTTTGCCCGTGAAGTAATATTTTCTGTCTTTTGAATGGATTTCCATCTCGCTAGATTAAGCAATGGAAAGTATATGGATTTTTTTTTTTTTTTTTATATGAATTATTTTACTAACCTCTTGAATTCTGCTTTTCAGAGAGGAAGTGGCAGAGGTGAACTACAAGCTGAAGTGTGCTGACGTGCCTCTACAATATTAGTTATGAAGGGCCAATTTGGAGTTTCTTATTTCTATTTGTTCATTCTCTGCGAGGGATAGCTGCTCAATTTTATTTGCCGGGCTTTTTTTTTTTTTTTTTTTTCTAAACCCTTAAATTTTGTTGACTTTTCTGTATTCTTTGCCTCCCCCACTCTCCTCGAATTGGAAGGTGGCCAGTTTGACAGTAGGATTCATCTGGGAACATACATTAATACAAGTGAGTGAGGCTTATATGTACATTATGCTCGCATTACTGCTAGTTTTTTTTTTTATAATACCCTGTGAGTGGGATGCGATTTGTAAGTACTGTTTGTGGTATAATTATGTTTGTTTTACAGTGTTCTGCCTATATGTCCGTAGGCTGAGAATTGATTGGCGTTACGTGGTGTCATTGAAATGAGCTGGATACTTGTATTGAGTATTGACACATCATTTTTCGGGATTTCTACGGGAAAATAAAAAAATCACCATTGCTCGTGTAAATCCTGACATGAACTCAAGTACACTGGTTTTAGTTGGCCGGCAAACTAACTGGTGAAACATCTTCGCTTATCTGCCAAGGATGAAGATTAGAAATTCTATTAAAATGTTAATTTTAATTGCAATATTGACATCTGAGTTTAAATTTAACTCGAACGAAAGTGGTCTTCTTTTTGGCATGGTGAATTCAAATTATAATTTTATGCAAAATCCGTGATGCACATACACACCAAACTCAGTCGTCTGGTACACGGTCATATATATATATATATATTTCTAATTTTTAATATAAACAAGTATCAATAATTTTAAATATATTAAATTGAAAAAAAATAAACATTTTTATCTTCTTTTATAACTTATATAAGATTATTTTCTTGAAAAAGGAAAAAAATAAACAATTTATAGCAAGAAAATATAATTTTATTTCCTAATTTTTTTGCCTCAAAATCAATTTAGTTTTTTAAATATAGAAAGTATCAAAATGGTCTTTAAAAAATAAAGATAATTTAAAGATCAATTTATTCTTTCAAAAAAATCAAATCACTTTAATTTTTCATATTTGAATCACCATTTTGATATTTTCTATTTTTAGAAGACCAAACTAATACTTTTGCCAAAATTGCATTTTCCTTAATTTATAATGTTAAACATTTTAATAAATATAATTTTTTAAAAAATATATGAATAAAAAAAACAAATATTTTGAATATATAATTTTATTTTATTAAATAGAGAAAGACTGAATATCTTTCAGTGTTAGAAGCTTCACACCCTGAGTTTATTTATTTATAACAATATAGTATATCTTTCACATGGTAACACTGCATTATATTATATATTAATATGATAATATAGTTTTATGTGCTTTAAAAATTTTTGTAAAAAAAATTAATATTCGTCAATATTTAGAAAGAGAAAAAGAAATTATCTTGTTGCTTTTACATTATAAGCTTTTTTTCTTTTTTTTTTTTGCAAGAATGCCTTCTTATACAGAACACTATTTATTTTTTATTTTTTTATTTTAATATATTTTTTAAAATATAAATATTTATCAATGAAAAATTAAAAAAAATAGTTCACAACACCCTATTATGCATATATGCATACCATGTTGGAGTGATATTCAGTTTTCTCTGTTTAATAACATCTTGTATTCAAATTATTTTTGTTTTTGTTTTTTATTTTCATATTTTTTGGAAAAATTTATACTTGTTAAAATTTTTAACACTATAAACTGTTAACCTTTTATCCTTTTGAGAAAGTAACATTTATATGAAAAATAAAAATACGTGTCATACTTTTTATAAAATTAATTCTTATTTATATAAAAATTACATTTGTTGCACTTGTACATATATGGAGTTGGATCACTTCCGGAACCTATACATTATTGGAGATTCTTCCGTGACCACGTACACTATTGGATTATTATTTATGTAATTAATTTTTTTAAAAAAATCATAATAATACATAAAAGATATATTGATAATTTTAATCTTTGTTTTTTGATATAAAATGGTACCTTAAAACCTCCCGTATTTATACAATTGATTTGTTTGAGCTTAGATATAGGGATTAAATTAGGTATACATTCAGGTTTAGAGATTTTTGTTTTTGGAGACTTATAAGGACTTGGGTCTGAGAATAAAATTACTTTTAACTATTTGTGTTATTATGTGCTAATCACAATAAGTAACTAATTTATCATATATTTAGCAAGCTTTGGATAATGACTGCCCACGCTGTGCTATACAGTTTACTATTTGACAAGCATTTCAGTAATAGGGAAATTTTAGTTTAAGATTGGAAGTTGTAATTAATTATTTTCAAGAAGTTTATATTTTATAATTATACAAAAAAAAATACTTCGAGTTTAACGAACAAAAATCTATAAAACAAATTTAACATATTTTCAATTTTAAATAAAACCATAAGATGAAGATAATAATTTAATCTTAATAACGTATCAGTTTGATCCTTTTTTTTAATCGTTATTGTTATTTTTTTTCGCTTATTGGTACCCAGTAAAGGGTAGTACAAGAGGGGTAAAGGGCTTCTACCGCGATTTTAACTGAGAAACGATCTGTGGTTGCTTATGGGAGGGACTTGGACTAGGGAGGGAGCACGTGAACAGCGATAGATTCTGTGTCAGGAATAGTTAACTTATAAGAGGGAGGTGGTGTCTGACTAGGGTTTACTCTTGAGCTATGGCATCACACCATCTCTCTGCTTGATTCTTTTCATAGATTGATATACTGAAGCTGAAAAACGATTCATTTTTCTAAATATGCGTGGTTTACACAAATCCAAAAGAGTTTCATGGGCATCAGATTTAGATCTTTGTCAGGTAATAATTATATTTCAGTAAAGAAATCCGAGATTGATCAATTGATCGCGAATAAACAATACGATGATTAAAATCCAATAATCAGTTGTCTAAACCCTAAATTACGTTTTCTTGTCTACTTTCTTCGATTGATCATTTTACATCTTTCATCGTTATATATATTCTATATATGGTTTGATACATTAGTAATATCTTCCCGAGGTGTTGTTAATTAGAGGGCTATATCTTGCCCTGGAATAGATACTTATGGATAGAAATTCCGTTGCCTTTTTTTTGGTCTAAATATTGCCAGTGAAGTGAGGTTTTTGGCCAATTGAGAAAGCTTCTATATTCAAAGGGTATTTCTCTGAAGGATTGTTACATGCTTAGGATCGGTGTGTAGTACGAATTTAGTATGGCGTATATTATTGTTGGAGATAGAGCCATATATATACAGCAATTCTTGAGGAATGCCTAACCTGTTTTGAACGCAAGTGCATAGTAAGGAAATTTACATCTTTAGAGATGCCTGAAATTGGCTTTGATTCCCCTCCCCAAAAGTAAAAAGGGAAGAAGATGAAAGAGAAGTCCGGTATCTTTAGTCATTGTGTTTCCCATAAAAATGATTACAGCTACATAAGAAACAAATCCAAAATGACAACGAACCAACTCAAAATTTTATGTTTCAAAATCATGGATTGGGTGATAATTTGCTCTTGTTACTTGAACTTCCTAGGAATGTCATGCAATGAGCATTTGTTCATGATTAGTGGTACTGCTGCATTGATGATCAGAGTGCATAGAAAGATGGGATATATTCAATGTAATAATAAATTCCTCTGATGTGAAAAAATTCGTCAATTTTACTATGAAAAACTGGTTTTACATGACAGAAATGTAGTGTGCCTTAGCTTGTGTTCAAATTTGTTGACTTTGAACAATAGCAACGGCACCTGAATGACATGTGAAAGAAACAAAGTACCATTGAATCTTGCATGAAGTTTGAAGATTATAATGAATGTGAACTGAATGTTTAATAAATTCTTCAAACAAGAATATATATAGTAGATGCTATGAGGATTTTGTGACAGCTAAAGGACCAATAAGAATTTTTGAACTGTTAAGAGTAAAATGTTTGTAAACAATATCTGTGTGCAAAGAGACTATATTTGAAAGTTTCATTTCAATTTTAAGGAAAGTAAGCATCCCCTCCTGGGGTTGCAGTTTGTTATTTTTCCTATACAGCCCTGATTAGTTATGCTAACTTGCTATATTTAACTTAATGCTAAGTTACTCCGAAGAAGTCCTATGCAGGGCAAAGAAATCTCTGCAACTTACAGATAAGACTTAGGTAAATTCTAGATGTCTAAAATGGAAAAGAATATACCGAGGGAGAATGAAAAGTTGTGTCACCTGCTCAGTTAAGTTTTCTTCTTATTTCCCCTCATTTATTGTAGATTTATCAACTGTATAACGGTTTCCATGGTGTATTGGCTTTTTTGATGACACAATCCTGTTGGCATGGTACTACTACAGAGAAGGTCATAGATAATTATGTTTGACAGTTGTTGCCTCCATAAAGTAATATTACTTTTTCCAGGTGTTGCTATTACCCAATGTATCCCTATACTTATTACGATACATTTGTTTTCAATGGCTGTGGATTAGGGATAATTTTTCTTTAGGGGATTGGATCATCAGTGGTCTAAAGGGCTTTAAAGTCTTTTATCTTTGTTAACTCTTTCAGATGTAATGTACAGAGACTATTCAACTCATTTTGGCTATAGTTTAGAACTTTTAGCCTGCAGCAACGTTGGTAAATCTTTTCTTTTTCGTGACATCCAGTGATTTGTTTTATGACTTAGTCTTTAAATATTCCTCAAAACCTGATATTAAAGTTCAATGTGAAGACATTTTTATATAACTTAATATAGTAATTCTTTAACCTTTTCTGTTTGGACATAATTCAACATAGGATCACGCATCTGTAATATCTCGGTATTGCCTCATGAGTTTATGCTCTTACAGCCATATTTATCATTACTTCATAGTAGTGTGACATTTGTGGTTAAACTGTTCATAATAAAATTGATTACAATAACTTTTTTGGTTTGCTTTGTTTTTGAACAGGAATCTTTCGTCATATCAAAATCAAATTCATGTGTTGCCCCGTACAATGGCAATTGTCTCTTTTAAGAATTTTAGATGCCTTTTTTATTTGTCAGCTTCTGCATAGCCTTTGTTTATGTAGGTTGCATTTTCTTTGGTTCCTTCAACTGAAATTTATTTCCATATATTAAATTATTTAGTGTGGTTGCAACTTGCAAGTGTCTGTGTGTTTGAGAAATGAAAAATCTAGTGACTTTATGCTGTTCTCTACTATCACAAAGGTCTTTTCTGTCAAAGCTGATGCAGTAGAACTCTGCAGCTTAAAAGTATTCCTTGCCTTTCATTCTAAGAATTTGTTCTTTTTCTGTTTGAAAGGAGACTAAGCACAAGATCTCAGCCACTTCCAACATGGGAGGGCCAAGTCATAGTGATAAATTGTGGAGACCTACTGCTGGTGAATGCAAAAGTATTGGAAGAAAAGGTGACAGAAACCCTTGGTTGGCCAGCCAATTAACACAAACACCACCTTCTGCAGTGTGACTGCACACAATTTGTCTGGGGTCATTGTTGTTTGACACCGATGGAGAGAGGGTGACAGTGTCTGATTAAAGACCTTTTACAACAGATTGCATATTGGATTTAAAAATGTGTACAAATTACTTCTGATCACGGATTTGACATTGGCAGAGTACTCAATGTTTCTTGCATATAGTTCTCAATGGCAGTCATGAATAAAAGGGCGGACCCCTCTATTCACAGTTTAAGGCAAAATTTTCACTACGTGTTCAGATCAAATTAGAGACATGCATATATTGCTTAGTAGAAGGACAAGATTATGAACTTTATTTATTGCTTAGTACTAATATCTAGGAGGGAGAATTTGGATGCAGCTTCTTTCCTACAACTGGCTGGGGAAATTCAAACTTGCTTGAAATGAAGTAGAAAATATTATTAGTTTCTAACCTTTTGAGTGCCTAATATTTAAAATTATTGGTAGCATGAGAGTACCTTCCAGGTCTTATTCTGATATTTAAGTATAATTTTCATCTCCAAGCGTGTAAGTAGGGATTGGAAATAAGATTGCCCACACTGGTTGTAGGATTTCTAGTTGAATGTTGAAAATATAAGGATTTGGGGGGTGTCTCTTTCCCTTAGAACTTTGCGCGTAAAATGGCATGATATAATATGTGATTACTGTGAGTGCTTTTGCTTCTGTTGCCAATCAGAATATGCTCAAAAGCTTAGTGCCAACACCTTTCGTTTTGGTTACATTTGAATGACAATCATAGATTGTGGTACATCATCAGAGTTAATACCCGCAGATGAAATCTATTATGAATTGTTTTGGTGTTTGCTGTTTTGAGTAATGTTGATTTTTTCCTTTCACTCGTGAGGAGTAAAGGTGATCATAATCAAGGTGGAATTTGTTGGCCACTTTTCGCTAGATTCATTTGTCGTGGTATTTCATTGTTGTTTACTCTTTTTAATGTACTTGCATCCTAGATGATATAAGATTATCTTCTTTGACCTTCAAGAAAGAAAAAGATTATATTTTTTGCAGTTGAATGATTTCCATAGTTCTGTACTTGTTTTGATTTGATATAAGATGGAGTCAATAATGTCATTTAACAAGATCCTTTCTAGATGTTGGTAAATGGTAATGAACAAATGGTAGAAGCGGGCACAAAATAATGGACTAAAATCTCTTCATTAAACAGGTTAGATTATTTTTATCAGAGGAATGTCCTTCACAAGTTGGGTCAAATTTTCAAGATCACCTCCAAGCAAAGACATCGTTACTGTTGCATCCAGGTGGAGCAGGTTCTGATGACATTCTACCTCCTGGCTTTGAGGGAACTCAACCTTCAAGTCAGATGCAGATTAAGCTGTCCCAAATTCCAGTTATTAGATGGACTAGGCCACTAAAGGTTTCTTTTTTTTCTGTTCAGTTTCTGTGTTGAAATGTTTCCTTACTAAATTTCTTATGGCTTTTCAAATACGAAAAATAAATAAGGTGCAAGAAAAGCTCAAGGTTTGTCTCATTATAGTATAATTTTTTAATGTGTTAGTTTTTATCAGATTGTGCTGAATCTCACATGGCAAGTGGTGGCTGGGGAAGAAAGCAAAGAGGTAGAGGATCAAACTCAGAGGGAGATGAAAGTACTAGAAGCTATTTATCCTCGCCCATCTTCCATTCCTCCAAAGTTCGATTCTTCTCTTGCCTTGTACAAGAGTTCCTCTTGGATTCAACTTTTGTCATATGAATAAATTTTTTTCTTTAATCCCTTTAACATGCATGCAGCCCCTCTGTTTCAATGGATGTAGAAGACTCCCATTTCAGTGATGATCAAACTGCTTTGATACCAATTACTCCCATCGAAGATGAAGATGCAGCAGTAGAAGCATCATCGGAAGTTCTACTTACTTCACAACCTTTTTTATTTTCCAACTCTTCTTCAAGTACGCAATTACCTCGTGCAGTAGAATCTGATGTAGCTGCTGCTGCATCTGTAGCTTTAGCCAATATCATGGAGAGCAACGAACATGGAAATTTGATTGACCATGAATTGCTAAATAAAATTCTCAGCAACCCAGAAGTCATTGAGAAGTTGTTTAGAGATTATGGAAATACAAATAACTCGCAACATTCATTCAATGCTAGGCCATCCCCAGTGGCTCTTTCACAACCACCTATTACAGTGAATCAAACTGAAACCAGTACACCTTCATTAGGTGCTTTTTCAGCCAGCCCTTCCTATCCTCTCTCGAGTGGTGGTCGAGTGGGACCTGTTTCTCCTCAACGAGTTCCTCCTCCTGCAGTGAGTCCGGTTAGTGTTGGTGCTCCTCCAGCAAAGGATGTGAACTACTATAAAAGTTTAATTCAGCAACACGGTGGAGAAAGACAAGAGGCTCTTCCTTACTTGGGCAACATTCAGCAGCCAGTACGAAATCAGGAGACAGCCCAGAATTCTAGATTCAGGGAACCAAAACCCAAGATAATGAAGCCTTGTATATATTTTAACAGTTCAAAAGGATGTAGGAATGGTGTTGACTGTGCCTACCAGCATGATGCAACATGCCAGCCACGGAGTAGTGCTGTGCCTAGCATGCAAAGTTCAAAGAGAACCAAAATGGATAGCGAGATTAGCAGTTCGTTAGACTCTTAATTTGGCAGGTTGCTGAGCAACTGCTTTTGATGAGTGGTTATTTGAAACCGCTATGTGCAGCTTTTTTCTTATGTGTACCATTTTTAAAATTGAAAGGCCTCGTTTTTGGCTTACCGATCATCTACAGGATACTCTTATTGCAGATTTTCCTATAAATATATAAGAAAATGTCAATCATTGAATTTTGATACAATGGCTGAGATTCTACAAGACATTCTACAATAGAAAATTTTACTGTAGGCAATCCAAATTCCCCTTCCCTTGATTGAGAATATGCAGAAATTGTTGTTTTTCTTACCTTATGCTGCAACTGATTGCAGGTATTAATCCGCTGGAAAAGATATATATATTTATTTATTATTTCTTGTGGCATTGGGATGAACGGTGATATAGGTTGCACTTTTGTGGATGTTAGCATATTATGATACTGATATTAAGAGCAGGAGTAAGTAAGAATTTGAAAATATGTATATATGATAATAGAAATTAATTTTACATAAATACCAAAAAATTAAATTGTGAAGGCTCTGCCCTTTCTAATTGGTGTGGTTTAAGTTACTAGATCATTGGTATGATATCATGTGTATAGTTTTAAAGCTAAATTATCTTTTCATTTTGGGGTTTAAATATACTACGTTAGTTTAATAGCTGCTTTTATTTTGGTTATATGAAACGGATAAACGGTTTTATGGACAGAAACATGTGTCGCTTAAGCTTGTGAGCTTAGATCATCTGCAGGCTAGTATCATAAGTGTTGCCATTGGAGGATCAAATTAAACAAAAAAAAAAAAAGTGAAATGAAAAATTTTTAGCCAAGCAGCATATATTTTGTCCAATACAATAAAGAAGAAATGGATTTTAATCGTAATCGCAGCGTCCGTTCCAGAATCTTCGTGGCCGTTCCTCAGGCATTCCTCATCGTGGTCATCGGCTCATCGCTCACCGTTGCTGGGTTGTATTGGTTTCTTCTATCAATACCATCTCTGTTCTTCAGCCACATCTTCAGTACTACGTCTACTCCTCGTGTATTGTCTCTTTCTATTATGATATATTTACTGTAATTACTCCCCTGTGACTGCGAGAAGTTATTAACATTCAGGCTCATAAAGTAGGAGAGGCAAGGAGAGACCGTAAAAATGTTGAAGTTCCTCTCAAGGGTAAGAATCGAGTTCAATGCCTTGGACCCACGGACAGCATCGTGTATGGAGTTTTTGGCACAGTGCAACGCACGAAAGGCCAAGGAATCAAACCCTGCTTGTCAAGTGGTAGTGAAGCGTCGAACTGATGACCACCCGCCACAAATTACTGTCACTTTCGTGAATGGGGTTGAAGAAGTGTTCGATGCAACATCCACCTCTGCGCAGACCATAAGGAACATGATTCTTGAAAAAGGTCAGCTCCTGGAGACTGAGCAAATGTTCCGAGAGGCAGGTGAGGCCTGGCCTGTCATTATCTCCGAGGAGGAGCTTCGCCAACCCGTGCCCAGTATTAAAGTGCGTATTATCTTTTTTACAACCCGGATCATTTATACTTGGTGAATATCTTTTTTTTTATTTTTCTTTTTCCTGAGAAATTTGGTTGAAAAGCTATATCTGAGGAAAGTATTTTTTTTCCCTTGCTGTAAAAATATACGGGTATAAGTATGACCTTCCTTGTGAATTAAGTTTTCTGTACTAGCGTTTTTTAAATTGAATTTCGTTTGATGATGTTTGATATTAAGTTGTCTCTTGAATTCTGCTTTAAGTTGCGTAGTCCTATGCAATTTCTTTTGTATTAAGATTTGTCGTTGAACTTTTTGTTTGCTTTCCATGTGATCATTCGACTAGCATTAATGGCTATCAATGAACTCTGTGGTTTCGATCTTGTTATAACAACTTATCATATGGTATGTGCAAATAGATGGTTCTAATTTCTAAAGCTGAAGTTTTTACGGGATTAACGGAGAACTTCCTTTATTTCTCTCTGGGATGCATCGTGGTATTTGCATGGTAGAAAATACAGAGATGTAAGATATGTTGGCACCTATGAAGCATAGACACTGGAGGATTAGAATAATGTACTGACACAGTACACACTTGGTCACATCTGTTCTCTGACTTACAGTATTGTTATAAATAATTTCTAATGTTCAACTATTTTTCGTGGTTTCTGCGAATGCAATCTAAGGGTAATGGTCCTTCTAAAATACTCTCCCTGCCCCCCTTCCGCAAATGAAAAAGCAGAGAAAAAGCTTTCAGATAGAAGAGAATGGCTGTGATGCTTCTCCTAGTTTATGTGGGATCCGAAGGTTGAGAGTAATGTCAGTTTCCTAGAAGATACATGTACTTAGCGTTCGTGCATAAAAATAATACTTTTTTAAAAGAGACGTTCACCTTCCCACTGGTGTGAAGCATAGCTTATAATTTAAAAATAGTCTCTAAGTTTACTGAGCTTTTTCATGATAATTACCGTTCAAATGGAAACAACGTATGTAGCAGATGTGATATTTGAATTTTATCGTTGCATATTCTTGGAACTGAATGAACGATATTATTGCAAATTATATCTGCAATTCTAAGAGCAAGTGTAATGGATTCTTGATTATTGATCCCTAAGATTATACTTTCTTGGCCGTTTTCATTTATAAAGCATATTGACGAATTCTATGTTGCTCGATGCAGCATGATGAAAACCAAGTAACCAGCCGTAAAGATGCAACTATATATATTCTTGTAGATGTACTTTCTCTTTGTGAAATTCAGACCTTCATGGGTGCTAAAGTGTACTTGATAGTAATAGTATGACAAATCCATAAGATTCTGTTTTGATGCATGTTCCACAGCTAATTACATGTGATATAGTTGTTTCATGGAACTTTTCTGTTGTGGTTAGCAGGATGTCTATGCTTTTATACCTTTGTATCTGCATGATTTTACCATATCTATTCTGATAATTCTGGTACTATGGTTTTATGTTGTAAATATTGCTTTTCTAAGTATTATTGTAACTTGCAATCTGTTTGTGAATTCGATCTGTATGAAATCAAGTACTGTGGGAGCTTTAATACAGTGCGAGGTTAAATGTTGTTATATGCCCCATCTTGCAGCCAAGGAAAGCAGAAGAGAAGAAGCAGTAGCTAAATTTTGTTCAGTTTAGCCTGTTAATAGCTGGGAATCATTCTGGATTCTGTCACATCTATGCTCATTTATTATTGGTAGAAGAATCCCTAGCATATGATCATTCCGGCTGTTTGCATCCCTTGCTGTTATAGACTGGACTACATATGGTTGACATAATCATTTATGTTTATGAATTGTGGAATTTTATAAAATCTTAGTTCTTTCCAGGTGAATGTGTCAAGAAATAAAACGTGGCCAATGCAATCCTCCCATTCGCAATGTAGGACTTTATTTTTACCATTGCGTGTGTGCTTGGTTAGAAGAATTTTTGTTGTGGATTATACCCTTTTGTGGGACTGGATTAACGACCTACAGCTACAGGTGCGAGCTGGTCCCTTGGCTTGGACGCCTATGTTAAAGGCTAAAGCCAGAGGCAGTTTGACCAAAAGGGATAAATATATAACAAATAAAATATAAAAAGGTCAAAATGGATGTACAAAACTTGAGAGAACCGGCTCGAATCATAGGATAAGATAAATTCGGTCAATTTAACCCTCAAAATAATTTTTAACAAATATGGGTCAAGAATCAGCTAAACCCATAAAAAAATAATCAATTTTGGCATTGAATTGATCAATTTTTTTTTGTCAAAATCAAAGTTTTGGCTCATGATGTTTATTGTTTAATAAATATTATTCAATCCATTTCATATAGTTTGTTATCTATGTAAAATATTTTAACTGATATTTATATCTATTTTAAATGTTATTTTATAATACATATATCAATTCAATTATAAAATTTTTTTTTTCTACATTTATATATAGTTAAGAAATTACTGCAATCTAATTATTGAATCGTGTATAGCTTCAGTTCGATTTTGAAACATGGGCATGAATGCGATTGGACTGCATTGGAAGGGATATCATTTTTCTCTAACAAATTTTCTCAACTTCATATGTTCTAGCAAACCTGACCTCAACTGAGGAATGACAACTTCGTTGAAACATTATGGCTTTCTGTGGCCATTTGGTGGGAGGTGGTTTGGGATACACTTGTTCATTTCATGGTACTGGTGCATGCAGCTTAGTAACACGTGCGTCTTCCAGAATCTGATTTGACAGTAGTGCGAATGACAAATTTTGGATTATGTAAGAGTTGTTAAGTTTACTACTTCTTGGATGATTTTGTGGGTCAGATTTACATCTCAAGTTTTTCTTGTGTCTTCTGGTTTGGGGTATGTTTTCTGGAAATCCTTTTCCTTTGTGCTTTGGTGTCATAGTTTAAGACCATTCTCTTTGATGGCGCATTGGGTTAGTGAATTATGTGCAATGTCACGAAGCAGTTGCCTTATGCTACTGATGGTTGAGAGAAAAGAAGGATTGATCTTTTCAGTTTCAGATTCTTGTCTATGCATCACTATGAGATGTGCTCTCTCAGTGAAGAAGTTGCGAGAGACAATTATTTTCTTCGAGGTATCTTCCATGATTTTTTGCTTGGAGAAAAATATGACTTGTTATTCACTTTCGAATTAGTTTTATTTTCGTTTTTTACAAATTAAAAATTTTAAAATAGTTATGCATTTTTACATTTAGTCTTATTTTAATTTTTTATAAATTAAAAGTTTTAAAATTATTTTTCAAGATTTAACCCAAAATTATTTCTCTTTATATATCACTAAGTTTAAAAATAAATAATCATTTTAAGTCAAATCTTTAGAAGTTAAAACTATTTTATAATTTTTAATTTATGAAAAACTAAGATAAAACTAAATTTAAAACTGAAAGGTTATTTTGAGATTTGTAAATTGTTTCTCTTTATATAGCACTAAATTTAAAAGTGGATAATTATTGAGTCAAACTTTGAAAAGTTAAAACTATTTTATGACTTTTAATATAGAGAAGATCAAAATGAAATTCAATTTAAAAGATTAAAAGAGACTAAGTTCAAAAATAAATAATCAAAATAATCATTTTTACTGGTTGTTTATATAGTTTTATGGGATGTCAATTGGAGTAATTTTTTAGGTCTTATTGGAAAATAATGAGAGGGGTTTAAAACTTACGAAAAAAAAAAAAAGGTTAGAGGGGTGCCTAAAGAGCTTATAAATAGACTTCCTTTATTTTTTTTATTTAGGCACCACAATATGCACAGTCTTGGGTTCAACTACAAGGATATAATCAAGGTTGTAGATAAAGAAGAAAAGAGAGGTTTTAAATTCTAATAAATAAGAAGATTAAAGGTTTAAGAAAGAAGAGGGGTACCTAACAATCTTATAAATAGCTTTCTTTATTTCTTATTTAAGCACCACAATATGCCAGCCTTACACTTAACTATAAAGCTGTAATCAGAGCTTGAGAAATTGTGGTTTACAAAAAAAAGAGTTTGAGTAATTATAAATTTTATAATTTTGTTTATACAAAAATTGTGAATAAAAAGTATTTGCAGTTTTATCTGTTCAAAAATTATAATTATTAGATTTCACGAAAATTTTCCTTTTTAGTTTGTAGATATTTGTTCATTTGACGACTGAACAACATTAAATTCTGTAATTATTTTCCTTTATCTATTTACCTTTATTTAAAAAATCATTTCGAGGACCATGCTCTACTAATTTGGTTTTACCCAATTGAAGTAGTTTCAAGATTCAAAATTCACTGTTCTCACATGTCTTGAAGTTAGTTTAGTATATTGCTATCTTAAAATTTTTCTTTCGTATATTGTAACTAGGATTGCTTATGTATAGCCTTGTATCAATATTTAAAGAAAAAATGTGCCTCCTATCTAAAATCGTATTTATCTTTGGATTATACAGCATGAGTGAGTTCTTCATACGTTCTGATCATGTTCTATTTAGTAATCTTCCTCAACTTTTTAACAGCGTCACATCTGTAATTTCGTTTTTCTTGACACATTTTACGTTCCGCAGCCATTTCCCTTTAAAAGGGCATTCTTGCTTTCTCAAGATATCTTCCAATATGATTAGACCAAACAAGAACTATTAGCTTAAGAGACAGCATGGGCGTTTTTCTCGCGACATCCTGTTAGATCTCTTGAAGAGGTACATGATCCTAGATTTTTATTACTTGTATTCTTTTTTCTTATTATTATTATTGTGTGTTTTTTTATTGGTTCGTCAACTTATGTATAATGTAAGTTAAGACATAAGAAGCATACTTTTAAATAAAATATGTAGCTGTATTGTATTTAATGCGATATTTATATAAATATTATAAATTTTTTTAAAAAAATATGTTTTAAAAAATGTCAAAATAATATCAATTAATACTTTAATTACATTTTTGTTAAATGTAATATTATTTTATTATTTTTATTTTTATTTTAATATTTTTTAATTATATTTCATATAATATTTTTTTATTATTTAATTTTATTTGTTAATATATATATATATATATATTTATACTTATATTTTAAATTTTTTAAAATTAACATATCTTATATATTATATTATATCATATTCGATATTAGTATAAAAACTTCTAATATTTTAATTTCGTGCCGATTTGATCAAAGACAATCGGCAGCTACGGCATTTCATTTTCATGGCCGTTGTTGACAGCCTTCGTATCTCATAATTACACCGTCTTTTTCCGATTTGGGTTCCTTTATAATCTCTATTTCAGAATTGTCAATTGGTTTATTTGACAAGATTCCATTTTTACTATGATTTCTACAGTGTGAAGATAATCAATATATATTCAAAACAAAAGGATATTAATTTGACATGCAGAACTGGCATTTACAAATGGAGGAGCAAATAGAAAAATGAATACTTACCGAAAATAAATATCAGGTGACGCTCTTTATTAAGGGATGTTCGTAAGGCTTTAGAATTTCTGGTTGTAATTATTATTTATATACTTTTAGAAATAGTTATGTATAAACTGATATCTAATGATCAAATAATATTATATATCTAGAGTTGTTAACCTGCTTTTGACTAAAAAAGAAAATCCAATTTGATTAAACAATAGGAGACTGCCTTTACTCTCACTGCAGTGCACTCTGGACTGAAGAAGAAACAAGCATTTAATTCCCGACGGTGCCCACTTGCTCCACTACAGATCTCAATCTCGCGAATTTCTTCCTCTCTGGTCTCTCTTTTTGTGTGTGTGTGTACCAGAGACGCACCATCTCAAGATGGGTTCTGTTTCTCTTAAAATAGGAGATGGAACTGCGAGATTCAAAAGAGCGACTGTCTGTTCTTCAGCAGTCAACATCCTCATGATCTTCTCTGTTATCACCACCAATCTCTTCGCACTGTATGCTTTCACTTATTCCCCCAAACACCATCCCAACCACCTACTTTCTCATAATCAGAAGAACTTCTCTCTCATTTCTGAACAGGTCTCTCTGATACTGAGAGAGATCGATTCGTCTCAGAAAAAATTGGCCCAGATGGAGAAAGAGCTTCTTGGGTATGAAAATGTTGACCTTTCCAGACCTAATATCGCAAATGAACTTAAACTCTATCTCCAACACCACCAGCTCCCTCTGGGCAAAGATTCGAGAACTGGGATCACTGAAATGGTCGCCTCGGTCGGTCATTCCTGTGAGAAATCGGCGGATTTGTTGTCCCAATACATGAATTACAAGATTTCTGGACCTTGCCCCGATGATTGGAGTTTAGGGCAGAAACTGATCTTGCGTGGATGTGAGCCATTGCCGAGGAGGAGGTGCCTTGCTAAATCTGTTTCTAAGGTGGGTCTTCATCCTTTTCCTATCTCCCTTTGGAAACCTGTTGGTAATAAGACTGTTAACTGGAGCGGTCTGGGCTGTAAGAATTTTGAATGTTTGAACGGTAAGAAATTAAGTAGAGATTGCATTGGTTGCTTTGATTTGGTTAATGGCTATGAGAATCAGAGATATGTGAAGGCCAGAAGCAAGAATGATTTTCTCATTGACGACGTGTTAGCATTGGGAAGTGGAGGCATTAGAATAGGGCTAGATATTGGAGGTGGGTCCGGATCCTTCGCAGCTAGAATGGCTGATAGGAACGTCACATTGATTACCAACACTCTGAATATTGATGCACCATTCAGTGAATTCATTGCTGCAAGGGGCCTTTTTCCTCTGTTCTTAAGCTTAGACCATAGGTTCCCATTCTATGACAATGTGTTTGATTTAGTTCATGCTTCAAGTGCCTTGGATGTTGGAGGGAAGCTTGAAAAATTGGAGTTTTTGATGTTTGACATTGATCGAATTTTGCGGGCTGGTGGATTGTTTTGGCTGGATAACTTCTACTGTGCCAATGATGAGAAGAAAAAAGGCTTAACTCGTTTAATTGAACGGTTTGGATATAAAAAGTTGAAATGGGTTGTGGGAGAGAAAGTTGATAGTGTTGGATCAGGCAAATCTGAAGTCTTATCAGCTGTCCTTCAGAAGCCTGTAAGAGTGTAAAGATTAGGAGCTTATACAACAAATAGCAAAAGGTAAGAACTCTTTGCTTCTGCGTGCTCTCTGTATGTGTTACAACAAACAAGTGGAATAAGTGCACGATTTGCTTCTCTAGTCTCTACCAACTGTAGCCCAACAATTGAGGTGACATATCCTGTATTTTCAGTTCTATTTTACATCTTATCCTGTATTTGGGTACTTAGGTATATTCTAGTTGATTAGTTTTTATGAAATGAAAAACGAATTACATTTTTTTTGGCTGATAATATTGCTTTAAGTCTCTTGAATGTACTGTTGAAATTTGCCTTTATTGATTGCAACTGATTCAATCATTTGTTTCTCAAAGTGCAAGACTAACATGGTGATGTAATTATAAAGGCGGATAAGAGAATTTCCTCTTTGACTTCTCACATCCCTTGAATCAAACTTTGTTTGTGGATCAACTCCTTCTCGTTAATATCCACATTCTACCTCATGCTAAGTGCTGTAAAACTCTTGTTAATCCTTATTTTCATACACTTTAGATCGCGGCAAAACTTACCTTCGTTATAGTCATTATATGCATGACCAATCATTGAATGCCCAAAAGAGATTATAATTCACTTCCATCTTTGTCTTCTTGATCTTACTTACAGGGCTTAACCAATTAATGAAAGGATGATTTAGCCAGATCTGGATCTTGTGTATTTGAATTTTGGTGTATATGGCGCATTTAGTTGTTTTGGAAAAACTTAATGTCTACTTTGCAGAAAAAAAGAAAAAGGAAGAAAATGCAAATGCACCAAATGCATCAATTTTGAAATACATGGTATCCAAATTCGAAATAGCCCACACCTGCTTCATTTTTTTGTCAGAATTTCGGACGTCATATTTGTAGACAAGCAGTTGTAGAAAAAAATAACTAGAATCGATGTCGCAATTTTCTTTTCGTTTGTTCTTATATAATCTATTAATTCGTTTGTGGTTCTCTTGGTACACTCGAATCTTCTCACCTTTACCTAGATGATAATTTTCTGTCTCGCTGAACGTAGAAGTTGGGATGGAAATGTCTGCGTTTAGTTTCCGGATCACTAAAACAATTGGTCAATTGTATTTGGGGTTCGATGTGAGTTCATTCTGAAATGCATGAGCACTAGTTCGTTCCGTATGAGATCTGTAGGTTATGTATAGACTTGTAGTGCCTTAAACTTGCATTAGCCTGTGATTGTTACTGGCATAGAATTCTCTGCAATGGCCACGGCTGAAAATTTCAAGGTTGGGGCTTTCCCATAATCATCTCATGAAGCAAATACCAGTTACGCCACTGACTGGAGTCGGGTCAATCGGAAAGTCAATCGCAGGTGACCATATCCGTCCTACATTTACATGTGCACAGCACACAAGTGAGTCTTTGGATTGAAATGGTGCAAATTTGATTTTGGATCAACATCAATATAAACTTATTTTGTTTGAAAATGAATTTATACACGATACCGTGATTTGTATTTAAAAAATTGTATCTGCAAGGTGAATTTTGCTTATAATATAATTCATCCAACGTTGTTTTTTATGACAAACATAATTTGATAAAAAAAAATTAATACCAAATCAAATTAGTTTGTTAGTAAGATAAATTTTCATTTTAATATATATATAGAATTTTTAGCGTTTTAAATGTCAAATTAAACATACTATTAACTTAAGCATCAATTTTAGTAGGTCTTCTGTCATTTGAAAGTTAGCTGACTGGTGGCAAGATTGTGTTTAATTTTCGCTGTCTCGCTGGGGGCTTGTGTTTCCCCCATTGCCTGTGACAAAAAGAAGGAAAAAATAACAAGAGTAAAATAAATTTTAGGCTACCTTAATTTTATTTTCTGTTTTAAAATGATCATTTAACTTTGAAGTGTTTCAAATTAATTTCTTAAATTTTCAAATCATGTTACAAAAGGTTATTTTAAGTAAAATATATTAAAAATTTAACACCGTTTATTTTAATTCTAACATGGCAGTTTTATATATATATATTATTTAAATGATGAGTTGACACCTAATCAATATTTAATCTCCAAAATTAAAATGAAAAAACAAAAGCACAAAAAACGCATCTTCAAATTATATTGTACAAAGGGGTATCAGCAAATGAACAAGACAAGAACAAAAAACTATTCATTGATAAAGAAGTCTACTCTCTACTAACACCTACAGTAGCTCCAAAATAGCAATATTACCGCCACTTAATGAGAGAATAGAAAGCACAGAAAAAATTAGCAAAAAACCCCATGAATAGAACATAATGCTGCCATGGCAAGAATAAAAAGAAAACATTTAATTTTAGCAATACCCAACTATAAAGTGCATAATCAATATATTAGAAAAAAAAAAGCATATGATTTTATCAATATTTATATAATCGTGTAGAAATGTAAGGTTATAGAGACATGATCTGTGGCAAAATTTTCAAAGAAAACCTTGAAATATAATGCATGAAAAGTGACGAAACTTGCGTCACCCACTTCCACCCCACCCCCTCCCTTCTAGAGAAAGGTGCGAAAAAGGAGATGGATAGCACGACAAGAAGGAAGGCACTGAAGCTATAAAAATGGCATCTCCAAAGGAGGAAGAACAAAGGACCCAATGACAAGAAAGAAAGGCCGATTCAAGGTAAGGTAAAGGGCGAAATTTTAAAGGGAGTGCCGAGTCAAAATTTTAAATGCATTTTTTTTTAATTTATTTTAAAGCTAAATATTAATTATGTGCCAACTCATTATTTGAATTGTGAAAAAATATATATGACTGCTACATCAATATTAAAATTAACAAAAATGAAGTTTTTAACAAATTCCACTTAAAAAGGCTTTTTGTAACACAATTTAAAAACTAAAAAGATTAATTTAAAACAATTCAAAGTTAGAAAACTATTTTAAAACTAAAACTAAAGTTAAGGAACTATGCCACTATTTTAACCTAAATTTTAAAATGGTACACCCATTAATATGCATTGTTAAATTCCTTTTTATTTTTACATTATTTTTCTGTTTATTTCCCTGAACCCTGATTGTAGGAATCTTTATGCGTGTTATCTTCAATGACATTTACCAGAATGTGTAAAAAGGGAATAAAGTTTTGTGACAAACCTTATTTGACTTAATCCCTATTAATTTCACTTACCTTGGACGCGTCAAATTTTTTTCTAAGCGGATATATAATTTCCATTTATAAGAATGTCTCACTTGATGTATATAACCCTTCAGACTTCATCGCAACAATTGACAGAAGCTACATAACAATAAACCATGAATCCATTCCTTGTCACCTTTAAAAATAAGAAAAGCTAATATAAAAGAGTACACCCATAACAAATGCCTTTAGTTGAGACCGTAAGAACGAGAATGTCAGTTAGAAGGAAATCTCCAAAAAATGGCATAGAGATCCTAAGTGCAGCCACCCGACATGGAGCCATTGATCTGTTGCACCGCAGCACTGTTAAGAAGCTTCATTCCCTCCTCGCTCATCTGTTGAACTTCCAAAGGCGATAAAATCCTTATGCAGCGCACACACCCCACGAATTCCCTGTACAACACAATTGGAAGCACAAAGTAAGATTTTAATTGCCCCAGCTCTAAAACATCAATTGAACTAATCAATTTTGAACTTCAACGAGGGATACCACATGTTACAATGACAAAAGGTTAAGGAACTTACTCCCAGGGATCATCTCCAACAAGTAGAACATCGTTCTCATAATCTACGTATACCAATTTCCATCCTGAACCTCTAGTGTCATTCAGCAGACCCTCAAGTCCAAACATGCGTTCAATTGCGGAGATCAGTCCCTCGTAGTTCTTAAAAGTGGTTACATCAATTGATCTTCCTACTGATCCAGCCTTTTGAACCTGTCAGCCCAGAAAACCAAAACCATTATATACTCCAAGTTTGATCTATAGTTATTAAACGCAGATTTCAAGAACTTTTCACCACAAACCTTTGTGTAGGTTCGCATGGGTGCAGCAACTTGCTGCCATGAGTTATTTTGCAGAAAGTTGCTTTCATCAAAATCAACGTGGCTTGAAGATGTACCGCCTGAGTTGTCTGGGATGTCTTGCAGTGGAAAAACATGCGACTCTGCCAGACTTGCCGAGGTTATCTGAGATTGGACATCCTGGCTCGAACTTAGGTTGCCTACCATGCAATCTGATGGGTTCTGAAAATCCCCATCCTTCAGCGTGCAAAACTCATCTAAAATCGTACTCGAAGTAGAAGGATCAACCAGGGTACTTGCACAGTTACTAACATCGACATTAACACTACTGTACACCCCACTTTGATTATTGCTCTCAGCTGATAGATCCTTCAAATTGTTTGAATTGGATATACCATTAAAGTTATGTAGCCCTTGTAGCCCTTGCTGAGACGAGGGTGTCAGCTGGTCTGCTTGAGGTAACAACTTCAAATTTTTTAGATAATGATCCCACATTTCTTGGCTCATGGAGGGTAAAGGGGTGTTAACTGCTTGAGGGAGAAGTGCAGACTGTTCTTGCAAAGTTGACAAAGGACCAGTTGATCTGCTTATTCCGGCAAAGGGTTGGCAAGAAGAATACAACATCCATTCATCAACGTCTGGTTGAGGAAGTAGGCCATTTAAAATACCGTAATCAGATTGAGGAACATCAACCAGTTGAGAAAGAGATATTGATGATTCAAACTGAGGCTGCGTGGGCCATAGGCTCTGGTTTTGGTTAAGGAACGTCAATTGGCTTGCATGGCCTAGTGAATTCACAGGGTTAGCCGCCACTTTTTCCATGTTGCAACCTTCCATAGAAGGTAAGTCAATTATACGATCAGTTAAATCCACAGGTTCCAATTTTGTCTTATCAGAAACAGCTCCAGAGGATTGAGCATTCTCAATTTTGGGCAGAGGATGCAATTTTCCAGCTTGATCACTTTTCAACAGGGAATGCAAGTTTAAGGCATTAGACTGGTCCGGGAAGGATTGAGAATGATCTAAACTTTTAGGCAGTATGCTCCCTGAACATGCAAGACGAGCATTTTGGTTTTCTGTTGTGAGTGTGATCTTCAACTCCTCTAAAGGATCACTCTTGGCAGAAGATTCTTGCTGCATGGCTGATGGAAAGGCTCCAGGATTGTTAAAAAGTTGAGGTTTAAAAAGAACTTTCATTAGGTGTTCCAAGTATAGATTTGAGATAGAATTTGAGAGCTCCACATTTGCATTTTCAGGAACTTGTATAAACGGCCTTCTTATCAAAGTCCCCCACTCATTTTCTGTACCTATGGACATATTTAGTCATCAAATAAAAGCCTTACTTAGAGTTGAAAGAGACATTTAAGAAACTTACCCAAAGATCCAGATTGAAATGGTCGTTTCAGACCTGAAGTCAAAGAAGGAAAGATAAAAAGACTTTCAGGAGTCTCAATTTCCCACGAACTAACTCTATTCTGCTTATCGCCACACCCCGGCTCATCCCACTCCACCTGTTCATGTAGGTATCATAAACAATTTACTGCTGATCTAGGAAAGCAAGACAATTATGCTGCAGACCTTTTATCATAGAACACCATATAAATGTGAAAAAAAAAAATGCGTTGAATGAGTTGCGAGCTCCCAAATTCACCTGAATATTTCTCCACTTGGAACCAGGCCACCTCAAAGGATCCAAGTCGCTGATACCAACTATTGTGCCCATATATCTATAAAAAAAATGAGAAATTTCAACATCCTTCTGCATGTTAAGGTTCTTGACCACATCACATGTTGGTGCCTTGGTTAAGTAATATTATCTAACAATAGCAGAGAATATACAACATGCCATGACATTCTTCAGTCGATCATGAAATTACCTGCGCTTTCCCGATTCCTCTGTCTCAAACATCATACCAAATCTCATGCCAACTGAGAGTTGGGTACTATATACAGCTTTTCTGTATTTAGCCAGTGGAATAACAAATTCTGAAGGGCATGCCCTACAAATAAGGAGACACTACATTAAAATAAATCTTCCCAGAAGCCATACTTGATATAAGATTATATCTGAATAAAGACCAGGTAAGCGTATGAATATACTAAACTATACCTTGGGTTGTAGAAAATAGTAAATGGGCTCTGATTAGCAGCAGCATGAGCTGCAGCAGCAAGTACACCAATATGCATGCTATCAGCAGAAAGGACAGATGAAGGCAATGTTGTCTGTTGACGATTAGCACGCCTTACACCAACCAGCAATTGTGATTTCTCGTCCCTGTCAACAATGATACAAAAGCATAAATTATTATTATTTTTTGGTCCTCTTAACATTTCAAATTTATAATGCAAATTTTTGTGTAAAGACTCCAACAAGGAGAATAGGGACTCTGCAGTATATGAATTTCGCAGCCTTAGCTCTGCACAAAAATTATGTCACATGTTTGGACATGATAACATTGAATTTATATGCATGCTGCAGTTACTTGACCAGAAAGATTGACAATTAATTGCTGTGCACAAGCAATCTGTAGAACATTTAGCTTGCGGAACATGTAGAGTATCTAATACATGACTTCCTTTTCCTTTTAGGAATGAAAATCATCCTCCATATGTTATATAGCTACATACAGCTCGTAACCACTAATTACCTGATAAAAAGAACAGCATCTCCAGCTTTTAGCCTTTTTGAGCCTACAAACAAACTCCATCCTGTTGTGAGAAGATGTCTCTTCGGCTGACCTACATAAAAAATTCAAAACTAATGAGTCCATCCAAATCCCGGCCTTTCCAGCAAAATGCATTCAATGGGAAAGCAATAGTAAGACATCTCTGCAAACTTCAGTAACCACAATGTTCCTAAATCCAACTAAAGGCTGAAACAATGGCGTATTGAACATCGAAACTCCAAAGTATCTTCACCTCGGTATATATGTCGGAATGTCCAGGTATTATCATGCAAGTCCCGGACAACAAGTTCCTGAGTTGGGGGTTGAATGGTGTAATCCTGAGATATAATACATCAGATAAACTAGAGTTCAGGTACAATATTTTCCGAAACACAAGCAAAGAGGATTTCCCAGCAACAAAGTGTTGTAGGCGTACCAAGAGAGGAAAGAGCTTTTCCGCAGCCCTGCGAGGTACTGAAAAGCCACCGTGCGTGCTTGTGTCACTAGCAGTCAATGTTTTGCAGAAAAATTCACTTGGATGTTTACTGGGCTTTATCCCAAACTCAGATATAGGAAAGACATCTTTTTCCTGACACACGGAGAATTCCAACTTAAGAAGAACATCCAATATGAAAATGCTTTACTTTCATCGGTAACAATAAAAGCAGTTGGAGATCTGAGACTTAGTAGGTATGCAAGCTTACAGAATTCAATGGTTGAAGACTCATTTGGGCATATATTTCGTCTGTATCTTTGTCCGCCTATTATAAGATACAGAAAAAGGTACAAGCTTTTTATAATGCTAGAACAGCTTATAATCTGAATTGCGCACTTGAGGAGAAACACAACGACTAATTAATTCGCCCAGAACACTCACATGAAGTGCTACATGTTGAACTTGGCAAAGCAACTGAGATTGAAGATTTGGATAGTTTGGAATCTGAGAGGTTGCTGTTCTTCTGGTGGAAGCTGCTACCTGTTCAGATTTAAATTAAATAATAACAATTAGAGATATAACATGTTTTAATAAATCAATACTATTTGACCAACTAGAGAAAACACAGCCTAGAAGCTGTCCTCCAATTACAGCCAAAAAGATATCCAGGTCTTCACCACATTGTGGCTTCTTCTATATTTCTCAGCCTCAGAAACAAGCTGGACATGCAAACCTTGTTCACTACTTAAAATAAAAGAACGATGCAACTCCCCAGTCAAAACAAGGTAGATGTTTAGATGACTTGTCCTCCGTGATAAGCCCATATACAGTTAGCTAGTGGATAATCTAATGGCAGTTACATGAAAAATGTGTCACATTTTGTTTCCAGAATGCAAAGAGTGCGTTCGGTGATATTTAGTTGTATAGCACACAAGTAATGAACCAATTTCTCTGTCCGTTAGAGTTCCAAAAATGTTAACGATTTCAGATTTAATACTTGAACCGAATTTATTTTTATTTTTACTCAAATGTCCTCCTCCAGCAAACACAGATCAGTTATCTTAAACTGATGGTCGTTTGGTAGATAGAACCTGAGTATTTTGCAAGACTAGTTATGTTGAATGTATAGAAGAAGCGTGTAATGCTAGTAACAAAGTCTGCATCCTTGTTATGTGCCTAAGTTATCAGCATTTACATCAAGGTTAGAATCATGAATTTTTAGGATGAGAAAGTAGCAAAATGGAAACTGTTATCTTTTGCAACTCATAGCATTTAGTGTTGAGAACGCAATACTAAAATGTAAATTGAACTTGTAGACTACGAATAAGTATGAGTTGTAGATTTACCTGTTCGCTGTGTCCCTGAGGGAAATAATACACCAGACTCCCCACCTGAGGTAAGCTTACAAGTGGGCCAGCGCAAGCATGCCATAGCTCGGAATTTATAGACTTTCGGACCCCTGACATTAGCAGAATCAAGCTCAAGATGCGAGCATTGAAAACTTGATAAATCTTAAAAGATTAGATAGTTCAAAGCGATTATAATATATCTACCGGAAGACTTTAACATGTAAATCGTACTTGGTTAGTTCTAAATGATTCAGAACCTGAAGTATAAAACCATACATATACAGAGCAAAATTGAAAAGGAGAATTATGGCAAGGTAACAAACCAGATTGATCCTGCATTTCTTTCAACATCTTCATCTCGGCAACTAGAGATTGACCCCCAACAACTAGTCCTCCTGTTTTAATCTTATCATCGACGAAAGCCATCGCTCTCCACTTCAACGTAAACCACAAGAATCCATGTTTCTACGTCTTCGATTCAAGACCTGTGCAGTCCACCAAACAAGAATTTCTTACCTGCGATTGGAAAATAGTACGTGGAGTGATCCCATATTTCTTATTAGAATAAAGGAGAAAGAATCACATTGGTTGTTGGAGAAAACAAAAGAATCCAAGCAAAGGCCAAAAAGCAGAGCACAAAATGAAGGAACAAAACCTGCAAAAGGAGGTCTGAAAATCTTAGAGTGGGGCTTGGCACAACCAAAACCCATGGGTTTGCATCAAAGCACGCGGACCGAAGCACGAGTGGGGTGTATTATTGAGTTGAGTACTTGTTTCTATCTTGGAAAGAAACTGACCTTTCGATGAAACCACTCATCCCTACCCTTTCCTTCTTTCTTGTCAAGTAAAAGCACCATTACCAAAGCCCCCTCTTCTCTGTTCTCTCTCTTCCTTCTCTTTGCTTCAAACAGCAAAGAGTGTGCATGCTCCTATCCTGCCCTACACACTTTCTGTACACCCCGATTCCCTTGCAGCTTTAAACTGTGAGCAAAGAATCAGACCCAAATAATAAATCTTGTATAAAAAAAAAAAGAAAAAGTGAAAAGCAGAGCTAGGCTATATGAACACGAAAACAGTTCAGTACAGAGAGAAAGCTCAGACATTATACAGACACAAAATGTTTATATTTCTATTTTGATTTTGATTTGAAAAAGGAGGGAGAAGAGTTGTATGGAAAAAAACTCGGGAAGGCTTTCAGTATGTCCCTATATTGTCACGTGGGCTACGAGGATTCGCATTTGCATAGTTCATTCCGTCGTCTCTCTGGGTGTGTTAATGACTTCTCTTTCTGCGCTGCTACTTGTATTTTCACCTGCTCCTATTAACCTTACATCATGTTTAAAACCCCCTTTTTATTTTCGTTTTAATATATGTCCGACACTATATTTTGGGGCGTGGCTGAAAGCTGTAGCAACTTTTGGCTTGTAATAGTGCTGGTACAGATGTATTCATTCGTGGGTTTCCCATTGTACAGAAACAATCTAAGCTGTTGTGAGTATGGCTCATCATATTACACGCAAAATATAATTTCCTGAAAGCCGAGACCCATGTATTCGAGCCTGCCTTGACCCTGACCCTGGGTATTCGTATTGTATGGTATGTGGCTGATTGCTCCGCACCGCTTTGATCAAATTTTCTTCTCTGAGAATTCAAAAAAAAAAAAACGCAAAAGCTTCTTTACCAGCTTCGTAGCTTTTTGTTTTGCCTCTGATGTTTGACCGTTCCTCCCGCGTGCAGTTCACGACAAACCAATCGGGTAAAGCCCCTAAGAGTAGACTGACACGTGTCGATGCTATGTCTGTTTATCACAGCGCCGTTTTCCGGATTTCACATTTCACATTTCTTTCGTTTCTTCTTTCTTACACACCAAATAAAAAAACACCGAATTCATTCATTAAGATACAAAAGCTAAATGCAAAGTCAGGCGTAGAAAATAAATTAGATGAGAAAGTAGCTTTTATGGGGGATGGGATTATGAAAAAGACCTCATACTTACTAACCTATATAATTTGCTTAATTTTATCCGATGACTTGTGCATGAAGAATTGTGTTGATTATCTTGTAATCTACTTTGCTCATTTGAGAGCATGCCAATCCCTCACGGCAATCCAAAGCACTACCACCTCATCCCTTTATCATAATCTCTAACTTCCTCCCTATCTGATCCTTTGGTCTCAATTTGTTGGCCGAGTTGAAATCTTGAGGTCATTATAAAATAAGGAAGTACAAGATTTGTCCAATTGCATCAAGTTATGATCTTTACTTTTTAAAGCATCCCAGTCTAAAAAGCAGTATGTTTGCTAACTTATCTACTACTTGTATTTGGAGTCACCTGCTCTATGTAGCATGATAGCAATATTCCTTACCATCTTTGATCAATTAGGTCATATATGTGGAAATACTTTGGTTTTGGTAGAAATAAATGGTTTATAGTGGATAACATATATAGGTAGATGCCTCATGCTATGTTCATGATTATTTACAATGATTTCTTCCCTCATCACATATGTATGTCAGGAGAGAAAAGAGCTACTGCTGCTGTTAGTAGTTTCAGTAGTTAAGTTCTGTTAGTAAAATTAGTTGACATTGTTACACTGTTAGCAGTTAGTTCTGTTCGCTTTGAGAGCTACATATATATATATATATGATGTAATATCATTATCAAGATCAATTCATTTTCTTTCTACTACAATTGTTTTGTTTAGCTTAGTTCAGAACCTTCCCAATGTGTACCCTTCTTATTACTTTTTGTGCAGAAACTTTATTAGGGAATAGTCCATAATTTTAGGAAAATTTATACTTGATACCCAAGGAGGTATGGTTTAATATATATATATATATATATATATACAAGACAATAATCATAAAAAAAATAAGTTTATATTTTCATAGTAGTGGTTTTGAATAATATGTAACAATAAAGTGTATCTAATTACAGTAGTATAAAAAATAACGTTGTCCTGAATGAAATAAATACTTGAAAGAAATAAAAAGATATAGATCATAGTCAAACACGTAGACTATACATAGATATATATATATACATGTTTATCTAACGTACAAAAAATTGAATAACATGTGAGGTTCTGCTTGATCAAGCACGACAAAATCAATTATGTTTGTAATTTTTTTTCCAATGAATTATCAGGTATATTTATTTTCTTTCTGCAATGGCATACAAAAATTAATTCGAGTCTTAAAAAAAACGCAGCCATCGTACTTAGAATGGGTGGTCCCAGTTTCAACTAGTTGCCTCAATAGTTGAACAGTATTAAACATATAATAAAATAAAAGGGGTAATAAGTCAAAATGTCAATAAGTATGGTGGGTCCTGCTAATTTGAGTGTTGGACAAGAGCATGCGCATCCATTCATTAAAAAAATATATATATTAACAACGTGAGTCCCGATCAGCCAAGCGCATGCATCGATGTAAGAATATTGTTGGTATAAAACAACTTCGATTCCTCAGTTGTTTCTCACACTCTTCAATGAGTTTTGGAACTCAAATTTACTCCACCGCTTAACTCTCGTAACTTTTTCTTATGAGGAAACGAAAATAAATCTAATAAATAAATAAATAAGAAGTAGCGTGGCAGAGGGTAGAATGGGAGATATCTTACAGTTAACTATGTTATAAACTCAAGATGATCAGGTAAATTGGAGTCGCATTGGCAGTTTTTGAGTGTACGACCGAGAGCATTATCCTTTCAGTTCTCTTATAGTTAAAAGCGAAAAATAGATGCAGTTAAAGAGATAATGGTTCATAATTTTTCAACAGTCATATACAGAATTGCATGGGATTTAAACTTGACCATAATCAAGCTTGTACGTAAGTGGTATAAACTTGAAAGCCTAAATCATGAGAAAGTGATATACGGTGGTTGAATGGGTTTGACTTTGTGTAATGAGGCGTAATGAAATGGTAGAGCTGAAGAGAGTTTTTTTCTTCCCCTCATTTCATGATGCTGTCAAATGAAATATTCATCCCATGGTACCACCGAACAGCAAGCTTTTGGGGTTGGATATGAGCAGAGTGGAGAGTAAATTAGAGCGAAAAAAATGAAAAGGGGAGTGGGAGCTCACATCCAAATATATGCAGAGCATGAAGCAATGATGTGGAAGCGATAGCAACATCCCCCATTTTGCAAAAAGGGAGAAAGAGAGGGAGTGAGTGGAAAGTGATGGAGAACAAGAGGGACCCCATCTATTTTGGTCAAGATTTTGCTTTGACAAGGGATTTACATTTTGTTTGATTTGGAGGATGTCATGCGTCCCACTCTACAATCATGATTTGTTATTAGTCAAATAAAAGAGAGATAACCATCTTATCTTCGCCTCCCACGCCGCATTCCATTCTTTATTGTAATCTAGTACTTTGTCCATTTTATTCCAAGCCTCAAGTTCGAGTGTATACGATGCATTTATTTAAATTACAAGGATCAAGTTTATCACTTTTATCACTGCCTCTCTTGTCATTAGAAATACTGTATCGATATCTGAGTGTATTCTTAACTTGTGTCTCTCTCTTTTATTTCTTTTTAATTCTGATTATCATTCTTTTTAGTTATTTCACCGAATAATATTAAACAAGAAAAAAGGCAACTTCTTTACATAGTCTTGTGATTTGCGATTTTGGGAGTACATAAAAAATTAATGATCAATATTCTACCCCTATGGTGAGGGGGTACAGCAAGGGAAAGGGGGAGAAAAGAATAGATTGTTTAAAGAAGCATACTAAAGATTGTACATGCTTTACAAAACATGCAAATGATTGAAATTATTATGGAATTTACCATTTTATTTCGTTTGTGTTGGTTTCATGAGAAGAAAAACCCACAAGGGAACAAAATAAACAAAGAAACACACAAGAGAGAGGTTGAGGTTGGGGAAAGTGGGTTGTGGTCCACATTAGAGTGATAGAAGCAAAGGAAAAGGGAGAATGAGGCGTGGTGAGAGAGGTGGATGGAAGCAGTGTAGGATGTAGGGATATAAGGGGACAATGCCCTCTGAACCTTCTGATGAGAGCTATCTTCATTTTGTCTTCCAATCCCCAATTTCAATGCCAATATTGAAATATTTATTAATCATAATAATAATTATTATTATTATTATAATCATTATTTTTTATTTTTTGTGCAGTTACAGTGTGTAAAAATCTGTGGGCCGAGATTCAAGGCTGCTTTCGGGGCTTTCCATTCTCAACATTTCATTGCCCCATTTTGCCATTTCATTGCCCTCACCTGTCTGTAATCATGCGTATTAACTCTAATTACGTATTAAAGGTATTTATCAAAGCAGATGGGTGATTAATAGAATATTAGGGGTGGTAGGCTGACATAAACAGACAGTAACAGTGATTCCTTCATCTTTATGAAGGCCGATTCCCTCATCGTAATCAAATATCACTCCTATCACTTGGATGTAGGCAAGCGTATAATTTCTTGTTTGAATAAGCATTAAGAGCACACTGCTTTATATCTTTGTTCTTATCCCCTTCATCCTTAGGTCTAATCAGGTTTCACTAACTTATACATATCATTTGTTTGATATGAAATTTTATCTGTTACTTAGAATTTAATGACGAGTTTTTTTAAAAAAAAATAAAATGGATTTATATAACTTTCTGGGATATATTTGAGTTACCAGTGGATCAGTCATGTGCAATCTTATTGGGTGTACTCTATCAGATTCCCTTTGATTTCAAAAGAACAGTAAAATGAGGAAACGAGTAGAATAGAATACGAATAACAATAAAAATTAGAGATGATAATAACAACAGTTTTGCTTTTATTAGATTTGTGAATAATTGTAGTGAATGACAACTTGCTTTGATGAGACTCCATCAGGAGAGAGTCAGAAAAGGCAAGTAGAGACGAGTAAGGAGATACAATAATAATAAATGAATTGCGAAATCTTAAGATTCAAGGCACAAGTTTGCAGTAAAATTGTGAAAAGGCTGCTTTTGACTCATTGGGATACGAAGCAGAAGCTGTGAAGGCATTAGTTGGATGGATCACGCATGGTTTACTTGCTCTCAGGAAGCCTCGCTAAAAGCAATTATCAAATTGGGAAATTAACCCTACAATAATAAAAGCTCACGTGCGAAGCTCGCTCCTCCACACACTGTACCCCAAATATATATATATATATATGTACTTGTCTTAAATAAGATTTCATTCAATGAAGTGATTAGTCAGTTTGTGCGGCGTTTCTCTCTTTATGAATACGATTGATTAATAAAAGACATACATTTGAGTCCAAAGAAATAAAAAAGTGAGGGAAAGAAAGATCATCATCTTTAGTTAAGGCTATAGTAATTGGAGACTCAGACTCAACCCATAATTCCCTAACCCCCCCCCCCCCCCAACCTTAAGGTCAGGGCCCAAGAGACTACAAGCCCAAAAACAAATTACATTGATCATTGCTAAGCCCATAATCAAAGCAAAGCCCAATACAAACGTGGTTCTAGCTTTTTCCAATAAATTTCTTCAATACGGCCACTTGGATAGTCTTCCTATGCTCAATAATAGATCATCTTACAGTCTTCATATTCCGTGATTCTAAGCCTATGTGGAATGCACGTCAAATACTTTTGTTCACTTTAAATTACTAGTTTTGGTCATAAAAGAAAATTTTTCATCAAAAACCGCTTCCACATGGTGAAACTTCCTTGTCATACATTTGGTTTACGCTAGTTTGATATTGAGTCGCCCATCCAGACACATAAAACTGATTTTTAAAGAATCTCACAATTCAAGGTCATGTGTCGAGGGACTTCTTGAGATATAAAAGTCAAAGACATCCAAGGTTAGCGGCTGGTAATTACGCAAGTAAGAGGTTAACAATTAATTCAAATAGTTGGTGGTGATTTAATCTTATTTTAAATATGCATTGTGGAATTAATAACGCTGAGAAATCCTTCATCTGCCAATTACATAAAAAACCGAGAAAGTCTAGTATGTGAAAGTGAGATAAAAATATATGCCACTTTCAGCCAAACACATGGAACAGCGAAAAAGTTGGTATGTCGTAGATTAGAAATTGGAGTAAATTACTATTGTAGCCTGTAATTTATTTTTAATTGGATTTTTTTACTTTTATTCTTAATTTAGTTTTTCACTTTTTATTTTATTTTCAATTTAATTCTTTATTAATTTTTATTTTTGATTTAGTCCATTACTCATTAAAACATTCTTATTTCTAAATTCTCATTAATTTGAGTAATAACACAAATTAAAGCAAATTAGTAATTGACCAAATAAAGAATAAAAATTAATAAATAAAAAACTAATTAAAAACATAGTGATAAATGATCAACCAAAAATAGTACTTTAGTCTTAAAAATTGCAAGAACTTGAGTTTTCGCAGTTTTCCTTTTTATTGTCGAAAGGCACATATAATCTGTGCTATGTTTTAGTGAACATTCTATTTTAAGAAAGAAGGGGAATTTGAAAAGGAGGGAGATCGACATGAGAGATCATTCCAATAGCTTTTTCTTGTGGTGATCGTACCTACCCTATCATTCTTTACCATAATAACTTGCACGGGAAGATCCTATTGGAAACTCCAAGTTATGGTGAGCACAAGATTTTTTAACTAACCAATCAGCTATATTAAGCAGGCTAAGACAATCCATATCTTTATAGGGGATGTCTCACTTTGCATTGCACAGACGGGCCTCTTACACATCCATGCTTTCTCAGCCCAAATTTGATTACAGGGGTTGATTGCATAATAAAATGACAAGAAGAAGATGGGAGCACATGAAGAAGAAGCTGGTAGGGGGTCATTTTTTTGGTCACTGTGCATGCTGTACATATGATGTCATTATACATGTGGACTTAATTAACTTTGTCGCATGATGGAATTACAACTCTTAGTGGTCCAAATCTGCATCAAATCTAGCTAAATGGGTTGGGGGCATAAAAAAAGTTGATATATAATCCAAAGTTTGTTTGGCAATCAACTTACAAGGAGATTTGCAATGCCGGGAGGGATATAAAGTCCTCATCTTTCACCCGCATGCATATATACATATATATTATATTGGGAAACATAACAAGTATTAATAAATGAAATTATTGAATTTTATAATAAAAGGTGTACAGTAAGTTAAAAGAGTTGGAGAAGATGAGAAGTTGGGGGTTGGTGAATTATTCCCAATGGCATCAACTCCCATGTGAGCTCTTTGGTTTAATGACAAAAGTTTCCCCCGCAAAATCCAGCATTCCAACATGATTTGTAGTCTCAGTACTACTACAAACAGCATCAACCATCAAATCCTCCCGTTTTTTTTTTTTGTTTCTGTTTTTACTAATTATTATTAATTACTTAGCATAGCACCTTTGCATATCTAAGGGAAGAGAGCCTGTCCATTCTCGATCTTTGTTTGGTTCACCTATCACTCAATTCAATTTCAATTTTCAATTGCCTGCATTTCAAGCCAATTTGTATTTGAATTAAAAACAAAAACTCATTATGGGGCATCATGAGTGATTGAAAACTAAACAAACATGTCTGGTTGCTTCTCGTTTCCTATAGTTAGCGATTAAGGAATTAATTGAACATATATTATGAATATAAACAGTTCATTACTTGTTTTGAAATTGCCTCGGAGTAGCCATTGCGATCCAATTCAAGGCATATTGGTTATAATGTTGTGTACTCGATTCAGACAATATTATTGCATTATGATGTTCCAAGGACTTTTGATTTGCTTTCGGTGGCCCGACCCGACTTTACCTCGATTTCCTTTGAGGCCCATGTACATGTCAAAACTCTCTCTCTCTCTCTCTCTCTCTCTCTCTCTCTCTCTAAAGCAGTGCTTAATACATCTTTATTGTATTAGAGAAGAGGCAATTAATTATGAAATGGCTTATTGATGTAGTTATTAATTAATGCATGCCAATCATTTGGTATAATAAAAAATAAAACAGTTAATAGTTATGATTAGGGAATTGAAATGAGAAGAATTAGGGGCAACGTCTCACCCACCACAAATTGTCCTGTAACCCATCATAGTGTCTGCGATTCTCGTCAACCATGACTTACTCACGTCAACACACAACTATGAATTATTCCTTGATTATCAATTTATACTTTTGTGTTTTCATCATTCAAGAGAGAGAGAGAGAGAGAGAGAGAGAGAGAGAAAAAGTAAGAGCACCTGGGAAAGTGGATGTGCATGGACAGCTAGCAGTGTACGTTTTAATATGCATACATGTGATGGACAGTGATAACAATGAAATTTGACTGTTAATCGAAAACCAGAAAAACAAACGAAAACAAATAATGATCAATTCAACATTGGAATCGTGAGGAGGCCAGGTAGGTGATGTTAACACCCAACAACTGCATGTACAATTTATTGATGGTTCGTGTCAAGGAGTGCTTACCTGTTTGGATACGTAACTATTTCATCTAGCTCTACAACAAGATATTTCTTAAAAAAATATTCACTCAGTTCATAGAAATAAATAAAGTAAATATATATACATATATGTGTGTGTGTGTTTTACACATTTGCAACAGTGCCAAAAGAGACAAGGTATAACGATGAAAAATAGAAGACAAGGCTGAGATCAGATATAAGCTGGAATTTTGAGGTGGGAAGGAAGCGTGGATGTTAGGTAATAAGGAAAGGTAGTAGTCCTGGGGTTTGGCCATTGGGTACGGAAACTTTGATCATGAATGGACTAGTTGATTAATTGTCACCCCAGAAAAGATTACTAAAATCAGAAAAAAGAAATGGATCAAAGGGAAAAATAATGAAGAGTGATACACAAGTGTCAAGTATGAAATCATCAGGCAATGAGATTGATGTGAAATATTCTAACTTTCTGAGGCTGAGTAATTGTAAGAAAAAGCAGTGGGGTTGTAGTTATGGCTATAGATGGAAGCTATTAAAGTGATTGAATATTTAACGGGTAGGATTCTTATCAGGGTATCCTCACCGTCCAAAACTAAGCTCTGAAAACTGAAAAGCAGCTTCAAACAGAAGAAGCTTTTGGTCTGGGGGTGATGACGGAACCGATTAAGGAACATTACAGGACAGCAGAGAGATTGATTGGGTTTAGGCAGGCGTGCATTGACATCATCATGAGAAAGTAAAGATTTGTGGGACTAGTTGGTTTTCTATTTTGTGAAGGTTGTAAGGATTAAAATAGTGTAGTGAGTCATCTTTTGTTTCTTTAGAGGCTCTGCCATGTTCGTTCTTTTGAAGATAAAAGGGAAAAAAAATGAGAAAAGAAAAGAAAAGAAGAATCAGTTATATATGTTTGAGCCTTGAGTTTGCTATGATGCCAACGATATCTTTACCGTGCTTTCCCCTTTTTTGCTTGCGGAAAAAGTCTCTTTATGCAGGGGTTCAGCCAGAAATACGTATTTGTGTAAAACATGTACAACATATTAAAAAATAAAAATAGACAAATTTATCCTGAATTCTTCAGTGTTTTCAAGTATTTGAGGATATCGGCACTTTCATTAGCTGTAATAGAGTCACGCCATGTGTAAAGTATGTTAGAAAGAAGAGTAAAGGAAAAAAATTAAAAAACATTAAACCTTAAGTCTGTATATTTATAATATGACCCTACTATATATTTGATATATATTAAGTCACAATAATAATAAAAGCTGTAACTCTGCTATAAATTTTATTTATTTAACTTTCTAACCCAAACTAATATATGAAAAATATAAATATAAAAAAATAGAAGACTCTGGTGGACAGTTTTGTATATATTATTTAAATTTCAAAATGAAGAAAAATTGCATGAACATAAAAAAAAAAATTGTAGAAAATATTGGAGAAAAAATAAAGAATATAACGAAGAAAAAAGTTAATGTAATAAAATAAAATATTAAAAAAAGCAGAATGAAGGGTGTTGAGAGAGGAGAAGAAATAATAAAAGCTACTTGCAGAAAACACAGGCACTAGTAGAGACGGTGGGTAAGGGAAAGAAGGGGGTGAGAATTTTCGTAGACAGATTTCCAACCAAAAATAGTAGGATTACTTTATTATTATTTTTTAATTGAGAGTTTATACACACACACACACATATATATATATATATATATATAATTCAATTTAAAAATATAATAGAAGTAATATTTTTATAATTGACAATAAGAAAATGTAATAAAATTTGAGTGAATTTTATAAATTAGTATGATGTGATAGAAAATATATGTGTTAATTATATTGTCAAAATTAATTTCATTAAACAATTTTGCACTAAGAAATTACATTATTACAATTATGAGTGAATATATATTTATTATCATTAAAGTGTACATAATATAGCATTGCAAGAAAAAAGTAATTAGTAAATATTCTTGTTGTCCTCATTTAGCATGTCTGTGTCTTTGCACATTTCTTAATTTCTGTTAACATACTCTATGTAAATTTTGTTGCAATTTTTTTGTTAATTACATTACAAAAATCAATTTGATTTGTCCGTTAATTTACGTAGTTCAAACAATTGTTTCCTAAAATACAAATTTACTAGTACAACCATATATGTTTATTATTAGTTATCTCTACACAACATAATAATATATAAATAATTAATAATCATTCTCATTGTCTTCATTCAAATTCTCATATTTTACATGATTGTAAATGTTTGACATATCAAACTTATATAGTTGAGTGTTCTAGTCAAATAGGGAGTTGCACTAGCAAACAAATTAGGACAACTAAGGGTATTATAATTATAACTTTTCAATTCGTCCATGATGTTCATAAATTATGGGTTCAAATTCCACCTTTGGTGTCCTAGTAAATTTAGTTCTATTCATCTCAACAACAACTAATGAATAAGTGTAAGAAAGTTTATTACCCCAATGGTATCTAATAATAAAATTACTTACAATATTTTGGCTTAAGTCTCCAAAATCATATATAGTATTTTTTCTTACCACCCCCAGTTCAAACCCCCCAATCAATGTTTGAATATTGGAAATTAGAACTCTCACTTGCTAATTTACAACTCTTGTACTCCATCTGAAAAGGTAAATAAGTAAAGTTAAAAGAATAACAAAATATAAAGTGATTGCAAATTTAATACCATACATAATTAGATTAATTATGTCTCAATTGACGCACAGATATAATTTTTTTAGATTTGTCGTCAATCAATTGATTTTTTTTTTATAGATTTGTTTGAATATATTATGATGTAATTTTACAACCCAATTCAATCAAATCAATAATTTTTTGCATGGATTTTTTTAATTAGATTAAAAATTTTAATAATATATAGCTGTTCCACTCATAAAATAAGTATCCTACCAATATATCAAAAAATGAATGCACAGTATATTTGTCGAATATAAAAATATTACGAACTGATTATATATTCGTAGTTATTTAATTTTTGTAAAATGTAACGTAAGTAATTAATAATTATAATTGACAATTGAATAAGAGAAAATTGCTTGAATTATAGAGTGTAGATTTATCAATTCTTACACCTATTTTATTTATCTGATATAAGTAAGTAGATGTGTAAGTAAGGACATATTTAAGATTTAATTTTAAAAAGATAAAAGTTTTTATATCAAAGATTTGAATTAAAAAGAAAACTTTTACAATCTTAAAAAGATAAATATAAATTAAATAATTAAACAAAAAATGAAATTATATATAAAAATTATAATTTTAAAAATCTAAAGAGCACGAGCGTGCGCCACCTTAGATCCATCCTTATGAATATGGTAGTATGAATAGCAAGACGGGTGGTGTATTTCATTTGTGAGATGCATGGCTGTAGCATAGTTGGAACTTATTGTAGTCAACAAAAGCAAGAACGGTGGGACATATAAATAACGTTAAGAAGTAGATATATTTCTTGTGCACATACAATTTGAGTATATTAATATATTTAATTATAATGTAAAAATATAATTATAATAATATTAATATAAAAATAATAATATTATAATTATAACTATATAATGTATTCAAAATTAAAAATACACTAAAGATTTTATTCAAAAGTATCATTTCTAATAAAAAAAGATAAGAGAATAATGTAAATATATGTAAGTGTGAACTCGCGTTTGGAAACTTCGATTAGGTTACTCGTTCAAACAAGTTTCCTTATTTCGCGCTGCCTAATTGGTTTCTAATCGCTGTTTTGACAACGACGGGCCGTGAGGTGCGGATCAAATTCTTCATGCACACCCATATTTATATTATTATAAAATATTTCATTATAATTAACATGTTTATACAATAAAAAAAAAAAAATTTATATGTTCGCATTAGAAATGTGCTTATTATTAGGTTTCAATTATATGATATGACTATTTTAATTTTGGTCATCAATATCATTGATGTAATAGTTGGACTTTTTTTTCTAGTAATTTAAAAACGGGAATAAAAACTTGATTGGTTAGATGTTGGGCATTACATGCATCACACATAGGTCAATTTAAAAAGTGGAAATTTATGAGCGAAAAGGGTTTAGAAAATAAAAAATAGAAAGGTCAACATGAAGAGGGTACGTAGTGAGGTGAGGTTGGGAAATCAGAAATGCCAGCAGTACTATAGTTTGCATATATATATATATATATATACATATATATATAAAATAACATATGGCCTTAGTCGGCTCTCTTGTACTCGTACTAGTTGCTTCATTAGGTCAACAATATCTACAAAACTGGTACCAAACAACGCGACCAGTTCTCTATTTGGCTCTTTCACTTCTGCATTTTTATTTATTTTTTGGTTAAATATCCACCCAAATGGCTATATATTTTACCTTATCCACCATCCTCCAACTTGGTTGGTGGCTAGAAGGCATCCTCTTTTCACATGAAGCTAGCCTTCATTTGATCATCATATTCGTCCACATATATGATCATTAGCTTCCTTCATTTTATTTTATCCGATGATACCATTAATGTTGCTGAAAACCAAGAAGCCAACATTTCTATAATAAGTGTTATTTCGTTATTATCTGCTCTCGTATCTTCTTCTTCGATTTCCATGATGATTTAGGTGCATGCATGGATGTGGTAGAGATAGATTGCTGACTTCTGACACAAGATTGTGCAGTATCTCATAATGTGAGTGCCTATCCCTTCCTCCCTAATTATATCTTCACAGCTACATTTAATTGTTGGATGCATATAGCAACGGAGGCTCTCTACTGCCACTGCATGTGTCAAGTTTATCAAGTATTTCTGTTACCTTAACCCTCAGAATTAATTTATACAAGATACATAACGACAAAGTTGATATGATAAATGGTAGCATACACGTGGCGCTCTCTCGAGGTCCCTTTGCAATGCACCGAAAGTTTGTCGTCTCTAACTACAACCAAAGCATCAATCAACTATCATATATTCCTATATAAAGGTGGCTACTTCAATTATATTATCAGCTAATAAGTTGCTTAGCATGTGCCAGCTTTGGAATATTGGCAACAAAATTTTGGTATTTAGCACCAACACTGTGGGCTCGGCTTCATTTGGTCTAATTTATAAGTTTAGTTTTAGTTTAGATATTATATAAAGCTTATTTCCTCATAAATTAACATATGCAGGAAAATAGGGCATGTATTGAGACATTTCAACTGCCAACCATAGTTAATAATTAATATTTGATGAGCAAGCTGTTTTATGACACACGTCGTCGTTCCACATACCTAATTAACCATCTAAGGATAACTTTCTTCATCTTTAGTCCTCTGTAATTAAGTTTAAGGCCCCCAAAAACATCATTCAATTGCAAATTCCAGCATAAAATTGCCTCGTCTATACAATCAAACACACAAGTTTACTACAACTGTATGCGATGTCAAATTCCTCTACAAACAGTGTTAAAAGATGGACGGAAGAGTAATTTATTAGAGATACAAATTATGGCCTATGTATAAATCAGTATATCACTCGCTTAGTAATTTGGACCCTTTCATAATCATTGGTTGCTTCTGAACACCAGAGAAAGGGCGAGTTAGGCCAAAAATGAAGGTAAATTTTACCGTAAAAATAAAGAAACTAAGTAAATACTTTTTTATCATGTTAGTAACACTTATAAAATATGTTGAAATACCAGTATGTTCAAAGTTGTTATTAGTTATTTTAATGAAGTTTAATTCTTTAATATGAAAAAAGTCACTTGTACAAAAGACGTGAGTGGCAATACACGTAGGAATTGAGTTTGATTTGATGTGATAAATAAAAAACACAAATTACAGCTTGGGGTTGGCCGTACAAAAAAGTAGAGGAGAGAGAGGTGGGTCCGTGATACAGCTAGAGTACAACGAAGCGGACCCGAACCTGGACGAACTTTCCTAAAAGTACCAGTCTACTGTTTTCTTTGTCATCCCCACTTCATGTATTTCGCCTCTTTTCCAATGACTCACTCACCCAATCAATTTTTGGAAAATTTGTCTCGAACACCTCATCCCTCTTGAAATTTAAATCTTTATTATTATTATTTTAATATTTATGTATATAATCATACAATTTATTTCATATTAATTTTTTAAAAATTCACTTTTTTTCAAAATATTAATTTCTCCTCTGCATTTTTTTAAAAAAATTACTTTTCTAATAATGAACTGTATTAAATAAAAATTTATTTTTGAATGAAAATTTTAAAATATAAATTTAATTTTGATAAAAGAATTATGCTAATCTATAATTAAATCGAAGCGCACAATAAGCGGAAGATGAATGGATGACATGGAATTTCTTTTGTCAAAGTAAAAGGAAAAGTTAAAAATATTTATAGGGGGCTTATAAAACTACACAAGAATCTATTCTTTCGGGATGCGTTTCAAAAGGAAAGGAGGATTGGCGGTGCCATGTCAGCATCTGAGTGCGTGACGTCGGATACCCACTAATCCACCCTCGGCAACCGTGATGGAAGCAGGTTTTTCAATAATTGCCATGTCATCCATTTGGGTGGGTCCCTATCTATCGGAACTTTTACCCAAAGACTTAAAAAGGCCCAAGGAAATGCCCTCGGCTGTGCGTGTAACTTCGGAAATACCACTCCCTCCCGGAAATGCAGCATATATTCTTCAGATCTCTCATACACAATATTTGTCTGATCAAAATTTTTAATGAAGCCCGAAAACAAAAGAACAAACTACATGGAGGCAAACATGATTCGAATTGGGATGCCAATACTTAATGCAAATGGGAGATTTGCTGGGATACATGAGTGTGTTTAGAAGCATGCAGTGAAGTGAAGGGAAGGGAAATAGATGGATTGATCCCTAAATCCTAACAGGTGGGGTTCTGTATCGAAATTAATGCAAAATGAGACACATAAGGGGGGATGCACCCTACTTACCACAACATGCACGGTGGACCCCTCCGTCCCCAATCGCCTCCCTCTACTATTCTCGTAATGTTGCAACACTCTGGTATTTGATCAGTCATGAGAAAATTAATGCGTCAATGAGAATTCCCAAACTGATTGATCTGGATGGTCAGCGAGGTGCCACGTGTCGAGGTTTTAAGATGCGATTGGGGGAGATGCTCAAATATGGGCAGAAGAGGGTGTGTTTGGAAGGTTGCATCGGGAAATATATAAGAAATGGAACGAAAAGGTATCGCAGCACATGGGGGGGTATGGTGAGTTCCAAATTAAAATGGTTGTGGTTTGAGGAAGAGAGGTTTATTATATTCAAGATTCTATTTTTATTTGAGTCGTTGTTTGTTAGCAGATATTATAATAGGTAAGCTAGCCTAGCTTCAAAGACTCCAACCCAAACACCCTGCTCGGCTACCCTACTTGCTTCTCTTTACCATCTATGCATGTGGTACGCCCTAAACTACCCTACCCGCACGAGCTAACCCTGCATCATTCATTCACCATTCTTTTTTTGTCTGTCTTCTTTCTTCTTTTGTTGTGAGACAAATGAAATTGACTGGGTCTTAACGCCTTGGCCACCACTACACGGCAATGCCTCTCCGTATACGGCTCCAACGACGGCCGCAGAAGCAATGAACATTAGAATAAAACCTAGATATCATTTTAAAATACTGATTCTTAATTTTTTTTAAATAAAAAAATAAAAAATACAGTAAATATTTTTCATACTGAAATCTTCATGAAAAAAATTGCCAATTATTATATTCCTATCATAAAATTTAATAATAAATATTTATGAAATCTCTACTTGAGTTTTATCTCATACATTACAGAAAGTATTTGCAACGACGTATGTACTCAATGATTGGTTTCTTTTTAATCAAGGGATGGGTGGTTGGCGCACAACGATTTAAAGAGGCTCTCTTGCGATTGCCCATAGTTTAAGGGGCTTGGCTTCTTTAATTTGTTACGTAGCCCAATGTTGGCTATTCACCCATGTTCTTGCTTTAATTACCACTGATTTAGGAATAAGAGTCAAATCTATTTTGCTTGCTAACTGCGCGTTTACGTTTAGCGTGCTTAGACAAGTTAATGTAGGACTAAAAGCCTATTTCATAAGCATGTGACATATATGATTTCATTTTCGTCGCCCAAGTTAAAACTCACTCGAGACAAACAAGACTTTGATGTTTCAGCGTTCCGATTAGCGGGATGTGTTCTCCGATGCAATAATTCCTTCAACTTGTGCTTCATTCAATATTCAATTTTGCCAATAAGTTATCTTCACTACTTCGTACATGATTGAAGTTAGATTTACAAGAATCGCTAGACGTTCATCTAAAATATTGGAAGGAAACAAAAAAACTTTCATAATGTCATCGTAGAAGTAAAAAATAAATAAATAAATTGTTTTTGGAAGAAAACAAATTAAAAAACTCTCATAAATTCATTACTTATTTAACCCCAATTTATAAATAATTATTAGATGTTGTTCATTTCCATTTTGTGTTCAAATTCAATAAAACCTTAACGAGGATGTCCATTTTGTATTTTTTATATGTAAAAGTAAAGGTAAAAAAAAAAAAAAAACATGTCAGTCCAGACACAAAACCAACGATCAAAACTGAACTAGTTAATCAAACAAATAACTTAAGTTTTGTCATGTTGTACTTACAAAGTAAAAATATATTTTAAGATCAATATATTGTTAAAATCAGATATTAATTAATTTTAATTTTAAATGTAAAATCATTCAATTTGAAATTAAACATTACAAGATATGCTAATTAAAGTTTCCATCAACCAATATATTTATATAAAGATTTTAAATGCCGTGGAAGGAAAAAAATAACTTGTCGTGTGAATTTATTGATATTGTTCTCACGGATAATCTGATAATTGTTTCAATAAATACATGGTGTGATTTCTTTCTTTTAATCCAACTATCATTATTATGCCTGTGCAAAACTTGAATTGATAAATTTAAGATAAAAAAGAGCTCGTATGGAGTAGTTGATAATATCGAACACAGATCTAGAAATCACAGCCCTCGAATACGCGGCAAAGCAGGGAGTAGACATGGCTCGTAATTATCTGGAAGACCAGGGGCACTTTCGAAACTGGACCAATATAAAGTCGGAAGTCCTCCAACTCTTGGAAGTCCCCCGCAAATTTTTTATTTCCTTTTACACAGAAAAAAGAAACTGAAGAAGCAGAGCGTGGTTGGTCATTTTCCATCGCTTTCTAGGGAAAATGTCTGCCGGACTCGGAAAATCAAGCAAAATCCGCCACATTGTCAGGCTGCGCCAAATGCTGCGTCAGTGGCGCAACAAAGCGCGCATGTCGGCCAATCGCATACCGTCGGATGTGCCCGCCGGACACGTGGCCGTGTGCGTGGGCAGCAACTACAGGAGATTTGTGGTGCGCGCCTCCTACCTGAACCATCCAGTCTTCAAGAAGCTTCTGGTTCAAGCCGAGGAAGAGTACGGGTTCACTAATCACGGGCCCTTGGCGATTCCGTGCGAGGAGGCCGTGTTCGAAGAGGTGCTCCGGTTTATTTCGCGGTCGGAGTCCGGGAAGTCGGGGCGATTGGTGAACCTGGAGGAGTTTCACAGGCACTGCCACGTGGGCATCAGGAGCAATCTGGAGTTGTGGCCCGAATCTCGACCGTTGCTTCATGGCTTCACGGATAAGACCATCTGGTAGGTCGGAAACTGGAAAGGCCACTTTGATTCTGACCCGGGTTTATTAGTCAGTCCGAGTTGCTTCAAGCACTGGTTCACGCTGCTATATATCGAATGAGGGTGACTCGGCTGAGTTATCCGAGTTGGTTTTGGCAAGTAAATAGGCATTTTTATATATTAGCAATGATTTAAAGAAAAAAAAAAAGGGTAAATAGTGGGCATTCAGTGCCCCTTTTTCCCTTTTTCGTTGTTTCGGCAGTGGGTTCGGGACGACCAGAGCAGAGTTTAACTACATACAGAAATTGTTACAGAGCTCCGGAGAATGCTGAGGAGATGGCACAGAAGGTGGCAGAGACAGGTTGAGGCCACCGAGTCATCCCGGGTTCGAATCGGAGTGGAGTCAGTTTTAAATGAAGATGTAAAAGTGCCTGTTAATGGGGAGTAACTTTTGTATATTAATGTGATTTTTATTCGATTGATTAATGGGAATGAAATTGTAGAGAAATTTGAAATTTCACCCTGCTTCTTAAATATTATTACGTACTGCATCTGATATTTTAATATTTTAGTATGGTATATAAAATATTAGGAGATGATTGTTGGGTTGCATGGAGGTACCAATGATGGTAACCGTTGTGGGAGTTATAATGGCACAGCCCACGTGAATGGGAAGCAAAGTCTCCTATTTGCACTGTTATTCGCCTGGCTCCAGTTTGCCTCCACTAACTCCTAACCCTTTGCTCCACCTTCATAATTTCATCATTTATTTGGACATTACAATTATACACTCTTTTATTTTTATTTTTTTACCATTGTTTATTGAGAGTTTAAATTAGAGATGTCCAATCTTTATTTTAGATTCAGACCAGAAAAAAAAAAGCCTTGATTTTAGATTAATGTGATTTTGTAATTTTAATTTTGGTTAAATATGATTTTACATCATAGAGATTTATGTCTATAAACTTTATGAAAATAAATATATTTTGTTATGAATATAATTTATTTAATGAAAGAACAATTTTTTTAGCGTTTATTAAAACAAACCAAATGATTATTCTCCACGAAAATAAGAAAACGAACATGTATAATTGATGGGGCTTCACTTAATCCTCTGTTTGCTGTCTCAGTTCATAGCCCGAAATTGGAATGCATATTTTATTTCTTAGTACAACAACCAGTACCTCTGGACTAGGCTGTCAAGGGGAATATAATACACATGGGCATGCAATTGTACAAAATAAAAGGAATAATAACCTTGATGCTAGATATGTCCCCACTTACACGATTAAGCACTTTGTATTTCTATAAGATATATAGTTCAGAGAGAACTTTCAAGGAGGTCAACCTTCTTTTTCTCTTTTTACTTTCACGTGTCGGTCACGTTCTTACCTTCAAAGCAAGTGTTCTAAATAACTTCAGTGATAGCATGTTTTTGGGCGAGTAAAAATAGTAAAGAGACGACATCCAACTCCATTAATCAAGTTTTCCTTTTTATCTTAACAAAGTTCCATGTATTCAAACAAAAAGGCAAAAGAAAAAAGTGCCCATTTCTGAATCCAATATTGATGAATACATTGACTAATCAATTGGCTAATAATTGGTCCAAAGAAATATTATGCAGAGAGTCACACGAAATGACGAGATGCGATTTGAGAAACATAGAGGGAGCCAGAATCGAGTACACACAAGGAAAGTAAAATGAAGAAACAGAAATTGAGATAAACTCCCGAGAAAACAATTTCCGTAAATTTCTTTATATTTATTATTATATCTTATTTATTTATTTATTAAAACATAGTAAATGCGTGATTTTGACCAACAAATATATAATTTATTTTAAAATTTAAAAATATAAAGAATTATACTTAAACCCAGTCTTACTACCAAACACATCAAGTTCAAACTCAAAACTCCTAGCTACTTGCAAATGTTGTCCAAACCGTTACTCAAATAAAATAAAATGTGTATAGTAAACTTGAAGAGGCTTTAATATTCCAAGTACGTTTAATTAGGAAGGAGTTTTTATTTCAATCCAAGCCTAAAACATCATCATTTAAAAAAAAAAAAAAACTACACGATAAATGTGATTAAAAAGTAATACGAAAAATGATAAACTATAAATGCTAGTGTTTAGTTGGTAGCGAGGGGTGATAATTAAGTAAAAGAAGCAGAAGAGGAATGGGAGGCCTATATATTAACTATAAAGAAAGGAGTAGGAGGGTGATATTATGATGTTGAAAATGACAAGGGTTAGAAGTAAGATGCCCAACAGCACGTGGAATCTTTCATAATATTTCGCCCAACACCAGCAACATGGGCGTCGAAATCACAGCTTCTTTTTCTATTTTTTGAAGCCTAGGCATGCAACATACGGAAACATTAGTTTCACCAATTTGCATACCTGCTTTTGGGCACTAAGGAAGTTGTATTCTGGAATTAGTAAGAAGCGTTCCTGTTGCTAGACTTGGCACTTATTTTCCGGGAAAGTAGTTTTCAGGATGCAATATCAGGCAGCGAGAAAGATAGAAAGGACGAAAGCCAGAGTGAACCCAAATCAGCATTCCAATTACGCTACAGCATCTATATCAGTAACCACAATTGAATGAGCTATTAGGCTGCATCTCTGGCGACATATGATGTAACCTTCAATTAGCATTTCGAGGTGGGGACGGTGGGAAGGTTTAGACAACGTATACTTCATACTAAATTTACTTAGTTCCTGTCTCTGTCTTTTTATCTGTATCGACGAGGTGGCTACATCATGTATATATTTTTTGAAAAAATATATAGAAAGAATTGGCATCCGCATTAAAACCACGATATTGTCATGTGAAAATTATGAAACTTCTCAAATGGAGGGAGCACATGCAATTGTCAGGAATAATATCTTACGAGAAATAACTAAAGGTAATCGCGTGCAGTTTTTTTTATAGTTTGGCTCACATGTGAGATCTGGTAATCAAAATTTGCAGTTTGAAGATGAAAGCTGCTCTTTAGTTTCATGGTAACTGGAAAGCAAGTTCCATTGAAGTAAAACCTTTTACCAGATTTAGGCAAAAGGAGTTAGTGACTCGACTCTCTTATTTTGATCGTAAAACAATGCAGCTACATGTCTCTTTATTCTACCCTTCTGCATCCTTCAAAAGAATATAAGAGGAAGATTCCAATGAGTGTCCATGTATTTCAGTAAAAATTCACATGCTGAAAGAAAGTAAAAAAAAGCGTTGATTAGTTGAGCTGAAAACGACATGGCATAACCTCAAAGATGTTTAGGTAACACAAGAGAAGGCGTGATTACGTAGGTGGATATCATAATAAACATATACATATATTATTTGGAAAGGAATCTTTATTACGGTTTGTTAATTAATAATTATTCCCAAACTAACTAGTCCCAGCTCCACTTTTGGCTTCGTGCATTCTCCTTTTTCGTTTTCCCCTTTTATTTGCTTTTATTCTTTTATGTTTTCTCTCTATTTTTTTCTTTACTTTTTTGCAAATTCATAGATAACAATATTAACTTTGACAAAAAAAAAAAAATACAAATCCTGTTGATGAGTGTACACTTAGCCAGTCTAGTCAAATGGGCCCAAAAACAAACCCATTGAGGCAACGTAACCCATGATGAGCTGGGCTGAGCTCACTACCAAGTAACATATAGGACATTGACAATACAAAGATTTTAAACTTTTTTCACGTGCTCTGGAGATTTAATTAAATTTCTCATCTATCAATCAGCAGCTTTTTTCGTTTTCTTTAGGGGGCACTTTTTCCGTACTGTTATTGGGCCACATTTCATCGGAACCACATATTGGACTTAGATTTGACAAATTTCAGAAGTTGATAAACGGAGCCCAGATTCGCAGACGTGCATGCCGCTTGGTGAAGTGGGTAAGTATTATAGACATATAGCCCAAGCCCATTTCCGGATGCAGCTAGCTCAATCAAAATTAGGTGATCATCCACGTGGTGATATGAAACTAGAACTTGTGTGTGTGTGTTAATGGGAATGTCGGTTGTTAGAGGCCCATAGGTGGTAGCATTGCAGCGTCATGGTTAGAGTAAAAGGCGTGGCCTGTGGGCATTGAGGGGACGAAACGGTCCACATTCACAGAAGGGAATCATTAAGAAGCGAGGAGGAAGATCAAACATGAAGTGAAAAAAGAACAACTGAAGCAACAAGTTGGTGTAAAGGAACAGCCACCAGATGAGGTAAAGGCGTGCATGTGAATGTGAACGTGAATATGTGAGTGCGTATTTGCAGATTGCAGAGGCATGTGAACCTTGAAAACGTGCACCCCTGCACTATAGTGTCCAAGATTGGCAGGCCACGCCACAAAAACTCGAACTGCGTCGTCCTCACTTGTTACTCTTACCTTCTCCACTCTTTGTTGCATCCCAAACCTACTCACAACCCGACAATCATTTCTCAACCCACTCTCCATTCTCCATCCACAACTGATAAAGCGTTTGACACATACCCCCGTCACTTGAGTATTCTTTTCCTCACTGTTTGCCTCTTTTGCTTTGTGAGGGAGACTATAGACACGAGAAGCAAAGAGCAAGGTTAGTAGTATCAGGGAATAAAGACATCCAACAAAAGTAGGTAATCTATTCTCATTTTCCCGATAATGACTTGTCATTATGGAAAGAAAAAGATACATTGACAACAATAAAAGTGTGCTCAAACACTTGCAAGGTTAAAAGTAGATGGTGAGTGAGTGGATGTCAAACATGGTTTATGATGCTGTTGCTTGTTTTTACTCCTTTTCTGTTTTTGGTTTCTCTGTGTAAATTGCAGTGACTAATAAATGTGCCCGACCATTGCTTTCGTGGATTTTTGTCTCCTAGTCCGGCAAAGTCAAATCTCTAGAGGACTAATTATTCTCTATCACTTTGAAACTGTTGATTCGCACCGAAAATTGTTCATAATCCCAGGAATTACAGGATTTAGGATCCTAAATTAAATTGGAAGGTAGAGTGTTATGAAGAAGAAGCGTAGACCCCAATTTGAAAGGGAAAAGGGTCAAAATAGTGCCTTTCCCTGCCGGCTAGGAAACTCCCGAAATGGCTACCATCAGTGACAAAAATTTAATCATCATCAATTCCCACAGCTTATTCATGAAATCAAACCCACAGTTCTCACTTTCAATTTTTTGGATATGCTTTGCGTAAAATGGAATCCCTTGTCTCAACGTTGTAGTGTCCACACTTTGATTTTGATAATATAGGAAAAAAAAGCCCATTGAACACCCAAATTAACTCCCACTCCTTTGATTTACTTGCCTCTATTCAATTATCGTGTGAGATTCAGAATTAGATGCACAGCCTGTGGGACCACACAAGTTCGTTATTTGGACATTTTCTGATGTCTACCGTAGGTGCACAATTTCTTATTTCTCAGTTCTTATCAGTGCGTGTTCTACGCGTTTTTTATCTTTCTTTTTCATTTTATCTCTAAAAAAAAGTTGCCCATGACAGCCTACCTAGATATCAATGTCATGTGGAATATGTTATATGCATATGTTGTGACTTGCGATGTATGTCTTTATGATTAAAGATGAGTAAATGAATAAAAGCCAAAATAGATCATTTTAAAGGCAAATTAAACTCCAATAATTAGAGAATTTCGGTACACGCATGTTTACACTAAATACTATATTTGTGCAACTTAGGATTCGACGATTTTAAAAAAGAGGGAAGATACCAAGAAAGAGACTGGCCATAAGTTTTAAATGTGTATCCATGTCTCATCCATAATCCGTTTCTTAGTGTCAATAACGCAATTTGTCGAAGTTTTAAGTCCTTCGATGTATCTTTACATTTACCTAGCACGCTAGCTTAACACTCTAATCTCTTAAACTATGTTGCACGAAACAGTATTAAGCTCTGGCTTATGAAATATAATCAAAAAAAATATATAGTAACTCATTAAATATAATTCACTGATAATTTTTATTATACGTGTGTAAGAGAAATATTATATATTTCATAAAGATTCTTTAATTATTAAACTCAAACATGTCTTTCCACTGAAATTACTTTTAATAGATAATAAAAAAAACATTGTGTAGTAATATATAAAAAATGTGTAGTGTGGGAGATGTGGATCATAATATGGGAGGTGAGGAAAAGTGGGTTAAAATTAAATAAGAAAAGTGGAGGAAGATGACTTGTAGAAGTACCAAAGGCAAATCGAATCCAAAGAAAGAATGGAGAAAAAGGTTTAAAAGAAAGGAGAAAGAGCGTAAAAGAAGAAGAGGATTGGGATAATAGAAAGTGTATGGTGGAGGCGAACTAAAGGAGAGGGCACGGGTCCCCCATAAGGCTATAATTCTTGATGCTCTAAACTTAGCCCATTAATCCCTGCACCCTTAAAAATCCTTTCGTACAAACAAAGCAAAGCATGAAAATTCCCACACCAAAAGATAAAACGCACAGCTTTACAATTATTATCAATGACGCTCCCTCCATCATTCTCTTCCCACTACAGCACTACGGACTGGACACCTCACATCCTACATCCTACTATACTCATAGACCTACAACCGCAATCCCTATTCCTTCCATGATTCTCCACGATTTTGGCTTTACTTTGATGTATCACTTAAACTATTTTACTTTTGTTTACTCAATGTAGGTGTAATACTTCACCTAAATTACTTACCCTCTTGTTTTTTTTTAATTTTTTTTTGTCATTAGTTAGATCAGCATTTTACTCAAACTCTAAAAATTATTGTGCAATATTCATCTCTCGCATTGTTACAAGTGTCTCACGCCTTTTCACATGAACAATCGGACCCAAAATATTTTGCAACCAATATTTTAATTGTACATCTATGTGCGTGAAACTTTGGAAAATGACATGCATTGGCCAGTGTTGTGTTTGACAATTTTACACATCTTTTCACGTTTCAAGCGTGTGTCTTCTACAGCGATATATGCATTTCTATCTCGCTTGCTGTGAATCTCTGGTTTTTCTATTTTGTTGGGCTATTATTATTTTTGAATTCTCAAACGACGAGCAATATTCAACTTAGGTAGATTAGTATCTTTTTTGGGCAAGAAGCCACGACTAATGAAGATTAATTAATATAATCAGAAACTGCAAGAGTACACACCCAATATTTGACGACAGAAATTTAGGCCACACCAAACCAATTAAATAGCGGAACACCTACATTGTCGTTTGTTTCACAAAACGCTATTTTATTCGATTATGCTATCGTTCCAGCTGGCAAACTGAGTTTTTCTTTGTCGACACATACAATACCCACCCCGACGAAACATCTTATTCCTTATTTTCTCTTTCACTGAAATAAATTATTACAGAATTTTGTTGCGAAGAATTTGTTGGATCATTTAAAATTATTTGTATACTAATAAAAATTATTGTACCTGAAGAAAGGAAAAATCTAACGACTTGTTTTTTCGGTTTTTTAAAATGAATTCTATGAATGTTAGTATAGGTGATGGATAGATATATTTGCCGTGATTGGAAATGAAAGAGCTGGGGACGACTTCATAAATGGAGTGTCAGCGTCTGGGGCATGGTCCAAATCGTAATTCTAATCATTGTGGATATACGTAATTAATATGATGATTAGGCTGTGTTTGATGTTGACGTGTTGGAATTATGCGTGGCCTTTGCAAATACTCTCTCCTGTATGCTTAATCAATATTAATCATTCTATGAGACAAAGAGGGCAAGCCTAAAGTAACCAGAGGGGCAATAGACGAGTTTCCACCATGATTTTTTCTAATACTGGCACACTGCCCCCCTCCACAATAACTCTCTGGGGACCCATCCTGGTGGGTCTCATCGTAGACACATGTACGAGCATGATAAGACTGCCCTTGGTCTCTTGTACGCAAAAAGTCTGGTTCCTCATTGAATATAATGTTTCTAAGCTTCAATAATAATCAAAAGGTATTAGGACAATTGTGTTTAATCAGTGCATTATAACACTTCTAATCAGGTTGTTACCTAGTCTACTTCACCAGTCTTGGTCTTTGTGCATGTATGGTGGTACTAATTATCATTTCAATCCCTGTCTTCTTAATCAGCGTTTCATTCTACTTCCCATGAATTCATTCAATATATAGTAGACTCAAATTAAATATGAAAAAATTAAGTCAATATTATTCATTAAGGTTCACCAGATTAGTCAGCTTAATTGTATTATGTTTGCTTGAGTGAGATGGTGCGTTGGAGAAGATAAGAAATAAGAGGGCATTCAATTATGAATAGGTGTAGATGTGAGATGGCATTTAAAGAAAACCCCTTATGAAAAAGACACTCTAATACATTAATGCATGGTTAGGAGTTGAATATTGGGGCCATGTTTTGTTAGCACGTAACATTTAAGATTCAAATGACGCACCAATTCACCATGGTTGTGGTTTAGGTGGAGGGCTAAATAGTCGATGAGAATTGAGGTCTATTTCCATGAATGCTATTGTGCAACCAGCCATTACTTTAACTACACACCAAAATGTAGGTCCTTCCCACACCCTATCATACATTTATAGAAACATGTCTCGTCTATCGTTAGTCTCTTTCATATTTCATCATAATTTCCTTTTTCAAAAAATGTATCACATTTAGGAATAACAGCTTATATTTTGTAATCAGATTTCTTAATTAAATCATATATATGTTTTTTTTAAATCACAATTATATAGTATTGACCAAGCCGTAAGAATTATATATTTATCTGTAAAAATTATGTACTGTTATGTTCTTATTTTAAATAATTTAATTGTGAAAATTTAAAAACTATACTCAAGTATTTTATATTTAAAATCCTCTGGATAATACGCAAGTAAAGCAATTCATGGAAAAAAAAAAAAAACTACACAGTTTTGTTTCCATGAGAGCTCAGCTTTTGATTCTTATTTATTTATTGTTTAAGATAAAGAACGAACGAGTTTGGAAGCTGATTGTAGCAATTGAACGACTTCAGGAATATGATATTTTCTTTATTAGCTTTTATGTATAAAAATTTATAAATTAACTTAATCATAAACACAAAGGGAATATTCAAAAAATATATATATTATTAATATGACTCACTTTCAGTATATTCATATATTATTTTATAATGAATTTGGTGAATAAAATGAATGGTTGTAAATTTATAAAAAGTACTTTTCTTCTGCATTACAAAAGAGTTAATTGAGAAGTGTGTCTAGGAGTCCGTGATCAAAGGATGGTGACAGGGTAAAAATGTGGATGTCGTTATATATGTCAGTGACAGTCATTTTTTTACGAATTATAAATTGTTAGATTAAGTTATATCATTTGGTCGCCGACGCTGCAAGTGTCTGAGGATCCAAAGGGAATACGATGAACTTAAAGACGAGGCTTGCGACGACGCGCGTCTCCCAACACGACCAATGCTAAAAAATTTTAGAAATAATTATATTTAAGGAACCTATATTTCAATTTTATTTATATTAAAAAAATTAGTTTGATATTTCTTTTTTAATTACATGTATGGGGATCCTGAAGTAATAGGCGTTGAAAATTAAAAGCATTAAAATAAGTTTAACTTATAGGATCGAGTTTATATAATTCATTTAAGAAGTGGGTTAAGTTAAAGGACTTATTTGAGAATTCATTTAGTATTTATTAACTCGGTTCGTTTAACTTACTAATTAAACAAGTTAACTTAAGAGTTAAATGAGTTGTTTTTTTTTTGTTTTTTTTCATTTACTTAGTCTAACACTTCAGTCGATTACACTTTCTTATTTTAAAAAATTAACCTTAATGTATGTGTTGTATTATTTATATTATTTTGTAATTTTTTAAATTTAAATATTCTACTCATAATTATACTCTTATTATTAATAAATCATTAAATTATTAGATTACTCTACTTATTTTAATCTGTTAAAACTTATTTTTTATTTAATTATTATTTTTATTTATATTGATATATAAATTAATTGATTAAATAAGATATATATTTAAATAAAATTATATTTAAATTCTTATAATTTTTTAAATTTTAATAAATTAAACGAAATAAATCGTTTAGCTCACAAGAATAAATCAGTTCAAATGAACTTAATTGACCCACTTTGACACGGGGTATAGTGATTGCCAGCAGGGATGACAAGCAAGCGAAGACAAAGCAATTAATAGGCAAGCACATTAGAATCGTTTAATCAAGAAAAGCAAAAAAAGGAAGAAAAAAATAGTGTAGGGAAAAATGAAACATAATTTTTGAAAGTCATCACAAGGCTTGACTTTATTTCAAATTCTTGTCAATGAAGCTAATAGGTAGCATAGGGCTAGAGGTACCGAAGCTGTCAGCTGTATCATCAAAACACACTTCAATACTTGCTGCCTTCATTGTACTCCTTTCAGTCTCCCCTCTGCTTTTCAATCCAACTGACCTTGGATCTAAATTCTGACACTCCTTTTGTATTATTTTAATATTAATTATACTTAATATTTTACTTTCCACCCGAACTCCGACCCAACTCATTCAGGCCCCACGTCTTCCTTCTTTGTTTCATTTCTCATCTTTCGTACTTACCATAATAAATACATATTTTTAAAATTTCTATTTGCTATTAATTATTCTAAGAATCACACATCAACTGATGAGCAAAAATAATTATTTTTATACCAAATTTACCCATTTAGTTTGTTAATAATTTTTTAGATTTGACCTTTTCTTAGATAGAAAATATCAACTACTATGATGTCATGAGAAGACCCATTCTTCTTGTTCTCTTTTTAACAATTTCAAGCTCACAATATTTTTTTATAATTAAAATACATTTTTTATAAGATATGTATATATCGTTTTAAAAATATGCATAAAGCCCCAAAAATTAAAATATGAATAAAATAATTTTGACAATAGTATATTAAATTTTTTTTAAATCAAAAGAGTAAATCATGTTTATTTTAAAATTTACACTTGACTCCCTTAACATTTTGCATATATTATAGAACTTTTTCTATGCTTTATTTTCTTTCAAAGAAATAAATTTTAGGGTTGACGTGAATTTATGATTTTATTCTTGATATAATAGTAAAATTTTTTTAATTATTTTGATGATTGAATAAACGCATATTATGTATAAAATTAATTTCATCGGTAGACCAAAAAAATAGATTCATTAATATCTTTAATTTGACCATATTTAAAAGTTTAAGTAATCTTCTCTTGAAAAATATATAGTGGGTTGATGAATTAGTTTATAAATCATCAATTTATTTTAATTTACTCATTTAAAAATAAATTTTCTCAAAATGGACCCTAAATATCACTTTTCTTATAATTACGTCCTCTTAATATAAAGTTTTTGAATTTAATTCTTCAAATATTTTTTCACAATAAAAAATTTTACTTTTTTTTTTTAAATTACAGCTATTTTTTATGACTATATATTGATTGGGAAAATAATATTGAAAGTACTAATTTATGAAGTTTGATCTTTAGAATACTTAACTGAGAGAAGATTAACATTTTAAATGTTAAAATATAAATATTTAGAAAAACTACAAAAGATTAAATTATTAACATATAAAACATTTGATCATCCATACAAGTGTGAACGGCCAGTCAGCTTTTCGACCTGGACATTTTGGTTAAAAAAAATATTAACTAATTTTGATATATTTATATAATAAGTGATTTAGTGTATCAGTTTTAATTATATTATTTTTCAGATAGACTCTACGTTTTTTTTTATAATAATTTGATTGAAACTAATATATTAAATCAATTATTATATAAATATAATATACTAACTAATATAAATATGCACCTCCGATTTGCAAATTTTTTCTTTTGGGATGGATAGAATGCAACGTTCAATACAAAATAGTATTTTATTTCGTCTAATCATGAATTCGAAAGCATACAATTTTAATTGTTAACAACTTCTGTTATTAACTTAGTAATGTTTAGCGTATGTCAAAAGTATATAATTAATTAGAGGTACGTGAGTTAAATAGCAAATAAACTAACCCATTTAATCATTTTATTTTGGTGTGTTATGATATTAAATTTGACTCACATGTTAAATGAACATATCAAATAAATATAATAAAAAAAATTTTAAAAATCAAAACAAAAATAATGCAACTATAAAGTTAAATATTTCATTCTAATACAAAAAAGAAATAATTTATTTTATTTATTATTAATCAAATATTAAATATTTTAAAAAAATAAGAATAAAATCTACTTATAATGGTGGAATATTAAATTTTTTTACAAATAAATTTTATAAAATCACTTAAGTGAATCAACTTATTAATCTATTGAGTTAGTCTGTTTAATACACGAGTTAAGTGAATCAACTTAATTTAATTTATTTATATTAAATAAGTTAAAAACTTTAATTTAACCCACCAAAATAATAAATTAAACTAGTTAAACCTATTATGTCAAACCTATTTTAACAATTCAATAGACTATAAAATATTGGCTGCCATGACACCCTTTTTTAATATTTCATGAGTTGCATAGTTATAGTATAAGATATCTTTCTAGTATAAGCAATTTTTTTAAAGTATAATGAGTGTAATATTGGTTCAATTTACAAACAGTGTGTAATACGTAAACCACATCTTCTCCACAATTATTATTATTAGTGCATCTTCTTCTGCTATTATTATTTTACTGGTATGTAAAGATGACTTTGTTCAACTTGGTTGGTATGAAAAGTGATTTTGACTTAGTCCAAAAATAGTTTTTTGGTTCAATGCAAATTTTCTTTAATGGGCAAACATAATTTGTAAATAGAAATTGGTAACAGAAAATGAAATCTGATTCTCCAAACGATATACGCACCAAACATAAACTTAATACATACCAAGTCTCCATGTGCGATGAAATCACATATTTACTAGACTGTAAGAAATTGATTTAATATATACATGTAATAAATTATACACGCTGGGAGAAATAATTTGTGTAAAAAATAATTAAAAGATTAAAAATTGAATGGATAAAAATACAAAGTCTATATATTTATTTTATTATTAGTTTGCGTTTGTTTAAAGTATGGATTAAAAAAAAAAGAATAGTAAGAATAACTTAGCAGTAAGACTCAGATATTTAAATAATTTTAAGTTTACATTTTAAGAAACAAAAAATATTATAAAATATGAAATATGATATAACGGGGTAAAGAATAAAGAAAAGAGATTAAGTTGTGGAAAGTGGACTTACAAAGCCGCCAACTCACACAGCATGCAGCTACATATGGTGAGCTGTACAGGATACAATGCCAGTGACGGTGTGGTCCAGTGTCGTATTAATCACACTTCCTCTCTCTCTCTCTTTTTAATTTTATTTTTTAATCACTCATTTATTCCCTTTTATTATCATCTACGATAACTTACACACAACTGTGCCTGTCCCCCTACAACTTCCCCTTCACATTTCTCCTTCCTCTGCTTCCTTGCTTCTGCCTCAAGAGTCCACCACTCTCTCCTCTTAGCTCCTCTTGCCTTTCTACTTCTTTCAAGGGTCATTTTCGTCAATCCCTTCTTTTTATTTTATTTTATATTCTTTTTTTTTTTTTATGGACAGTAATTTTATATTCTTTTTATTTATCAACCAAAAAAAAAAAATTTTGAAGGTGATGGGTTTTTGGAGCTTTTCCAACGTCTTACCTTTTAAGTGACACCTATTTCTGAGCTTACCCACCACACCACCACCATCACCACCACCACTACCTCCACCTCCGCCCCCTACCTCCTTTGCCAGTGCTTCTCCTTTTGTCCCTTGCAAAATCCCTAATTCAAAATCCTCATTCTCTGAATCTGTCTCAGGTATACTACCATTGCAGCAGCTGCTACAGCAGCATTATCAGAGTTTTTCTCTTCGCTCCCATTTTTTCTGGTAAGCCCATTTTACTCATTCGTTGCCTTCTTCTCCTACTTCTGCCCTTTCACTTCACCGCTTCACACTCTCCTCTTATCTCTGCTTCGTTTTTTTCTTTCTTCGTTCCTGCTTTTGCCCTTTCCGCACGCATTTCTCGTCAAATATCTAACTTGTTCCTTGTTGCTTTCAGTTTCAATAGATTTTTTCCTTTGTCTGGAGATTTTTTTTTGTCGGTGAGGTTCTGCCCAGTGCTTCTATTTTTATTTATTCTGGTTAATTAGGATGGAATCATAGGAAGTTCAATGAGGCCATTTATTTCTGAACAGTTTATAGATTTATTATCAGATTTTAAATTTTTCAATACAATCTCTTACCGGTGATTTCGATGTTCATAGCAGTACTGGTGTCGCCTGCTTTGGGCCATATCTTATTTTCACTTCTTCAAAAGAGCACTTTGATTAATTTGGATCTAATTTGAGCGATAGAGACGGTGAGTTATAAATATTCATTGACAAGCCCTTTTACCCACCCTTCTTTCCCTCACGTCATTTCATTTTCTCTCAAGTTTTTCTTTTTTTCGCACCGAATGTGTGTTTCAAGTCTTTCGTGTACGGTTATAGCATGTGTTGTGTTCCTGTACTTTTGGGATCTTAGGCCATCTATGGCAGAACTGATCAGTAACTAGATCTTCAAGATAACCGTTACAAAGATTAGACTTCATCCGTTGCTTATGTTTGATGCTTTGGCTTACTGCACCCTAGTTCAGAGCATCTCGCGAATATAATAATCGGAGTCCATCGGTGACGAATTTTCGAATTATAAGCAACGCGCTGTACTTCCCTTTTGCTTTTTTGCGCATTTTTGGGGTTCAGAATTTAGATTCAATTTGCTTTGAGCACCGAAGTTCGCTGACGTTAGAAAATGATGACTATTTCCATTTTGGGGTGTTGCGCTTGGAACACGGAAAGCATCATTTCCCTCACCTAGCTGTAGCGTTGCTATGAAAATTTCGCTTTTTAGGAAAATACCCACCCACTAGAGTCCATAGCCAGGGGCGTTTTAGGGCGTCTGGGTTGATTGTCCTGCACTGTGCTGCTTTACTTACGCTGTTGAAAATTGAGGTATATTTTACTGGATGATGAGTCTAAGTCAATTTCTCATCATGCTTGCATGTTTTGTTGGGGGCCGTGTTATCAAATATTATTCAATCTAGTAATTTTGAAGATAGTAAGATGATAGCAATTTGTGCAATGATGACATTGGATATCAATTTATAAGCGCACTGTATTCTGTACTTCCACGGAATGAGAATCTGGCAGTGCCACAAAGTAAAACCGTCTCTTATTTTTTCGTTGTTTCAGATGGACCGGCGCTGGCCCTGGAAGAAAAAATCATCTGACAAGGCAGTGCTCGAGAAAGCAGCTGCTGCATTGGATTCTGTTAGTGCTTCCTCTCAGGGCAATCAGGTAACTTTATTAGCATTTCGACATAAGAAAAAACAGAAGTCTATAGTCTGCGTTGAGAACAATTTCATATAGAAAACGTTAATCTCGTTTTTTTAAGTATGATATTAAATTCTAACGTCTCCAGTATTTTGCCTCTCTGCAAATGTTCTAATTAAAAATTGTTTTATATGTTCATATTTTCATTGTGCAACTTCCCTTTTTGTTGGCTCAAATTCAACTTTTATAATTTTGAGTTTTTCCTTAGTACATCTTGAAGCATATATGCACTGAGTCTCTCTTTTATATATTTAAGAAAGCATTTAGAATGCTTTAGCTGTATATATATTTGTTAGTTTCCTTTCATGAACTGTGGTTCTTAGTCCTCTCTCTCTCTCGCTCTCTGTAGGACTGGTAACTTTACATCACTTATGCTCCCTCCGTTTAGACGTTTCGATTCTTGAGAATATTCTCTTGGTTACCTAGACTCAACAATCTTAATTACATATATTTTTCTTCTTCTTTCTTTTGTGTCCATGTCTTGTGCTAACAGGATGGTTACAAAAAGCCAAAGTATGTTCAAATTTCTGTGGAGTCATATTCACATCTCACGGGTTTGGAGGATCAAGTGAAAACGTATGAGGAAAAAGTTCAGACTCTGGAGGATGAGATCAAGGAACTGAATGATAAGCTGTCAGCAGCAAATTCGGAGATGACTACCAAGGAAAACCTTGTAAAACAACATGCAAAAGTTGCTGAAGAAGCTGTCTCAGGTATGCTTTTTTTTAAGATGTTACTACTTACTACATAAATGCTTGTTCTTGTTCTAAGATTTAGAATTTAATTCATTTTCTCTTGATGCAGGATGGGAAAAGGCTGAAGCAGAAGCTTTGTCATTGAAGAATCATCTGGAATCTGTCACTCTTGCTAAACTCACTGCTGAGGATCGTGCATCTCATTTAGATGGTGCTCTTAAAGAGTGCATGCGACAGATAAGAAACCTGAAAGAAGAACATGAACAGAAAATGCAAGAAGTTACTCTCTCTAAAACCAAGCAATTGGACAAGATTAAGGGAGAGCTTGAGGCAAAAATTGATAACTTAGAACAGGAACTCCTTAGGTCAGCTGCAGAAAATGGAGCGCTTTCAAGATCCTTGCAGGAACGTTCTAACATGCTAATAAAAATAAGCGAAGAAAAAACTCAAGCTGAGGTGGACATTGAGCTTCTGAAGAGCAACATTGAATCATGCGAAAGAGAAATTAATTCACTTAAATATGAACTTCATGTTGTTTCCAAAGAGCTTGAAATTCGCAATGAAGAAAAGAACATGAGTATGAGGTCTGCAGAAGCCGCTAACAAGCAGCATATGGAGGGTGTAAAAAAAATTGCCAAGTTAGAGGCAGAGTGCCAAAGATTGCGTGGCCTGGTGCGGAAAAAGCTACCAGGTCCTGCAGCTCTTGCACAGATGAAGCTAGAAGTTGAGAACCTTGGTAGAGATTATGGAGAAAGTCGACTAAGGAAGTCTCCTGTCAGGCCTGCTAGTCCTCATCTGTCTCCTTTGCCTGAGTTCTCCTTAGAGAATGTACAGAAGTTCCAAAAAGAGAATGAATTTCTTACAGAGCGTTTATTGGTAATGGAAGAAGAAACCAAGATGCTCAAGGAGGCTTTGGCTAAACGTAACAGTGAATTGCAGGCCTCAAGGAGCATGTGTGCAAAAACCCTGAGCAAACTTCAAAGTTTGGAAGCACAACTTCAAACCTGTAACCAGCATAAAGGATCTCCAAAATCCATCATCCGGATGACCCATGAAAGTATTTACAGTCAAAATGCAAGCTATGCACCAAGCATAACCTCCATGTCTGAAGATGGACATGATGATGCCGTAAGTTGTGCTGAGTCTTGGGCTACGGCATTAATCTCTGAACTTTCCCAATTTCGAAAGGAAAAGAGTACCGAAAAATCAAGCAAACCTGAAGCAACAAATAAGTTGGAACTAATGGATGACTTTCTGGAGGTAGAGAAATTGGCTCGTCTATCTAACAATTCCAGTGGAGATGCCTCTGTTTCAGTTTATTTGAACAACAAGACATCTGACATTGTGACCAATGATGTATCAAATGATAGTAGTGGCAAAGATGATTCTTCTGAGAAACAGATTGTTTCAAATCCATTGCCAGATCAGCTGTCTTCAGTTGCAGGGTTGTCAGCACCTGATCCTGGATCTGATGTTGATGGCTTTTCATTGACAGAGCTTCGATCGAGAATATTGTTGGTTTTTGAGTCCATGTCTAAGGATGCTGATACAGGAAAGGTCCTTGAAGATATTAAACATATTCTAGAAAATGTACACAACACTTCTGTCCAGTACTCCTCTGGTTGCATTTCTCAGGATGTCCAGGAACTCCAGCCTTCGGATTCTCCACGTGATAGGCTGGCTAATCCTGAAGATGCTGGGTTAAGTGTTGAAAAGGATGCTACTTCATCCCAGCAAGCAACAGAATATGTTCAGGTAAATCCAAATATAGAAGCTGCAGTTTCTCAGATTCATGACTTTGTATTGTTCCTTGGTAGAGAAGCAATGGCAGTTCATGACATCTCTTCTAACGGTCTTGGAATGAGCCAAAAGATTGAGGAGTTTTCTGTCACTTTTAATAAAGTTCTCTGCGACGAAGCAAGTGTGTTAGAGTTTGTTCTTGACTTGTCTAGTGTTTTAGTTAAAGTTGGTGAATTCAGATTTAATGTCCTTGGCTACAAGGGTACAGAAGTTGAAACTAACAGTCCTGATTGCATAGACAAGATTGCTTTGCCAGAAAATAAGTTAGTTCAAGATTGTTCACCAGGAGAGAGATATCAAAATGGTTGTTCTCATATTCTTAATCCTTGTTCTGATCCTGAGGTTCCTGATGATGGAAATTTGGTCTCTGGCTATAAACCAAATGCTACAACCGAAAAATTCACGGTGGAGGAGTTTGAAGAGTTGAAAGTAGAGAAAGAGAAGGCTGCAATGGATCTGTCAAGATGCACTGAAAATCTTGAAATGACAAAGTCTCAATTACAGGAAACTGAGCAACTTCTGGCGGAAGTTAAATCACAATTGGCATCTGCTCAAAAATCTAATAGCTTGGCTGAGACACAGTTGAAATGCATGGCAGAGTCATACAGGTCACTTGAAACACGTGCACATGAGTTGGAAACTGAGCTGAATCTTCTGAGAGTTAAGACTGAAACTCTGGAGAATGAACTTCATGATGAAAAGAAAGGTCATGAAGATGCTTTGGCCAAGTGTGAGGAGCTAGAAGAGCAATTACAAAGGTTAGATGCCCATCCAATATCGTGTTGGTTATTATTAGTACTGAACTGAGTTATTCATATTCCGGCTGCTGTCCTATGTACCAGCTATTGATCATTAATATTTGTTTATGCTGGTATGCAGAAGAGAAAAATAAATAGATAGAAGAGGGATGAAAAATTAGGTTTCATATGTTTAACTTATTTGACCATGTTTATTGCACATATTTTTGAGTCATTTTATCAGAACCTCTAACGTTTGTTCTATTTCTAATTTACATGTTACTCTTTTTCTCTGTTAGGAATGTGAATTCAGCAGCTGATAACGACCTTAAGACCAAGCAGGTAACACTGTAATTCCATTGTGAAAATACATTGCTATGTTGGATTTAATATCTCAATTAGCCAAATATATGAAGAAAGTATGAAATTGGGTAACATTTAGTGTACAATGAATTAAATGTTTAAAAATATCATAATGTGCATCTCATCTTAATCCAGGAGTTCTGAATGTTAGATAAGTTGAAAATCTTAGGCTGAAACCTTTTCTTAACCACAGGAGAGAGATTTGGCAGCTGCTGCTGAAAAGCTAGCTGAGTGTCAGGAAACCATCTATATTCTTGGTAAGCAGTTGAAAGCCCTGCATCCTCAAGCAGAGCAAAATGGTTCTCTGTACAGTGAAAGAAGTCCAAAGGCTGAAGGCTTCGCGGAGGACGAACCTACAACTAGTAGCCCAAATTTGCAAGAATTAGAGCAGGCTGATATGGACAATGCTACTTCTGCTTATCTGCGGAAACTGGGTGGGGGGTCGCCCTTGCATTTTTCCAACGTTGTATGTAGTTCATCTGATAATGAAGCAAACCTTCCTGACAGATCTCCGGTAAAGCCTCCAAAACACAGCTCTACCAAGTCAACCTCTTCATCAGCCTCCTCGACTCCTACACCAGAGAAACATGCACGAGGCTTTAGTAGATTCTTTTCATCGAAAGGAAAGAATGGTCACTGAGCTTGGCGCTCGCAGGCTGTGATGTTTCATGATTAAGGTCATATGGTGATGATAATTAATAAGCTCGCTGGCCCCTTCTTGATGAATTTTGGGGTTGTTTGTGTATTAGGGAAAGAATGCCATTCATGTCAGGCGATTCTTGTATCTAATGGTTGTACATGGTAACCATATGTTGCTTTTTTTCTTTTCCTTTTCATTGGTATTTTTATCTGTCTGTAAGTTGATTGACAATGATGACATAGTCTCTGAACTATTACAGGATATGTTGAATATATTGTATTTTCAATAACTAATGCATACTCTTAATTCTTTACAAACATCAAATTATATATTGCTGAAGCAGCAACTAAGCATAACCAGTGATAATATAGAACCATATTTGGGGAAAAATAGTTTTGGAATTTTTCATGGTTGAAACAGTTAGTTTTGGAATATAGCAAAAGTAATCCATTGGTAGGAATTTTTGGTTTGACTTGAATTTTAGTATGGACAGATATTATGAATTATGATTATAGTGAATAAAAAAAATAAACAGTTAGCTCTTATATTTTGGGGAGAAATTATTTTCACAGGCAAATTTACTTTGAAAAGTTATGGAAGGGTCTGTCTTTTTTGTTTTGGCGAGAAGAAGGGTCTGACTTGGGTATTACTTGCATATGTTGCATGTCCTTGGGAGGGTTTATGTTGACGTGTTTGTGGATGTTGTGGGTGTTGCCCAGATTCCCATAATCCACCAGGCACTCTATTTTCCAGGCCCAAACCCAAACTAAGCATGACTTTGCAAGATCGCCTCTCAAGAGGTATGCTAGATTGGACGATGGGCTATGAATACTTGGGCTAGGGTACTTGCGCAAGTCACGGGCCCAGTGGTACTGATCAAACTTGAAAGAAGACTAAGAGCGCGTATCGCAGACCAATAAGGGGAAAAATTAAAAAGACTAAGACATGCCCTTTCTTCCGTTCTTTTTTCGACTTTGAGATTGATAATTGATCATTGGAGTGTTGGAATAATTTTAAAATTTTATGGATTAGCATTAATTATTTTATTTGATTAGTACCTAATTAGGCAATCAATGTTACAATTTATAAACTGAGAATGGACTGGGTTTTATTTTAATATGTGTGTGGATAATCGGTGATGGGTTCGATTATCCACAAGCCCACAAAAGGCAGAAACCCAACCCACAGCCCGAGAGCATTAGTAATCATCCCGTCAGATTACTAATCCAAGATTGCTATCCAGAGAGAGAGATTTTATGGGCTTAATTTAAATTTAAAATTGTTTCAAAGATTCTGGAGGATTTTACTGAATAATATTAATTAATTATATTGGTTTAATAAAGTCCTATAAATAACAGAATGAAGCCCTAGTTTTGATAACTGACACAAAATTAAATTTACAACTCTCTCTCTGCCGTCAAGACTCTCTGTAAAGCACTCTGGGGTATTGTGGGTTGAACTGATCGGACTCAACCAACATTCAAAGCAACGATGTCGTCTCCATCAGGTCAGATAGTTGAATATATTCTCCCACATTATATTGTTTGAATTACAATTTTGATTCCGCTGAAATCCAGTTCTGCTTTCAAATGGTATCAGAGCCAGGTTGTCTGATTATAAAATTTATGATATTTTTCTCATCAGACAAAAACGTTAATTTACTGGATTATGAACCTGTCAGTGCGCAGAAACATTACTGCATTTGTCCAAATTTTGGGTTAATAATTATCAAAAAAAAAAAAAAAAAAAAATATTTTTTCGACGTATTGTTCTGTACAACCATCGGATTCGCTGACTGAGGCACCGGTGTGATTTTTCATCGGTTGCCGGCTAAAACTCGACTTCACCACTATGCTCGTTGTCGTCGCCGGCGAGTTTTGACCGTGAAAACACACCGACCGTGACTCGTGATCAAGCCGAGGTTCCAATCAACCAAAACCCCATTTTTTCGAAAAACTTGGGTCAGATTCGTTGGTTATACACACCGGAATCTGGTAGATCGCTGAACGACGAACAAAAGGGCCAATTTTGAAGCCCTAAAACCAAGAAATCCGACGGGTCTGTGATGGGTACCCGTCGGATCTCTGGCGGGTCAAAACGACCCGCCAGAGGTTGAAGAAGAAGCGCGTGGGCCTTGCCCACGCGCTCCTCTGGCGCGTGTGGGCGCGTGTGACCACACCGTCAATCGGGTCAACTCCAAAATTTTGGATTCGCCTCTACTCGCCCCGATTTAAATTATGGTGAATTTTGTGGAATTTTTTGAGCCCTGTAAATAGGAGTTTTGAAATTTTACAAAATTAAAAGGCTCAAAAATAATATTTAAATAAGGTATTTCGATCCGAGAAAATTTGTACCTAGAATAGATATAATATGGGACCATGTGTTAAAATCACTCTCCCTGATTATGTGCAATTAAATCATAACTGATATTTTATATTAATTATTATGTTTTATTCCTATTTAAGTGTGTACCTGGACTGGGAATAAACTATTGATGAAATCTATTCTGATTTTTGGATCACATACACATAATGGTTGCGTGTTCGCCTATCGTGGGCCCAATCATGGTGTTATGTCTGATTATGAATAAATTTCTTACAATTCTGGATAGTTTAGTTGGCATCATCAGGGAAGAGTGTGAAAATTACGATGAACCCATAAGAGAGTATATATATATAAATATATATACATTAATATATGTTATATTGATGATGGATATACCCCATCGGTGTGACGTTATCAATATATATTCATAAGAAATTCATTCATTCACGAATTGTTGGCAGCATCCCATTCTAATGTCTTCATTGTTTCTTATATCCTATCGATGTGGGAATGATGGGTACATTTTGTTATTTCCTTTTATGGCCAAATCAATAGGGCATGTAAATTTTCTTTTCATAATCTGTTATAATCCGAGACATTAAATAGGATTATAAACCACATCTTGATAATACAGTTGCATAAGCTGATTTTTTGTAAAGGAAATCTTGTTTTATGATTATGTTTCCGGGACATAATTAATATTTCCTTGTTTTGCTTTATCAGCTTCTGTGTTTCAGCAACTGTCTGTGGTGAAAACTCTGAACGGGACGAACTATGATGACTGGTATGAGTCCCTTAATATGTACCTGATAATCTCCAAGGAGGATTTGGCCATAAGAGATCCAAAACCAGCAGATCTCACTGCTGGGTCTAGTGCTGCTGATAGAACTTATCACAAGCAGTGGTACGATTCCAACAGGATCTGTTTGACGGTCATAAAATACACTATAGAGAAGACTATCAGACAGAGTATTCCTGAGAAAGACACCGCTGTGGAATACCTTAAAGCTGTGGGTGAAAAGTTCAAGAAGTTCGATAAGACGCAAAAGGCGTATTATCTTTCATTATTAGATAACACTCATTATGATGGAGCGTCTGGTGTACGTGAGCACATGATGAAGCTGGTGAATTATTTCAACAAGCTGAAATCTTTAAATGTGGACCTGGGCGAAAGTTATCTAGTCTATAAAGTCTTACAGTCCCTTCCAGCAGAATACGGGGTCCTCAGAACCACATATAACTCACAGGAAGCTGAATGGACCATCGATCAGATGATGTCTATTGTAACTCAAGAGGAGGAGTCGCTAAAGAAATCAAATTCACGTGGTCATTCAGTGAACTATGTCTCCCATGCTTCATCAAATAAGACTGGAAATGAGAAATTTAAGGGAAAGAAATCTGAGAACAAGCCTAGTGGGAAAAGGTTCTTTGAGATCAAGAAAAACAATAAGAAGAACAAGGGTCAGAAGAACAGATTTAAGGGTAATTGTAATTACTGTAAAAAGCCTGGCCATAAAATCTCAGATTGCCTTAAACTGAAACACAAGCGTGAAAATGAAGGTATCTTTCCTGAAACTGCCCCCTTAGCTTTAGTTTGTCTTGAATCCAATAACTTTGAAACCTCTATGGATACTTGGTGGTTGGATTCTGGTGCAACTGTTCACGTAACTAATTCCTTGCAGGGGCTCAAAGACAGGAGGAGCCCAAATGAGAGAGAAAAGACCATTCTAGGAGTGGAAGGAAGTTTAGCTGCAGTGGATTGCGTAGGAACTGTAGTTTTGAACTTGTACTCTGGACATACTTTAACTTTAAATAACGTTGTCTGTGTGCCTTCTTCAAGGAGGAATCTAGTTTCAAGTTCTGTATTAGACAAAGATGGATATTCATTTTGGCAAGGAAATGGCAGAATTGACATTTATTTTAATTCTATCATTGTTGGAACTGCCAGATTACTGAATGGCCTATATTGCTTGAATGCAAATGTCTGTTCAGATTCTACTCCTATGGCATCAATTAATACTGTCATAAGACATAAACGTCGAAGAATTGATGAGAACTCTTCCATGTTGTGGCATCGGCGTTTGGGCCATATCTCAAAAGAGAGATTGGAGAGAATGGTTAGACAAGGCATTTTACATGACTTAAATTTTTCTGATTTTGAATCTTGTATTGACTGCATTAAGGGAAAACTTCCCGCTAAAGCTAGGAAGAAAGGAGCTAATAGGTCTGAATCTATTTTGGAATTGATTCACACAGATATAAGTGGACCAATTACTCCATATGCTATGGGCAATTACAAATATTTCATAACCTTCATAGACGACTATTCCAGATTTGGCTGGGTTGATCTGTTGCATGAAAAATCTGACTCGCTAGATGCCTTTAAAGCATTTAAGGCTGTCGTTGAATTAAAGTCTGGCAAAGTAATCAAGAGTGTAAGATCAGACAGAGGTGGAGAATATTATGGCAGATATACTGAAACCGGGAGAAACCCTGGTCCGTTTGCTTTATTCTTACAGGAACAAGGGATTGAAGCTCAGTATACTATGCCTGGCACTCCACAACAAAATGGAGTTGCATAGAGGCGTAATCGCACCTTGATGGACATGGTCAGAAGCATGATCAGTCACTCTTCATTACCAGAATTTCTATGGGGTGATGCCCTTAAGACAGCAGCCTATGTCCTGAATCAAGTTCCAAGTAAATCTGTTGAAAAGACACCGTATGAGCTTTTCACCAGTAAGAAGCCTAGTCTGAGGCATTTTCGCGTGTGGGGTTGTAAAGCAGAAGTGAGACCCTATAATCCACAGCTCAAGAAACTTGATTCTAGAACTATTAGTGGATTTTTTATTGGGTATTGTTCAGGATCCAGAGGATGCAGGTTTTATTGTCCCAGTCATACTACCAGGGTCATTGAGTCTGACAGGGCCTTCTACTTTGAGGATGATTTAGATAGTGGGAGTGGTGTCCCTAGAGTAATTAACCTGCATAGTGTGGATAACATCCTGCCTATGCCATCGTCGTCATCTCAACCAGTAGAACATGATATTGGAGATGACATCCTTGTTGAAAATCCAATTAATCCTATTGTAGAAGCTCCTGTAACTGATGTAGGAGAGCCAGCTCTTAATTTGAGGCGATCACAAAGGATTTGTAGACCTGCAATTTCAGATGACTATATAGTGTACTTGCAGGAGTTCGAGTCAGACACTATTGATGGCTCAGATCCAATTTCTTATGGCGAGGCTATAACAGGATCTCATTCATCTGAATGGTTGGAGGCTATGAATGATGAGATGTCCTCTATGTCTCTCAATCATGTATGGGAATTAACTGAGTTACCGGATGGTTGTAAACCCGTTGGTTGTAAATGGGTCTTTAAAACCAAGAGAGGGGCCAATGGTGAAGTTGAAAGATTCAAAGCCAGGCTTGTAGCTAAAGGCTATAATCAGAAGGAAGGGATCGATTATACGGAAACATTCTCACCCGTATCTACTAAAGATGCCTTTAGAGTCGTAATGGCTCTTGTTGCGCAATTGAATCTTGAACTTCACCAGATGGACGTCAAAACTGCGTTCTTAAATGGTGATTTACTTGAGGACGTTTATATGACACAACCTGATGGATTCACTGAGGCAGGGAAAGAACACTTAGTGTGTAAGTTGAAAAGATCCATTTATGGACTTAAACAGGCCTCAAGGCAGTGGTATTTAAAATTTGATCAAATAATCACCTCACTTGGTTTTACAGAGAACGTTGCTGATCAATGTATCTACCAGAAATTTGATAAAGATAATTTCATGATACTCGTTCTGTATGTTGATGATATACTCTTGGCTAGCAACTCAGTAGCCATGTTGAATGAGGTTAAACACGTTTTGTCATGCCACTTTGACATGAAAGATCTTGGTGAAGCCTCTTTCGTCCTGGGAATTCAGATTCACCGTGATAGATCTTGTGGCACTCTTGGTTTATCTCAAGCAACCTATATAGAACGAGTACTGAAGAAATTCAACATGCATACTTGCGCTCCTTGTGCAGCACCTGTACAGAAAGGTGAAAAGTTATCTAGTTCATCCTGTCCCAATGATGACAATTCGAAAATTGAGATGAACAAAATTCCATATGCATCCGCTGTTGGCAGCCTCATGTATGCTCAGGTGTGCACACGTCCTGACATTGCTTTCGCTGTCAGTGTGCTTGGCAGATACCTGAGTAATCCTGGTCCTGATCATTGGAGGGCTGCAAAGAAAGTCATGAGGTACTTACAGGGTACAAAACATCATATGCTTACTTTTAGAAAATCTGAGCCACTTGAAATTGTGGGTTATTCAGATTCCGATTATGCATCTTGTGTGGATGACCGAAAATCCACTTCTGGATACATCTTTATGATGTCTGGAGGAGCTGTATCGTGGAAAAGTTGCAAGCAATCAGTCACAGCTACCTCGACTATGGAAGCAGAATATATCGCTTGTTATGAGGCTACCCGCCAGGCCATATGGTTGAGGAAACTGATATCTGGCATGCATCTAGTTGATTCTATATCACGACCTCTAACCATATACTGCGATAGTTCGTCTGCTGTCAGCTTTTCTCAGAATCATAGGAACTCCAGTCGCACTAAACACTTTGATGTTAAGTTCCTATTCGTAAGAGAAAAGATTGCTGAATCTCAGACTCGTTTGGTTCATATTCCTGGTGAACACATGTTGGCGGATCCATTGACCAAAGGCTTGCCCGTAGGAGTCTTTAAGAATCATGTGACTCACATGGGCATTGTTAAAAATTTTGATGTAGCCTTGGTTTAGTGGGAGTCTGGATTAAAAATTCTTAAGGGATTTTTGAATTGTTATTTGACAATTTTGAACGTTATTTTATGTTCCATTCAATTCAGTTGATGAAACTTATTTATGGAAATGTTGACATCACTTGAATCCCTATCGGTTTCAGTGATTTTGTGTATGGTTTCTCCACTGAATCTTGTATGGTTTATAAATATACATTCATCCATGTATCTATGTAAACATTATTGCGCCTGATTAACTATTCGTTTATTGATCCAATAATTTAATTAATGCCATCCAAGTGGGAGATTGTTGGAATAATTTTAAAATTTTATGGATTAGCATTAATTATTTTATTTGATTAGTACCTAATTAGGCAATCAATGTTACAATTTATAAACTGAGAATGGACTGGGTTTTATTTTAATATGTGTGTGGATAATCGGTGATGGGTTCGATTATCCACAAGCCCACAAAAGGCAGAAACCCAACCCACAGCCCGAGAGCATTAGTAATCATCCCGTCAGATTACTAATCCAAGATTGCTATCCAGAGAGAGAGATTTTATGGGCTTAATTTAAATTTAAAATTGTTTCAAAGATTCTGGAGGATTTTACTGAATAATATTAATTAATTATATTGGTTTAATAAAGTCCTATAAATAACAGAATGAAGCCCTAGTTTTGATAACTGACACAAAATTAAATTTACAACTCTCTCTCTGCCGTCAAGACTCTCTGTAAAGCACTCTGGGGTATTGTGGGTTGAACTGATCGGACTCAACCAACATTCAAAGCAACGATGTCGTCTCCATCAGGTCAGATAGTTGAATATATTCTCCCACATTATATTGTTTGAATTACAATTTTGATTCCGCTGAAATCCAGTTCTGCTTTCATGGAGCACCACGGCCAATATTAGATAATGATGATATCGATTTTCAGAAAATGGATTATAAATAATCGTGACCGTAAGAGCAAGCTTTCTGTGGTAATCTCCATAATGTAACAATATTAATTGAATTTGTTGGGTTTGCATCCTCCCAGTCTACATACATAGCACTTAAAACTCTACACAAACAGGATATGCCCTACACTCCAACCTACCTGCCAACATTAGTCATTCTTCTTGTTCAATACATACTACCAAATGGACAAGAAGATTTTATCAAAGATATTTAAATCCCTGTAACTGTTTGAGGTAAACAATAAAACTTAAGAGAGCCAAACAAATCATCAATCGAATATCATACTATAAGGTAGAACGAAAAACAGCATACCTCGACAATTCTTTTAATTTTGTCTGCTTTCTACCGATATCTTTTTGGTTTAATCTACACAAAATCGCACTATCACCCCCTTGCCTCCTAAACAGCGGATAAAACATATAGAAGGACCAAAAAATTAAAAAAACAGCGAATGACAAGTATTAGAAATTTGGAGAAATCAATATTTATTATATATACTGCTGCTATGCATAATAGTTAGGATATGATATGACCAAGTAGCAATCAGATTTGATTCCCTCACGCGTAAAAATGATTTTTCATGAAAATAATAACAATAGGATGCTTTTATTACTCACTCACCCTGCCCTCTCCATTTCTGTGCACCACAAATCAGTGTATATAGGAAGGGATACTGGATTTCATCTATAGAAGCAATATTCTAAGCCTAAAAGTCAAGTTTGTCGTACAGTAACGGCATATATTAACGAGCAAAAAAAAGAGGATAAGGATCAGTTAGTCTAGCAGAAGCGACTCTAAAATGACCAAGAAGATTGAAGAACGAGGAAGATCAAGTTATATATCGAAAGTGTAAGCGATTAAGTTAAGTTTGAATCTAGAAATATTTGACACCGTTGTCTGTGGTATTTCAAAGTGATGGTACTATTGTTCATGTGAACGTGCCTCTCTCTCTCTCTCTCTCTCTCTCTCTACATGTATATCAACCACATAAGGGTGGTCCCTTGTCCTTTTTGTCTGTTCTCTAAATAATTCAACTTCCATTAATGTGTTGATATATACAGAAGCATCACAAGTAACCCCACTAAGCTAAACTATTAACTAATTGGCGAAGAAGATAAAAACAAGGAACGGAACGGCACATAATTTCCTCAACACACTAATTAAAAGCAAGCCAGATATTCAAATATATGCATGTTACTTTTCTGTACCTATAGGTTTATTATACCATCTCTGTTTTTGTCCCATTCATTATTTCAAGCAGATCACGTAGGAATACGTAAAGCCAAAAATTATGTGTCGTGTAAAAACAAACGACTACTACTTTGAAATTAAGCATCGTTGAATATATAATTAGTTGGGGGTAACATCAGACTTCCATTCAACATTTGTATAATATATATGACTTAGTCAAAAAATTAGTTGATCACCTGGTTCAGTGTATTAGATCTCAGGTTCTGTTACTAAAATAATGTTGTCTTCTCCTGATTCCCTGCTTTACTTAATTCTCAAAAGACGTTAGCGAGTAGTCATGATGACTCGTGAGCCAAATCTCTTCACTCATGCTTCTCTTTGAAACTTGAAGCTTATGCCAAGCACTCAAATAACAGTGACATTAATAAAATAATTCTAAGGTCATATTCACCGTATCTTATATTCTTTCTTCGAAAACTCATTAGTATATATAATCACATACCAGAATCACTCATTTCTGTCACAAAGAAAGATACAGGAGTTTGCGAGCTAACTCATAAGCCAATATTTTTTTTGGTTACGGTCAAAATGAAATCGTACGTACGTGGTTAGCTTACCAAAAAAAAAAAAAAATAATCGCTAAACTAATTACATAAATTTGATCTTTACAGTTATGTCCAACTTTATAACTATGACAGTTGATAGATGACAAGAATACTAGTAAGTCTTCAAATATACCCATCTTTTAGATATTACTCAATATCCTCCATTGAATTTCTGAGGGTAGGAGTTGGATTATGGTTAGAACTTAAAGCAGATAGGGTAGTGGTCCTGATCAGATCTGAACCATCTATCCCTTTATTGTGACGACAAACTCAAGTTCCACAGCCACATATATGAAGAGATGAACCCTAAAATTTATTTAAAAAAAATTATATATTGTTTCTTACATATTTATATATTTTTTTAATTAACTAATAATATGTGAATAATATTTTAAAAGATAAAAGTTAACAATATTAATAAAAAAATGAATAAAATGTAAAAAATATCTAAATATTATTAACTGCGCGAAGAACTTATATAATTATACAAGTGAAACAGAACCTGACACGTAGAGTTTCGCGTCTCGTGCCCAGACATTCCGTTTTCCTGTTTCCATTGGGAGTGGTTTTATAACAGATTTAGCGGCTACAACTATGGAATGTGGAGTTAGCCAGAGACAACCTTGGCATTAAATATTCAAACACAGACAAAACCCTCGAAACAATTGCTTGCCTGTCCATAGTCTATACCATACAAAATTGCATAGCTCCCCAGTTTATTGAGTTGCTTATGTGGCGCATTATCAGATATTGGTTACGACGTATGTTTTATTTGATAATTTCTTCACCACTAACGGAAAATTAAAAAGGATTACAATTAGTTTTCTCCAACAGGGTACATTGGCACTGCGCTAACGGGCCTGGGCCTCCACCACTGCAGGAAAAATGGTGAGCTAGTTTCCAGATTTACAATCTAAACGCAGAACAATCTTTCATGCGGTTAATAAGTCGAGGTTAGAGTCACTCTAAAATAGGAACCTCTTACATTATAAAACAATAGAAACCGGAGAAAATAAAGTCAGAGAAGCAATGAAGCAGCTTCATCTTCGGCTTTTTGTCTCCTTAATATGATGCATTCATCTGAGATTGGAGGTGAGAGACTCAAAAACGTCTTCTTCACAGGGGATTGTGAGACCCCTGTCGTGATCGAAGCCAAACTCTTCTTCGGCTTGATGGAGGAGGCTTTGGAACTCAGGGCGACTTAGAAAGGAGATTGGGACAATGTATCTGCTTCTGTTTTCTCCAACATAAACAACAAAGTGACCCTTGGGCACGTCCAAAGGCAGGCCTTCTTCATCGTACCCTTGTTTCTTCCCTAAACTCGAGCATCTCTTCAAAATTTGCTTTAGAACTGCTGTCTGAGGGAGTCTGTTGGGTTTCTTCAGAGCCATTGTGGATTTAGAGTGCTGAGTTGGTGTGGTGGGATAGGAGGGAGAGAGCCCAAGAAAACTGAAAAAAAAAATGGGAGAGGTTAAGATGGTGGGAAAGAGGAAAGGGTGAGTGGGTATTTATGGTGAGATTTAGAGAGCGAAGAGAAACAGAGTCATGTGGGGTTGTGGGACAAAGGACAAGCCAATGGATTAACCCAAACCAATTTTGAAAAAGAGGACATGAGTAGGGAGGGTGTTTTGGGGGTTAGTGTGAACTGAAGAAGGACATGTTGCCCTTCCGAACGACAGCCTGGTCCCTCAATCTCTCTCTCTCTCTCTTCAGATGATATTTCGTCAAGACGTACGGTACTAACAAGTAGCATCCCCGCAATTTCCAATGTTGCCTTTGACTGGTTTTACCGTGGAACTCCTTATGAGGAATCCTTTTTTCGCTGGAAAGGTGAAACCAAATGGTGAAACTTGGAACCATACCCAACCCCTTTTTCCCGCAAGTAAAGCAGGGGCTGTAATATGGAGGTTGGACCCCACATGTACGTAAAATGGCTTAGGCCTTACTCCCTCCTAGTACCCTTTTTTTTTTTCTCGTTTCTGCCACCCGTACATGCGTGCTTTGCAATTTACCTTTTGGGTTGCTCCATACGAGGCCTACGCAAATTTTCAACTATGGGAATTGGTTATTAGAATTAAGGCCACGAAATAAAATTTAAAATAAAAAATATATTTAATTAATAAATTGAGTCTTTATTTTTATTTTTTAGAGAATTTTTTTTATATATAAGAGAGAATTTTTTTTAATTAAAACTATAAAATGAAATTAATTTCTTAAAAATAAAAATATATTTAATAAAAGTGTCTCTATTTATAGTAATTTTTAGATAAAATTATTTTTGTAATATATCAAAATCCTAATTTATTATTAATTTATTAAATATATATTATTATATTATTAAATAAATATAAATTAATATATAATTATATTATTAATTAATAATTCAAAGAGATGTTTATTTTTTTGTTTTGATTTTATGATCAAGGATAATATAACAAAATATGCACAACTATCTAATTGATTCTCATATGTAATCTACTAATCAAATAAAGTAAAAAAATATATCAATTCTCATTTTTTTCAATCAAATAATATTTTAATATTCTCGTTTTTATTCTCACTTTTATTTTTATTTTTATTCTTATTTTTATTATATCAATTCTAACAGCTTTGAGATTCCCGGTATACTGACAGTAACATTTCCAGGCCTTAATTCCAATTAGTAATTATGCTATTCATAACGGAAGTCCCAAAATAAGACTGTTTCAAATACCAGCATTTATAGCATAAATAAACCCCTAATCATTTCCAGTTCATCTCACCGTTGGGTTTGAATCTTTCTATACAAATTCCGTTGGTAGTATCGTTTTAACTTAATTTGTTTAACCTATTAGGTAAACAGGGAAACTTGTGAGTTAGTGGACTAACTCATCTATTTCAATATTTTTATTTTTTTAATCTTAATCAATTTAAAAGTTAAAATTGTATTTAAAATCTTGTAATAACAATTAATCATTCAAGACAAAGTTTAAATGCTCTTGATTAAAAATTTTAAAGAATTTCAACTTTGATTTTATTTTAGCTGTTTAATGAGAAATGAGCTACTTTGATAATTATTTTGATTTGATTGTTAAAATTTGAAAGAGTTGCTTGATTGTTTTAAGTTTATATTTAATTTTTTAATATAGTTGTTTTGGTTTTAAAAGCATATGTTATTGCAATAAATTTATTAGTTTTTATTTTAAAAAAACAAATTTTTTGGTGAATTAAATAAATTTATTTAACTTATCTGAATGGTCGAGTTAAATATTTCAACTTGTTTAACCTACAATTCGTGTGGATCAGGTTGCCTATTTTGACAATTCTAGTTGTGAGGTGGGGGAGTAGAAAAATTGGTCAACATTGTTCAAAATTTAGGTTCAATCAAGCAAGTCTAGGCGCAAACTGGTACTAGTTCAAGGGTTGAATTAGAACTTAAAACACTAGAAAAATAATGTAGTGCCTTCTCCAAGTAGCCTAGTGAGTTGTCTAGCAATTCATTACAAAGTTTCATATAAAAACACTTACAAAATAGAGATAAAATATATATATATATATATATATATATATGATTGTCACATTACGTCTTGACCTGCTGATTCATTGACCTGTTCACTTTTTAAAAACTAGTCCTTGATCCTTTTGTTTCAAGCCAAAAAGGAAAAAAAAAAATGGCCAACGCCCATGGTCAATTAAGTTGTGTGTTCGAGGATCAATAATTATTATTGAATAGAGGCGTAGGGCTAGTTGCAGCAGAGAGAAGTGGTCATGTTGATTGCTGGGGTTGTGACAGATGAACGCATTATTTCACATGCATTCATCCTTTGCAAACAGTTGCAGTTTACTTTAAGGTACCGTCCTTCCCCATCTTTTCTAACTTCCTCTGCAACATGGGAGGCCTATGTCCCTGCATGCCTGCACATTCATCATTCATTTCCCCTCCCAATTTAATATTTTTGCTTTCGTCCTTCATTGCTCAGGTGATTACATTACAGGTAATCTGAATCATACTTGGTTTCCGTGTTCATTCGAGCACATTATTACGATTACATTGCAGATTAGTGTTTACATGCTCTTACGGTTCTTGTACTCTCTTCTCGGTAGCTGCATGACTCTGCCACAATTAAATTGCATGCAGAAAACAATCAGTGATCAGCCACATTTAACTTTATACAGATAGCATTCAATTCACATGTGCTCGTCGTCAGACCTTAATTCACTTCTCTAACCCTCAAATGACCCAGCTAGCAACGTAGGTTAATACGCAATCAAAGCCACAAACACAGTCAACCTCCAAAGGGCACGTACGCAAAACCCAAGAGGATCTTTGGCGTTATTGTGAAGAAAGGAAATCTCATAGATGAATGTGAGTGTGCAAATGGGGTGAAATTAATAAAATAAACACGAAGGGTGAGAGTGGAAGAGTGAGTCACATGCTCATTCTATGGACTGGATATATGAGAAGGTGGAGGATGATGTGGTCCTAGTTCAACATAGCAGCACAGCACGAGGCTATAGAAGGCCTGGTCAATATCACAATAAACATTGGTTCAAGAATTAAATGACAAACCAACTGATCAAAGCTCTTTTGCAGAATAACGCCCTCGGGCTCGGCCTTCCCCATGTTCCCAGGCCGATAAATCGCGACCTCTCCACACGTATCTATGCGTAGTGACTAATACGGCATCGTACTATCCACGCTCCTTCTCCATCAACATAATTTGACTTACCTTCAATGTACGCGTACCTCTGGCCACGGCAACTTAATTCAATCTTAGATCTTCTTGTGAAAAGCTTATTATATGATACCATCGGGTGAAGAAGATAGACACAAGCTTACTTGAATAATGAATCTCATTTAAATGATAAATTCACATCTCCATTCCTAGTTCTTTTTTCTTTTATATTTTAACCAGTGGTTGTTTCAAAGTAGAAGAAGGTTTATGAACAAACATAAATGTCCATTTCAATAGGAAAAAAATGCCACAAAAACGCAAGTGGATGGATCTAAATTTCCTGCTTACCTAATCTTATTTCTCCTTTTGACAATTTGTATACTTACATGTACCACCTGTCCTTTGTAATACAGAATATTGAAACAAGAATAGCAATGCAGATGATATGATATGTACCAAACAAAGTGATCAATGCACCCTCCATGTTTATGTATATATATATATATATATATATATATATATATATTAGAAACCAAAATCCGTAACTTTGAAAATTTTACCTGACTATTATAGATCGTTTAAAAACTTAATCCAATGACTATTAAATAAGTAGCAGCACATTTTGTTAAAGAAGCACAACGAGGATCCATTTTCATTTTGTTATTCTTGTGACAAAATTAGAAACTACATTCCAACCCCATTAAAACAAATCCACCCACTCCGCATCTCTTCAACAACCAATTTTAATTTTGCTAGGAATCAAAGAACCCAGTATTTATGGGGGCAGCCAAAGAGAGAAGCTGGAATAGGGCACAGCTTGCACGTTGCATATCTAATACGAATCGATTTCTTTGACTTTAACGACGAGATCATTCATTCATATTCAAGAAAGAAGAGTCGTGAAAATTTTGTTTGACCCCTCCTGTCAGAAAAGTCTAAGTTATGATTACCAATATATATATATATATATATATATATATAATTGACCGTAAAAAGGATGCTTAAATAAATACTGAATGTGCGCAAAGAATTCTAGAGTAGGCCATCATGTGTCACAGGCTCACAGTGTTCGAAAGAAGCTAACCATGTTCTGTGAATGAGATTTGATGAAAAAGAGAGACAAAAACAAGAAGGACTGAATGCGAAATGTGAGCCTACAAGTCTATTACCACCCTCCACGAAAGGCAGTGACTTCTTAGCTGACTACCCACGCCATATTTCTATTCAAGGATAGAAAATATATTGCATAACATAAAACAACCTTGTTCTCTCGTTTTGGGAGCACATGTGGGCATGTACTTTTGCGCTCTAAAGCTTAATAGACAAGGACCTTTAAGTGTCAGCACCAACAACTTTTTACCAATTCACTAAACATCATTCAAGGCCCCAGATTCCCTGAATTTCAACCGCAAACAGTATCAACTACTATGGCGTCTATATGTAGCAAATAAACCTAATCGAAAGGTCATATCAAGGAATTAACATCCCCAAATTTAATATCTGCAACGGAATTTCGTATTATTGGTTCAAAGAAGAATAGACATATATATATATATATATATATATGTCTACGTATTTAATTATCGTGAGCAATTCTCGAATTCTTGAACCACCGGGGATTTAGGAATACATTATAAATCATCATCTCTTGGAACCATAGGGAAAAGAAAATGGGCCCAGTACAACTCACCTAGGAATCACGCGCGACTTTACCGACGTACCTCTATACAGGGGCACATGTGCTGCCTGCATGACTGAATATCAAATGTTGGCATCAAACTAGCTAGTTTACAACCAAAACTGAACCCTGATGGGGAACACCCTTGTACCAAGAGGGACCAAGCTGAGACGCCTAATTTCTCGCACACTAATTACGTATTTCAGATTTAATTTTAAAGAAGACAAAAAATTTTAAATTAAATATTTAAAATTTTAAAATATAAATTCTTTTAATTTAAGAGAAATAAAATCTTTTATATATTAAATAACTAAATTAATAATATAATATATATATATATATTAAAATTTTAAAAATTTAAGAGAACAAAACCACACTATTCAAATAGATTTAAGATAGATATATATATATTCCTTTCAACAAAAAAAAGATATATATATATATGAGATAAAGGAGATAATGTTTAACTATCTTGTGAAATTGTACGTACAAGCGTAGCCTGAGTTTGAGCTTCGTTGAAAGACGGAAGAGGCAGAGATGGGCTGGTTATCAAGTATGAGGGTCATCAAGCTCAAAGGGTACCATGTGAATGGTGTTGCGTTTACATACAAACAACTCTAGGCTCTAGCCCCTCGCTGTAGGCCCATGCTCTGTCCTCTCAAGCCCTAAATCACTTCAATCTATCAACGTCTCATCCTTTTGTGCAACGGAAAAACAATCATTATGACTCATGGAAAAATAAAAATAAGAAAAAAAAAACTGGAAGAATTAATGGAGATATCACAACATATCCTCCGTGTATATTTTGATGAAGTATCTTCAAAGCAATCCTAATTTTCATCCGATAGCATATACACAAGTCAAATGCAAATTTAAACTGGAACGAAGAAAATATATATATTTAAAGTGATGTGAGAATATATCAATTAACCTGTTCCCTTCAAACCAATGTCACAATCTGCGATGTGTGCAAAAACGTGACTTCTCGCTTTCCAATAGAGGATTTTAACACAATATTACTAGCATATTTTGAGATGGTTGCTAACACAATAAAAATTTATCACTAATTATATAAATATTAGTGTCATAATAGGTGGGATGGAATAAATTTCTTCGTCAGTTGTCATTAGTGATTGATGGTCAGCACCGTTAGAGCAAAAACACAGAAAGAAGCGGAAGAAATTGAGTCGACTGCCTTATCATATGGGGTGAAATACAAGCAAGAGGGGATCTGTCAATGACATCACATTAGCCCAGACGTGGGACGAAGGTAATTAGACCAATATCATGTGATGGGTCAGCTCAAACTTAAGCCCAAGAATTCCAAAGACGATTTATGGGCTCAAAGTTTGCTTTTCTCATGAATTTGTGACGAAAAGAAGGGACAAAATATTTGTCAGCAAATTAAATGACAAAGAGTCCAACAAGTTTGGGTCAAGTTACGTTCCTGATATTTATAAGTGCTGAAGGCTCTCTCTGTACACCCATTCTGCATTCATATTTAAATCTTCCGTCGATTAGTGAGCAGATCTCATGCAGTAATGTTCTCTGATAAGATTTAACTGTGAATATTAAAAGTTGAGTTATTGAAATTAATAATTTTTTAAAATCAAACTTAATAAAACTTAAAATCTTTGGTCACACAGTCAGAATTCACTAACAGATGTACTGAACCATTCATATATGCTACTACATAATCTATAGATAGTGAACCCTTAAAATTTGGCTAATGTGAGGAGTTTTTTTTTTTTCGATTTTTTAAGCAATTATTGTTGAGAAAAATATTGTGTGTATATTTGTTACAGCTTTTTTTTTAAAACAGTTTTTGGGAATCTTAATTTTTTCATTAAATTATTTCGAACAAAATTTGAACAACCTATTGCCTCATATTACTTATTGTTTTATTTTTAATCATATTTTTGTATGGTACTGTTTTCTGTTCAAAATATCTTTATCATTTGTAAGACACTATCAGGAGCATGTGCGCAGATACACATAATACACGACCGCACGTGCATGTAAGCCCATATTTACGTAACATCACACTCCGCACCACATACAGAGTGTAATGACTGTTAACACACTGCCTTCACAGAATCAAAGACCAAACTTGGTAACAATTATTTTCGATAATACATATATTTTATTAATTATATTTTCCTACCCATATCAAACACATTTTCACTAATTAATATTTGAAATTCATTACTAGGGTATTTAATCATACAAGGTGAATTTAAAAAATCACATACCAAACACATTATTTTTTTTTGGTTGTCTACAAATATCTCCATACCTTTTAGCTAGGCATTGATTTACCTCCTCATTACTATTTTTTTCACATAAATTTAAACTCTTAACGTTATAAAAAAAGGAAACCCGAATGATGAAAACAAAATTGATATACCACTTTGAAGTCATGTAAAATTTACCATAATACATAAACATAGAATTATGAGATATTAAGATATAAAGATCTGACCTGATACTAAAGATGTCAACTCACAATACTCAAAAGAAAATTATTAGAGTAGGCAACCACCATAAAGAAAGTTATTATCAAAATTGAAATTAGGGCTTCTTTTATAATAACTTATAAGGTTTTATTTTAATAATAATAATAATAATAATTAATTATAATAATAAAATAAAACATTTAGATATATATTAAAATAGTTTCATCTTTCATTATTTAAATAGAAGAAGCCCATTAATTTTTTTTTAATAATTAACTTTTAATTAGTAATTTGATAATATAAATAATAATGTTCTTGGGATGTTTGTCTAATGAACTTGTAAATAATTCAACTCATCTTTGATTATTCATAATGAATATAAACTCAACTTATTCTTAGTTTACAATTATAATATTAATTATCTAATTAGTCACAATAAAAAAATTAATCTATATAATATTAAAATATTCTACCACTCAAGCGTATCATAGTAAAATATTGGGGCCTAAAAAAGAGGAGACAAATTGATGAGGTGAATGTGCCGACAATATGTGTAAGGCCGTATGGGAAAGTAAAGATGAAATGGAAAAATGAAGTTGCAAGCAAGGAAGCACAGGAGTGCAGCCCAATTACAGGTTGGAAGTGTCGGGGGTTAGGCCTATCAAATCGTTTCAAAATGCTGTGTACATAGGCTGTCCGTAAGATTGATGTGCATTATTAATGTTATTGTACTTCCCAATTTGTTTCACTTTTACAATATTCATGGAATTAAGTATATGTCTCTTCTTAATCCATCGCTGATATACATACGTTCACGAGCGGCCCTGCTTCGTGGTTAGGCCCTTTTATGATGGTCTTGTCCAGTTCCTAGGCCACCCTGTTCACGTGCAACCACATTTATCCCTCGAGCGAACTTTAAATGGCCTTTTTATTATTAATATAATAATTTCTTTTTGTCTCTTTCTCTAATATTTCCATTAAACCGTCTCTTTCTTTTCCTCAAAATATTGATTTCGAAGAAATCCTCATACGGGCCTGCACTTACAAGATCTGATCTCTGTATTAAAAGTATTTCGGTTTTGTAAGCCATATTTTAATTAACGTGATTTGGCCTTGTTCCAGACATTAAGGAGAGGTCACAACTCTGTATTGCAATAAGGTTAGATAATTAGCTTAAAAGGTGGCGTTATGAAAATATAATAAAGGCTGGCCCACTATACATAATCAAAAAAGCAGTAGCAAGTTGCAACTCGTGATTGAAGTTGATTATAGATTGAATAAACCTGTGCCCCTCGCTTAGAATCAATGAGGTGATGATGGAGGGGGCCTTATATAATTGATTATTACGTGCCCCCACTTCTTCGGAAAAATACCACTTCAAACAAACAAAATAAAAATTGAATCTTTAGAAGAATTTGAAGGCCAAGATTAAGTCATGGACACTCGAGGATCAAACGTGCTACGCATTACACATCTTTTACTTTTGCAGTCCAGACTTCAACAACAGAAGGGAAACTCAGGCCTACTATTTTAATCTCCAACATTCCTATTTTTGGGTCATAGCCATTTTTTCATTCTTTCTTTTATTGAAAAAGATTTCAACAAGACCACATTCATTAAAACTGTATACATTTTTTCCGACCAAAAAAAGTAAATTAAATCGTGAGACATGAATTAATGATGATATTTAATGAAGATTCCCTCCGTCACTGTAAGAATGTAGCATGACATTTGGCGATTTATTTAAGGATACCTAATTTACTTAAACAAGTAGGGGGAAAGAAAAGAAACAAAAGAAGGATGAATGGAGAAAGGGGAGGTAGTGGCCTCATAAAGAGAGTGCTGTCTGTGAATTCAGAATCATATTTCAATTTGGGTCATATCTCAGGTGCGTTGATAACACCCCACGATCACTGACGAGTCCAATTACAACCATCACATCCTCCAAGTAACGTCAAGAGATTGGGGGTTTCAATGAGAAGGCAAGAGGCTTCTGCTTCACTCACTACAGTGAAGTGATATAAGAGGGTTTGAGTTGATGGAGGATATGACGTAATTAACCCAAGAAACAACAGCCACGAGAGAGATTGATTTGCTAGGGACTCCATGCAAAATTGTCAAATTGATAAAATTATAATATATATATATATATATGTAATATAAATTTATAATATATAATTATAAGAGTTTATTTTTATTAATAAATAGTTATTAAATATAATTAAAATTTAAAGATATAAATAAAAATTCATACATATATACAAAATATTATTATAATAATACAAATTATAGAATTAAGAAATAATAACAAAAATTATTAAGAAAATATATTTGAATAATATATCTTTTAATTATAATTAATTAGGTAAAAATTAAGTTTAAAAATTATTTTTAAAAAATTTTGAGATTAAATCTATTAAAAGAAAATAAAAGACAAACTTTGTTATTATAATATTTACCAATATAAAAATTAAAAGTAATTAAAATTTAAAATAAGAGTAATTTTAATAGAAATAATAATGTAAACAAGTTAGAGTAAATATTAAATACATGTATATATATATATATATATAATGTATTTTAAGTTATGCAATGAAAAAAATTTTAAAAACTTAAAAGTAGAGTTAACCATTTAATCACAATGTAACATGTTATTTGATATTAATTGCAATATATTAGAGTCATAATAATATAATTATATTTATAATATATATATATTTTTTATGTTTAATGATTAAAATAATTGAATTGAGTTTAAAGTTAATTAATTTTTTTTTTAAAAAATTGATTGAAATGTTAGATTATTCATATTTGGGCCAAAAATTCATAAAAAAGAATAAATAATTTAACTTTGGTTAAATTTAACGAATTTATTTGAGTTTGACTAATTCTATATGAGTTTGATTAATTATACTCAAAAACTTAATCAAGTTTACTCTAATTTTAATTTTATAATTAAATTAAACCAATTTCTCCACGTAAAAATATAAAATCAATGGATTTATTGAATTGACACACGATTTTAACGTAGAGTGATACGGTACTCGACAATGTTACAATGTCGTTGCCTTTCCCTGTATTGAATGATGCCACCCCAATACACTCCAAATCAGCAGTCTCCTTCTTTCTTCAATGATCCATATTTATCCTCAACCATCAATCATCAATCTTTATATTGCCCCTGCTCTAATTATTTGACATCTGTATGTCTGTAAAACCACGTTATCGTAATCAATCATATCATTTCAATATAGACTAATTAATATTACAGAAATATACACAAATATCTTAAAGTAAGCAAAAAACCCCCCCCCCCCTCAAGGATATTTATAAAAAGATAAAACTTGTTAAAAATATATTTGTGAAGAAAATTTTTAATATTATATAAATTGTGTTAAAAATATAATTTATTTAAATTTAAAATAGCTATTTTATATTGATTAAATACATACTCCATACTTTTTCTATTTATATTTTTAACAAATAGAGTTGATTTTCCATACCAGCCAAATCATCTAACTTAAATAAATATACAATATATATATATATATATATATATATATATATAAGAATGGGTACGCGTGAAATTAAGAATGAATTAATGATTTGATTTTAAAATGACAAATATTTTTAGATTAAGATTTTAAATTAATAAAAAATAAATTATTACAATATAAGATAGCAAATTATTATAAATTAAATGACTAAATAAAAAATAAAAAAATAAAATTACATATAAAAATTAAAATTTTAAAAATAAAACCACCCATTTGGATTCATCTGGGGCACGTAATTAAAGAGGTAAAGAAGAGACATGCTTGAGAGGTGCGTAAAGGATATTTATTATGCATGTGATAGATCATATATAACATAAATACACTATGATTTTGGGCTGATGGGTGGTATTAATCGCCTATTTTTATTTATTATAGAAATGGAGTAAAAGAAGATGCAAGAAAAAGAAGAAAAAGAAAAAGAAAGAGCCTGACAACTTTGAATTGAGGCGTGGAAGATTGGTAATATATCTAAGAAAGCCCTTCATATTCCTCTTTAGTTATTTATTTGATTTTGAGATAGAAAACAGAACATACATAAAGACAAAAGGGTGCCATGGACTGGTGAGCCATGGAGAGGTAGGATTCACACTAGGCTGGCCATCATCCACGAACAATTTTAGAATAACTGAAGACGCACAACTCTGTGTTCCACGTGGAAACATTTAAATCCATCGAAGTGATTTTAAACATATCAAATAATTAAAGTGACTTTTATCCAATGAGGTTTCAAGTTGCTTGCACTAAAGTGTGCCCCAGTATTGAAACATTAAATTCGTATAATATAGTCTTAGTTTAAATGTAAATTAACTTAATTTTTAAAATTAATTTTATTAAATATAATTTACATGAGTTTGATATATGCTTTAAAATTTTCATTTCAAAATAAACTTTTTTTTATAATTTAGTTTACTTAATGTAAAATTAATTTTTTTCTTTATGTGCAAATAAGAATTGAAAGACAAAAATAATTTAAAAATAAATAAATAATAAACCAAACAAAAATATTTATGAAAATTTTATTTTAATGTGTAAATAACATTTATATTTTTCAAAAGTCAAATTAAATACATTATAAATAATATATATATGTAATAGTTCATGGTTTAATATTTGATAAGAAAACTATAATAAATACATTAAAATCTAAAAATATATTATGAAATTTATGTATTTATTTTTTACTCCAAATCTATTTAGAAATCACCCTTCAAAACCATGTGTGATTTGAGTGCCCATTGCTTTAAGTTGGGGCCTTATTTTGTTTCATACTAACTACCACGTAATTACTCCCAGCTTTCTTCACATTCGGAGGATTTTTTTTCTTGGACAAAGACATCATATTTCAAGGTCAAAAGTAACAAAAGAATCAGAATTTATCGAATGAGTCAAATAATTGAACTCTAACTAAAAACCCTCTAGCAAGTGAGAAAATATATGGTATGTTTCTACCTAATATTTTTTAACTTATCCTAGAATATGTAACATGAAGAGGATGCAGTATCCAATTACAAAATTAGTTACTTTTCTTTTTCTGTTTTGATACAATAGGACTAGTTACTTAGGGTTATTGAAATTCCCCTTTCAAATTTCAATGAACCAACCACGAAATAGAGACCCACTTCCATAATTCCATTTCATAGGAAACAAAAATGATGGAATATTCTTCCAACATTCCTTTCCTATTCATTATTTTTGGAAAATGACATATCCTCGTTTTAATTAATACAACTTAATTATATATTTTTCTTTTTACAATATAATTCAAGCATCCACATGATTATAGCCTTATTCTATATATTATTTAATTATAGTTGAAACTTCAAATTGCCACACTAATTAACTTTCCAAGATTGTCCAAATTGCCGGGACGCCAGAGATGATTGGCAAATTAAAAATAAATTTTAGAATTATATGATTCTCGAAACTGTTCCTCAGACTTTTCATCAAAAGAAAAAAAAAAAAAGGTTGTCGTATTCTCATCGCAACTAAATTTTAAGCAATAATATCTCAGTTCTTCTTTGTTTAATCCACATGAGCACAACAAATATATATATACAAATTGCTCACACGAAGACTCTGGGAAGCATGGCTCTCGTGAGTCACATATGGGCATAGTGTAGAATCCACCAGAACATTTTTTATTGGAAGTTTGATGTAATAATTAATATAATTATTGAAGTTTATGATCAGACCATAAGTTTGGTATGCAAATAGCTGGGAGTCTGATTATCATATCTTTTTTTTTTTTCATTATTATTCTATATATAACTCCTAAGTATTGGGATCCGCTATTCAAGCAAGGTTTGAAAATTACTCTCCAACATTTTATACTTTATCCTTGAGATACCTTAAATATTTTTAGTTCTCTCTAACAAATAGAATGAATAGTTTATATAGAAAGAAAAAGCAATGGCCAGTTATATACAAGTCCTTGAATTTAGGGATTATCACTTGGATCTTCGGCTACGTCAAGAACTGCTGGATTATGCACATGAAAGATTAATTAATTAGTATGGTTGCCACTACAAAAACTCATATTTCCCATATTAAACTGTTTTTTTATTACTATTTTTATTCGCACATTATAGATCTAATTATCTCATCAATTTAATGACCCACAAGGGACACGACCAAGAATGAACAACAATATTTGATTATATCTTTTATTAAGTGGCCCTTTTTTTTTAGGTGGTTTCAGTTGAAATTTTGATTAAAACTCCTCTGTTTTGAGACGATTCGTGTATGACTAAGACAAATCATTGGTTTGTTATTGTTATGATTGATGGCAGATTAATTGCACTGCTCTAATATATATTTTAATTATTTTTCACTTTTTTAATAATGCATATTATATTGCAGAAAATGAATGAAATTTCATCAATATTTGACCAGGATTTATGCATTTTCCATTTTTTGAATTTCTTCGGTGATACATTTTTTTTTAAAATAAAATTTGAAAGAAATAAACCCAACATGTGAAACTTATATATTTAACAAATAACTTTTAATCTTAAAAGTAAGTTAAATTATATATCTATGTCATTTTAAAATTTTACAAAAATTTACAGATGCAAAATTTGAAAGATGTATAATGGATTTACTGCCCTTAAACTAAATTGATGACGTGAAATTTAGTTGTAATCCTATCGTACAACATAAATAAAGATTTGTGGTATTGGAAAACAAAAACACGAAGAAAAATAAGAGATGTCAAGTCATGCGAGATGATTGATCTGAGCTTTAGGCACCAACCATTATAAGAGCACCAATGATACCCACTCTCATTCCCTCATTTTTTCCCATTTGCCTTCGAACCCATGCGTCTCTGCTTACCACATAAAAAAAAAAAAAAAATCTTAGCCTTTCTCTCTCTCTCTCTCTCTCTCTCTCTAGCCCTCCGTTTCCTTTTTTTTTTATATATATATATATATATACTTTTGTACTGAACCTCAACCCCTATCAATCGAGCCTTACCATTTTGGTGTTGTAAATAGAGTATCCTCTTATGGAAAATCAGCACCAACCCCTGAATTCGAGGTTCAAACGTATCTGTGTCTTCTGTGGTAGCAGTCCTGGAAAGAACCCCAGCTACCAGCTCGCTGCTATTCAACTCGCCAAACAACTGGTATTCTATCTTATTTCATAGTTCACTCTCATTCTTTGTATACTATCCCATAAAACCCACTACCTTGCTGGCTCTTTTTGAGTCCAACATAGTGTTTTTCATGTTATTCAATTTAATTCTCTGCTATTTGAGACTCTGAATCCCAGTGCTTTGGCATTTCAAATGTATTTGTTCATTTGCTGCAAAACTCTGCCCAAAAGCAGAGTTTACTCTGTTCTCTGTTTCAAAATTTTCTTCAACTGGGAGGAAGATTAGATCATCCGACTGTTTGAATATTGATATAATTAGTGAATCAATGAGAGCAATGGTGGAGTGTGGGAATGGATAAACGAAGGCTTACCTGCAATTTTGAAAAAATGCAGGTGGAAAGGAACATCGACTTGGTCTATGGAGGAGGAAGCATTGGGCTGATGGGTTTAATATCACAAGCCGTCTATGATGGTGGTCGCCACGTATTAGGGTAACCTATCCCTCTCTCTCTCTCTCTCTCACAGACACACTCTCAAACTTATTAACTAATTTTGTGATATGGATATGCCTTGCTCTATTTTTTGCAGAGTGATTCCCAAGACACTTATGCCAAGAGAGGTGGATTTTTTTTTTTCTGAAAAAAATGACAAATAATATTATATAATTGCAGTCATAATTATGGAAAATTTGATAATGGCTTTTGGCGAATGAATTCAGATAACCGGAGAGACGGTGGGAGAGGTGCGAGCCGTCTCCGGGATGCACCAACGCAAAGCCGAGATGGCTCGACAAGCCGACGCATTTATTGCATTGCCAGGTTTTTTTTTTCTTTTTCTCTGAAAAAAAAAAGATATTTATTATCATGCTTTTTCATTTTGATTCATACAACAATAATTGATCCACTTGTGACTTTGCATACAACACATCCACACCACACATTTCACGTCATTCTTCCATATCCTTTTTTTTGGAACCCAAAACCTTTTCCCGAGATAACTGTATCTTTAACTGTCAACTGTGTTTGTTGCCAAAGAAAATTAATTTTCAATAAATTAATTCCATGGAAATTCACTGTACAGGTGGATACGGCACCCTCGAAGAACTATTAGAAGTCATCACCTGGGCTCAACTGGGAATCCATGATAAACCCGTAAGATTTCGAATATATAAAAAAGAAAAAATGAATTATTAATAGGAGAGAGTTCCATTATGTGAGGAGGTCAAAGAAATAAAGAAAAAGCAAGAAGAATGAATGATTAGGGAAATGGGTGCAGGTAGGCTTGTTGAACGTAGATGGGTACTACAACTCGTTGCTGTCATTCATAGACAAAGCAGTGGAAGAAGGGTTCATAACACCCGCTGCCCGTCACATTATTGTGTCTGCCCAGACTGCCCAAGAGCTCATGTGCAAGCTTGAGGTATCCATCAACAATCATACATAGTCATACCATACAATTTCCATGTGTCGCTTTCACTCCATTGCATGTGTACACGTGGGTCACGTTAGACATCGCGTGTGGGCCCCTCCTATGTAGCCCAAATGACCTGAGCCCTTCCTTCTTTTCCTCTGACCAGGAATACACACCCAAGCACTCTGGGGTGGCTCCTAAGTTGAGTTGGGAGATGGAGCAACAGTTGGTTCACACTGCAAAGTCTGACATCTCGCGTTGACCAAAATCCTCCACCCTCACGACTCTGCATTTTAGTCAACACTACACATAACCATGTAGATGTGAAGCTCCATATAATACTACCTCTTTTTTCTAGTTCAGCTGTGGATTCATCCATTGCCCAGCTTTGAACTTACTTGGAGATTAACTGTGTACTTTCTTCTATTTTCTTTTGTGATTTGAGATTCTGTAGTTTTTAAATTATAAAAGAAGTAGAAGACGAAGAAGGGGTTAATTGTGCATTGGAATGACCTGGATCATCAAAGTGGACAACTTCTATGATGTCGGTGATGAGTATTATTACTATAATTAATTGATACTATCATTATAATGAATGGATGGGTTAGTGAATACAGCTTTAAATTAAAAAAAGATTAATATGGATGGGACCGATGATGACACTCAAGAATTCAGAAAAATAGAATAGAAGGGAAATTCATAGGTTGACATTACACATCTGCATTCCTCCATTCCTGCGTGTTAGGTTCGCAAGAGACGCTTCCTTGGTCGCATTCTAACTACAACTTGTACTTAAACGGATTAGTCAAATTTAAGCCTAATCCAAACTCTGCAATATTTTGTACCTACAAATCTACGAAATTATATTTAGTTTTAACTAATAATTTGTGATAGCAAATACAGTTATTATACATGACACAAAGGTTTTCTTAGAATCATGAATAATAAGAATATTTAAATTTTAAAAGGCCTATTCAACTCAAAAAATCAGAATGGTGAAACTTAGTTAATATTATTTCATAGAGTGGCAGAGTAAATGCAATTGGGGTCGTTGTTATCATGAAGCCGATACATGTAGAGGGTTTGACGACTATTCATTTTGGGGAATTGCAGTAACGCAAGTTGCAGAATTTGTTTAAAGATAGTCATAGGTGAATAATTGAAGGTTGCAAAATGCAAAAGGACACCTGTCCTTGGCCGTACCGAGTGGGCAACCGTGTGGAAAAGGAAAAGAAAGGAAAAGGAAAAGGAAAATGAAAAGCAAAAAGAAAAGGAAAAGGGAAAGGAGAGAGTGCGGAGAAGAAAGTAACGGCGGAGAGAGGATGGGGACGGGCCTACCAGATGAATCATGAGGCATCCATGTTATGTAGATAAAGGGCCCAGAGACAATGAATCGGTGAGTGCTCACGTGGGTTTGGCGTTTTGCCATTACAAGTATACATCTCCTCTTTGATTCCCCATTCTTCGTTCTCATTTGTAAATTCAACCAGAGGTTGGTACCTTGGTACGCCTCCGAAGCATAACGCATTAGTCATTGCAAAATACCCATTAATGTAATGGTTAAATTGTTTCGTCGCTTTTTCTCTTTTTCTGGTTTCGGATAAGTACCGTCAACTTCATAAACTCTACAGTTCCAATCATGTCTTCGCACTCTTCAATGGTTGTTGATGTGTGAATCAGTCTTCCTTTGCTGCTGGTCAAAAAAGTGGATGATCAAGATAATTCTTTTTAATTAAAGTTTAATCCTGCGCTTATAGTGAGCTTATTGTCCCACCCAAAAGGTTGTTTGCACTTTGCAGCTTTCCCTTAATTTTCAAGCGTTATTGGACTTGGCTTCCTTTTTCTCCTCTACATTATTTTCACATGTCCGTAGTGAGAGTTCTTGTGAAAGAGCACGTCGACGTTTTAAACAGAACTGGATGACAAGTATTTGTTCCTTCTATCCAGGCTAAGCGACTCCAGAATATGTCAAACGACATGACAAATAAAATAAAAAGAAAGTACAGATAAAAATGGCAACACAAGATCTGATGAATTTAATATTTTTATTGCAGTGCCAGGCTATAAAAACCCAAACAATAAAGATATATTCTAAACATTAGTACAATGATGTAGTTAAGGAGTGTGACAAATCAAATTTAGTCGTGTAAAGCAATGAATTATTGGTGCTACATCGTACATTACATACAGTGAAGCAAATTGGCGCACCATTATCCACACCCTCCCCCCTCCCCTCCCCTTCTTGTGCTCGTCTCACTTTTTCCTGTCCATCAGGTACAAAATTAAATCTACGTAAAATACAAGAATCTGGTTCACACTCGTACTCAAACACCTAGTTTATATTCTGCGTAGAACTGAGATTGCCGGCAATTGGGGAGGCTATAGCTTTAGGTGAAGGATTGAACTGCTGAAGATGTGGTGACTAAACTTGATAAGAGGCCCACAACGAGGGCAGTGTTATATGTGCTTGGTTCTACTTGCATGGTATTGTTCCTGGAGTCAATATAAGTCTCATTTCGGAAGGGTCCACCAACAAGTGCTCCAGTGGCCAAATTGGGATTAGGATCAGATGATTCAAGCCATTGGAAGCCATCTTTACAACTAGGATTTTCATTGGCTGGAATTGAAGCTCCCCTATGATGCACAAATTGTGGGTATTTATCGCCGTATCCCACAAGATAACTCATACGCATAGGATTCTTGCCCAAGACATAATCAGCCTACAAGAATAACGACTAGTTCACAATTTGGACGAGCATCACTATCAGCAAAATAGTTGAGATTCTGTGGAAATGATAATGGACGGATACCTGAGATCTGGCAAAGTTCCGAAGATCTTCAGGGCTAAAAGAATCTGAATCACAATGTAGTTTGTCAGTCTTTGAAGTAAGCATATAATCGCTGTAAAGTGTAGCTAAGAATGCAGAAGCAATGGGTTGCTGCAGAGAGTTCCATTCGCTGACCCATATAAGACCATCTGCATTAAAGAAAAAGAAAACTGATTACTGAACAGACACCAGTAGAAATATCATCATTATAATGATATTTGATATATTAATCATTAACAATATCTGGTATTATCTTTCCTCAACATGGACAGCAAGTTAATAATCTGGTATCTGCCTCTAACTGAATTATGCTGATTATTATCTTTCCTCAACATGGACACACTGTCACAAACGAGCCTTGACCAGTCAGACAATTAAGCAGAATCCATCCTCTAACAAACATTTTCCTTGCAGAATTTCAGCACTTAAACAAATTTATATATTCGATGAGGTGGAGAGAAAACAAAAGATTTTTGGTGTTAGTATGAAGTCATCACATAGCTTTCAAGGAGAACATTACTCTTAGTTCTGCTTTTGGTGGCTGTCGGAGAATCTGAAAGAAGGCCACACATTACAGCCTCTGCTGTTTTCCTGTAATTTTGAAGACCAGAGTCATATGAGTTGGAAATGTCGTTGGCCTTAAAGAAGCTTAGTCTGGATAACAAAACCTGCACCAAGAAAACATAAAGGATTATACAAGAATGCAAGCATCTCCACTGATAAAACCAGAAGCATCATCCAACGTGACAGAAACAGGATTCCCAATTTAGCTAAACTCTGTTAAAGAGACAGAATTTTCATTTTATACCACTAGGTTGCTCTAGTCTTCTTTATGTCCAAATATGGGGCACGTGATGTCTGGTTGACAATCATGATCAAAGCCACTTTCAGCTGTAGCATTTGTGTCACTTATGACGATCTCCAGATATTATAAGAGACAATAAAAGCTTGAGAAAGATTGAGTATTTCTCTATAAAGAAAGAGGAATCTACCTGAGTTCCAGCAAGCTTGTCGTCCCAACTAAACCAGGTCGGATTTCCCCATTGAGCATAGTCTTCTCCGTTTTGACCAGTCACATACTCAAGATAAGAATCATCATTTGTAGCATGATACAGCCAGCTAGCTGCCCATAAGAGCTCATCACCATATCCTGTTGAGTTATAATAAGTCTGGACTCCAGGGATGCTCTCACTATATGATCCCCTGTGATTTTCTGCAAAATTAAACAACTGTTTTGCATGCTTGAGGAGAGTGCTTGAATATGTAGAATCACTTTTCTTAAAGACCAAAGACGCTGAGGCCATAGCTGCTGCAGTTTCAGCTGCCACATCTGTTCCAGGACTAGATGTGTTGACCTGCGTAAGTGGACGTGCCTCAGTCATGTCTTCAGGCCTATCCCAACATTTATGGTCTGCTACAGGATCGCCCACCTGCCCGATGATAAAATTTTAGAAAATGAAATCAGCCAGAAGACTCAGAACAAGCCAGCTTGGTAATAGGATGAGAAAGTCCTAACACCAAGCGAGAAAGGCTGAAAGCTAATAACTAATAAGCATGAAGAGGACAAAGAATAATTCATATTTATATAATCACTATAGTATCCATTGACCTATACCACTCAATAATTATCATACACACATACAATGAAGTCAGGAAAGCATGATCAAGGGATATACAAGGAAAGAGGAATTAGTAAATTCCAAAATGAAAAAAGACATTTCTAACACAATCACTTGTCTAATCTCATGGCGTGCCTTGGCATTGGCATTAATACCAACAAAGAAAAAGGAAAAACAAAATAACATAATGTAACTATATAAGACTATCCAAGAATCATGAAGTATATGAAATTTATGCATACAAATTAGCTAACTTGCGAATAAAGCTAGCATCAAATGGAAATTGACAACTACAAAACCTGAACGTAAAGCACATTCTCAGAAGGATGAGCATTGATGAGATAGTCAGTGATCCACTTGAGTGAACCTTGAGCTGGTTGCAACTGGCCAACTTTATCCATATGATCCCCATATTCCAAGATGGCCCATGATAACACTGTGGCAGTAAACGCCATTGGAAAACCAAACTTCATGTGATCCCCGGCATCGTACATCCCTTTTGATAAATCCAATTTTGCTTGGCTTCCATCTTTAAGAGCTGAATCCCCTCTCCAGGATATTTTGTTGTTGACCAACTTACCGGCTGCAATGAGGAAATATGGTTTTAACTCAATCAATCCATAAAGATGTAAAGTTATTACAGATTAAGAAATGTAAGCATCCATCGCATACCACAAGTGAAACATTTAAGGAATTTAAAAGGGCCAACAAATCTGAGGAACTCAAATTATTTATATTTAAAAGAGATACATATTATCTCTTGGAGATTTTGTTATTAAAGCCAACAAATCTGAGGAGCAATTTAACACTCTATCAATAAATAAAAATAGAAGACATACGACGGTAAATGAATGTAAAGTAAGTGACACCAGAAAAAGATACAGATGTAGATAATATATTTCTTAGCTTAACTGGTGTTTCAGAACATACACCAATACTTGGAAGAAAATACGAAGCTCATCTTATTCAGATCCGAAATGTGACATATGAACAACCAGAGAGCCCGAAATCAAAAGAATGACACTTTCTTCTTTTAGCATAGAATGAAGACAAGGCATAGAAACTCGACAATTATATAGAAAAATTAACAGATAGATAAGAATAAGATAATTGATCAATACACCGAGTGAAATGCATTTTAAAAAAGAGATGAGAACAAGAAAAATTACATTTTTGTATATCGAAGAACTGCATTGCAAGTTTGAGAGCGGAGGCATAATCTTTGTCGGTGGCGCCTGGAGCGGACCTATGGGAGTGACCAAATTTCTTCGTTAACGCATACACAACAGCACCGACGACGAGAGCGAGAACGACAAACGCCAGAAACCAGCCACAACAAGATCCTCTGGACCTCGACTTTTCGGCCATTATTGAGAATGCGCTTCAATTACCTTTGAGCAAACGGAAGTACAAGTCGTCAGCCCCCAGATCTACATCAAACCCAATACATTGTTCAAAAAACAAGTGTCACTTCCAAAGTGAACGCGCAGCGAAATGTGCGAGAGAAATTTATTGATACATGAGAGGAAGAAAAGACAGAGATCTATAGTCCTTGATAATGGCTACCTTTCTAAAGCGGTTATGAGACAGGCTTGATTGGTGAGACTTGAGATGGATGAAACAGAAATTGAAAAGCTCAATGCAAGCAAAACGAAGGACCGAGAGAAAAGGAAATGAGTTGAACCTGAGCCAAACCAGCGAATGCAGGACCCGAACCGACCCGTAAGCAAGGAGGAGACAGCGGAAACTGAAAGTGGCGGGCTCCGGATAGAACGCCGACGAAGCTATATTTTGACGCATTTCTGTTTGGATAGTTAGTTGAATGACCTATATGCCCCTGATGAAGTTGTTGAAGATGGGGAATGCCAGGGAGGAATGGAGGGTATAAATGTAAAATCAGGAGTCATGAGAAGACCAATGTCCACATTGTCGGTGGGTAGTTGTTGATTTGGACCAGATACTGCCAAGTGACGAGCGGTGAGTGACATGGACCCATTAACTCTAATAAGCCTTTTCTTTTACTCAATTCGTTTTTGGTAAGCTTTCACTTATTTATTTCTTTTCTCTCCATAATCTTGCCTGCTCAAATTTATTTCTATTCTCAAAAACACGCCAAGTATTAACACCAAAATACATAAGGTTCACAAATTCCTGCATGGGAAGCCATATATACCTAAATTACTAATGAAAGTTCCACAGCCGCAACTTAAATTTTAGATGTTGATGGGCCGATGCTTCTTTTAGCATGTAATTATTTTTGGGAAAAAATTTAAAATTTTGGGTGAATATTTTTTATGTGGTGAGTGTTAAATAGATAAATATTATTTTGTAAAAATATATTTTTGATCCTGTTTATTACAAAACTTTCATTTTAGTCCCTTATTTATTAAATGTTTCAAATAGTCTCTCACTTATTAGAATGTTATACTTGATCTTTACTTATCAAAAAGTTATTGAATTTAGTATTTTTATTAAATTTAAAGAATTAAATATAAATTTTTTTTAAACAAATGGGAGACCAATATAATATTTTTCAATTAATAAAAAATTATTTTAAACATTTTAATAAATATAAAATTAAAATAATAATTTTTTTAATAAGTAAGAGAACTAAAAAAATGTTTTACTCAATATTGTTTTTGTTTGAAGTGCAATTTATTGATGTGTTCCTTATTATAATTTTGGATCTATTTATCCACGGGGCTCGCGTGTATGAGAAGACAATAATTAGCAAGTATATTAAGATGTAGGTCTCATAAATCGTAAATCTCATAAAATATGTAGTTTTTATACACACACCTTTTTTTCTTTTTTTCACATGACATTATCTTTAAGTCCCCTTTCTAATAATGAAATGACATGCTAAAAACTGGAGGTAAAAGTTCACTTTTAATTTCTAAAATTTTACTCGAATGTTGTTTAATCTCAAAATCTTATATTTATTTAATATAAAAAGTTCAAAATTTTGGTTCTATTATGTCTGCGTTTCATTTATTTATGCTTTGCCTTTGTAGCGTTCCATTTATGGGGGAATTTTCAAACCTTAATTTGATATCGAGCAAAGGCATTGTTATATTGCCCTGTTATCAGGTCTTTTTTTTCTATGATTCGTAGATGAGTAAAATACATAATTGGTTCTTTATTTTTGTCATTTATGATAATTTAGTTTTTTATAAATTAATTATGATAAATTAATCTCTCATAAATTTAAATTTGTACAAAACTAGTCCTTTATAAATTTAAATTTGTATAAAATTAATCTTTCCATTTGTATTAATGAATGACTAATTTTGCATAAAATAAAATTTTTGAGAGACTTATTTGTCATAGTTATCTATGAGAGACCAAATTGTTACAAAATGTAAAAAATAGAGAACCAATTTAATACTTCTCCCATTCCTAGACAACAACTTCCGAGTACAGGTGATTCTTATACCAAGATCTAAGCCTAAGGTTTCTCCATTCTTATATCATCTATTTCTTTGAAAATGGACTTTATTTAGCTTACCAAATGTTTGAACTACAAAACTTTTAATGTATGTTGGTGTTTGACATTTTTTAAACTCGCAGTAAGTGTCGCTACATTGATTAGGATATTCTGGTCAACCTTCTGTTTTATGTTCTTATTAACAATGCTGCTTGTCTGTATGATATGCCATTCATTTTCATTGAATGGATCCAACATTTAACTCCAAGTTACATTTTTGAGTACTTTTAGCTTTTCAATCACAATTTCCTTTGGGTCCACATATGTTTTCTAGTTATACCAAGTTAATTGTATTTAGTGTATATTTATAATCTTGATTATAACTTATATGCATGAAATATAGCTCATGTAATATATAAGGATGTTTAGCCTGTGTTACTCGGGTGATGTTAGGTGTGCTTAGTTGACGCGTTGTATCACATGGTAAGTACCATATATTTTTGTTAGATTTCTCTTGGACACTTGGCAACACCCTACTAGCTAGCCTTAATAGAATGTATTATTTATTGACACCTGGATGAATTCTTTTTTAGCAGTTAAATTCTGAGTCCTTTCATTTGTTGCCTTTGTCTATTTTCAAACTTGGTATCAGAGACACTCTAGTTCTCATTTTCTTTTCCAATGACCAATATGTAGTCGTCTGAAGCAAGCTCAGTTCCTAGCAATGAAGCTGTCAGTTCCACCTTGACTTCATTCTCATTTAAACCTATTTAGTTTTCTTCTTTTCTCATTTAAATTTGCATCATTGCTCTTGATTGTCAAAATTGTCTACTTTAGTTCTTTTTGTTATCAAAGGGAAAAAAACTTGACGCTTATATGTTCAAAACTAAGGCATGCCCTTATATACTATGACACTTTTCAAGAGCTGTGTCAAGCTGCAAAAAACCTGTCCAAAGTACATAGTTGTCATGCATGGCGTTATATAAGTGCAAATTGCAACACACTAAGAAAGGCTTCATGAAAAGGGGGGAATATTTGATCAAGATGAAAACCATTACAGGCAATTTAACATTGGATGGTAATCCTCTTCCATTAAATGATTTTATTACTCAAGTACTAGCTAGTTTAAATAATGAATATACTCCTATAATTGTCCAACTTGTAGACAAAGCTTAGCTTTCCTAGATTGACCTACAAACTACTCTTCTCAGTTATGAGAGAAGACTTTAAATAGTCTTAGTAATTTAACTCTTGGGCAATCAATTGCAAATCTTACTACTTACAAGCCTAAGTCTCAGATACACAATTCTAACTTTCTTCGAGGTTAGTCACAAAGCAATCATAATAATAAAGGTGGCAGAGGATGAGAATGAAATTTCAAAAGTAATAAATCTAATTGCTAAGTTTGTGGCAAGGTTAGACATATAATTGCTAATTGTTGTTATTGATTTGAAAGAAATTATATGAGGTCAACTCTTGCTCAACAAAATAACAAGCCTGAAAATCAATCCTATAATACTTATAATGTTGTTGCTTTACCACAAGTTATAGATGATCCAAGTTGGTACATGGACTATGGAGCCAGCCATCATGTAACCAAATGTTGCATGCAATGATTAGTTTACTGAAGATTATGGTAAGCATAAGCTAACTTTTGGTAATGGTGCTCAAATTACTATTCAAAACAAAGGTTACTCTCACATTATGTGTTCTAATTCTTAGCAATCTAAATATCATTCTTTTATCTAGCATAATATCTTACATGGTCTTAAAATTACTAAGAACTTAATGAGTGTAACTTAGTTTCTGACAATTATATCTAAATGAAGATGGTTGTTTTGTAAAAGATCAGGTGATAGGAAGGGTGTTGCTCCACAAGAAGATTGAAGATGGCATATATCAGATTAATCACACCAAACTAAGCCTAACTAGTTCGTCTAATCCCAATTCTTCCTCTTTTGCTATACTTTCCACTAAAGAAGAGAGTGGCATCAAAAGCTTAATTACCCATATACATGTGTTCTCACTCAAATTTTACGAGAATGTAATATAAAAAATTCTAATAATTTAGCTATGTTGGTAAAGCAAGGGTGGCATCTAATGACGAACCTAAACTCTTTATCCTACAGGATCACAAGGCTAAATATTTCCCAAAGGAAGGCTTCGAGTCTACTTAGATACTTCCTTATTTGAGCTTTACATGCAAAAGCATCCTTTCCTTGCACAACTTATTACAGCAGGGAATAAGGTGTAGAGTGGGTGATGGGGAGAGTAGAAGAATATGAAATGACCCTTGAATTCCTAAAGAAGGGAGATTTATGGTTTCTAACCATCATGGATAGGGGAATGATTTAGCAAAGGTAAAGGAACTACTAAAGGCTAATGGATAAGGATGAGATTTAAAGAAACTCTAACTCTTTTTTCTTGAATGAAGATACAGGTCTGATACTAAGCATCCTAGTCAACTTTTCCTATAGAAATGATAAGTTAATTTGACACTATGACAAATGGGGATGTTATATAATGAAATCTGATTACCATATTATGCACTCTACATGTTAACTTATGCAAAATAACTATGACTTAAATACATAGTGACTCATATGGATGCCTCTGAAGGTATAAACTTTATTTGGAGAATATGTTGAGGCATCTTACTTGTTAGGATTAGCCTGAACAAGAAGAGTGTAGAGGTCAACGTGAGATGTGTCCATTGTGAAGTAGAAGAGATAGTGAAACATGCATTGTTACAGTGCAAAATAGCTCAGGATTGCAGAGAGCTTTGGTTTTACAACATCCTACTGGAAGGAGTAATCTTCCAAGATTAATTCAAAGCTAAATGCATTACATTGCCAAAGCCTCAAATTGAAGAACTTTACTCTATAGCATAGAGTACATGGGAGGGGAGAAACTTATGTTTATGGAAGAACAAATACAAGTAATCTAGAACTACAATTCATGAAACACTGAAACTCCTAAAAGATTAGCAACTTGAATGATCCAGGTCTCTACCTGTAGCATATGGTATGCCGCTTCAAAGCATAGCCGTTGATCCTCATGATAGTAACTCTAAAGACAAAAATGTAATGGATTAGATGTGTAATGTAGATGCTACAACCTTCAAGAAGGATGGTCTAACAGGCTTTAGTTCCATTTATAGGAAGAGTGATGGTTCTTTTGTTAAAGCTATCTCAAGCTTCACAAGAGGAAATTTTAACTCAAAAAACAAGTGAGCCTATTGCAATTCAGAGTGCCCTATTGTGGGTAAAAATAACCTAATAGGGAGAGGTACTTTCTACTCTGATGCGAAACTAGCATACAATGAAATAGTATTGAAGGAAGTTGATGACACAGAGGAGGGACTAATGGTTCGAGATTGTAAGGAGATTCTTAGATATTGCTGTAATATAATTATAAAATGGGTTCCTAAATGTCAAAATAGGGAGGCTCATTTTTTAACACATAACTCTATTTGTTTCACATATTTTCACATCTAGGATGTAATACTTGAACTCAGCTCAAATTCATAATAAATTTATGATGCTAAGGTTAAAAAAAAATTCTAATAATGATAAATTCTTTTTATTTTTTATTTTTTATGATGCTTGTTAATATAGAAAGTTCCATAATTTGCCATATAAGATATCTTACTCACATGTTAAACATCCTTTAAACTTAATACATTTAGATGTTTGGGGTCTTTCTCCCATTGCTTATAAGGAAGGTTTTCATTATTATATACACTTCATAGATGATTACAATTGCTTTACATGGATTTATCTTCTTAAAACAAAGATGAGACTGTCAAAGCCTTTAATATGTTTAAAAATATGGTACAAAATAAATTTGAGTGGAAGATTAAAACCTTGCAAAGCAACTGAAGGGAGAGTTAAGAAGCTTTGGTAATCTTGTGTCATCTTTTGGCATTAATTTTAGACTCTGCTACCTTTGCACTTTTGCCTAAAATGGGAGAATAGAAAGAAAACACCATTACATAGTTGAATTATGACTAACTTTCCTTACACAAGCTAAAATGCCATTTTTCTATTACAGGGACACCTTCTAAACTTCTAAGTTTCTTATTAATAGACTTCTTACTCTTGTACTACAAGCATAATCACTGTTCTTTCATCTTTTTAAACTTAAACCAAATTATAAGTCTCTTAAACCCTTTGTTATGCTTATTTTCCTTGTTTAAAGACCTATAATCGGCATAAGTTTCACTTTCATTACATTAAATTTGTGTTCCTTGGATATATTTCTTCCTATAAGGACTATAAGTGCTTGAGTCCTATTGGGAAAGTCTATATTTCAAAACGTGTGATCTTTAATGAACAAAATTTTCTTCCAAATTAGTTTCCTAAATACAAGATAAACATCATAACATGTACTAATTTCTATTGATACACTAACTTCTCTTGGATTCATTTTAAAGTTCTCTTGTTCTTCTACTATTCAACAGGTAGTACCATCTTCAGTTGCTTCTCTTATAGCAGAACCTCTTCCTAGTTCCCCTTCCTTGAGTAATAACAGAGATATTGCTTCTTCTTAATGCTTATTTGCAAGAGAAATTGCTCCCCTTTTTGTTCCAAAGGAGGATTGTACTAATCAACTTCTAAAACAGTAAGCTAGCCATCATATGATTACTTGTAGCAAGAGAGGAATTCATAAACCTTGATATTTTTTGTTGGTTTTGCACAAACCACATTGAGTGTAGAACCAAAGCTTTAAACAACAAAAGAGGCTTTAAAAATTCCTTATTGGAAGTGTGCAATGACAATTGAATTTGAAGTTTTACTCAGAAATAAAATTGACTAGTTATTCCTCTAATCCTTCACAGAATGTTGTTGGAAGCAAGTGGGTGTTCAAAATGAAATTTAACTTAGATGGCTCCATTCAGCACTACAAAGCCCATTGTGTGGCCAAATGATTTCAGCAGGATCCTAGAATTAACTTCAATGAACCTTTAGCCCAGTGACCAAGCCAACAACCGTTAAGACTCATACTTACTCTTGCTATACCTTATAGCTGTGAGGTTCAACAATTAGACATTAATAACATTTTCTTCAATGGAAGCTTGCAAAAGACTTTTTTCATAATTTAACCTGAAGGGTTTGAAGATCTTATTAAACCATCTTATGTTTGCAAACTTTAAAAGACTTTGTGTGGATTGAAATAAGCTCCAAGAGCTTGGTATGACAAGTTGAGCACTTTGCTTTAATGAAATTTTTTTAATACTAAATCATACAATTGTTTGTTTTTGTTTCAGGACAAAGGCAAAATTATCATCATTTTAATTTATGTTGATGACATTTTAATCACAGGCAATGATCCCTATCATGAAAAATTCATTAAAGAGCTTCAACACAAATTATCTCTAAAGGACTTAGGTCTATTTCATTACTATTTAGGGGTTGAAGCCTTGAGAGATCAAACAAGAATATATGTTACTCAGTCAAGGTATATTCTTGATACCTTGAAGAAACTTAATATGTTAGATATCACTCTATGTCTAACACCATGGTCACATTTATAAATCTTTCTACATTAAATATAGAACCTTTGTTGAGTCCTACTAAGTATCTTGTAGATATTGGTGCCTTACACTATCTCATGACAACTATACCAAACATTTCCTTTGCTATCAATCGTCTCAGTTAGTTTCAAATTTCCCTTGTTGAAGTTCATTGGCAAGCAGTCAAACATATATTACATTATCTTAAAGGGACCATGCATTAAGGGATTCATATTAAGCCATTTACTCATCTTTATATTTATAGGGTTTTTGATGTAGATTAGGCAACTAATCCTAATGACAAGAAATCTATGGGTGGTTTCAATGTCTATTTTGGAGATTCCTTGGTAGCTTGGTCTTTTAAGAAATAGAAAGTGAATTCTAAATCTAGCACTAAATCCAAATATTGCTCGCTAGCATATGTTATAACAAAAATTGCTTGAATTAAATCTTTTTGCAAAGAAGTAGGCTTTTGCCTAGTATTAATTCCAGTAATTTGATGTGATAATCTCAGTATAACAACCTTAGCAGCCAACCCTGTGTTACATGCTTGCACTAAGCATATTGAAATTGATAAGCCTATGTTCATGACTAGGTGTTAGCAAAGTAACTCTTAATTTGCTATGTGCTTTCTCCAAACCAAATTGCAAACTGCTTCACTAAGTCCGTTATTTAAGTTTCACGATGCAAAGTAGCACCCACCAATTTGAGGGCGAAGTTAGAACAAAAATTAATTGTATTTAATGTATGTATATAATCTTGGTTCTAGCTTATGTGTATGTAATGTAGCTCATGCATATATCAGGATGTTTAGCCTGTATTACTCACTTAATGTTAAGTGTACTTAGCTAATGTGTTGTATCACGTGGTAGGTACTAATATATTTATATTAGATTTCTCTTGGACACTTGGCAACACACTACTAGCTCACCTTTAATAAAATGTATTATTTATTGACACTTGAATGAATTCTTTCTCAGCAATTCAGTTGAGCCTCTTCATTTGTTGCCTTTATCTATTTTCAAACTTTTCTCAATGTCAATATTATCATTATTCCTAAATTATAATGATCATGGTTGGTTTCTCTTTTTTCTTAAATTCTAGCAAGGTAGGTTCAAGTATTTTATATATTATTGTCAATAAATAAAGCATTGAATCATATGAATATCAATTGAGGAAGTATCAAGATGTTCCTGGGATGTATTTCTATCATTTGAAATCTACTTATGATCAAAATAATGACTTTTTTTATCGATGATACTTGCTACCTTGGGTTTAAACTTTGTGAAGACATGGAAATAAATAATTTTTTCTTTTTCACCGTGATTGTTATAAATACTGACAGGTTTCATGCATAGGCACAACACAAGCCTGGAAAAATGAAAGACTGTCCAATATAATACATGACCAGCTTTACATAATATTCATAGATTCATCTCTTTAAAAATGCAACAGAATTCTTGTATGGGCATAAGGAAAGTGTCGTAAAAATTACTTCCTGTTAGATTTGGGTCATTTTGGAAGTCTACAATCATTAGTTGCAAAATATGTTCACAACATGGCCCTTTTTTTGGGTGGGATTTATGCTATTTTAGTTATTACAACTTGCTTGAAGTTTTACATGCCAATGTTATTTCATTTGGACTTAAGTTCCACATACTTTAGCACCTACTTTCAATGCACAACTCATGCATTTCTAGCTAGTTCTTGCAATTGTTGCTAATGGTCTGCAGATTTGATCCGGAGGAGATTTAGACTTAGTCAAGTGTCAAAAACATTGTCGCATCGAGAATGAATCATATGGAAACTTTGGTTTTACATGAACTTATTCTCCTTTTCACATTTCTACAAAATAGTATCAATTACAACTGAAGGCTAATGGCAGAGGAAAAGAGGGACTAGTGGCAGCCTTGGCCCCCTCACCCCCTCACCCCTCCCTCAACATATATATATATATATATATTAAAAATTATAATTTTTCAAAAAATATGTAAAAAATATAATATAATATAATTTATAATTTACATATAAATATATGGAGAACATTTCTATTTTAGTCCTATATTTTTTTACCTTAGTGCCAATTTCGTATTTTATAAATTTGTTATGTCAAAATAGTTCGTTAAAAATTTAATAGTAATTAAAAGTAATTCCTCATTAAACTAAGGGCAAGTCACTCATAACCACTTTGAGGGGCTATTTTAATTGTTTTTGAGTTTATGTGAAACCATTTTGTTAATATAAATTAATAGAAGACCAAATGGACAACAAAGAAAAAAATAGAGGACTAAAATAGTTATCTTCTCATCATATAAGTTATATTTTATTAGTTTTGTAAGTATTTATAAATGATAAAATTAAAAATAAAAACCAACCAACTTTAAAAATATTCTTACCAAAATTTAAAAAATTAAAATAAAATGTTTTTGTTTACACTTTTATGTTAATAGACTAAAATTTGAAAGATTAAATATCACTATTTTATCTTATTATTTTTTTTATTTTTCTCATTCTTTCACTTTTTTTGATATTCACTTTTTTTTTTAAATTTTAAAGATATTTTCCTATTTTATTTTTAATGTTTCCTAATTTATTCTTTGCATCTGCATTATCACTAGTCTTTTATTACCTACAGGTTTTATAAATCACTATAATTATTATTACCATCAACTATCAATAAGTTTTATTTATTTATACTTAAGATCAATTTATAATTTATCAAAAGTTAATTAATGAAATACATCATTAAAATAGGATTTATTTAGAACTATTATTCCTTTTTATGCATGTTTTATACTATTATGTTGCACATAAGTATAACATGCATGTGATCTTACCTTTTAATTGTAGAATGATTATAAAATTTTTATTAAATATATACAATTTATATTCTTGGCCCCCTACCATAAAATTTCTCCTTCTGCCCCTGCTGGATGCTGATGGTAAAATTTAGCAGTACTTCAGCTCTAAAGAGAGAACTTTCATTGATAGTGAAATGTTGTACATACTTTGTCTAGGATTGAGGGACAAGCCAGACATCTCCCTCACTAGGTGTAGAAATATCGAACCAATGTCACAAGGTTTCCATGGAAGTTTACACATCCTTGCTTTCCTTTGGTATTTCAGTGTTCTTACCTGCTACTATACCTTGCACATCATTCTCATTTTCTAATTTTTATCTTTTATTTTTTAAAATTTCTTATATATTGTTAATTTATGCACGGATTTTATAACTTGTTATACTCAAAAGAATGTTAAAAGCAAGAAGAATGTATTATTAATATTTCATATGTGACACATTATCGGAAGCACAGATCGATATGTGATGGAAGACGAAGAGAGAAGGGAATAGACATGAGAGTGACTGGCTAACACTCAATATACATAATTAGAAAGTAAATAAGGGGAATCCCCAACATTGACCATTGATGTTGAACTTGGCAATTGGCATAAGATGGAATGGATATTCATCTTTTTTAGAAACGTAGAATCCAAGCCTCTTTTTCTCTCTCCAGGAACCTCCTCTTCTAAGATATCTGCATGCCCTCCTTTGTCCTAGTTTTCTTCTTATATGGATATATACATCTTCAATGATGCTATCCTTGTATCATCTTCTTATTGTACTTGCATCGGTTTCTTTGGCTTTCTAAAATCTACCTCTTTGCTTTATTAAATAATATCCTCTTTTATATTGGAACCTTTTGCTTTTTCTTTCTTTTTTTATCCCAACATCTACCATGTTTTTCCTCTTAGCATTCTTGTGGTTGACGCTTGCCACAAAACTGACCACCACGTACCCCTTTTCCTCCACTTTAGCATTGAAAGAGAATGAAGAGATTTCCCAATAGTCTATATAGACCTTCATGCCTTACGACGTACCATCACTAAGATGATTCTATCGTATAATGTAATTGCATTTCAATTCAGCCTGTTCTACTGCTACTAATAATGTATTACACTCGTAAAAGTCATAAGCTTCCCCTACAATGGCACTTCACTGTCGTGCTTGAATGCTGTTAAAAGAGACAAGAGAAAATTAACATGGAAGGGAGTTCAAATAAGAAGGGTCCAAATGTTAATATGAAAACCTTGAGGGAGGTTATCTTATTTCCTAATTTCACTCATCTAGTTATACTTTGCTTGTTAACTCCAGCGTTTAGATTCTTCCTTCAATACACTACTGAAATTCACTTCTTGTCGAGTTTATACCGATTCTAAGCGTTAATTTTTGCAACTGGCTGTGATGTAATTTGCTGTTACCAATCTCAGTTGAAATATCATCCTCAAATTTGGTTGAAACTTTAAATAAATTCAAAAGTCCATTTGCGTTTGGTCCATTAATAAAATGGGAAATTCACCTTGTAACTATATGTTATGAAAATTACGCTATCTTATTAGTTAAATAATATAATAAAAATAGTAAGTGTAATTAAATTTTCGTCTAGTAGTAGTAGGGCACTGCCAATTTCCTTGTGCACCAGCGATCTTCTCAACCTCCTTTAAGATTTGCATTATCTTCTAAATGTTTCGATTCTTAACTCACATTTCAAATTTATACTTTGCTTGTTTCTCTGGTTTTGTTTGAAGATAAACATAAGTAAATCGGTTTACTGTCTTCTTTGTACCATATGCATTAATTTATTGTATGTAGATATTGATCTTCATTTTTAGTTAGCATTGCTAAGCCATGCTTCTAGGATATTTGGTTATTTTGCCTCTTGACACAATACTTTTTTAGCTACCGATTCATAAGAGATTTATTGAAATGAGGATAATTTTTCATCAGTATATTTGAAGCTTGATTAAATTTGGTTTCAGTCTTATTTGGAGTTGAGGAGGAGGGGAGAGATTGACAGAGACAGAGATGAGGGAGGTAAATGATTAGGCTGCATTCAGTTTGAAAACTTGTCTAAATCCAAAAACTAACCTATAATATAATGGACAATTTTCTATCACTAATTTCTATGTTTCTGTGTATATGTGGATTTCCTAGAAGACCTAACATCATTTGAATATTTCCTTCTTCCCTACTCTTATGCCATTGTGCTTTTTCAGTTATTCCTTTCCTTGAAAATGGACGAAGTATTTGTGTACCTGAGCCTCTATTAATGGTACATGGTCCACTATTTGTTCAAATTAACTTTTAACATATTTGTTTAAATTTATGTGAGCAAAGTTTGCGTTTCTTGAATTTTAGCTGCGATATCATAATGTTTGCAGTTTTAGTTGCTAGGAAGTTTTCTTTGTTTGATTTATCTGGTTATCTTTTTTTTTCTTTCTATCTCAGGGTTACAAAATGATAAGATCCTTTCTTACTAGGGCGCTAGTGTATGTTTATACTATCTAATCTATTATCTTATATGACTTCAACGTTCAAACTGTAGTATTCAAAATTTAATATTATTTCTTCTTTATTGTGGTGGCTGGATGGTTTTAGCTATGCCTATCCAGCCTATGAATGCTATAAAACAGTCGAAAAGAACAACCAAAAATCGAACTACTTCGCTTCTGGTGCTAGTATTGGTTTATTACAAAATACATATCACTATATGTGCTGAAATAAATGTTGTAATAATTTTCTAGTGATAAATGGTATCATTCTTTTCCCCAATGCAGGATTTTGCTTGTTGTTCTGATGGTATGTTACAGGATTGGTGATGCTTTCATATCATGGTAGAGAAAACTATATGCTTTCATTTTATCCCCACACAAACGGGTTTCATATGTTTTTCTTTTTTTCGTTTTGGAAGGGTTCCTATGTACAGTGAAGCTAAGTTGGCATTTTTTATATATCTTTGGTACCCTAAAACGAAGGTATAGAAGTCATTTACCATGGTAGAATCTGATATTGTTTTATCATTTGCATCCTTTTGATATGATCGTAAAATTTAATGTACCAGTGTTAAAGAACAACATGTGTATGACTCTTCTTCAGACCTTATGTTGTAAAACATGAGATAGAAATTGACTGCAACTTACTGGAACTAAGGACCAGGGCTGGAGATATTGCAATTTTGTATTGGCAAAGAGCTGTTAGTTATGGTCAGACTAGAATATATGACATTTTACAATACATTGCTGCACAATCAACTCCATCACCTAACCTAGCAAAGGTAGTTAATTATGAGTATGCAGGTGGTTGTCTGCCATTATATATGAGGAATGATTTACCTGTGCTAGAATTTCCCTAACATAGAAAAAGAAAGAACTTCCAATAGTAGCTTTTTATAATTAGACTAGAAGTGTTCAATGCTAGGAACTCAGGATTTTCTATTGATATTATAGGCAGTACATGCAGGTCTGCATGTTAGCTCACATGCTTATGTGAACTAACATTTGTATTTGTTGCATCATTTTCTATCTTCCTGGTAGATGTTTTTATCCTTTGAATGCTTATATGTAAATTTCTTTGATATTTGGGATTAATGAACTCAGTCTTTGTTGGGCCCAAGCAAAAAAGGCCCAACAGGTTTACAGTTGAAAGAAAGGGAATATGGGAGTCAGACATAATGATGAGGAAAAATGGGATTTTAACAGAATTAAGTAGGCGCACTATGGTGGTCCCTCACATGTGGGATAAGCACTAATTTAGTGGATGGCTACGGGTGTGAGCAGGCAGGCAAAATTTTTTCTAGGAGTTTTATAGAGAGATCCTGACCTCTCGAAAGTCAGTGAAGCACGTTCATTTCTCTGTTGGTTTTCTGGTTTGCTATTTTCTTATAGTTTATACTGCGCTTATGTATTCTACTATTCTACCATCTTGGTAGACAATTTTCTACGTAAATATAAAGGATATCAAAGAGTTCCATCAAACTGGTATCAAAGCAACGGTCTGAAGGGAATGGTGGGTGCCAGAATGGAATAAAGGGTTGATATACTGGAGAGGACGATGAGGGAGATGCAAACCAGCTGTCAATGGTTATGGAGCTGCTGATGGACTTACGCGAGAAGGTGGGTGAGATACTGAAATGTGCAATAGAGCTAAATAAAGGCAACAAGGTGGTTAAGGCATCATCAGGTGCAAGAGAAACGGTGAATGACAGTTCAGTTAACAAAGATGGTGAAGTGTCCAGATTCAAAAAGCTCGAGCTCCCTTTGTTCTCTGGAGATGACCCGGTGGGATGGATATTCAAGGTAGAATGATACCTCTTGTTGAACAATATAAAGGAGACCGAGAAGCTTTAAGCAGTGGCATTATGTTTGGAAGGGAGAGTTCTTAACTGGTTTCAATGGCTGGAGGCAAGAGAACCAGTGAGCTCCTAGAGAGGGTTCAGAAGAGAGTTGTTGGACTGATTTCATAGTAGGCAGTTGGGGCACCAATACAAAATCCTAATGGCACTAAAGCAAGACGAAATGGTGGTTGAAAATAGGGAACAATTTGAGTTAATCACTACACCCATGAAGGAAGCATCTAATGAACTTCTTATGGGAGCATTTAAATTTGTAATCCTATAGAGGTGGTAAGAAGTAGAATAGGCTCAAGTATACTATCATTAAAATTTGTAATCCTATGGAGGTGGTAAGAAGTAATTGGCAGAGTTTAACCAAAAATAATGATAGCAAAGAAGGGGAAAACACTGCTAGAGAAAAGAATAAGAATGAGAGTAAGTCTAGCACTAATAGTAATTAGAAAACTAAAGGGAGAACCTAGAGGCTATCCGAAGTAAAGATCATTAGGTGTGAGGAGCAAGGGTTATGTTTCAAGTGTGAAGAAAAATATAGCCTAGCGCACAGATGCAAAAATAAGTCACTGTAGCTGTTAGTGATGGGGGAAGATGAGGAGACTGAGGAGGAAGAGGCACCTAGTGCTGAGGTGGAAGAAAAGAAGGAATATTTAATTAAGCTATCTATGAACTCCATTGTTAGGGTGGCAAATCCTAGGACCATGAAACTGATGGAGCAACTTAAAGGGTGTAGATGTGCTGATTTTGATTGATAGTGGAGCTACCCTGACTAAATCCTCGTCGCTAGGGTGTCAAAAGCTAATACCAGATATGATAATGCACTATAGTGATGTAATCTGGTTCGTGTTTACTTCAAGGAACCTAATTTATTCCTAGGTAATTTGAATGCGAAATATATACAGAAATGGGGAAAAATCAGGGTTTTGCCTTTTTCTTTTGAAATTGGATGGAATGCAATTTATCTATAATTGTTTTTGAGATTTTTAATATGAGATGTGAATCAACAAAATGACTAAAAGAGGGAGTGGAATTATAATGAAAATGATGATGAAATACCTATTGGAGATTTGATTTGACCATCCTAGCTTCTTAAAAGATAAATGAATGTTTCTTTTGAAAACTATTCCTTAGGTGGTTTGAAATACCATTCAAACACTAGATAAGTTAATTTGTTTATGAAACTTTTAAACCCAGAAGCTCACAACAATATTAACTACCCTTCTTGATGCACAAGTGAGAGATAATGCAAAGATGTGATAATAACTTGAGCAACTTAACCAAGTATTACCAAGCAACCACAATCAATCATAAGATATCTTTGATTACAAAACACATATTAACACATAAATCCCAAAATCCAATCCAACATATGAAATTTTACAACAAAGTAATTAAACTTATCAATATAACCAAAATGATTCAACTAAAATACAATGATTACAAGAAGGAAATGATGGAAAAGATTAAAAAAACTCCCTAATTGATGCTCCAAACTCAGGCCTCCTTAATTCTCTTCTGGGTAAGTGATATCTAGATGCTCATGGTTAAGAGGTATGCTTCACCGAGCTCCAAAACACCAAGAACACCCATTGATGTGCAGAAAAATGATAGAAAGATGAAGAAAATGAAGAAAGGAGTGAATGTGGATGAGTTCTTAACCTCTCATTCACTTTTTGGCTACCTCCACTCTACAAAAACCCAAGTATTTAAATGGAGATGAGTTAGATCAGATCTTTCAATCGGATTTGGATAAAAAATTAAAAAAATGATACAAGTTAGTTAGAGTTTGCCATGGTGAACTACACAAAGAAGAAAGATGCACAATTGGACATCGCTGCGGTGAACTACAAAGTAATCACAGTCTTGGTCCTTTCTGCAAATTTTTTACTTTTCTGTTCCTCGGTTCTGATTTCTTCCAACTTAGTCTTTGAATATGGCCTGTAATGCATGATATCAAATATTATAATATCTCCAATTCAATTAATTTAAATCAAATTAGCAAAAAAATTATAATTTTACACTTAAAAAACACATTTTGCATGAAGTTGCCTTTAATCCCAATATACAAAAAAATATTATTAAAACATGCATTTAAGCTCAATAAACCTTATAAAATGCTATGAAATGATGTTGAATGAATGTAAAAATGGGTATGATCATACCTATAACTTCATAAGCTCCAAGTTAGTAGAACAATTAGCTATACAGTCCTAAACTGCTTCAAATTATGTTATCACCATGGGGAATAAGTAGAAGGTGAAGAACAGTGGAGTATGCAAGCAACTAGAATTAGAAGTGCAAGAAGTAAAGGTTCAACAAGATTTTTAACCCTTTGAGTTAGGGGAGGCAGATGTGGTATTAGGGATTGCTTGGCTGCAGTTAGTGGGTGAAGCAAGAATGGATTGAAAAAGGTTAACAATGAAGTTCTTGGTTAATAGACAGTGGAGGTGCCTTAAATGAGATCCTAAGCTAGTGAAGACTTTGTTGTCCTTAAATGTCATACTTAATTCTATTAAAAAAGGGGACAGGGGTATTTTCTAGAGTTTGGAGAAATTACCATGAAAGAGGATAGGGAAATAGTCAAAGAAGAAATTGGAAGTTTGTTAGAAGAATACAAGGAGGTGTGTGAACTTGCTGGGAAACTGCCCCCACATAGGTTAAGGGACCATGCTATAGTTCTTAAGCTTGGAGAGCAACCCCCTAGCATAAGGCCTTATCACTACGCACACTCACAGAAGGCAAAAATTAAGAGATTATTCAGTGAAATGTGGCTGCTAGTATTATTCGACCAAGTAGCTACCCTTACGTTAGCCCAATACTGCTTGTTAAAAAGAAAGATGGTAGTTGGCATTTTTGTGTAAATTATCGAGCCCTTAACAAGCTGACAGTGCCTGACAAGTTTCCCATACTTGCTATTGACGAGTTATTAGATGAACTAGGGAGTGCCACAGTGTTTACAAAGTTGGATCTTAAGTCCAGCTACTACCAGATTTGCCTGAAGGCTAGAGATATGGAGAAGACAGTGTTTAGGATGCACGTGGGTCATTATGAATTCATGGTAATGCCCCTCAGCCTGACTAATGCACCCTTCACATTTCAATTTTTGATGAATGATATATTTAAGCCATATTTGAGGAGGTTTGTGTTAGTATTTTTTGACTACATCCTAGTTTACAGCACCAATTTTGCAACCCATTTGATTCACTTGAGGAAAGTTATAGAAGTCTTGAGACACCACTAGTTGGTAATTAACCTAAAGAAGTGTGTCTTTGCTCAACCCAAACTTGAGTACTTGGGACATGTAATCTTAGTTGAGGGGGTAGAAGTAGATAGCTTAAAGATAGAAACCATGGTCAAGTGGCCTGTACCCAAGGATCTTAAAGCTCTTAGGGGGTTCTTGGGATTAACAGGGAATTACTGGAGATTTGTCAAGCATCATGAGACATTAACTGCACCACTCACTAACCTACTTAAGAAGAATGCTTTCAACTGGACAGGACAAGCATATCAAGCATTTGAGTCTCTAAAGAAGGCTATGACCACAGTGTCAGTAATAGGGATGCTAGATTTTTCTATACCTTTTGAAATTGAAACTGATGCTTCTGGAGGAGCTTTAAGAGTTGTATTAATGCAAAAAGGAAGACCTATTGCCTATTACAACTAGGTTCTTTTAACTAGAACTTAATCAAGTTCAATTTATGAGAAGGAATTGATGGCAATCGTATATTTTGTCAAGAAGTGGAACCACTATTTAATGGGAAACTCATTTGTGATCAAAACAGACTAAAAGGCTTTCAACTACTTGTTGGAACAGAGAGTCATTAATCCAGACCAATAGAAATGGATGTCCAAATTAATAGGTTACAAATTTAAATTTATGTACAAACCTGGTCAGAAGAATAAAGCAGTGGATGCTCTATCTAGAAGAAAGGAAGAGATGACATATTGACATTACAAGCTTTCTCTCTTTGGCAATTCAAAGGAATTGAAGACCCAGAAGCTGAAGTTAAAAAAGATAATCAATTGAAAGGAATTGTACAGAACATCATTGCTAGAAATGAGGTTCCAGAGGGATATACCATGAGGAAAGGGAGTTTATTATATAAAGGGAAGCTGGTGATTCCAAGGACTTCAGCCTGAATACCACCATTAATTAAGGAGTTCCATGATTCTCTAATAAGTGGCCATTCAGGATATCTTAGAACGTACTAATGGATTAGAAAGTTAGTGTATTAGATGGGCATGAAAAGGGACATTCAGGATTATGTAGCCAAGTGTATGATTTGTCAGTAGAACAAATACTAAGCTATACACCTAGCTGGATTACTTCAACCCTTACCTATTCTAACCCAAGTATGGGAAAACATCAGCATGGATTTTATAGTTGACTTGCCTATATTAGGAAGGTGTGAGGCAATAATGGTGGTGGTGAATAGATTAACAATGTATGGGCATTTCATACCCTTAACACACTATTTTTTTGCTAAATCAATGGCTGAACTCTTTGTTCAAGAGATAGTGAGGTTGCATGGATTTCCAAAATCCATTGTTTCAAATAGAGGTAGAGTGTTCATTAGCAACTTTTGGAAAGAAATGTTTAAGATGGTTGGAATAATGCTAAAATATAACTCTAGATGTCACTTTAAGAATGATGGGCAAATTGAGGTGCTCAACCAGAGCCTTGAGACCTATCTGAGGTGTTTTGTTATGGATAAACCAAGGCATTGGGTAAAATGGCTTCCATAGGCAAAGTATTAGTTTAACACCACCTATAACAGGTTCACAGGCATGACACCTTTTAAGGCACTATATGGAAGGGAGCCCCTAACACTCTTTAAGTTAGAGGACATGAATTCACCTATACAAGAGGTGAATGAAGCCATTTCTCAGTGCAACAAGGTCTTGACAGAACTGAAGATTCATTTGGATACAGTTAATTAAAATTGCAATCAAGGTGCAATATTATATGTAAGTATATGTAGTCAGTAAGTAATATAATAATGGAATGAGTATCGATCCCTCAGAAACTTGGGTTCAATATTTACTAACAAAAGTTCCAAGTTATGTAATCAAGAATTGGTTGAACAAATGTAAGACAAATTTTATTGTTGGTTGATGCAGAATGTTAACAACCTAGGATTTTGATACTTAACCACTTACAGGAATACTTTCTGTTATGAATAATTATGACTTTGTTTTAATTGATGAATAAATTGCTAACCTAGGATTCTTACCTTCTTATATGCTTTTTTCAAATGCATACAAGCTGAGTTCTTTCCCTTTAATTCCTTATATGTTTATGGAAACTAGCTGGGATAAGAACCTTGTAAATCTAAGACCTAAATATGATTGTCACAGACAATTAAGTACTTTCGTCTTAACTGCGAATTGTATTTATGCAAACAGCGATTAGATGCATCCAGTTCAGATATTTAGGTAACCTTGTCAGGTTGACATAGATTTTATCTTTTTTTCTAAGATGATCAGACTTAGAAAATAATAGCTGCAAGATGAATATAAAAAAATTATTCATTCAATGAAAATAGTAATAACATTCCATAAAAAAGCATCCCTAACATGGGCTTAGTCAAAATCCTAGGAATAACTACTTAGCCTCTCATAGGCATGAGTATAGAATTAAATAATAAGAAAGAGCATAAAGAATACATGAAGCTAGAAAAGAGGGAAATGTTCATAAGGGGAAAAACTCTATATAGAGCCTTCACTCTAAAACCAACCTTATCTTCAACCAGTTTCAATTTTAGATCACTCTTCAAGTGTTCAAGACATTTTACCCTTACTTGTTATGAGTTGCTTGCCTTCAGAACCCTTTATATAGGCCTCAGAAACCCTAAAAGTTTAGTATAGGCCAAGTATAGAGCTCTATATTATCAAAGAAAATTAGGGTTTTTGGCAACACGCCTAGGCGTTGAGATACTGGTACCTGGGTGCCATGTTCTGGGAATGACTAGAGGCCGAGTGATTTCTTCATGGTGCCTAGCACTATTTTTCTAGGCACGATTGTTCCTTTTGCAACATTTGGTGCCCGGGCACTGTCTTCATGATGCCTGGGGGCCATCTCTTTGGAATTCGCACCTGGTTGCTAGAATTACATGTTACGGTGTAATCTTTCTAGATTTGGCTCCCTGGTGCTGTCTTCATGGCGCTTGGGTACTGACTTTTGGTCTTCTACAACTTTCCTTTCATTCTAATCCTTTTTTCTGAAATAACCTTTAATTCTTTCCAAAACCAATATTAGCAGAAAATTTTCAAGTTGAATATGAAATCCCTATGATTATTTTATCCAAAATTACAATATTTGTTCAATTAAAGTTTCCTAAAAGGCTTTGCCTTGGAGAGTTATCAGAAATAGCCCAACAATACATGAAGACTTGTGCAGGCAAGAAGAGGATAGATGTGAATTTCGAAATAGGTGATTTAGTTTATGTCAAGATCCATCTTTACAAACTAAAATCATTGTCAAAAAAATCCAATAAGAAGTTAAGTCCTCACTACTATGGACCATACAAGGTGAAGGAAATTGTAGCTTATAAATTAGACCTACCCCCTACATCTAAAGTTCATCTAGTGTCCTATGCTTCACAACTCAAGAAGTCTTTGCATAACAAAACCTCATCCCAATAGATTCCCCATTTTTTAACTAAAGAGAAGGAGCTTAAGGTAACCCTAGAAGCAATAAGGACAACAAGGAGATTGATGAATAGAAGGACTGAAGTCTTGATCAAGTGGCAGGACCTACCGACTATGAGAACACCTGGGAATAATATGATGTGATCAAAGCCCAATTTTCAGAATTTCACCTTAAGGACAAGGTGACTCTTGTTAGGGAAGGTAATGTTAGGCCTAAGCAAAAAAAGGCCCAATAGGTTTACAACCGAAAGAAAGGGAATATGGGGATCAGACATAATGATGAGGAAAAAGGGGCTCCTAACAAAATTGGGTAGGTGCACTATAGTGGTCCCTTACATGTGGGATAAGCACTAATTTAGTGGATGGCTGTCGGTGGAAGCAGGTAAGCAAAAATTTTTTTGGGAGTTTTATGGAAAGACCTTGACCTCTCAAAAATCAGGGAAGCACTTTCATTTCTTTGTTGGTTTTGTGGTTTACTAGTTTCTTCTGGTTTATACTACTCTTTTGTATTCTATTGTTCTACTATCTTAGTAAACAATTTTCTACGTAAATACAAAGGATATTAGAAAGTCCCATTAGTCTTCTATATTAATTTTTTATTAGCCCCTAAGATGGATACCAAAATATTGTTGTGATTCATATTTATTGCATCATTTGCTATCTTTCTGATGTTCATCCATTTTCTCATTCTTCTTTGCTTTACGCTCATAAAAACCAATATGTTTCTTTATATCACAGTAATGGTCGGCTGTTGTAACTGCCAACCTGCTATTGTAACAAAACCATAAACTAAAGAACCTGCATCACCTACCTCTAGCACTTCTTCAAGTCAACACCAGAAGGAGGTAGTAAAGGAGTTGGGTAATACTTCCCAATTGCCTAAAACAGCCTCCCTTGTAGTAGGTTTAAGCAAGCTAAAGTCAAATCCTGCTCCTGCTACCACTAGCCAATATGCACCAGTAGAGGCATAATGAAAACAACTTGAAGAGGTGCCAACTCTATCCTCTTCAGAAAATGAGAATGCGAACCCTCTACTAAAAGAGACAGTAATGGAAGAGAGCATAAGGGTTATGCGTGGCAGACTAAGGAAAACCTTATCAATAGCAAACCGTTAGAATATCAATATTTTGGATTGTTGCTTTCAAAGATAGGTGGGTGAACAACTATGGACATTGAATATTTGTACACCTTTTTCATGTAAATTTGCTATCCCAAGTTTTGTTCCATTTATTATTGTATTTTCTGATGGTGTCTTGGCAATTGTCATGGAAGGGGCCAAGGGATTATTTGGTGGTAGCCTTGTACCACTTTACATCCATAATTCATATTATCAACTCAAGATTCTAGAGTAATATATGCATTGGCTTCACTTAGAAGTTTATGCACTGATGATAAGAATAGTGGTTTGTCTAAGCAATTTTTCCCTTTTCTTTCCTCTCCTGTGGTAATCTATGTTTGAATTGCCAAGAATTTAAAAATAATAATAACACAAATGTTTTCTTAATTTGAATTTACATTAACAATTTTTTTAATTTTTGATTTTCATTAATTTTTCAATCTAAATACTAGACAAAATTATTAAATTTATATTTAAACATTAAACATTCGTATAAAAGCTTATATTTTACATTTTTTTTCTATGATTCTCCTCTATCCAAACCATTGATGTTTATGGTTTCGTCATTTTTGGACCAAAGAAATATTGAGTTGATCTTAAGTGGAGAAAAAAATATTTAAATCAAATGGTAGTCACACATGATATCTTTTTCTGAAGTTTAGTTGTCTTTTTTCTTGGCATTAGATACCCAATAAAGTGGGCAGGAATCTGCTAGATGTTTTTCAGTAAATTAGTTTGGCCATTGGATCAAATCCAATGGTCCAAAGTGGTTCAAAATTTTTTTATCATAATAAAAATTAATCTTTTAAAAAAAATAATAGATTATTAATATTTTAGAGATTTTTTAATACATAATGATATTTGTTGAAGAAAAAACAAATTTTAAGGTGCGAGGAATAAATTGTAAACTCATATAAGTTGTTTTTATTTTTTTAACAACATACCATCTTTTGGATGTTATAAATATAAAGTCTAAATTCTTCTTTTTTCTTTATACAATACGATATTTTGTTAAAGAAAAAATAAATTTTAAGATGTGAAGAATAGACTGTAAACTGTTATAAGTTGTTCATATTTATTTTAACAAAATACCATCTTTTGAATTTTATAAATATAAAGTTTAGATTTGTTTTTTATTTTATTTTATACAGAATGGTATTTTATTAAAGAAAAATAAATTTTAAGATGTGAGGAATAGAATATAAATTATTATAAGTTATTCATATTTTTTAAACAAGATACCATTTTTAGATTTTATAAATATAAAGTCTTAAAAAATTATTTTTTATGAAAATAAAAAATTTTGAACCACTTTAAACCATTGGCTTTGATCCAATGGCCAAAGTGGTTTGCTGGAGAAGGTGATCCAAATTCAAGTGGGCACCATTTATATGGATGTAATAAGATATGACACATGGAATTGTTTACGTAACTAGGCTCCATTATTGCAGGGAAGTCTTTCACCTAATAAGTGGCAATGTAGATTCGAGGCCAAAGAAAAAACAACATAGATTGCAACTAATTTTAATATCTGCAACTAATGCTCATCACTTCATCGCTATAAAAGCTAGAAGCCACAATCAAACATGTGATAAAAAATGCTATAATTTACATTTTGTGACTCCTGCAATCTGCTGGCTCATCTTTGGTTTGTTAGTGTGCATTGCCTAGCAAGGCCAGCTAATACTATTAATCAATCAATTGGCTATAAATAAAGGGAAAAAGGATAAAAAAGTAATAATACATATACAACTCAAAATGCAAAGCAATATTCTTTATGTTGTCAGCAAAAGCTAGAAACCTATCCTTTTTACATACAGACTGCGATTGTCAATGAAGGTTATGTTTGAGTGAATGCCACATCATCATAATGATAATCTTGAAGGTCATTTACTTGATCTGATTGCTAATTTGATGGGAAAGAGAAAAAAAACACAAGAAGAGAGAGCACACATAATTGGGTGTTATCAAACATCCAACTTGCATGATTGCATCCTTATATAGGGGAAAAAATGAAAAATCAAATCCATCTAATCAAGATAAATGATGTATATTAATTGCTTACCCCACAATTCTGTTAAACTCACTCTAGGATCGGATTAGAGCTAATATTCATTCTCAATCTGCAAAAAGAAACTCAGTGATACAAATTTGTGTTGTTTATCCCTTTTAACTCTAATTGATCGATTACAACTTTAAATTACATACATCGTAATCTATAATAGTAATTTTCTGACTGGTAGATGCCTCTAAGCCCTATGACCTGAACCTGTGAGAAGGATCATTTTGAACATCTTGACTTTCTAAACATAATCCAGCACTCCTTATTCTGCACTCACCATTATTGCATGATGCATCGACTAATCTATCCCATCTAACACTATTAACTTTATTGTTGGCATTGAACTTGCTTCAAGAAAAATATATCATTTGTTAAAGCCATAAATATGAAGGAAAAAAGAATCATATATCAACAATATGCACTAGACGCTAAAACAAGAAATCAGAAAAGAGTAATAAAGAGCAAAAAAAATTTAGGTTGCAAAAATATAGAAGAAAAGTACTTCATTAGGTACAAATCTATCGGTTTAGTGGTGCTTCTAATAATCATATTGTACGACCTTAGCTAAAAACCATTATCCTGCTCATATAAGTATGAAGCCAATTTGAAAGTTAAAAACTAAACAGAATTAAACATCTATTAGTATTACCCACCTTATCAAACATTTAAGCTAATAAATAGATAAACTTTAAAGTTTTATAAACTAATCAAAATTCAAAGAAAGATCACCTGGATGTTAGATTATGACTTCCTTTAATCACTGTCATTAAGTTTAATATTCTAGACTCTAGATATTTCTAGATCTCCATTCACGTGACTTAGATTTTGTTGTATTGTTATAACAAACTAGGGCCACCTAGCAATGTATAATAAGATTCATTCACGTGTACATGTTTGATAAATTACACACACTGTTGACTCTACAATTCAGTGCTATAGAATTCTTTCATACAGAAAGTCTTTGGTTTTACCTGGTATCAAAGCTACCATTCTTCCATGGCATCTCAGGACACCACCTCTTTTGCTGCCCCACTAACCACCCAAGCTACATTTGTAACTTCTTCTCTTCCCCTTCTTGCTAAAACTTCGTCTCTCGCTGCTTCCTCAACTTAAGTTTGCTCTAACTACCTTCTCTGGTCTTCCTTAATGCTCCATTTAATTTGTGACCACAAACTCAATGGGTTTATGCTTGGAACTAAACATTGCCTATTTTGTTTCATCTCTGAAGGTGCAAAGACCAAACCTAACCCTAAGTATGATGACTAGGTTGCTATAAACCAATTGTTGCTCAGCTGGCTCTTGAATACTATGTCGTTGGACTTTGCATCACAAATGATGCACTGCACTACTTCTCATGATCGTTAGAAAATTGCCAAAGATCTGTCCAAGGCTCATACTAAATCTCGCGTCATTCTCTATAAAAGTGAGTTTTAGGGAACTCAAAAGGGAGCTATGACAATGGCAGAGTATCTCGACAAGATGAAAGGCCTTGCTGATAATCTTCTTTTAGTTAGCTGCCCTTTATCAATGACTAATTTAGTCACCCAGACTTCAACAGGACTTGATAATGAGTACAACCTGATCATTGTTCAGTTGGCTGATAAGGATGACTTGTCATGGATCAACCTACAGGCGACTCTTCTCACCTTTGAAAACTAATTGGAACAACTTAATAGTTTCAACTCATTGACCTTAGGCACTTCTTCTGTTAACTACACTCACACTAACAAACGTCCTTTGAATCACTCTAACTCTCAATGAAAAAACTGGAAAAATAACTTTAGAGGATCACTCGGACGAGCAGAGGATGAAATAATAAGGGAAAACCCACCTGTTAAGTTTGCACTCGTATTAGACATACTACAGCTGATTGTTACTATAGGTTTGATAGAATATATACTTCATATTCAGGCTTAAAAGGTGATTGGAATTATTTAGCCCTTATTACTTCACTTGACACTATCAATGATCCAACATGGTATTTTAACAGTGGTGCTAGTAATCATGTCACTAATGACCCATTCAACATTGACACTCCTACCAACTTCCATGGTAAAAGGGAGCTCATAATTGGTAATGGTAATACTGCTCGAATCCTTCACTTTGGAACCATTAATTTTCATTCTCTTCAATTAAAAGATACTTTATATGTTCTAGACATCACAAAGAACTTGGTTAGAGTTTCTAAACTTATGCTTGATAATAACTGCTTCGTGTTGTTTGACTCATATGGTTGTGTTGTGAAGGACAAGAGCACAGGGAAGCAACTACTTCAAAGGACAGTTAAAGAAGGCCTATATCAAGTTAGAGGATGTAAAGAAAATAAAGGTAGGAAACTATCTACTATTTTCTTGACAATCAAAGAAAAAGAAAAGTGGTACAAAAAGTTAGGGCACCCCTTATTTAGAGTTTTGTCTTAAGTTTTACTTGAATGTAATATGAAAAGCAATACAAATGAGACAATTAGCTTCTATGAAGCTTGCCAAATAGGAAAATCACATTCATTGCTTTTTAATTCCTCTTCTTCTCATGTAACTAATCCATATGATTTAATCTATTCTGACCTTTGAGGTCCCTCCCCAATCAACTTCACTGCTGGTTATCGATACTATGTGCACTTTATATATGATTTTGGTAGATATACCTGGATATACCCATTCAAGGAAAAAAGTGATGCATTAAGTGCTTTCCTACAATTTAAAACTACAGTTGAAATTTTGAAAGGAAGATAAAAATGGTGCAAAGTGACTAAGGGGGAGAATATCAGTTTTTCCAACACATTGCAGAACTCTGGTATTATTCATCAATTGCCCTACCCGTATACTTCAAACCAAAATGGTCATGCTGAACGCAAGCATAGACACATAGTAGAGTTAGTTGATTCAGGCCTGTATCACTTGCCAAATTATGATACAAAATTTTGTTCATAGAAAAAGGGAGAGTATTAATATTTGTGGTGGGTATTATTAATCAAATATGAGCTTTAGTTTAGTAGTAAGGTTGGACATCCGAATTCAAGAGGTTGTGGGTTCAAGATGTAGCTCCCTCCTCCCTCAAGAATATTTTGGTGCGAACACGTGTCCCCCCAGGTGAAATTACCAAATTGCCCTTCTTACTTTGTCTTCCATTTTCCATCTCTTTCTCGTCATTTTTACGTCCAAAACGTTGCTTCATTTTGGTGATTTTTGCTACTCCTCTCTGCGACAACCAACCCCCACCACCTTCGGCCAGCTTTTCCACTCATTGGCAATGTGTTCTGGCCAGTCACCACTAGCAGTCGCTGGCGGCAATGTCGATTTCTTGGCGGTCTTTGCGAAGCTTGAACCAGCCACTTTTTCTACGATTCAGTGAGTTTTAAGCGGTTGTTTCATGAAAATGACATTAGGAGGATCATTTTTGGCCCCTATCCATCGAATTTCAACTTTGGAAGTATGATTTTTGGCTAGTTTTTGAGAAGTTGTGATAACAAGGACCAAAATGAAAAGTTTTAAAATTTTGGGGTTTTCCGAAAATGGTGAAATGCTGCATTGTAATGGGTTCAAATTGATCATATATGAACAATTTTATGGTGTATTACATGAAAACCTATTGTTAATCATGGTTTTTCTTAGGTTAAAGGCAATGGTATGAAATCTGGGACTAACATGAAAACCTAGAAAGGTTTTAGGGCAGTTAATGTAAATTAATGAAAAGTTTGGGAAAGTTAGTGATGGCGTCAGAGAATATGATTTAGGGTTTGTTTTGAGTAATAAGAAGGAAGATGAGTAATTTCTTGCTTTCCAATTGGCGTAGGTAACTCGTAAGAGTGATAAAGTCACCCGAGGGAAGGTATTGAGTTGCTGATAGTTAACGATACTTAGGTGTGCAAATAGCACTCCCTAATACTTTTCTTTATGCTTCACCTTTCATTATTTGAAAATTTTTATTAATCATCATCTTTTTATCTTGGTATGACCAAACTTTATTAGAATTGAAATGATGAGTAGATGAACTCCTTAATATATTAGATGACATTTTGTATGGTTTTGAAAATGACCTTTGAGAAAAATCATGCATACGGTTACGAATAGCTGCTAGATAAACTAATATTGAAAAATAATTTGATTTCATGCATACTGGTTGTATTCCCCTGTACATACTTGTTTTAATTCCATTATCATTGTAAAGACTAGATAGGACACTGGCTACCAACAGTAGTACTGTTAGCCCTTGGTGCACCTAGGTAATGACCTAGCTAGTAGGATTAATGATGGTGCTAGCCCCGTGTGATGGACATCAAATGAGGACCGATGAATGATAATTTTCGTGAGTTATGACCTCACGTTGGTTGGTTAATTGCCCTCGAGGATTGTGTATCCTCGCCTGTTGTGATTTGTCCTTTTATAGCTGTGTGCCATACCAGATGGGTCCTTAGTAGTCCTTCCCCTGAAATGACCTTCGGAAACTTGTTGATTCATTGTTTATGGAATTTTAAATTCAATGTTATGAAAAGTGTGTTATTTAGCTAAAACTGTTTACTTGTAACTGTAATTACTTGCAGTTTAAATATCTGTAATTACTTGCAGTTTAAATATTATTTCATTTCATTCAACTTTTGACTAAGTTTTGATTTTAACTTATTTATGAAATTTGTTACTGATTTTGGGGTGCTATCTATCGAAAAAAATTGGTCTCAGATAAGAAGATAGGTGAGTTCCCAGAGGTAGTAGAGCAGTGACAGTAAGTTCTGTTAGTGAGCCCCGCTTGGGTTATTGTGGGACCTATTCTTTTTTATTAGTTTGATATTCATGGCTTATTTTTTAGATGTATATATATTTAGAACGATAGCCATTGTTTTGTATGTCTGGGGTTGTATAGGGACAACAGTTGAACTTTCCTTATTTGTTGTATATTGTATTTATGCTATACTAGGCTATGCTAGTGAGAGCAGAGCTCTCCTATATGTTTGTATTGCCTTCAGGATATTGTAGAAATTTCAAGATGTCCTATTTACTGGGGAGGTTTTGCTGAAATTTCTACAAAACTCCTTGTTTTGTATTAACCTTTTATTTTATGTTAAGGTAATTTATATTGCACATGGTGTAAATTGTTTAGTTTTGGCATGGTATTGAATGTCCCTTTAGTGTAAGGCTTGCAGGTTTAGGGAATTTCCTCGTACCCTATACCGGTCCCACTCCAGGGATTTTGGGGTGTGACAAAGTCTTTCTTTCTCGAGTTTAAGGTGCCTTTGGATATCTTTCAGAGTCGTGATTTTGTCATTATAAGTGAGATGCATCTTCATATGCTCCCACGAATTAGGCAAAGAGTGCATGATGGTTTAGATTTGCTGCTCAATTATTAAGACATTTCTAATATCTTTTATATCAGCGATCATATTTGACATCAGCTTCTAATGTTTCCTCATCGAATGTGTTGGGCATTTTTTATGAGTCAAATTTGATCGTCAAAGAATGCAATTTGGATATGGACGTAGTTCCGAACCTTGTTCTCAGAGCATTCCAAAGCCCCATAGCACTTTGGTGGTCCTCGAACTCCCTTAGGATGTCATCTTCCAGAGTGCTCAGCAATGTAATGCGAGCAATGGAGTTTTTTTTTTCTAAGCGTCATAAGCCTTAGGTCTTACATGTGCTGGTTTGTGTTTCCAGCTTCTAGCTCTTCCATGACATTATTGAGAGCCTCAAGAGCCTCTTACTCTTCTAGGAGATATTGGACTTTCAAACTCCAGATCTCATAATTGTCGCCATTTACCTTCAAACCCTTGTTAAGTTCAGCAATAATACTTTTGAAAGTTGTAGTCATTCTTTACATAAAAAGAAAGATAGACATGAAGATTAGATAATTAAAAAAACAAACAAGATTTAATGTTCACCATGCTTATAAATTATGATACTAAGTATTGTATGATTAAGCTAATTAACCCATGCATAACTCGAAGTCGAAAGTGCACAAAGTGCCAATCATCGTCTGTAAATCAACAAAATCAAAACACAACTAAGTGTCCTAATCATGCTATAAACAAATTGTAAATAATGATTTTTCAAATGTTAAACAAATTAACATTTGTTAACTATTATGTTAAACTAATTAACACATTAATAAATCAATTATGTAATGCTAAACTAATCAACATTCATTAATAAACATGTTAAACTAATTAACATATTTAATATATGCATTTAATACTTTAACAAATAGCCGATCCTATACGTGGCATTGTTAGACTAAAAACATAAATCTAAAACAAATCTCTTAGGACCAATAGCTTGCAGTTTTGGATTTCCAACTGATATACGAATCCAAAGAGCAATAATATAAGGGTAATGGCTTACGCATGTTAACTATAATGTTAAGCAAATTAACATTATATTTCTAAATTTCCTATTAGAAGAAAATTGACAAAACAATTTAATAAAAACAATGTTAAACTAATTAACATAATAATAAGTAATCACATATTACTTGATTGAAATTTATTGAGATATAAAAAATTAATTTTTTACTAAAAATTAATTGCATTTATTTGGGACTAAAATATAAATACACAATTTATATTTTTAAACATATATAGATGTTCATGAATTAAGGATTTAACAATTAGGCATTTAATTATTATTTTGAATGGATCACATGCCCAATTAAAAGAACAAGGCCTAATTTTAAAAAAAACGACTGGCCTGAAAAACTCTTTTAAAGGCCCACTTTTTTAAAATTTTTTGAGGCCTAAAACAAAATTTTTATTAATGAGTTTAGATTTGCCATATAAGCCCATTTACCACAAAAAAATTTAGGATTTTAAATAAAAAGAAAAAGTTTAGGATTTCTAAATTTTTTTGAATTTTCAATTTTTTTAAAAAAATACCCAAAAAATCATAAACCTGAATTTCTTCTTCCTCTTCCCCTTTCTCCTTACCGCCACCACCCTTTGGTTTGCTATAGCTTACCGACTTCACTGCATGGCATGGCACAGTGAGTAGCACAGTGTTAAACACTGCTATGGAGAAGGAAGTCGTCGGCTTAGTGTGCGGCGATGAATGCCTCTCTGGGCACCAGCGTTTGGTTCATATCTCTAAAGAGAGATTAGAAAGGTTGGTTAGATAGGAAATATTACATGACTTAAATTTTTCTGATTTTGAATCATGTGTTAATTTATTAAGGGGAAACTTCCTACTAGAGCTAGAAGAAAAGGGGCAAATAGATTTGAGGCTATTTTGTAATTGATCCACACAGATATTAGTAGAAAAATTACTGTTGCTGTTATAGGTAATTACAGATACTTTATAACCTTTATACATGACTTCTCCATATTCGAATGAATTGATTTGCTGCATGATAAATCTAACTCATTGGATGCCTTTAAGGCATTTAAAGCTGCTGTTAAGTTAAAGTCTGGGAAGGCAATCAAAAGTGTAAGATTAGATAGAGGTGGTGAATATTATGGGAGGTATATTGATACGGGAAAAAACCCTAGACCTTTTGCTCTATTCTTACAGGAGCAAAGAATTGAAGTTCAGTATATTATGCCTGACACTCCACAACAAAATAGAGTTACTGAGAGGCGTAATCGCACCTTGATGGACATGGTCAGAAGCATGATCAGTCACTTTTCATTACCAGAATTTTTGTGGGGTGATACCCTTAAGACAGTACTTTATTTGCTGAATCAAGTTTCAAGTAAGTCAGTTGAAAAGACCATATATGAACTTTTCACTGGTAAAAAGCCTAGTCTAAGGTACTTTTGTGTATAGGGTTGTAGATCAGAAGACCCTATAATCCACAGCTCAAGAAACTTGATTCTAGAACTGTTAGCGGATTCTTCGTTGGGCATTGTTTATGATCCAGATGATGCATATTTTATTGCCCTAATCATAGTACCAGGGTTATTGAATCTGATAAAGCATTCTATTTTGAGGATGACTTGGACAGTGGGAGTGATGTTCCTAGAGTAATCAATCTGCATTGTGTGGATACCATTTTACCCATACTATCTTTGTCATTTCTACCTCTAGATCATAATATTAAAGATGACATTCTTGTTAAGAATCCAGTTGATCCTATTATGGAAGCTCTTATAGCTTATGTGGGAGAACTAATGGTTAATTTGAGATGATCACAGAGGATTTGTAAACCTAAAATTTCATATGATTACATAGTATACTTGTAGGAATTTAGGTTAGACATTGTTGATGGTACAAATCTAGTTTCTTATAATAAGGCTATATCAAGTTCTCATTCATCTGAGTGGTTGGAAGCTATGAATGATGAGATGTCCTCTATGTGTCTTAATCATGTATGGGAATTGACTGAGTTTCTAGATCATTGCAAACTTGTTGGTTGCAAATGGGTCTTTAAGACTAAGAGAGAGGCCAATGGTGAAGTTGAAAGATACAAAGCTAGACTTGTAGTTAAAGGCTATAATAAAAAAGAAGGGATCGATTATACGAAAACTTTCTCACCGGTGTCTACTAAAGATGCTTTCAGAATTGTAATGACTTTTGTTGCATAGTTGGATCTTGAACTTCATCAAATGGATGTTAAAACAACATTCTTAAACAGAGATTTACTTGAGAATGTTTACATGACACAATCTGACGAATTTACTGAAGCAGGGAAAGAGCACTTAGTGTGCAAATTGAATAGATCCATCTATGGCCTTAAACAAGCCTCAAGATAGTGGCATTTGAAGTTTGATCAGATAATCACCTCACTTGGTTTCACAGAGAATATTGTTGATCAATGTATCTATCAGAAATTTGACAGAGATAACTTTATGATACTCGTACTGTATGTTGATGACATACTGTTGGCCAGTAACTCAGTGACTATGTTGAATGAGATCAAATATGTTTTCTCATGCCACTTTGACATGAAAGATCTTGGTAAAGCCTTTTTATCTTGGGAATTCAGATTTATCGTGATAGATCTCATGGTACTCTTAGTTTGTCTTAGGAAATATATTTAGATCAAATGCTGAAGAAATTTAACATGCATGCTTGCGCTCCTTGTGTTGTACCTGTACAAAAGGATGAGACGTTGTCTAGATCATCTTGTCCCAAAGATGATGATTCAAAAATTGTAATGAATAAGATTCCATATGCATCTGTTGTTGGCAGCTTTATGTATACTCAGGTATGCACATGACCTGATATTGTTTTTGCCGTCAGTGTGCTTGATAAATACTTAAATAATCCTGGTCCTAATCATTGGAGGGTTGCAAAGAAAGTTATGAGGTACCTATAAGGTACAAAACATCATATGCTTACTTTTAGAAGATCTGAGCCACTTGAAATAGTGGGTTATTCAAATTCAAACTATGCATCATGTATGGATGATTGTAAATCCACTTTTGGATACATTTTTATGATATTTGGCAAAGCTATATCATGGAAAAGTTGTAAGTAATTAGTAACAACTACCTCAACTATAGAGGCAGAGTATATCACTTGTTATAAGGCTACCTGCCAAGCTATATGGTTGAGAAAACTGATATTTGGCATGCATTTGGTTGATTCTATATCACGACCTCTAACCATATATTGCGATAGTTCATCTGCTGTTAGTTTTTTTCAGAATCATATGAACTCCAATCGCACTAAACATTTTGATGTTAAGTTTCTATTTGCCAGAGAAAATGTTAATGAATCTCAAACTCGTTTGCTTCACATTCTTGGTGAACATATATTGGCGAATTTGTTAACCAAAGGCTTACCCGTAGGAGTCTTCAAAAATCATATGACAAAAATTTTAATGTAGTCTTAGTTTAGTGAGAGTCTGAGTTAAGTTTTTAAGAGACTTTTTGGATTGTAATATGATAGCTTAAATGTCACTTTGTATTCCATTCTATTCAGATTTTGAAACTTATTTATGACAATGTTAATATCACTTGATTCCCTATAGGTTTCAGTGATCTTTGTGTGTGGCTTCATTTTTAAATTTTGTATGGTTTATAAATATACACATATCCATGTGTTTATGTGAATGTTAATTGCTTAATTATGTATTCGTTGATTGACATAAAATTTAATTAATGTTATCCAAGTGGGAGATTGTTAGAAAATTTTAATATTATATGGATTAGCATTAATTATGCTATTAAATTAATTTCTTGTTATGACTAATTAGGCAATTAATAGTATAATTGATAAACTAAGAATGGATTGAGTTTATATTCATTGTGGGTAATCAGTGATGGGTTGGATTATCCACAAGCCCATTAGGCAGAGACCCAACTCATAACCGAAGAACATTAGTAATTATCCTATCAGATTGTTAATTAAGAGTTAATTACTAAGAGAGAGTTAATGAGCTTCTTTTTCTTTTAATAATGAAATATGAAACTATTTTAAAGGATATCTGAGGATTTTATTTTAATAATATAATTAATTATTATTATTAAAATAAAACCTTATAAATTACCTTGTTGAATGCCCTAATTTCGAATCACTACAATAATTCTCTCTGGTAGTTATCTACTTTGTGGTCTCTCTTCTTAGGTATTACGGGTTGACATTTTTCTCTGGCAAAACGTAATGAACACTATGTCATCTTCATCAAGTCAAATCTTAATAAGCTAAAATCTCCCTATTCTGTGTTCATGTATTATGCAAAATTATTACATGATTTCATAGAAGATAACTTGTCAAGACTAAAACTCATAGTACAACACGTGAAAGATATCAAAATCCAAGACTTTATTCAGACAACCTTCTCTTTCTCCTCACAACGTCAACTTTTCTTCTGAAGAATGCTTACCAACTCTAAAGTTATAAAGTTTTCATTCATTCAAAGCTCTCATTCCCTTCTTGAAGGTCAATGAGTGAAATCCATGAATAAAGATTGAAAAAATGATCTCTAACCTCATAAAGAAGATCTAAAAGATTCAAATGCTCTAACAGCCATATTTTGCAAAGATATAAATAAAGGTGTTGTTGTTTAAACCTTAGATACAAATGTATAACATAATTAAGTGAAAACATCCTTTATACTAAGTCTTTGGTATAGTTACTTTTAGAGAGCATATGTGAGCCTTATCTTTGTAACCCCATTATTATAAGGGTTCAAAAACTTTCTCCTTTTTAATCTATACCTTTTGTCTTCAAGAGTGAGAAAAGAAGTATGAGTTACTTGAGAAAAGTTTAAGGCTAGCTTAGGAAATCTTGTACTTCAAGAGTGAGCACGTGTAAACTTTTGGTATTTGTAAAAGATTGTTGACCTAGTGAAAAATTTATTGAAGTCAAAGAGACTGGATATAGACACTAATTTTGTCGTACTATGATTAATTATCATGTTTGCTTCTTTGACTTTTATCCTTGCATTCTGGTTTATGCGTTCTAGCTAAATGAAGTTTTTATTGGCAACTGTTTTCTTAAAATATATTTTTTTTCTCTTAAGCAATTTAGTTTATTGTAAAGTATATAGTTGACTATTATTTGCTATGTTCAAAATCTGCTTCTGGGAAAATGTCAGTGAAATGTATTTGGAACACATTAATTTTTTTATAATCAATTTTCCAGTAAATTATAATTTTTCTAGTTAACTTTATTTTCAACATTGTTTTAAAGAGTAAAAACTTTCAATCACCTATTCACCCCATTTAGGCTCTAGGTGCATTGTCAAGTTGTAATAACCATACACATGTTATAATATAATTGAAAAACTATACAATTGTCATGATTGAAAAACAGCATAACAATATATAAGTGTTTTCCCTTAATAGATTTGTTAATTTACAAACAAAATGGTGTCAGATTATATTAAATAGACTATTCTGAATTTTTTTTTATATATAAATAATTCCTCTTGAATTTTGAGTTATGTACAGACTACCTCATTAATTTTAGATTATGTATAAATAATCTCCTAATGATAAACTACTTTATTTACATGTAATCTTAAATTTGGGAGATCAATTTTTAAATTGGAAAATCACGAATTATTCGAACAAAAAGTACAGGTATGGAGGTTATGTTATTTTAGTCTTTAACTATTATTATTAAGCATATGGAAGTCCCACCATTGTCCAAATTTATTGCAAATTCTCGGCCCAATAAAAGAATTGGGCTATATGTTTCGGGTTTGGAAATTATTTTGGGTCTTCACATATTCACGAAATGTTATTGTGTGCTTTTCCTTAGTTAAACCTACCAATCCTTGGGCTGACTCGGCCTAACTCATCTCAGCCTACATCCTAGTTGGGAAAAAAAAAAATTGCTTCTCTTAAAAATTCAGGGAAAGTCTAGATAAATAGGCACATATATAATTTGTATGCGACCGAGAAAACACTAATAATTGTTGTGCCAGGGTTCTCGTACAGTGACCCCAACATCAATTATTCTCCAAAACATCATGAATTGAACCATAAACCTATGACACACTCAATGTCTAAAAAAATAATAAAAAGGTGCTTTTTCAATGGATAAGTATAAGTATTTTTAAATTTGAAAAATATTTCCATGTATAATATCAATCGAGATGTCTTGAAAATATCAGTTCAACTTATACCTTTTATATAAAAGTAAACTGATAATTGAAGCCTGAAAAAATTAATTTTTTTAAAAATTAACGTTAATGTATAGTATGCGCATAGAAACAATGACCAATGTTTCATAGGCGTGGGCTGCACTTTAGAGCAATGATCATTAGCAAATTGGGCAAGCCAAGGCACATGAATACACATCAATAGAACAATTAATGAAATGAGAAATTGGCAAATCAGATCGTAAGATGTGATTCCAAACAGAAAAAAGCATATCTTGTATTATGCTTTGGATGATTCGGTATTGAGCAATATGACAGTGATGGGCTAGCCGTAGGTGCAGTTGGAAGAATAATGTATTGTCTTTCAGGTTTTTTAATGAAGATCTCGTGGTAGAAGGAACCTATACAAAATTATGTTTGAGTGTACACCTCATTCCTTGATATTAATTTTTGTTAATTGCATATGGTCGGCCAAATCTTTGTCTGACTTTTAACTACCCTCCCAAACTAATATATTCCATATTGAGTTCCCTCTCCACTAATTAATTAAAATTGGTTGCCAACCGTTTCTGTTTAGTATTTGATCGTGGGATATGAATGGAAACCATATTGTTCCATAGACATGGAAAATTACTTATATAATAACTATATGTTATTTACGGATTAAAATAATAACCTCTCCTAGATGCTTTTTTTTCTTATTTTGCCACTATATGTTATAAATATTCGAAAAGGAAAGCTGGGATATAGGTTTTTAGGCTTGAACTATTATTATCTTTAAAGAGTGATTCGCTCCATTCACATAAAATTTGTTTGATATAAATACTTTTTAACAAATTTCTTTTTTATTCAACGTTGAAACTTCAAATCCCACACTATATTACAAACTATATAACAAAGGCAATAATAAGAAAGAGACGGAGCTCATGGGACCCAGAAAATGGAAGTGCATGGTTGTGTGGGTGTGAAGAGGGAGAAGTGAGGCAAAAATTGATGTGCAACAAATAGGTTGGAGGGCGCAAATAGGCATATGGCTGCTTCTTCTTTGTGTGTTTTATATGATGCCTTCTTGGCTCTTTATGCTTTGCCTTTTGCTTGCCTTTAGAATCCCCCCACCCTCCCATACATCACATATCATCAACTTCACTTTCCCACATTACGCCCACTTCACTAACACCACCACTACCTCTATAGCTCCTTCTCCTCTCTATCTTGAACCACAAATATTCAAATGATTTCATCTCTTATATGGGCTTTTGAGAAACTGCATGTCCTGGTCAAGTGCCTATTTATTCGCTGCTACTCACTGACTTATTAATGAGCTCTCAAGTTTTTCGATGCTCTAGATCTCAACAAATCCACATTCAAAACCAGAAACTTCCCTCTGTATTTCCAAACTCTCAAATTGAAAATTGAATTTTGGTTGACCTTCAAAATAAATATGCTCTGAGAGAACCAATTTGTCTGCATTCCCGTGGAGAATTAAATATTAAAAAACCAAATGTGCTGAATTCTCTATCCTTGGTTCTTGAGTCACGATTAGGATATTTAAACCAATTAACCATTTGTAGTTATTTAACAATGTTGTTATTTATGTTTACCTAATAAATATATTCTACATTGTAGAGCACAAATGATGTGTGAAAATTAAATGAAGAGAAAATTATATTTGGCCTGTACTATAACATAATTACAGTATTTGTACCTAACCTTCACAATGTAATATTTTATTAATCAAATAAAATTTAAATTGTTATTTATTGTTTGAATTTGATATCTAATTAATGAGAGACGATCCTCCATGATCATCTAATGCAGTTAGACATATAGAGAAAAAAAAAAAGGAGAAAAAAAAAGTGAACCATGTATACATTTATACATTCTTTATATGTTACTCTCTAACTGAAGAATATATAATACTAGGCAAGTAACGAAAAGCCAATTTTTATACCTTTAAATACCCAATTTCTACTATTTGTTTAGAGGCATTCTACTAATATAATGTTAAAAAAAATATTTATTTTTAAGAAAAAAACAGAAATTAATTTTTTACAAATATAAAGCACAAGTCAACTTTCATAATCTGACATTTTACTTCTATCGAGTACGTGATTATTAAATATTATATAATAATAGATCATTAACATTTTCAACACAAATGAATCTTTTTAAATAATTGACATTATAATCAAATTAGTTTTCCATGATAAATTTTCTTTTCTCTGAAATGAATTGACTTACGTATTATATAATTGGAGTGGTGCGGTGTCGTGAACAAGAATTTCTCATCCCATCTTTAACAAATGGGAAAAAAAAACTTATATAAAGTTTATGTTTTTCAATTATAATATGATAAATGTTTGATTATTTAATAATATTATAACATATATATATATATATGATTGTTACAGATAATTATTTTATTTTTAGTTAATTTAAAATTTATTATATTCTAATTAAATAACAGTCAACTATTATTAGTTGACCCAATCAATTAAAAAAAAAAAAGGTAACCTCAATAACTTATTATATTAGTATAAATTTTTGGGAGGATTTACACCTTAAGGGCTCAAAGGTAGAAATGGGTGGATGAGACAAGCACCCATGATGTTCCGTATGAATGGATTAGAGTAAAGATACATACGTAGTCCCACCAAAGAGGACGCCTTTTATTCCGCACTCATCTCGGATCCCTCTATTTCACGGGACACCTTCAAGTTGTTCAAAAATACAACTTGCCCCTCCCTCTGACTCTTTATATGAGAGACAGGCTTTGCTTTGCATCCCTTCCCTTCCATTCAGTTCTATTTGCTCCGCCTGATTAGCTTTTGAATGGCTCTCCTAACTTTCTTGCCCGAACAGTCAGACTCAGACCCCAAATCACAAGTTTCGAAACGCAAGCGAAAGCAGCAGAAGCAGAAACCACTGTCTTCATGGGATCAAATCAAGAATCTCCTCACCTGCAAACAGATCCAAGGGTCGAGAGTGCACGACCCCTCCAAAAACCCCACCCCATTGGGCTACTCCAAGCTAGGCTCTTCTTGCAGCTCCATTTGTAGCTTCAAAGACGTTGTTCATGGCAACACACGGGTTGTTCACAGACCTGATAACTCCTCGCCGGAGAGTAGTGCTCTGGGTCAGCAAGCTGGGTTACTGAGTCGGAAGCCTCCCAGTAACACATCAACGGGATCAGCGAAAACCAACCCCGCACCAAACTACACGTCGTCTTCCAGGGGGATGCAATTCAGGAAACTCTCCGGCTGTTATGAATGTCGCATGATCGTTGACCCTTCCAGGTAATTCATATATGCAAGGCGCATTAAGCTCTTCATTTAATTTCCATCCCTGTATATATATGTTCTTCTTGATTGTTTTCTTTATTTCTATTAGAATAATATTATGAATTTTGTGGAGAGAAATTAACATAGGATTGAAAAATCAGGCTCCCAATTCCGAGAAGCACTCTATGTTCTTGCCCTCACTGTGGAGACGTCTTCCCTAAGATGGAAAGCTTGGAGCTTCATCAAGTTACTCGTCATGCCGGTATCACTCTTTTGCTTCTGAATTTTCTCTTTTCTTTTTTAACCAATGTATGCATCATTGGTTTGTTTCCATAGGCAATTACTTCTTCAGAGTTTTCACCTTCGTAATTGTACCTCTGCTTCATGGTCTTGTGGTCGATAAAGCGCACCTCTGAAAATAATAATACAAAACCAACAAATTAAACACTAATAATTACTTCACCTCTCGCTTCTAAAAAATCTGTTGATTGTTTTTCCCCAATCCGTTGTTCTCATGAGGAGTTCTTTTACTTTTGAGGTAAGGAAAACTTGCATTGCGGAATGAACTGTCATTAGATTAGATGAGGATATGATGGTTTTGCTCATACATGCTACAGATTATGTTTATAGCAGTAATGGTCGAATCTCTTTTCTTGATGTTTATGTTGGGTTAAGCTTCGAAATTTGAAACATGGAGACAAAAAGGCCTCCACTATCCCATGCATGTCATGATGACAAGTTGCCTGGGAACTTTATTCCGGTAATCTTGCTCCAAATCGATCTATTCCATTTTTTCGGATAATTGGCAATCATGCATTATCAACACTTTAATATAGTTTCCCTAAATCTCTTCCAAGAAACACAAAGAGAAGTGATAAAATAAATAGAAGAAATGAAAAAAAATAGTTGCATCGGCATTTACCAAATTCACCCACCAGCAAACACGACACAGGCAATATATTATGGCCAAGCGTATCTGGTCGCTTCAAGGCCTACGTACCGCATCACAGCTGTCACTGCTGTAAGGAAATAAATGATCTGATCCCATGAGGTGGCACGTCTGGATTGGCCCTGAAGCGTTAAAAATAAAACCCCACCGACAATCGTGAAAGAAAATTCTAGACTACTACTTTACTTTACCAGTATCTTCGATCTACAATTTTGTTTGAGACAGTGGGAATAAACTAAAATTTGTAACTTGCAACTGTAATTTGGTAAACAGTTTCAGAGCTGGGCCCGGAGGACTCGGGTCGAAATATTGTGGAGATAATATTCAAATCAAGCTGGCTCAAGAAGGGTAGCCCCATCTGCAAGATCGAACGGATACTAAAGGTCCACAACACCCAGCGCACCATCCAACGGTTCGAGGAGTGCCGAGACGCAGTGAAGAGCCGTGCACAGCAAAGCACCAAGAAGAACCCCAGGTGCGCGGCGGATGGGAACGAGCTCTTGCGATTCCACTGCACGAGCCTTTCGTGCGCGTTGGGTGCACGTGAGTCGTCCAGCTTGTGCGGCACCGTGCCGGGGTGCGGCGTCTGCACCATAATCAGGCACGGATTTCAGGGCAAGTCAGGTGGTGGTTCTGACGGTGGCACTGAACAACACTATAAAGGAGTGCGGACCACGGCGAGCAGCGGTAGGGCCCACGACGCCTTGCAATGTAGTGATAGCAGAAGGGCGATGCTGGTGTGCCGCGTGATTGCCGGGAGGGTGAAGCGCGTGGCGGAAGAGACGCCGTCGGAGGAGGAGACTGTGTCGGCTGGGTCTTATGACTCGGTTGCGGGGTACGCCGGGATCTACTCGAATCTCGAGGAGCTGGTAGTGTTCAATCCGAAGGCTATCCTTCCTTGTTTCGTTGTGGTTTACAAAGTGGTTCCATGTTGACGAAGGTTATCATTATTGAGAGTCGGAGATCGAATGTACTTTCTGCTTTGCCACACCCACCCACCCACCCTGCTGCTACGTAAGACAGTGGTGGGCTGTGGACCCCTGTGTTTGTCTCTTGTGTATATAAGTTTCTTTTGGTGTAGTGTAGGATTTAGTTACACTGTAACAAAATCTCCATTTGTTTAATGGGGTTTTCTCAACTGTTCAACTGCATGCGTGGTGCTTGCTTCTCACTTTGCCCATCGCCAATTTCATTGCTTTGCTTAATTAATTCAAGTTGAATGTAATTCGAAACAAGGATTTTTTTAAAACTTATTAACCAATGGCACTGAAAACACTGGTGTTCATGTGGTAGAAACAGCAATCCCGTGGACATGTGGGGAAGTTGCTGAGCGCTCGGTTGATGTTCAGTTTTTGCTTTTTTTGGATTCTTTGTAATTACTGTAACTGCAATTATATAATAAATTACGATTGCATGTTATTATTAAAATACAATATGAATGATCGACTTAGCGACTGCAAGTGCAGATAAATCGACCACACCTCTTCTGAACCAGTGGGAATTCCATTCTCTCTGTCGTCTTCTCTTCTTGAAGAATATGAATCTCATATAAATGTAAAATAACCTGAATGTATCTGAGTTAATACTCACTTTAATACTGTCCTGTGATTTATGGGTAAATAATGTATGTATATATGGAAGCATAATTATGATGGTCAAAGAGTGACTAGGTATTCTGGAATGATTGGAAGGTAGGAGGAGATGAGCTGATTGATCTTGACCAAACAGCACTTTTCAAGACGAGGCATAATGAAGAAAATGGCTTTTTCTCTTCTTTCTATTGTTCTGAGTGAAGTCTTGGAGAACACAAATATGATAATTGCATACACATGGGCGAGCACATGCAGATGCACTGTTTTTTCTTTCTGTCCCGAGCATTTGGACTTTGTGGGAACTGATATATACCCATATAAGTTTCAGCGAATCCAATATCCCACGATGCTATATACGTGCAGTAGTTGGTTTCATTTTCAAAATCATAAATTAATAGGGTTTAGTCGAAGTCGAGAGATTACAGAATACATTGCAAACAAAAACCGCATTGTGGAGCGTCCACATGTAATTAAGAATTTTAATTCACTGTACCATGCGCCTGTTATCTTAATAATGAAGCTACTGTGTAATCGAGGTGTTTCCCCGTCATTATTAAACCCTCTTGGCATATATGCATTCAAATATATATGCTTTCTTATAAATGTAGTGTACGTGCGTGTGTCCTTGTAAATTGCTGAGTACATAATAAAATTTAAGTTGGCCATTGGTCAAACATGAATAAGCTTCCCTTACACTAGAAAAGGAAAAAACAAATGTTCCTATATTTGGAGCTCATAAGTGACGTTTCGATGAATTTTCCAATTTGCAGAAAGGAAGCAAGAGCTACACAAGAATTATTCTTGACTTCACTCAGGGTTAATCTTGCTTGTTCCTTTTTCAAACAATATCATTCACAGGCACAGCCTCCATGTGTAGTAGAGTTAAGTACCGAACTCATTCAATATGCGAACTATAATTGTTTACTCCACCCCGGCGCCCTCCCCAATATATTTTCCAAGCTATGTTTTCAATGTAATGCATAAAAGAAAAGTCGTTGGTAATGCCAAGCAGTAGTTGGAAAATATTAGGTGTATGACTAAAGAAGGATGAAATTCCATAGCAGAATAAACCCAAACAAATAATAAAGGATGGCAAAATCTGCGGGAGTAATTAATTAGAGAAGTAAAGTACAGAAAACAAATTCAAGGCACTATCAATTAAATGCTTCCCAATTTCAGTCACATTATGTTTTCTTCCATTAAAAAATAAATGAACGCATCGAGATTGAGAAGATATTAAAGAAAATGTAGTTAAAACTATACAGTGCAAACATGGATTAAAAGAATTCTATATGGGCAACCCGGAGCTGAGTATATAAACTTTAGAGTTTAGATTGCAAAGCCCGCCTTACACGTTGTTGAGCCCAATAAGCTAGGTGCTGAAAACAATACAAACCAAGAAAAGTAGACTGGTCCAAAAGCAAAACGAGGGAGTTATGAAAACTGAACTACTACTGTATTTCTATTTGGCCCAAAAAAAAAAACTACAACTGTATTTCTTGATCTCGCCAAAACGAAAATTGTTGATTGTTGAATGCATTTATAGTTTTATCTCAATTTGCGGGTAAAAAAATCATTTTGGCGAGTAACAAATGCAATAAGCCTAACGAGGAGCTCATTCAATCCCGCAGGTACACGAGAAACAGGGCATTAGCCCAAAATCATTTGCTATGACGTTTGACATGCTAGATGGGTTCCACTTTATGTCCCGAAATAATTATATTTGGAGATTCGTCAAGGTTTTATGTATGGAACAGAGAGGGTCCATCATCATTCGCTCTTTTCTTTTAATTATCTGCTACTTTTCAAATGATCAATAACTAACCCTATCAAAACCCCACAAACAGCTCAATTTTGGGGATTAAGCAGAGGTATTGTACTCCTAATATCCTTGTTAATTAGATCGTAATCAAGAAAACTTTTTAAACGAACTCGTTTGGGAAGACAAGAGAAGCCCATGCTAATTATATGGGCACATGGGCGTTACTTTAGGCCCTCCAAAATGGAATATAATCGTAAGCTTTCAAATGCCGATCCCTCTTATGGCCTTTAAAAACCAAACGACACCCATCATAGCATTTCACTTCCCGGGGTCGTCAAAGAGTGACAATGCACAACCCTCAAAGACACAGCTTCGTCGTAGAAGTAATTATAGACAGAGAAGAAGCCCTCGACTCAAACCCTCATCCTCACTCGAGAATTCCCTCTCCCAACTTCAACTTCAACTTCAACTTCTCAGCCATGAAGCTCTTTACCCGCTTCCGCAAGGTCCTCATGCGCCTCGTCTTCTCTGTTCCTTCCAATGGCTCCTCCGGAAAGGCCTCTAAGCACAAAAACTCTGACCGTTTTGAGCCTCCAAAGACGTCATGCAGCTCCTACTACTCCTCTTACTCCCATTACAATGAGGCCATTGCCGATTGCATTGAGTTCTTCAATAAGTCCGCACAAGAGGGCTTTTTGGATGCTCGAAAATCCGATGTTGTCTGACATTAATCCTGCTTTCTTCTTCAAAAAATATGGGTGCCTTATTGTTCAGTAGTTTGAATTTTTTCTGATTGATTGTATATGAATCCGCATATAAATTAAACTACTTTATTTCGTTGTGGCTACTTTTATTTTTTCCCCCTATATATATCTATACACAAATACACACTATCCTTTCACCATTGTGCACGGCGGAGGGACAAACTCATTATCAAATTTTAATCAAATAGCAAAAAGAAAGTTAACTAGTGGTTGCGAATGCGATGGGGTCTGTGGCTGAGTAGATAAAACCGTTAATGTTATCCAATTCATTCGTTTTGACGAAGGGGAGAGCGTGGCTTCATGCATTAGCTAATTGGAATAGTATTCATTTTTAGTAGCTTGGTAATGGAGGACCAGATCTAACTGAACTGCCATTTATGGTTCCAGTGTCAAAAAAAGAGGGGAAGAAAAGAAAGAACCAAAGGATTCTGAAATGAAAAATAACAATTAATATCCATCGGAAATAGTTTGAAAAACGATTTGGAACTTAGAAGTAAATGATATCACATTTATTGTTTGGTGTAAATGCAAATATTCTTTTCCATATTCATTATAATTTCTCACTCTCGGCGGTTCATCGTAGATTATAAATTTGTGACAGAGTATCCTGAAATTCATTTCAGCTTTCAGTCCTCCACGTCATTAATTGATAATTGCAAAGCGAATACGCGCTTTGAACCATTTTTGGCGTGAGTTTTATTCTCAATTTATTATGGAGTTAATTATGTTATGTGTAAACAGAAACTTGAAAAAGCAACGAGGATTAATTCGTAACTATGGTGCTTTATTATATGACTGTTACCGTGCCTCCAAACATTACACTCTCCTCTCACTTTAGTCGAATATATTACTGGCTACAGGCTAGTATATATGATACAAAGAAAAGAACATGAAGAAAAGAAAAAAAAAAAAGGGAAAAAGAAACTAGAGCGGTTGAGAACAAATTGAAGTTGGCAATTATTAAAATATGGTTTGAGTACGAGGATGGAAACTCGGAAGTAGACTCAGGCAACTTGGGGGTTTCCCTTTTTTCTAGAAAAGATACCTCCAATGAGCGGAATCAAAGGGATCTTCTTCTTCTTCCTGAGTGAAGGATGCCTCTCCAACTTTTCAACTCCCTGTGGGTGAATGACATGAGACACAGAAGGAGGATTCGCAAATGTTACGTACCTTTTCTTCTGGAACTCCATCCTCTCTGGGTCGGACGACGTAGAAGCTTTGATTTCGAACTTGGTTAGATTTTCAACGAACTTGACATCTTCAATCTCGGATTCCACTGCATGCTTCTGCTCATTCCCGCGTTGCTTCAGTTGTCGGAGCTCTTGCTTTGTACGTTCAAGCTCTTCCTGGAGAGAAGACAGGCAATGCGCCATTAACATGCTCTCCTCTCTAGCCCTCTCCAGATTTTGCCTCGTCTCCTCTAGCTCTACTGCTACCCTTCCAAGCCTCGATGACTCTTCAATCCCATTTTCATTCCCTCCGCTCGGTATCTATGTATATACATACATGACGATCAAGTCAACTATTCAAATTAATTGAGATATTGATTCAATGGGTTGACAAGCATTAAAATAAACTAGCTCCTAGCAACTTTGTATATTAATTATGTGATCACCCTCCTGTCGCAAGAGTCACAAACAAAATATTTTAAGAGGCTAAGGGCGCCACCTGCAGTCGGAGGTCATTAATAAACAGAGCCAGAGAATTTCACTCCATAAATAAACTGATGTTGTGCTGTTGTACAAAAGTAAGACAGGAATTAGTAAATTAATATTTGTTCACTGCCTTTATTCTATCACATGACAAAAGGAAGCAAAAACACTCTTATACAAGCAAGCATATCATAGGACTGTTGAAAACTTAACCACTTGAAGATTGCACCACTTTGCAAGCAAGCATAACATCGAAACTTTTTCATGAAATGCTTTAATTTTTTCCTCCTGGATATGAATTCTGGGGACAAATATATGAAAATAATAATCATAAATATAACAGTTTGAAGTTCTAACGTTCGTGATACCCAAAATGATTTCTTTGCTCTTGACTCACATATAGACAACAAATTCGGTGCGCTGCAGTTGACATGGCCAGTAGATTAACATAGGAGAGACTGTCTCGAAAGCGGTTTATAAATTTCTAGAGATTATAGGGACTGGGGGTCGAGATTTGAGGAAGGAGTAATTCATATGATTTCATAGAGAATAAATGAAGACGAGAACCAAAGGTTATTGGTTGATGAAAAGAACTTGGGTAATCAAGTATGCAGGGTAGGAGGACTAAAGGCTCACCAGAAGACAAGGATCAAAGCCGTGCTGAAAATGATATTATACAGAATAATTACTGATTTGTAATTGATGATACGTCGTCATATCTCAATTGATTCGATAGAAATGAACAATCTACGTATTGTACCGGAAGAGAGAGAACAAGAGAGAGAAATGTCCTCCACTTCCATTAATTCTCCGTGTATGTATTCAATGGATACAAAGAAGAAGATTTTATAAAAAGAAAAAGAGGAGTAATGATGGATGTGGTAGGACAAAGGTTTTGGAATCACATGATGTTTCACATATAAAAATTAATAATTTTTTTTTATATCAACAGATGAGATAATTATTTATTAATAGTGGTATATAAGTTAAAATTTTTATTTTAATAGATTTATGGTTAATTTAACATATCACAAATTATTTATAAATTTAATAAAGATTTAATATATTCTTAATTTAAATTAATATTGATTATTTAATGAATAATTACATATAATTATTTTAATGATTAGATTAATGTTAATTGATAAAATAATTTAAAATATTTCAACAAGTTATCCTATAAAAATATTCAAGAAAAGTATAAGATGGTCTTTTATTTTTATACTTTGTAACAATTTAATTATTTATAAATTAATTGTGATAAATTAATTTTTCACAAATTTAAATTTATACAAAATTAATCATCCACAAACTATACGAAATTAATCCATTTATTTAAATTAATAAAAGGTTAATTTTATATAAAATATAATTTATGATAAATTAATTTATCATAATTAGTTATGAACGACCAAATAAAAATAAGGATTATTTTAATACTTATCCCCAAAGCAATGAATGAAATAATATAAATATAATAAGTGATGGATGCATAGAGAGAACAACCTCCTTGAACTGGGTTGCATAAAGCTCTTGGGCTAAAACTTTCTCACCGAACAGTGAAACAGCCTCTTTGACGGAACGGAAAGGGGCCCTCGTATCTATCTCGGCCTTCTTCATCAGCATCACTCCATGTTCCTTGTTCATTTTGGTGCTCCTACTTGTCTCTCGATGAGATGGAAGAACAGGACAAGACAGAATGTCCTTGTCTGTGTGTTGGTTTGTGAGAGAGATAGGTTGGTGACAAGTGAGAGTCCCTAGGATTGGAAAGAAATGAAGGTTTGACAAATTAATATGAAAGAAGAGCTTCGTTTCTTGGCGTCCACTTCACTAGAATTCTGTTATATCTGAGGGCGAAAGGCGGTGGGTGGATGCTGATGCTCTTAAATGGCCTTTTACATAAACCAAAGAGAGGGACTCTTCACCCAAACGCCATACCCCAACTCACTATTTCCTCACTGGGACTTGTCTTTGAATAAGCGTCTGGAAAGTGGAAGTTCCATACATATGCTACTTTTTTAGCTTCCCTTTGCTTCTAAGTTTGAAGATACCACTGTTGTTGGATTTTTTACTCTTTTTAACTCTCCTCGCTCCTCCAGAAACCACAAGATTAATTAATTAATTAATCATCTATGTATATTCATTTTTCCATCTAATAGAAACCAGGGAATGGACGCTATATTCGGATGCAGGTCTTTTAGAATGAGTGCAGACATCGCTAAATTATTGATTCTGTTCCATTTGCGAAATGTGTTCCATTATTCGTGATGTTAGTGAAGAGGCAGAGAAAGGTATAAATGTGTACTATTATTCAGATAGGAAAAAGAGAGAAATGATTAAACTGTGTACTGTTCAAATTAAACAAATAATTTGCGGATACCTTGCGTGGATGATTCATACAGAGAATGATTACATGTATAAGCTAATAAGATACCGCCATCTCATCAATCATTCCATCAGGAGATGTTTCTTCCATATCAAATCTATTTTCCTATAAATTATATACCATATAGGTTTAGGGCTTACCTTTTCATTTTGGCGATCTCAACCTATTTTATTTTCAGCTGCTAAATTAAAATTTTGAAATATTTATAGCTATTAAATCAAATTAGTAAAAAAGTTACTAATTTATATTTTTTAAAAAAATTAATCAAATTAATAGCTTAATTTTAAATACAAATTATTAAATTTGTATAATTATTTAACATAGGCAGTTTAATAATGTTATTGTAAAGAATCTAAATCCCTTTTGTAAGTTTTGAGATTGTAGTTATCCTTATCATCAGACCAGTTTTTTAAAAATTGAGTTTTAATTCAAATTGAAAAAAACTCAAGCTTGTATTATAATTGAATTTTTTTTTATTTAGAGTTTTATTCATATTTTTGAGTTGGCCAATATAATTTTTTTAAGTCATGGTCAAATCAATTTGTTTTTTAAAATTTAAAATAAATAATATAAATAATAATAATTATTATTACATATAAGATTTTATATAGAGAAGTTGTAAATATAAATGAGTTGTTATATTGACATAAATTCCTTAAATAAGAGTGATTAGTTTTTATTTGTTACCAAAATGTCACATTATACTAAACTTTTATTTTAATAATAATTTTTTTATAAAAAAATATTTAATTTTAAAAAAATCCAAGTTCCAATCAATTTTTTTTTTGTTCAAATTCCATTTTCTTAAAACTAAACTTATTGGATTGAGCGAGCCTTTTAAATTATAATTAGGTCTAAAGTTCCCATAGCATGAGAATGGCTTAGTTTATTACTTATGGGTTAATAGAGTGGGACTAGTTGTCTTGTTGAGGTCTTGGTTGGTTCCCTCTCTAATTGGGACAAATGGCATTCGGATCAGACCTGATCATTAAACCAAACTTTTAAAAATTGAGATTGAATTCGGATTCAGAAAAAAACTTAAGCTCGTATTTTAATCGGACCATTTTAATTCGGACTTTTATCCATATTTTTTGACCCAAGACTATCGGGCCAATTAAGCCATTCAAATAAAGGTCAGATCAATTTGTTACTTAACATTTAAAATTAAGAGCATAAATAATTGTTATTATTACATGTAAGATTATATATAGAGAAGTAGTAAATACAAATAAGTTAGTGTATTGACATAAATTCTTTAAATAATATATGTTAGTTATTATTTCTTTATCAAAATGTCACAGTACACTAATTTTTCTTTTATATAATAAGTTTTTACTAATTAACAAAGTATTTATTTAAACTTTTCATGCTTGACCTTTAAAAAAAGCTCAAGCCCAACCCATTTTAGAAATCTGACTTTTAATTCGGGCTTTTTTTATTCGAACTTTTCTTCTCGAGTCGTACTCATTGGGCCAGATGGCTTTTAAAGTTATGATCAGGTCTAATTCAGATAATCATTTATGCTTGCTAGTTCAAGTTTCTTTTATTGACATCTACCATTTGTTTTACCTAAGTTCACAATTCTTTCTTCTATTACATATATATATATATATATATATCAACATTATATATAATATTGGAGGAAAGACTTCTCATTGTATATTGTTTTTCATTTTCATTTTACAAAAGTTTATAAATATATATATAATATTAATTTCTATTTTAATATATATATATATATATATATCTTAAATTTTATCCCAATTTTATTCATTTTATGTTAAAAATTATGAAGTTAATTTAGTCATAATTTAGACAAGTGAAATATTTTAATTTGGATTAATATATACGTGTTTGTGTGCGCGCGCGCAATATTTGTTTGATTATTTAAATATTAGATATAAGATATGACTTCTTACATATTTTCTAGAACTTTGACTTTCCAGATAGGATGGAATGCAACATTTTTTGTTGTCACAGAGCTTGTCAAGAGTAACTAGGGCAAGCTGGTAAATCTTTCCAAGGGAGATGTTAGCCATGGGTATGTGAAGAGCTTGAAGGGCTCAGTTTAGCTCTGGTTGAATTGCTTCTAATAAGGATGCTATGAAGACATGTCTAAAAGTGATGTCATTGAAACTATTGAGGAGGTAATACCTCTCAGTCATGCGTTTCATGTGCTTATCGAGGTCATGTTTCTTCGAAGAGCAACATTTCATTTCAAAGTATTGTATTATTTTCCCAGTTTGAATATCGATGCTTGTTTTCATGAATTCCTTCTAAAACTCTCTCGTTTCTTTGAAATTTTTTTTTACAAGTTTATAGTTGTTTTCTCATTCTAGAAATCTAAGTATGATCAGCGTTTGCCTCTAATGAGAATCCTATGTACCAAAAAAGATTACTCTACCATAATCCATGCTGAGCTATAATGTTCTATGATATATTTAAATTAACTTCCTTCTCTAAGGTAGAAGAGAATTGAGTTAATTTCATAATATCATAACAGAGGCTCTGAGGTGTTGTTGCCTAGAAGAGGTGTTTTGTTCCTCGGCTTTAGCTTGATTTTATGAGTATTAATTTAATACCTTTTTACTTAAGAGATGTTAGTTTGTGCATTTATGTTATAGCTGTTAGATTCGTAGATCGGCTGAAAACCCAGAACTGTTGGATTGGTCCAAAGAGATCCTATTATAAGATCTGTGTTCTTAGTCCAACAACACCACGTATGGGATCTTACCCCTAACTTGGTATGAAAGCCTTATGTATGAAAAATAAATGTGAAATTGTGAAAGAACAAGAGTAAGAAAAACAATTTTCCAACCATGAATTTCGATACAACTACTTTTGCTTAACCTATCCAACTTGCTACAATTCCCTGTTCCTTGTCTATCCTTAATGTGTCTTAAAGCTAACACTCATAAGATTGACAACCTCATTGAAATTTCTTATAAAGACCTTTCGCCTACCCAATGTCTTAAAGAAACTCATCTTTTCCTCATGAATCTATACCAACTTTACGCCCAAGACCGCTCTTGGACCCGCTTTTTTAAAAAACTCATTTCTAAACCCAAAGTCCCAATTAAATAATATGTTTACTCTTTCAACCTTAACCATGCTGAACTACCATCCTATAGCACCGAGCAATATGTAAAGCTTGAGATCCCTCAAGACTTTGTTGAACACTAGATTTCTCAAGGATGTACTCATCTTCATGTTGTAGCCATCCGCCTTTGTATTACAAACCATGGCCAAAAAGGTCTTCCTATTACTGTCAGATTGGTGGTCTTTGACACCACTTATCTCACTTATTAGTAATCTCTTATCAGTACAATTCTCACTACTCTAAATAGAGGAACAAACATCCTAACTATCTGCCAAGATTTTAGCCTTAAATTGTTAGATCAACTTCGAAAGACAAGCTATAGGTCCAAATCCAAATCACTGGTGCCGAGCAAGTCCCAGAAGTTATTATGGCTACGCTCTACCACCAAATAGAGTACAGAATCATGCTATGGATCTTCATCTTTTTAACCACATAGAAAATACTCTGATGATTGTAGCTGAAAGACAAGATATTCCTACCATCATCTATATTCTGAAGCAGATATCTCATGAGGATCTCCTGTAGCTTATGTTAACAGATTAGGTTACTAACTATGAGCAAATACATGTTCATAGCAAACCCCTTACCATTACAGAGCCCCCAAGCTCATCCGCCTTCCTGGTGGTCAAGTCAAAATGATATACAAGAAGCTTGAAGAGTCTTTTTCCCAGACTTCACAAGTTCCACCATTTTTACAGCAAATCATAATTATCACTCTAGTCCCTATCTATGAGATAAAGAAGCGAACTATCCCAATCCATCACTTTAAGACAAATAGAAAGCCAATTTATATTTCCCATATCTATGATCACTTCATATAGGATGTTGTATCTGAGATGTGTAAACTTGGTTGTTCTTGTCACAAGCCATCCTCCTTCTCTAATGACGAAAACAGTAAGATTGATCTCTCTTTCGATTATAGTTATTTTAAGGAACTTTCTAGAACATACGCCCGAAATACTCATGCTAAATATAAATGATGGATGAAGAGGTGTGCCTAGAAGAAGCAACAGCTATTAGACGAAGAAGAGAAGAAAATGAGGAAACCTGTCGGCCAACTCGCCCTTTCAGATCTAACAGAAATGACAAAGATCTTGACTGGAAGTCATAGGCTTTCTCGAACCCTGCTACAACTTATTTTAAACAAGAAATTCTTATTCCATTCTTTAAAGAAGCAGGTTGCTACTAGGAACCCTAAGAGACTATTGCTGATGTGTCTCCATATTTTGATGCACCACCATCCTCATTTTGTAAACTAGAACCTATGGGATCTTTACCAGCAAATCTCATTCCCTGCATGATGATAACACCACCTAACTCCTAACGACACATTGATAAGAATAGAGTTGTTACACGACCTTATGTAACTTATATAAGAGTATTAGTTTCAAGCAGCCTAGAGTCAATCCATCCTTTTGAGGCAGTTTAGAACTAGCACACTAAAATTGCTTCTACTCTGAATTAAGTTCTCAAGACCATTGATTCTAAACTGACTTGCATGTCTTAATCTCACCAGCAGACACACCAGAGAATAAATCAACTCTCCCAATAGGTCGAATAGCTCCATCTAGAAACTCAACAGAAAATCCAAACTCTGGATTAAAAGCTCAGAAGTTTTATCACGCATAATTACTTTGGTCCAAAATTTACCCAAAAGGAGTTTAAGATTCATTATCTCTAATATCAACTTGCTTATATTGAGGCAGACATGAGATCCAAACCAACATCACCTACACTCATATATACTCTATCAATATACAACGCTTTCCTTCCAACACCAGTCTACCAGACTAGCTATATACCTTCCTCTTCGTACACCTCCTATCCATCAAAAGCCAACTACGTTAACCATTTTAAAATGACTCATTAAATCTTCCACAAAGCAATATAAAAACCACCACCTAGATCTCTTCAACCACCTTAACAACCTCCACAATTTCCAAGAAGCTATACTGCTTCACCATTATATACCAAACTTATCCCTCATTCTTCAAAAGGTGTTTCCTTTAAAGAGCCTCAATAGATACCTACTGCTTCCTAATTACCTGTTCAAATGACCCAAAGCAAAAACTCCCATTTTCCCCCCTAGATCCTCCTCTGATAGCTATGGTTGAGCCCTATGATTATGTACAATTTGATCACTCATGTTTAGACTCATGCATAGAAGAATAATCAAACACTCATGTCTCAATCACTTACTCAAAGGATTTTAAGCACTTTGCAGATATCTCATCTCTTTACATGGTAAAATCCAATTACCACCATCATGATGATGAATAATAGGAAGTCCAACAATCTTATGTTATTAACAATGATAATAATGAAGTACCAATAGCACAACCTACACCTCATAATCTAACCTGTTTAAAATGGTCCAATAGCCCCTGGTTCACATTTGATAATGTTCAACCTTTTCAACGACAAGACAAATTCCACGAGTTTATAGCATGGATTAATTTGCAAATGTCCAAAGTTGATACCACATTAGCTGATGTTATTCATAAATTTGTCTTCAAATTCATAGGAACCCTTTGTGAATGATTCCAATCTTTTGGAGAATATTGACAACTGCAGCTTCTTCAACTAGACAATCCGACCTCCTTATTAGGTGCAATTCATAAAGAATTTATGGGTGAATTCCAACTTATCAATAAACAAAAAGGCATTAATACTTTAAAATGAAATGTCGTTATTTGAAGAAACATGACCTCAATAAGCACATGAAATGCATGACTAAGAGGTATTCCTTTGTCAATGGTTTCAATGGCATCACTCTTAGACATGTCGTCATAGCATCTTTACCAGAAGAACTTTAATCAGAGCTAAACAGAGCCCTTCAAGCTCTTCATAGATCTATGGCTGACATCTCCCTTTGAGAGATTTACTAACTTACCCTGGTCACTCTTGACAAGCTCTGTGAACAACAAAAACGCTACATTTCGTCCTATCTAGAAAGCCCAAGTTCCAAAAGATTTGTCAGAAGCTATATCTTAAGATTAAATGCCGAGACAAGCAATTTTATAATTGTCAACCTAAGAAGAAGTCACACTTTACACTAACTTCTTTTTGCCCTAATTCTTTCAGAAAAAGCGTTGCCCTCTACAATACTTGCAAAAGAGCCGTTAGAAGAAGTATTGGAAAAGAAAATCTGATGCTTGTTACATTTGTAAGAAGAAAGGCAATTTTGCCAGACAATGTCCAAATAAATTTAAGCAGGCCATGAGGATGATTAAGCAAATAGAGATGCAACTCCTATCAGAGGATAAAGATCTTGAAGAAATTTTCTCTAAACAAAGTGAACCTGATGAGCATACAATTCTTGCTTTGCTAGACTTTAATCTCAGTTCAAATTCTGAATCAGACTTTGAAGACCCCTTCACCCACTATCATGGCCATATCTACAAGATTGACTATAGTCAACCCATTTTCAATTCCAATTCTTTCCCATATCTCTGTCTTTCCATCCTCTTAGACAAGTATGCAAGGCCACTTCTAGCCATTGCACTCATAGATACTGGTTCTCAAATCACTTTGAGGAATCCTTCTTTTCTTCCTCCATAAGCATGGAGAAAACATTCCTCCTACTTTAAAGCCGTAAATGATTTAGTATTCAAAGTATCTTTGATCACCAGGCACAAAATTGGAATTAAGTTCTTCCTTGAATGTGTTGTTTGGACCCATGTCCTTGAAAGCCACATTGCCAAGAAAGATATCATATCAAAATGAACGTATTCCAAAAGTTAAAGGGATTGCAAATTAAAGCTACAAGGATTCATTATCGACATAAATTTAGAGAATATACAGATATCCCTAAGCTTTATTTGTTACATACTGCTCATCCGCCTTATAAAGGCGTAAAACAATAAAGAGACTCATTCAGAGTTTAATCACCCTTATCTATTATGGAAGAATATAGCTTTCTTCATCAAACTTCCTTTCAAAAAGAATGAAGACATTAATCTTACAAAAGCTACATACCCTAGCATGAATCCTGATGATCTGAAGCTCGCTTGGGAAGAATGTGAATCATTACTTCAGCAAGGATTAATTGAGCCAACTTGTTCTAAATGGGCATGTCAAGCATTTTATGTCAACAAGTGCTCAAAGCAAAGTCAAGGAAAAAATAGACATGTAACAGACTATATGCCCTTGAATGTTTTTCTTGAAGGTGATAAGTTTCCAATTCCCAATCCAGCTAAATAGAGAGCTCAACTGCAAGGAGCCTAACTGTTCTTGAAGTTTGACTTAAAGGCAGGATTTTGGCAACTTGGCATTCTCCCTGATGATCGACACAAGATGACATTGTGTATTTCTGATGGCCAATATCAATTGACAATGATGCCTTTCGGACTTAAAACTGCCTTATCACTATTCCAAAAAGCTATGGCTAAAATTTTCAAGCCTATTGGAAATAATGCATTGATTTACATTGATGATATTCCGCTGTTCCCGAAGAACGAAGCTAAACATCTTGAGCTGCTAAACCAATTCACAGGCCTTATAAAGAACTATGGCCTCATGCTTTCAGCCTGCAAAAGCCAACTGGCCTAAACCCAAATTGACTTTTTGGGTATGTTCTTTGAAAACAGATGGTATAAGCCAGGCCCTCATTTCATATAACAATTGGCCCAATTTTCAAACACAGATCTCTCATTAAAATAGATTCAACAGTTCCTTGGAATTGTTAATTTTGTCATAGATTATTCCTAAATGTTCTAACTACATAAGCCAATTGTCCAAGTTACTCCGCAAAGGAACTCCCTATTCATGGGGCCTAAAGCAGATCGCGATTTTCAAGCACCTTAAGGAAATTTCTAAGGAGTCACCGCCTTTGAAAATTCCTGACCCAGATTCAACTTTGATCTTATAGATAGATGCCAACAATTACCATTAGGGAGCTGCCTCATTGAACAAAAAGGTAGAAAGCAGTACTATTATGGACATGCAAGCGATTCATTCAAACCCTTAGAGACCCATTATCACACCATGTACAAAGAAATCCTCGCTGTGAAAAATAGGATTAAGAAGTTCAAATTCCACTTGGCACACTATCATTTTATCGTGGAAATGGACAATACTGTCTTCCAAAAAATTCTTGAATTAAAGAACAAGATCATTCAAGATCCACAGCTGGCACAATGGCAAGTGTGGTTGTCACGCTACATATTCAAAGTGAAACACATCAAAGGAATTACCAACCATCTTGCAAACCTCCTTTTCATATCAAAGTCATAATCATCTCCCTTATTTCACCCATTACCTCAATCCCCTTGCTTCTCATGATTAATCTATATACCCTTCCCATAAACAGACCTGCTACCACTAGAAAATCCTTTCCTTCCATTGTCAACATCCCTACTAAACTAACTAAAGTCATGGAATTAGTCAAGTTCTCCCTGTTCTTTTACCTTCATCGATACCTCAGAGATATCCCACTCTCCTAATACTGTCACATGTTCCACCAAGACACCCATTTTCTAACTTTGTTTCATCTTAATGTAGGTAACTTTTATGAAGATGCTCTTTGGTTCCTATAGTTTCTTGCAGTCCTCTATATTACAGCGATTGAGTTCAATCTTATGGATATGTTTCAAAATCTCAATGATACTTCAAACCACGATTCCCTTGTCTAGATTTTCCTGGAATGGTATTCTCCCCTTTCTTGGTGGCACAAATAGATTGATGATTCTATCCAACTGTTAAATCTTTAGAATTGACCATATCTGTGCTCAATAGCTTCATCCATTTACATCATCCATAAACCATATTGGAAACATCAGAATAGATTACTTAATTCACGTGACCATGCTCACGAATGGAACATATTCCTTAATTTTTGAAAAGATAATAAGACAATCTTAAAATCATTAAAATGTTTTTGTGTGACTTAAACAATTATCATGGACCACCTTATGTTGAATACACTACCATGGGACCATACCCTGGTGAATTCATCCCTGATAAACCTAGATTCCCTAAAATTGATATTCTAGATTCAATTCCAACTTATAATCCTAATGTGTCCCTGAATAAGTTTAACACCCAGTTAACCATTAATCCAGATCAACCATCATCCTCAATAGAACCATCTTACTTGCAAGTTATAGAAGAAGAAGAAGCCATCAAAGCAGCAGAAGTAGTTGTATCGGAATTCATGGTTAGAAAATTGTTTCTCTTACTCTCGTACTTTCACAATTTCACATCTATTTCTCATACATAAGGCTCTAATACCAAGTGAAGGGTATGATCCCTTTCTGTTGGATTTGAAAAGGCAAGTTGGTTGGCATGTTTTCTTCTCTTCTTTGTCTAACAGTTGTTACTTCTTCTAGGCATGCCTCTTTGTCCATCGTTTATATTTAATAAGAGTTAGATTATGAGGTGCAGGTTGTGTTGTTGGTACATCATTATCATTATCGTTGACAACATAAGATTATTGGACTTTCTATTCTTCTTCATCATGATGGTGGTCATTGGGTTCTACCATGTAAAGAGCTGAGATATCTACAAAGTGCTTCGAATCCTTTAAGTCTGTGATCGAGACATAAGTGTTTGATTCTTCTTCTGAGCATGAGTCAGAATACGAGTGATCAAATTGTGCATAATCATAGGGCTCAACCATAGCCACTGGAGGAGATTTGGGGAAAAAGGGGGTTTTTTCGCTTTAGGTCATTTGGTGGAGGAGGTGATTGGGAAGCAGTATGTGTCTATTGAGACTCTTTAAAGGAAACACCTTTTGAGGAAGGAGGGAAAGGTTTGGTATAGGATGGTAAGGCAATATAACTTCTTGGAAACCCAATTTGAATATCAATTTGAATATTTTAATAAAAACAAATGTAATTATAATTTATCTTTTATTACCAAGGAGATGTATGTAATGCATCATTTGATTTCAATATAAAAATGTAATTTTCTAAAATAGATAAGAAAGTCATAGGATTAGAGCATTTATCAACATATGAGATAACAATTAACCAATATATTGCGTTAGTGACACAACAATATTAAAAAGAAGATTTAATTTAGTGATTAACCGAGCTCACGAAGGGTAATAGAATGCATTGTTATATATATGAATGGCAAAAATGAAAAATTACGATAAATCTCTTAAGCTCAAGATTTAAACATCATATTTATCTCAATTAAAAAAATCAAATATAGACTTTGTACCAGTGATCGAGGGTAAATAGACTTCACCATTATAACTATAAAATGACCTTGCTCAAGAGAAACTATGAACTACTAAGAACGAATCCCTTTTTGTGCAGGAGAAGATCTGTGCCTTTTTGTAAAATTTTCTCTTTTTTTTTTCTAATTAATTTTTTAATAAATTATTATTAAATATGATTAAAAATTGTAAATTTTTATTTATATATAATAATAATTTGTTAAAAATAAAATATATATTAAAATTATAAAAAATAGGATCCTTTCTCGGAACTACTATGAGTGCGCTCAAGTAGAGTGATTTAATATCTCGGACTTTCTCCTTCAGCTTTTTCATCTTCGTAGGCTGCTTTTATAACTGTTTACGTTTATGCCAGTATATTGGCTGTTATGCTCTGCAAATACAAATAGAAATTCAACTAAGGAAATTGGTGTCATACTTCTAATATTTGATTAAACAAGTCAACTAGACTCTTGCCTAGTATAGATTTGCCCCAAACTCTTCCTCATCCTCCGTTGCCACAATTCAAGCAAATTCGATTACTCTTCTATCGGCGGCTAAGTAGGGAAGTTTTTCTCACACTAATCAATTAGAATTGGAAATATTTACTTGAAGTTGTTCTCCTAAATAATGATAAATTATAGTAATAAAAATGTCAAGGTCACCTGATGAACCTGATAATGAAATTGGAATGCAGTGTAAAATCGTCAATAAAATTGGCTTCTTTTCTTTAAAAATTTTAACAGGGAGTATTAGAATATTTACAAAAACTGCAGAATTGGATAAAGATCTGACCGAGCGAAGACAAAGCAGAGATGCTGTGTCTACATCGTGAAGTCCGCCCCAAACCCAACCCAGACCTTTGCATTGTCCAAAACTCCAACAAGACGGTAGCTTTGTTAGCTGCAAAGTGCAAACTCAAAAAATGAGATGGAAATTACAAAAATAGAACTGACAGGTAAAGCCCTGAGAAGTGTTGTCAATGGCCTACTTGGCCATTGGCCAGACACTCAATTAATTAATAAGCCAACTGTTTCTGAAAAGCTGTCCATCCTCAAGCGCAGGCCTCTCACAGCCAAACACCAAACTGTCAGACACTGATCACAATTTTTCCTTTTCTCTTTACTCTCACAGCAATCACCCGTATTTTCTTCTTCTTCTTCGTAAGCGTAGTTAAGCATCCACTGCAATGTCTGTTGCTGCCACCTCTTCCTCTTCCCCTGCCGTAGGATCCTTTCTTCCACGATCTCCACGGCGGAGTGGGCCTCGATTCGCGATGGCCGTCCGATCTGATGCAGTCTCTGTTGCACCGATCCTCACTAAACTCAAACATGACTGTGATACTCCTTTGCCTGTTCTTCAACGCGTGGCCGACCTTATGTCTCTTGCAATGCGGGCTGGGCTTGCCGATGATGGTGGGACTGGGCTTCCCATGTTACCCACCTATGTTCACAGTCTTCCCACTGGGTATGTTTCTCACTCTTCCCCCTTTTATTACTGTCTCCTTATTCTTTATTTCTATTTATTTTGGAATATGAATTAAAATGTTACTTATTCTGAAAGGAACGAGAAAGGGTTGTTTTATGCTTTGGATCTTGGTGGAACAAACTTCCGTGTGTTGAGAGTGCAACTGGGCGGGAAAGAAGAGCGTGTGATTTCCACAGAATTTGAGCAAGTATCCATACCTCAGAAGCTTATGTCTGGTACCTCCGAGGTCGGCTTTTCGCTTTTCTTCTGCAAAAAATGTTTGCACAATTGCTTTATACCTTTCTTAAGTGGAAATATCTGAGAGCACCTCCTGCTGCAGGAACTTTTTGACTTCATTGCTTTAGAATTAGCGAAATTTGCAGAGAAGGAGGGTGATAAGTTTCATAACCCGCCGGGAAGAAAGAGGGAAATTGGATTCACCTTTTCATTTCCTGTGAAGCAGACCTCTATTGATTCTGGCATTTTGATCAAATGGACCAAGGGCTTTGCAGTATCTGGAACAGTATGTATTTCTCTGACTCTGTATACCATCAACGTTTATTACTTTCTGTAAGTTGGTGGTGCATTGTTGATTGGACCAGTTCCTGACCTTAACTTTTACTTTATCAATATATTTAGGGATTGTTCTTTTGAAATCTTATTAATATTCATCAACTGCCGTTGCTTTTTGCCTCGTGTACCGGTGATAAGTAAAATTAGCATGTAACGGTCTTTAAAACACACAGACATATGCCAAGTCCATGAGTCTTTTGTTCTGAATGCCCGAGATATAGAGGGAGGGAGGGGGATTCCCTCATAATACGAATGTGAAAACAAGGGGGCAAATTGAATCTGATTTCAAACTATGAAGAACGCGGCCTGACAGGAACAATTATATTATATTGTCCTTGTTTCTGATCTTTGTAAACAAATTCTTTCTAATCCATTAAGTTTGTCATAGTTCAATTTCTGTTATAAATTATTAACGGTCGGGTATGTATATTGTACCTCAACGCTCAACAAGATATTTTAGTGGAAAGTACACCTAATTGTGCTTCCAGTTAACTCCAATTGATGATTTATATGACTTACTGCTGGGGTGTTATTTCTTTCCATTCAGCGCAAGTTATCATTGTCTTTTTTTAAATACTGAGGTTTATGGAACGAGGTACTCCCTCACTTGCCTCGTATACTTGAACCTTTTATTTTGATGTACTTAGATAATAGTAGCAGAATTATATTTATCCAATACTAGCTTGATGGAGAACAGCTCAAACTCTTTACAGGCAGGAAGAGATGTGGTTGCTTGTCTAAATGAGGCTATGGAAAGGCAAGGACTAGACATGCGAGTCTCTGCTTTGGTATGTTATTCTTATAGTACTCTTACATATAAGTGTAGACCAATTTAATGATAAGATCCTAATTGATGTCTAATAGGTGAATGATACTGTGGGAACATTAGCAGGAGCAGAATACTGGGACAATGATGTCACGGTTGCCGTCATTTTGGGTACCGGAACCAATGCTTGCTACATTGAGCAGGTCAATGCCATTCCTAAGTTAAAGGGTCATCGCTCTCCCTCTGGCCGAATGGTGAGCGCCTTTCCTTTCTTTCTTTATGTCATTTTTAAATGTATTTTAATCTGGCGAAAACATTCCTTAATTCAGATTATCAGTACTGAGTGGGGAGCTTTCTCAGATGGTCTTCCTTTAACTGAGTATGACAAAGAAATGGATGCAGCTAGCATTAATCCTGGTGAGCAGGTAAATCTTGCTACGATCTTTAAATTTAACTTTGTAGTGTTGGCAAAGCAGCAAGCAGAACAAGTCATCATCTCTCCATACTTAATGGGCAGATCTTTGAAAAGACAATCTCAGGAATGTACCTAGGTGAAATTGCAAGAAGAGTGCTATTGAAAATGGCTCAAGTGGGCGGTTTGTTTGGAAATTCTGTCCCACAAAAATTAGCCATGCCTTTTATAATCGGGTAACTATTGACTCTCCTACACTTAAATTACAATGAGACCATAGATTGGTAGAGTAATTATTTTGTTATTATGCAGTCCTTGTTTATCAGCTGTTTCTTTGCATCCTTGGGCCAGTTTTGGTGATACTCAAATATGTTTTTAAATGAATCCATCAGGACCCCAGATCTATGTATAATGCAGCAGGAGAGCTCTGATGATCTACAAGCTGTAGGATCGGTCCTCTATGATAGAGCAGGGGTAACTTGCCGTTTTACTGACAAGTAACGTTAATAGCTATTATTTTAATTTTCTCAATTCCCATAGTTTGCATCCTTTTCTTCAGATTGAGTCCAATTTAAATGCTCGGAAGACCGTTGTAGAGGTTTGTGACACTATTATAAAGCGAGGTGGGCGCTTAGCTGGTGCAGGAATCGTGGGGATTCTGCAGAACATGGAACAGGATTCCAAGAAGAGAACAGTTGTGGCTGTGGATGGGGGCTTATACGAAAATTATCCTCAATACAGAACATACTTGAGACACTCAGTCACGGAGCTTCTAGGAGTTGAAAACTCTAACAATGTAGTAATAGAACATTCAAAAGATGGATCCGGCATAGGGGCTGCTCTTTTGGCTGCTTCAAACTCCATGTACAAGCACGATTCTTAGGACACTTTGCTAATCTGGGATGTATCGCCATCATGGAATATATAGTACAAAGTAATGATCAGTGTATAATTTTTGAGACGTACTTTAATTTAGCATCGGGTTGAGAATAAATGATTGAGGAAACAACCCATGCGTAGAAGGTTTCCTCAACGACTGTAATATTTCAGTCTTTTACGGAACTTCACCCGAGGTGCATAATATAATTTATGCTTTAGCTTCAGCCGATCTTGTACAGATTAATTTTTAGCTATCACTATGTCCTATGAAGCTAACAAGCAACTCCTCATGAAAGTATTATTTTTAAAAAATGTTTATATAGTTCATTATATTTTTGTTATGCTGTTAAATAATTAAAATAGGATAATTATATGATTTTTTTTAATTTTATCACAGTATGCATATGATTTTTATATATAATTGTATAATTCTTTTAATTAAATTATATATTTTCATGTTATTAATTAATTGTATACTTATCATGTATTAATTAAAAATTTTGATGATTAAAATATGGAGAACTATGCCTAAGTTTAATACATTACTTTATGATTGGTAACATCAAATAAGATGCTCTAAAGCCTCACTAAATTACAATACAGGCATTCTAATTAATTTAAGTCTTAAGGTGGTTTGGGGCAAAAAGAAAGAGTCTTACACTATGTAGCAAGAGCTTTCAAGTAAGAAATTTAAAATTTTATTAGAATTTTACTGGCTAAATGAGTGTAAACTTGAGCTTGCTAAGTTGTTTATGGAATACTAACAAGTTATGTTGGTTTGTACGTTATTGTAAGTTCTAGAAAAAAAGTGTCCAAACAGAAACAGCGAAAGTTCGACGTGGCCCAGTTTCGGTAAAAAAAAAAAAATAGAGGATTAAAAAAAGTAGAATAAATACCACAGCTAAATTACCTGTAAATAAGCATACGGTCGCGTATTTTGAAGTTGCTTTGTCTGCGTCAAAGCATGGTACCCGAATTAAGTTCATCCAATTAATTTATCGAAAAGAATTTAAAAATAAATTTCTCCAGACAAAAGAGAGAGGGGGAAAACAGAAATAAGCCGAAAGTAAACTGCAAGTCTTGCAGGCATCCGCTGGATTCAAACTCAGATTGAGAAATCGATCTTTCGATTATAATCGACTGAAATGGTGATGAATCTATATCATTTAACACAATCTTTTCTTAGATTCTAAAATTTTGATTTTAATAGTTTTTCCTACTTCGAATTTCCAGATCCGATTCATACTCTTGCAGAACAGGCAGGGAAAGACCCGTCTAGCCAAATACTATGTTCCTCTCGAGGATTCCGAGAAGCATAAAGTTGAATACGAGGTGCGATCTTGTTCTGGTTTCCTCTACAATTATAGCTGTCGTTAGACCTAGACCTTTTTCCCTTTTTCTTTGGGTCTGATTGTACGGGCTTGTATATGGTCATTTTGCAGGTTCATCGACTGGTGGTAAACAGAGACCCCAAATTTACAAATTTCGTTGAGGTGAAAACTTTCTACACAGTGATCTTATATCTGCTATTTTGAACTTCATTTTTGGAGTTAGTATAAGAGGAATAATAAAGTATATGCTTACATGTTTTAGTTCTATTATGTTCTTCCTATCGGGTGAGCATTCTATGGGGATGAAATTTATGTTCCCATACAAAACCAAGATTACGGTTTTATGGCTTTGTATATAGCTTATCTTTATGCGTGACTATAATATTATTCTTGGAAAATGCTTCTGGAAAGTTTTCTGAGGAATGCTGTTACTGTAACGCGATTATGGTGGCTTTATTTTTTTCTTTTGAGACTAGTTCCAACTCTTGGCATATGCTTATAATGCTCTGACTATGTGATTATTACATTTCTTTCAGTTTCGTACACACAAGATAATCTACAGGCGATATGCTGGACTGTTCTTCTCACTCTGTGTTGACATCACCGATAACGAGTTGGCATACCTAGAGTGCATTCATTTGTTTGTGGAAATACTGGATCATTTCTTCAGCAATGTGTGTGAACTGGATTTGGTCTTCAACTTCCACAAGGTTTGTTATTTACCATATTTTTTTCAATGAAATTGTATTGTAAACTTTCACTTCCATGAAGGAGATCTGTGTTGGTGCCTGGTTATGGAAATTTGTACTGTGCCTTCTTCTGCCACATACTTATCTGTTTTAACTTTGTTTGCCACCAAAACAAGAGGGAAATTTATGCCTACATTTATACATAATATAACTGCATTTGATTGTGGATTTAGATGTCTGTATCAGCTTGAGTTTCTGTTTACCCTAGTTCTTTGAACTTTCGCTTGTGCTGCATTTCTTTTTGAACTTGTGAGAATATTGGCTGCACTTCTGATCAATATGGTACATCATTTATTCTGCTTCAACGTCCTGGTTGTATTATATTATGCCATTTTTCCATGTGACCAATTTGTTTGTTCTGTCTCCGGATATGCCTTAATAGTATCCTTCTGCACTTTCTAGATAAACATCCACCCGTGCATGCATTTGTGGCTATAACATTAGTTTTAGTGTTTTACGGTACTCTCTATTTTTTTATTTTCACTTGTCTGCTTTTTATGAGGTAGGTTTTGAGGCTGGAGCTTTTATTATTCATCAGTGTTAATATCCTTAAGATCATTATTTATTATGTTCTCATATAGTTGCTTATCTGTCTTGAAGGTCTATCTTATACTTGATGAATTCATTCTGGCTGGTGAACTGCAAGAAACAAGCAAGAGGGTATGCATTCTTTTGGAGTTCCTTTTATGATCTCGTCTTCACATGTGATAGCATACAGTTTGTCATGCTTTGTCTCTGTGTGTTATACTCTTTTTCCTCTTTGCGATTGCATCCTAAGATTTAATCTTTTAGCTACCAAATGATTCCAAGACTTCAGCTGAGCCAGTTCTTCCCGCAAGTTTTGGTGCTATGACAATCCTTTGCCTCGATGTTAATTTATACCTATTTTTGTGCTTGCAGGCAATCATTGAGAGAATGGGGGAACTGGAAAAACTTGAGTGAAACGTTACTGTAGTAGAATGCTGATGAAGTTTGAAGATTCTTAGAATGTGCTCCTTCTAGCTCTTGTAATTGTGATGCAGAGTTTGGGAATCTTTTTTCTTGTTGCTCATTATTTGTGATTATATAATGAATTCTATAAATCTCAAACTCTTCGGTAAATTTTTCTTTATTTGTTCTTTTGCCCATGCTCTTTTGGACGGTTACATTCGGTCCAAGGAAATAACCGTTGCATTTACAAGTCAGAAGTATGACATAATATAGTAAACTTCAAATTATGAGTTTGGATAGTACAGAAGGCCTAACAGCGAATAACTTTTATCTATTAGTTTTTTCTTTTTGGGGGGAAAAGCCAGAAGAGTCATGCGTACTAGCAGTAGACAGGGCTGTAAGCACAAGAACAGGATTTCGCTGTTTGAGACTGAATTTCCTTGTTCAGATATGCTTATCACATAACGATTGCAGTTGCAGTGATGGTGTGACGTTAGCACTACGGAAACAAACGAGCAGAAGGGGGAAGAAAATGCAACCCATTTGTCCTGGACGGAGGCAAAGGCGAAGAGAGGGCAACAAACTGATGCTGCTGTTGCCCAGAGATTGGGATTATCTTAGAACCAAGTGCTTGAAGCGACGCTGTGGAATGGGGAAGGATCTTTTGGGGACATGGACTGACCCCAGAAGAGTCTCGCCTTCTACTCTGCCAATTCGGATATTGGGTCCTCATGGTATGGCAAGTTACAGCAGGCCTTCCTCCATCTCCAACTTGCACAGCCCAAAAGCCTTGGCTTTGGTGCTCTTGTTTCTTTGGAGCTTTCCAATTACCGTGAGTTCCTCTTAACGGGCTACTATAATAATGAGGTAGCTGCAACTTAACCTGCCATAAACAAAATGAACTAGTAGTTCACATCACAGTCGAAGTCAAGGTTCAGTCTTTATTCTTGAAAATATATACATATGTGGTGCAAGGCATAATTATAAATATGAATTGCAGCTCATTAATAGCCAGTAATAAACTTTAGCCACCTCGTTCCTATAATAATGAATAATCATGTTTAACTTTTAATCTCAAACCCTATATATAATAGGCGATTATCTTAGATTATTAGCGATCTTGAAACGAAGAAAGAATCATACCTGCGGTGCTGTAACAGAAGGGTGTTCTAGGTAAGAAGTGGGTGCGTATTGACTTCGAGGCATAGAAAGTGACGTGAGCCCATCATGCCGCTGAGCTAGTGAATGAAAACAAGGCACTTGCACCTTTGGAAATGGTTCCAACCTTCCTCCAACTTTATTGGAACTATTTGTGATCTCTAGCTCACATCCAGCTGACAAGGACAGGTAGCCGAACCTCTGCAGAATAGGGATGCTATACATCAGGGCATGAGGAAAAGGGGTCAAGGGGAGGCACTAGCCCAAAGCAATATTAAGCTTACTTGCTTCTGTGGAACAAACACACCAGGTGTTGGAGCAGCCTGCGATTTGTCAAGATAGCGGCGCTGAAGAATCCCATTCTTGGTTTCATGGCAATTCTTCGTAGTGGCAGGATGACCTGTTACCGGTGCAAAGGTAATTTCATTTCTCATGATCCTTTTCAAGTCGTGTACTTCCTTTGGGGCTCCATATTGCTGCAGCGACATTTCTTCATTATTCAAGCCTTGTAAACTCTGGATGAGATGACCAATCTGAACATGAGCTGCACATCTCTTCCATGGTCTTTTATGAGTAACAACTTTGGAGATCTGCATGGTTAAATTTTGGCAACAAGTCAGTTTTGTATTGGGTAGAACAATTTGGTGCTAGAAATTTTACCATTGTAGTCGCGAGCCAAGCAAAACAGAAAATGGGCAGAAAACGTATATAATTATGAAAATTGAGAGTTCACACCCTTCCACCAGATGAATTACTTTTCATCAAATCCTGTTTGGAGGTACAAATAGCAGCTTCTACCCAAACTGGGTCTTTAGCAGCGGACGATCTAAGACAGCAAAATCCATCAGATATGGGAAAGTAAAACAAGACGATGGAGGGAGAATATAGTAACCCAAACACAATGAAGCTGCCTAGCAAGGACAAAATAACTGGACCAAAAGAAAGTACTGCAAATAAGAAGCACGACTCCCAGCAGATGCCAATGGAGACAAGCCAGGCCACAATGCCGAACCTTCTGATAATATCAACCGAAATTTGGGTAGGTATTAGCCATTTGATGTGAAATAATTAAGTCCATACTGCATTCACCAAAAAATAAGAAACTCCGCCACTATTAACCTGCATGAAGCATACCATGTTGTTCTGGGTCTTTGATCATAAGCTGTACTTGTTTACATTCATCATTACCCATAGCCTGAAATGTTAACCAATAACAACATAGTACTAGCACTAGCTCAGGACATAAGCATTCTAGCAAAAACTGTAAAGTTGAAATGCTCACCTTTTCCATATGTGAAATTGGTGATTGCCTGGGCTTATTTAATCTGCATCATGATGATAAAAATTTAAAATAATAATGAGGACTTGAAAAGGATAGAGATTTCAAAATGCAAAGGAACACTACCCACCCCATTGCCAGACATAACTCTGAGTCTTGTAATGCAACTTCGCGGGCATTTTCGCTTCCAACCAACATAGGCATGTTCTGCTGATTCAATTTAGAAGCAATGCAGTCAAATGCCATCAAGAAGCTAGCACCCTCAGGCCAATCAGGCTGCTCCTGAATGACAGTGTCACTTGAAGAGGTCGTTTTTGTGACTTCTACAGGTGATTTTTGAGCAAAGGAAGGATTGGCATCCCGAGCAGCTCCTGAGTCTACAATATATAACAACAGCAAACAAGCGTGACAAGAGTTGTTCCCCGGGGGGGGGGGGGGGGGGCGCGGAGAATAATCATACCTCAAAAAGATAAGGATGAAATGAACCTTCAAAAGCAGTATTAGTACGAGCCGGTAACTCCTGTAAAACTGAGGAGTTCTCTGGTAAAGATTCGCCAACTAATTCATTCTTTTTATTTGAGCAATTGTTAGGGAATATTCTAGCCAAGGCATTCAGCGTCTCCACAACCTCTGCCTCATCTTTTGTGATTGGCCCAGATACAGTTGGCCTCGGGGACCAATCTGTGCTTCCTTGTTTCTACAGAAGCAATTCCTAAGTAAAGATGAAATTCAAATGCTAAAAAAAAAGAAAACAAACAAAACACGCAAATGGTGAAGTTTCGAAACTGGCTGCTAGGGATATCCTGGAATACTCACTCTGGATTTCTTTATACCATACTTTTGGGCAGATGCTATTCCATTCATTGTATGGCTCACCTTTTCTGGATCAAGTAATGCGGATTCGCGATTGCGCTTCTTCATGGCTGTAATTCAAACGAGAAAAGAAAATTCAGAACATTGAAACGTTTTTCTTAAAGAACAGTTACAGTCCCAGCGCCATTGGAATTGGGTATAAGGTAACAGACGACTTGACTGAGTTAATAAAAGCTACGGTATCTCATAAGAAATCAAGCGGAAAATTGACGAAGGAAATATCATATTTCATAAATAAATCTATCAGGCACGACAAATTAGCATACGTTACAAGCGCAAGCGCAAAATAAAATGAAAAAAAGAAGAAGAAGAAGAAGGAATCTAGAGGCCCGAGACATAAAGAAAAAGTAGAAGCTCCAGGGCATGCTTCGACTCTAATCCAAAATTACCGACAATGAAAAGAACTTTCCGGGAGGACGGCGCGGCCGGACGAATATATCCACACTGCAGATATTCCGATTGACCATAAATTATTATAAAAAGCGTAAAATGCGAAAGCCTTCGTACTGAAATTGAAAGTCAAGCACCTGAACGTAGCTTTCTCGGAACTGAGACATGATCAACGCCATTGCAGTCATAAGAAGACTGAAATTCAGTTAAATGAAAATTTTTATTAGACAAGAGATGAACGAAGTACAGTATATGCTTCACCAATTGAAGTAAGCACATATATATACACCTTTTTGGGAACCTTAAATCTTTTGCTAGCAATGATGTTCGAGGAAGGGGACTGCACAGGGAGCGCATCATTGTTTTCGGAGATATCACAACCCATCCCGGAATCTTCGTAGCTTGATAATGCTCTACCAACAGCACTCAAGCTTTTCACCTTCCTTTTTGATTTCTCTGAAAATTTGAAGTTCTTACCAATACTATCGAAGCCTATCAATCAGAGAGGAATAGATATTTATGCGAAGAAAGAAGGGCTTGGAAAGGAAAAGCCATTATCTGCAAACTCTAATTCTTATGCCAAGCTAATAAGAAATGGCAAATAACGAGGAGTACATGTGCAGGTTTGTTTAAAAAAATCCAATGGGGAGTGTTCAGTAATCTACCATGGAAGAGCTTATGTCTCTTGGCGGTTGAGAACCGATTAGCTCCACGATTCACGTCTCGAGGTTTGTCCATTTCTGGGATGATAATATATAAATAATACTAGCAATTGAAAACAGCGTCGATGGCTGGGAAACGATCGGTGGAACCCATCACCAAGGAGTTTAAGCGGATAGAATTTTCCATTTTCTTTCACTCATCCCATCCGTTCGAGCTTCTTTACTAACATAAAAATGAGGTGTGAAGGAGGAGTGTGAGTACGAACGGCGTAGAGACACAACGGAAAGTAGTATTTGGTATAGATTCTCCCAAAAAACTAGCCGGAAAAATAAAATTTGAAAAAGTGGCTGTTGATTTTTATTTTTTATTTTATGTCGAAGAGAAAATTAATATAGTTGTGAGAGATGAATCCGTCAACGTCGCTCTCGTTCCATCGTGTGAGGAGGCGGAGCTTGAAAGGATTTATCACGATTCTTACCAGTGTTGAGACGAAAAGCAAGTAATGAGATTGCAGTCAAGTAGTACGATCCTGGTGTTCAGAGAATCAGGTTCTTTGTGATTGTGAAGAGATAAAAGCAAAAACCGGAGAGAGGTAAATTAAAGGGAAATAAACTAGAGAAAAGAAAAAGAGAAAGTGAGAATTCTATGCGCGGAGTAATTTAGAGAGTAAAAGGTAATCGGTTACTGCACTCGGTAATTTCGTCGTACAAATTTCTCTGGCAGAAAAACGACAATCATCACTCTGTTCTATATATAATCGGTCGAACTTAGTTCATTCTTTGGATATCCTCCAAAGAGAAAATCATACCTCACAAGCACAAATCCCAGTCCAGCCCAGGACATCAGAGCATCCAGGTAAGAGATAACACTTAGAAGGTCTTAGGAATGAAGATGAAGTTTGGATCCTCAAATATAAAATCCGCCTCAAAGTAGTAGACGAGTCTGGATCCAATAAATTATGACATAATTATAAAGTTATTATATAAATTTTGAATATATAATAAAAATATTTCTAAATTTTAAATAAAGAAATCATATTTTAATAAAAATTAATAACAAGAAACCACGTTGATTTCCTTTTTTTAACATTAATATCCTTACACAATGTAAATGCTGGTTCGCAAAAACTGTCCAAATAAATAAGTAATTTTTTATACATGAAATATGTGATATTTTTATGTTTGTTCAAAGTTTGTGGAAGTGTTTTATGATATTTATGTGCTAATTTTATAATTAAAATCCAATTTATGTATATGTAAAATTTAGTTTCACCAATTTTTTATTAATATACTAGTTTTACCGTATTCAACATAATTTTTAAAATATGGGTCAAGAAAATAAGTGAAAGAATATATATATATATATATATATCTCTTTCGTAGGTTTTGAGGATTTCTGAAAGCCTGTCCCACCGTACAATTATTTAGCAACACTTAATAATAATTTAATTCAAAGGACTGGTAAATGACCTCCTGAAGCTTTTTTTTTTTTTTTTCTTTGTTACTGTGGAGTTTATATGGTGGCTGCACGTGTGAGGTGGCATCGTCTGTCCCTGTAATCAGATTTTTATGTCGTGTAGGACGTCGAGTGCTTGCTTTCATGGAGATTTTAGGTGCATAAATATAGCGTCGTTTGACCTCTTCATGTCGCATAGACTACACTATATATAGAGGCATATAATAGTTGAACACGAAAGCTTTAAATAAGCTGTTCTCAACTTAACATTCCATCATACATTATTATTATACAACGTCATCAAGAAGGAAAACAGTGAAAGGAAACACAAAGTACAGTCCAAAGTGACCATCACAAACATGCATGGCTACTACTATTGTAGTAGGACATATATGTAGAAGAGTCAAACACTGAAGAGAGTGATTGAGAATTTATTCGAAAAGAGAGTTATTACAAGTTCGGAAGAAGCAGTGGTAGTTGATAGTATAACAGGGGAAGAATGTAATTAAGGGCACTTGCGTCTGCCGCCATGGGTGGTCATGTTGGCGTAGCATGGGCAGACTTCTTGGTTTCCTGCAGTTCCTGGTGGTACGCAGTTGCATCTTCTGCAGCAAGTCCCACACGCTCTGTGGCACATCCTTTGCCGTGATGCTAAACGGCATCTCGCAGCACATGCTCCTTTACAGTCTGAAATTCAATCCCCATAGATATTCCCATTAGTTCATTTCTCCTTCTTTCATTTACTTTCAATTAATTACATCCCTAGATATGTATATATGTAATATATATATGCAGCTGTACGTACCTATCTGCTGAAGCAGAGAGCTCTGCGTCTGCGCAGCGCTTCCCTATATCTCAAAACCATGTCTTAATTAGTATGTATATATTTATATATGGAAAACAGAACAGTAGTTCATGTAGGAAAGAAGGGATGGTACCGTTTGATCAGCATCAGCAACGTCATGGAGAAGGAGAAGAGAAATGAGAAGAGAAGCAAGGAGAAGCTTTGAGTGAGCCATGGCTATAGGGTGGCTATTACTGTTGAAAAGTGTACTGCTGAGTGTGCAGAGAAAGAGGGAGATGGAGTGGGTATTTATAGTAGTACGAGAGGGCGATGAAGAGGAGGGGATAGGAGGAGAGGGGTAGATTTTTATAATATTATTAGTAGAGTTACTGTGGGACAGGGACCATTGTGATGGTGTGTACGCGGAAGAGACCTGAAATTGAAAGCAGGTGGTAGTGACTGGTGAGAGAACATTTGGTAGCCAAAAGCGGCTTTGGAAGCATCGGGAGGCAGAGTCCGTAATCAAGTGCTATACTTTACTTTGCTTGGTGGATGAGGCATCCAGATGGCTTCCCCATTGCTCCTGGTTTGCTTTCTTACACTGCTAATCTCTCTGCCTCGGTTTTGAATATGACACATTTGATTCATTGGACTCTACTCTAAGCAAATTAATGACTTATCATTAATTTTAACCAATGAGGCAGGTAACTTCCTCCCTTAGAAATTCTATTCATTAAGAGAACCTATGTCATATTAAGAATTAGTTACTTAAAACAACTGCCATAATACACAGAAAACCTATGCCAGATGGGATGAGCAAATAAGGTGTTAAATTATATAATTACTGTAGAGGTCAACATTTTGCGCCAAGATAGGCTTTGCAAGAGGTGATAGGGAATATGGGTATAATGCAATTTTGTGGAGTAGGAAGGAGAGGTTGTAAAGCAGAAAGGAAGGGCGACTCAGGCCAATATTGACAGATGTGAGTGACACCAAAGCTTACAGCTGGATTATGCTCATACAAAACTATTCAATAGACGAATCCAGGCTGGACATAAAATGACCAGGAAGCTAAACAAATTAAAAGACAAGTTAGGCTTTGTAACATATTAAATACGGATATTGATTAAATTGAAAACGATAGGGTGTCAACCAGTTCTATATATAATCATGGGTGTACAATAATAATGGCGTATTGGTTGAAAAGCCAGAAAATGATTAAGAAAAAGGGTATAGTATTATGGGTATATATGGAAGGAGAGGAGCGAAAGCGAAGTTCTGCACTGGAATTCCGTGTGGTTCGCCATTGGTGGTCCGGAGGTGTTGAAAGAGTGATAATAATGAAAGACGAAGTGGGGTCTGATCAAGGAATTGAATCATGAAAGCAAGCCATGTCCACTACGAATTACTAAAGGTAGTAGTACCCATTAATTAATGCTTGAACGAGGTTGGCGAGTCAAAATCATCCAGTCTGCAACTGGTGCATGCATGATCAACGAATACGTTCCTTGTATTTTAGAGTTTTCATTAAGGGATTCAAAAATTTATTAATGACATAATTTATACATTTCTTGATTGTAATACAGTAGGGACTCTAGTAATTTAACCGTCCATTAAACTTTGTTAATACATCACTCTTTGAATTTTTATATTAATTCAAACAGCCTATTATACGTTGAGTTTTATTACTTAGTTTGAGAGGTAAATTATGGCCCATCGATATTAAAATCCTTATCATTTGTGAATTCAAGTGAAATTTAATAATTCATACATTCATAATCAATACTTTGAATTTCAATTGCAATCATATTGAATGTGACCTACTCTATTGGTAATTTTTATACAATAAATAATAAGAATGGATAATGATAAGGTCATCTTATTTAAAACTCCAACTATGAAATCTCTTTTCTCCCACTTCACACCTTAGAACGCACTGTTTTTATAGATAGAGTTAGAGAGGAAGCCAGTAAAAAGGAAAGAAAGGAATTTGTATATATTTTAATTAATTAATTAATTTTTGTTGTATTGTTTTTTTTTTTTTTTTTGGAAATGGTGCAATTATTTGAGATGGGAAATAAAGAGACAAAGATAGGTCTAGGAAGGGTTGCGGAATTCCATCAATGTACCCAAAAAATATAATATCTTACTGTAATATTTTTTATCATCTAGGATTTGACTTTTTTTAATGCGCGTTGATCAAGAAGCCTGGGGATAGGTTTATTCGCTGCTTGTTACTGAACCCATAGCATAACTCCTTTATTACAATAATTAAGCTTCCAAATGCTGCGAGTGAAAGATGCTAACAACTCTAGAATTTTAAGGAGAGCTTTTCCCATTGTTGGTGGGGACCACACATGATGCCTATATCTTGAGCCATAGTCCCTGCACATTGATTTCTTTATATATATATATATATATATATATATATATATATATATATATGTATGTATGTATATTATTCATTTGAATATTGTGATGTTAGATTTCTCCTATAGTTATCCATTATTGTCTTTAATTGTTTCGGAAGCTCGAGTTTTTCATCCTAGTGGTGCAGATTATTAAGCTTTTTGGTGTTTTACCATGGCATGAAATTTATTAATGTAAATAATTATATTTTCTCATGCCTTAGCTCAGTAAGAATCTGCTTGTGCTGTTGATTATGTCATCTCTTAATTCATATATGCACTGCTTATATATTTATGTTATACAAGTGTAAAATATTAAAGATTTAACTTTTCAACCGTAAACCATCAATTGCCATTGATGTGTTGTCATTAGTTAATATCTTTTTACTGCGAATAAATTTGTTAACATTTGAATTGCTGCCTAAAAGGAACATTTTCTTTTAGCCTTCCGAAAGAAATTATAATATTTTTGTGATATTGTATACATTTCTTGGCTTCCCTCGATTCCTGTTTCCTTCACTTACCTTAAATACAAATTTAAGCTACAGGTTATTCAGTTGCAATGTTGTGGTTAGAAATATTTGTACACTGATATTCAAGCGTCTTATCATTAGCTTACTCATATAAACATTACTGTACGGGCAAGCAGATCTTCTCCTGTATTTATAGCGCTTTTTTTCCCCCAAAAGTATATCTCAAATGTTTATCTTGTACATTTATTTCTAAAAAAATCTTCTATCCAATCAGTTATATCTTTGCATTGTAATTATAACATATAATTGTATTATTATAAAGCTAAATTATACATTATTATTAATTAATTATACACTTCACATGTTTTAATTAAAAAAATAATATAACAAATTACACCTAAGTCTAACCTTTATTTCCTGCTTTCTTGTGCGTTCCATACACATCGATTTCCAGTTTATCCTCTCATAAATTTCAACATAAAATTCCCAGCCAGAAATTTAACGAAAATCAAACGATTACTTGGTTCCCCTTTCATGGTTTTTTGTTTTTCTGTTTTTTCTCTCCTTTGGGTCATAAAATTATATTAAAGAGTTACGTTTAAAAATTAAATACAGGGTATCGGTACACTAACAGTCATATATCATGTCCAATTCAAAGGTCTCGTTGTGTCAAAATGTCAACTCGGGGGGGGATGGAGGGCTCCCTGACTCACCGAGCTGTGTTAGTATAGTCCGAGGGTCCATATTACTACGGTGGTATGATGACAATAACAGGTCAATTTTTTAATCATACCAGAAAGTAAGATTATGAAGCATTAAACCGTACGATTAATTCTTGGCTTCTATAACATGTATGTCAGAAGGAAAATATTTGACAACATACAGAATATGATACTCTCAAGGCCAAAAAGAAATACAGAATATACGTTAAGGCGCTCAACATAAATTATTTCTCGAGTGATATATATTACAGTCTTCACAACTACGCAGTTGATTCAGCTCTATTCTTCGTATAGCTCCAAAAAAGATACGATGAAATGACACATTCCTAGACATCAGGGGATTTGAGAAGGAACATTAAACTTAAACGACTCCTGAAGGAAGACGAAGAACAAGTTGTCCCCCAACCACGCTGCAGCAAAGAAAGAAAAGGAAAAAGGTTACAAAGTTTAGAAGAAGATATTGAGAGAGAAAAGTGAGGAGTTAAGAAGCACCTCTTGACGTAGTAGTAGCAAAAATCTGCGAGGATGAAAGTCTGCACAATTTCTGATAGCAGTACCATAGAGGGCCACAATCCGTAACCCAGTGCAGTTAGTAGGCGTCCTCGTGTATCCAATACCTGACCAACACAAACGCAACGCCAAATGAATTATTCACTATGCATAATGTAAGCTATTTGTATGATATCTTAGGAGTGTTTCAATTGAGGAGGAAAGAGAAGGGAAAGGAAGAAAAAAAAAAGATGTTTGACTCAGATTTAAATCATCGGAAATATGTAAACCCTTCTTCTCTCCTTTTCCGTTCTCCTCCATTCTCATATATGGATCTAAAATGTGTTTCAAAAATTGGCCATCAAAGCATGTGTGAATATCAAGTTCATGACAAACCTGTAGGACCCAGTGTGCACAACTCAAGAACCTTGCAACTCCAAGGGCAAAAACATAGTGTGCCGTGAATGGTTCAACAATCTGAAGGTCGGTAAGAAAGAAATAATTGAAGTTATATTTATAAAGACTAAGCAGAAATGAAAAAAAATCAGAGAAACATACTTTTTAGGTCCTCACTCATCAAAAATTGATATTTTGGTCTCTCACTCATTATAATGTCCAAAATAGTTTTTCATTCATTAAAAAATATCATATTTTGTCCCTCACTTTCCAAAAAAATACAAGATTTAGTTCTTCAACTTCGAAATCCATGTCCATAAATCTTAAGGGAGTTTGTACAGACCAACTAAATAAAATATTTTTCTAAAAAGTGAGGGGCCAAGCATGAAAATTTTTTATGAGTGAAATATCATTTTGGGCATTACAATAAGTGAAGAAACAATTTTACAACAAGTGAAGGGCTGAAAAGGTATTTTACTAAAAAAAAATCAAGTACCAGTATATATTGTAATTAACTATTTTAGTGGATCGGAAGAGAAGACAAAAGGAAAAGGAAAAGAAGTGACTCTGTGGGAGCAAAATTTCACGAGACCTTAGTGTTCTGCATGACACGCAGCTGAGGGAGTACTGACACAGCTTCAAGATAAACGCAAAAAGCCCAGAAAATCCTGTTCACAATATGATGACGAGTTGTTGGATGAATCAAGAACGACAGCACAGCACAAGGTACCACCTGCATGTAGGAAAAGACAAACTTATCCCTTAGAAATCGATCATGTCCCACAAAACAAAGTGCTGCTTTCTCTTCTAATGCTGCTCAAAATATAAAACCCTAAAAAGTAAAGTTTCATCATCGAAAGAAATACTGGTATTTTACAAATAACCTAAACTATCAAAGCAATTGAAGCATTGAAGCCTCCATTTTGCTTCAATGCATGGAAGATAAAAATATTCTGGTTCCTATGACAATTATTTTCAGTCAAGAGCTAAACTGCTAAAGTCTGGTTGCTGTATGTCAAGACAATTTTTTTTCTGGAATTTTAAGGGTAAAGACTTAAAGAGAAATATAAAACTAATTATAACATACCAAAAAAACAAAAAGGCACCTATCAAATGCATGTTGAGAATAAAAATGTAATACTTCAAAAATAAAAAACAGGGGATAAGCACTCCTTCATTATTATTATTATACCATCAAGTTATCAAATAAAACCAAGATAAGTGAGGATTTTTTCATATCTCAACATTTAATTTTTTTCGTATTCCTTTACGTGTTATCTAATTTTTGGAAAATCCAACAGCAAACATCTAGAAATCTTTAACGAAAGTCTTGTATTTATCAGAAACCTGTCACTCTGTTTCTGGACAGTTAATCAAGCAATCAATTCAAGGTAAACAAACACGCAGAGGTTATAGGACTTGCATTCCAATCCCGTTTTCTTTAAGGTAAAGGGAATGAAGAAGGAATTATTTAAACTAATCAAGAAGTAAACTCCAACTTGAGATGTTGAATACATGTATGAACAGGGAAATCCAACTGCCAAAATTATGAGAGCATATATGACTTCTATAGATTTAGAAGCTCCTAAACTGACTTCAACATAATCATGCTCAAAAAGTGTGCAACAAAAACCTCACTATGAATAATTGTAGAAATTTAAGCATTTCTATTACAAAGAAATTAATCTTCTCATTTAAGAGTCCATTAAGCATTAGATTGAGTGAGAAACTCGACACAAAAGTCTCAGAGGTGCTGAACTTAAACCCCAAAATGGCAACAAACGGGAATACAAATTATCAACTGCCAATAAAGGACAAAACATTAACATCATTTTAGGAAAGTCTATTTCAAATTTCAACACATCAAAGGAACAAGGAAGGTAAATATAGTAAGTAAGAAGATGCATGACTTACCACATGGTATATTACAAAGTTGTCCTTGTCATCCATATAACTGGATTTCAGTTTGAAACGCATCATATATATAACCCAGAGGGTCGTCCCCAATGTTGCTGAATCAAGTATGGTGTGGATATCAAATTCCATCACAAAACTACAGTAGAGTCTGACAGCTAAAAACATAGCTGTTAGTTCCTGCGATTTAAGTGAAAGTCCTGCAAAGATTTTAGACAGTGTAAAGAGCCATTCGTTAAAAGCAAAGATATGGATAGAATTTTCCTTTCTTTTTCTGTTGCAAGACAAACAAAAAGTTCCTGTTGTTCGAAGGTAACGGTTATGTCTCAACTCTCAAAAATGAATTCTTACCAAATGAACTAAAGTAGACATAATTTTCCCAAACCCAAAATATGCGATATTATACTATATCAAACAGTTGACCACCAAACCGGCAAATCTTATGCTGTAAACTATACGAGCAAGGGTAACAAAATCCCCAGCAGTTTCTAGGTGAACATTTGCATGTATAGAAACAACATTAACAGCAAGAAATTATTATAACCATGATTGTGAAGACCACATTGATTTTCATTAAAACAGCACCTAGTAAGATACTGAATTGGCAGCGGGAGAAGTATGCTCATAGCTGAATAGATACTATGTTCAGGAAGCCTCTTGTTTCCAATACTGCAAAATTGTATATAGTTGCAGAATTCCTATTACAAAACACATTATAGCATGGAAACCTTTATGGGGTTAACATAAAAGCCAACATTAGAATTACAACTTTGAAAGCCTCATTCTCCATATTTAACAATAACAAAACAAAGCAAAATCCATGTGTCAGCCAGACCCACAGTTCCAATTTCACAATCTAGAAAAATGCCATAGAAGAAGAGGTAGAAAAATAACATTATAATGATAATAAACTATCGTAAGGAAAGGCATTCCAAAATTTAAAAAAGGGTGTACCAGCACAAGTTTTTTCCTTGGTGAGTTTGTAAATGAGAACGGAAATTCCAAGCGCATGAACGGCCTCAGATGCCACAAAGAGCTTGTCGTGATCATGAACCACCATTCGGAGAAACACCAAGGCGGCTAGGCCAGAAGCCACAGCCAGAAAGGCCTTCATCTTCGGGGGTTGCCGGCGAACCCATGTGGCTAGCGCGTGGATCGGCCTCTTCGTTGCCTTCATTTTCTCGCAAATTTCCTGTGCGTCTCGGAAGCTGGAGGCTCAGCCTGAAAATGAAGGATAGTCACCGGGCTTGGAGAAAGTGGTACACGTGGGAAGCCCTTGTCGCTTAAGATGTCGAGGATCTCTTGGTTTGGTTGGAGTTAGATGGAGATTAGTTGTGCGATGGGTCGCAGCATTACACCACTTCCACCATTGGCGGTACATTTTGATGCTAAATCCCTGTGACCAGTTTGGGCCATTGGAATTTAAGTATTATAAAAGGAATCGCACTTCAGGATTTGGTGGCCAATAATAATGATTTTATTGGTAAACGGACACCAAAAGACAAAAACACATTTTTGCTGAAAATTTATCTTTTTAAAATAAGAAATATTTGTAAAGATGCATTCTAAGAAATTACATTGCTTTTTTCTTTTCTTTTTCCTGGCGGAGAAAGAAATTGATCAAAATTCGAGCTAAAAAATAGGTTCAAGTCCGATTTTAATTGGGTAAAATTTTATTTATATTTTTTTGGATTAAATTAAATTAATTTTTTTTAAGTCATAATTAAATTCATTTGTTAATATTTAAGATAAATAACATAATTAATTGTTATTATTACTTGTAAAATTATATATTTAAAAATTATAAATACAAATAAATTGTTGTATTAGTTTAAATCATTTAAATAAGGGATATTAGTATTTATTTTTTTACTAATATATCAAATTATATTAAAAAAATTTTAAATAATAACTTTTTATTATTAAAACATATTTATACAAATTTTCTTAATTAGCTTTTTTTACTTTATTTCTTAAAGTTAAACTTTTTAGACCAAATAAGCTTTGATCAAATATAACAATATTATAATTTGGAAAGCATGAAACCGCTTATTATGTTTTTGGTTGTTTACTTTTGGCTTAGTGGTCGAATTTCAGTGAATTTGAGCTTCCAATAATGAATGTCAATCCAATAAATATAGTCTTCAAAGTTCTGGCTATCAAAAGAATGGATAGTAAGACATCAATCACCATGCATAAAATGTGTTTGTAAAATATTTTTTTAGAAATATTCAAATTGCATAGTCTCCCTCCTAAATTTTTGTGGGTCCAATCTCCTTTTCAATTTTAAAAAGGCGTACTCTCTTCTTTCAAAATAAAACAAATACATTACATTCATTTCTCTTAGAATAAAAGGAAATCATAACTATACTATTTTAATTAAAACATTTTTATCCTTATTACTTATATAATATAAAATAAGCATTAAATTTTTACTTAAAAATATAATGAACTTTTGTCACTTCAAAATTAAAAAAAATTAGGTAAACCTTTGTCTAACCTTAATATTTTTTTAATTTTATTTATGAATCCACAACTTTATTTTTAATTTTTCAATACATGCCTTCTATTTTTTATTTTCCAGTAACATAACAAAAACATTGGTTTATAAAATTAGGAATAAAGATATAAATTAAAAATTTAGAGAATTATTTGAAAAATAAAAGGAGTTAGGGGTGAGTTAATAAATTTATAAAAGAAATATTTTTGTTGGAGTCATTGAGATGTAAAAAATTCTGGGCGAAAGTTGAAATTTTCAAAAAAAGTTTTGTATCCATAAATAAAATTCAAAAAATCTTAGGGTTAAAGTATAAATATAACAAATTATTTCAATTGACATACAATCAAAATATTTTAATATGTTATTGTTGTATGTATTTCTTTTAATGTACTGAATACACTAGTATAATAACTTTTAAAATTGTACACAAAATCTTATTTAAATTTTATAATTTTCAATAATAATAAATAATGTTGAAATAAAATTTTAAAAAATAAATTTGTTAATAAAATAATTAGTATTACCTCAAAATATTTTAGTCTCTTTTAGCTTTAAAAATTATATATATATATATATACACATTTTGTATAGTTTGAATGTGTCTTTACAAAATGTGAGGGAAATTTATAGTATATCCTGAGACATTTCATTTTTTAGATCGAGGGCCTTGTTTTGGGCCCATTACTATATGAAACTGGCCCAAACCGAACTCTCGCAATGTATTCCGGTTTAGCCTCAAGGCACAAGGAAGACAAACCTTAAAAAGAACTTGAAACCCGGTATGCAGAATTCGGATTTCGGAGGGGGGAAGTCTTCAGCAGTGTTCACTTGCAAAACCCTCTGCTTTTCCTTCTTCCCTTAGCGCCTTTTATTTTTATTTGATTTTTCTGAGAAATGCCTTCGGAAGATGCGAAGCCCGTGAAGGCAGAGAATCATGTAGAAGAGGACAAGAAGAGTGTAGGTTCCAAAAATGTCACCAATGCTACAATTGCAAAGGCCAAGTCCCACTCCAAGATTGCAAAGGTGAAGAAGGACGAACCTGAAGCAGATGATTCTCCAACCCCTATTAAGGCTGCTAGTTCAGCGTCTCGCTCCAAGCCAACTAAAGTGAAAAAGGAAGTGACCGACGACAGTACCGACGACGATGTCAAACCCCTTGCCAAACGGAACTCTAAAATGAACCTCAATAAGGTTTGTCAAATTTTCATTTCTTAAAAAAGGGAAAAAAAAAAAAAAGGGGGGGGGGGGGGGGGAGGTCTGTCCTCTTAATCTATCATCTTCCTTGCCTCCCGCGAAAGAGTAAAAGATTAATCTGTATAATTGGTGGAGCTCTATGTTCTGATTTACCAAAGGTTTATACAACCAAGTTCAATTTAAATTAATAAATGTCACTGTTTGGAACGAAGGAGCCGAAGAGGAAAAAGAAGATAAAGGAGGAAGAAAAGAAGAAAGGGGAGCCTGCTGCAGAGCAGAAGAAGAGAGAACGGAAGGTTTATGATTTACCTGGCCAGAAACGAGATCCGCCGGAGGAGGTATGCTGTTGCTTTAATGTTTTGGTTCATTATAGGTTCGTTGCTGGAGAAGCTCGAGTAATGATATATTAAAAAATTTTCAGAAAGACCCTCTGAGGATTTTCTACGAAACTCTGTATAAGCAAGTTCCCAATAGCGAACTGGCACAATTATGGTGAGTTATCCTGCCTATCTCCTTTTTTATTAAATATTGAGGCTAAGAATTTAACGAGCGTATTGGAGGGTGACGGACGCTATTTCTAATGCCTTGTTTCTTCTGTACTCTTTATCAGTTAAAAATATTTATCATATGCCTTCTGACTATTTGGGATACATGGGTAGCCTGAATGAATGGTTTTGGGTCCTTAGAGAATAACACTATGAAGTCAGCATGATAAAGGCCTTTGAAACACTTATGGCTGTGAGTGTGGAGTAAGCATTTAGATGAATAACAAGTAAACTGTGAATGAAAGAAGAATTAGCTTGTTTTGTGCAATCTGATAATTTTGACCATCACTAAGCATATACCTGGAATATAGTATGATGCTCAACTTTCAAAGCAAAGAAATCATTTAGAGGCTTCATCAACAAAATCTCACAACATAATGTGTATGTTGATGCTTTATTTTGTTGGTATCATGTTCATAGATATTGATAGCCCACTATAGATTGTAGCTCAGGGACATTGCTCCTAAATATGCGCCATATGTGTAGCCTTGCAACTTTTTTGTAGCTCCACCATAGCTGCACTACAGAAAATATATTTGTGTAGCTATAGCCGAGCTACAGGCTCTGCAGATAAACAGCACAACAGCTTGTCTAATGTTGCATTGGCTGTTGTTGGAGATTGGATGGACCCATCCTTGGAGAATCAAAATTGAATGATTTAGTATAGTAGGGCTTTGAGGAGAAGATTTAATTCTTGTGATACCTTTGACCCAAACGCATTGAAATAGCATAGAGTAGTTGATTGGCATGGAGAACAATGAACCTAATAACGAACTCTTGATATGGTTGATAAACAATGAAAAACCTCAAAAGACAAAGAGTAAATTGAGGGATTGCTTAACGATGATCATTATGTGGATGTCGCATTTGATGAAGGAGAAGAACTGATCTAGATGTTTTTGATAAGCTTAGACTCAAAAACTTAGTCAAATATTGATTTTTTTTTTTTTTTCGGAAGCACTTGATGTTGTGATTTATAGATGATTATTATGTTGCTTGGAGTGTTTTTTTCTTAATGTGAATTTGGTCTTCATATATGTTAATCATTGTAAATTGTGTTATTAACTTTTTAAAATTGTGCCCTTCGTTTCCATGTAGTTTGTGCAACACTTTGCTTTATATGCTATGGTATTTTGGAGCCTTTTGCACTACAAGTGTGCTACATGCTATTAATAACTATGACCATGTTAATTGTTATTTGAACTATGCTCTTCTTTCGTTTATTCCTTTTTTAATCAAAGAAATGGAGCAATCTATTTCTATCTTCTGAGTTGCATTTAAATCGGTGGTTGAAATGCCTGGGGTGTGCATCTATAAGGTGAATGCAGTGGTCTAACTCTAAATGGTATAACAAGGCTAATAAAATAACGTATATCTTTGCCATTCATGCTGGGCTTGCTTGGGCAATATGGCAATATAATTCATATAATATTTCATGTTTTAACCTAGTAATGAATTTACTAAAATTTTACTGATCAGATCGAAGAACTCTTTTCTCCATTGCTAGCATCAGAACCATGATGCTTTTGTTGTTGTTCCTGTCTCAGGCCTCTCTTTTCCTTCTATCTGATTTTGGATTTGTAACTTGTTCCTTGGAGTTTCAATATGCCATGTTTATATCCAACTGGACTGATCACTTATGATCCCATCGACCCAACTTGATAGTTAAAAATTTTCTTGTTCGATACTGATCCCTAAAGTATCAGCACTGAATTGTTTGGTTTTTAAATTTCAAGTAGTTTAGATGTTTTTGGTTTTCTTGTTGTATTGATTAAAAATTGTTTACTTTTCAAATATCAAGTTTCATTCATGAAAGAATTATTTAGATAACACATTCTGGACTGCAGAATAAAATTTAGTGATGCTTTCTCAGAACTTTTTATCTTATGTTCCCGTCCAATGGAAGAGTTAAAGTTATCAAACCATTTATTTCAACAAAAATATGATAGTGAATAAAAAAACAATAGGCAATAGGGAGCTATTTGGTACAGTGTCATCTTTGTCTTGGCATCCACAATACCTCTAATTGGTGAGAGTGGATCCCCTCCAGTTACAGGAGGAGAGCCCTCTCTCCTATAATTTTAGAACCGTTGGATTTTAGATTCAATGGCTCCTAATTTGCCACTGGTACCGAAATGCTTGATGGCATCCAAGATGTCTAGTATAAACGCAAAGTTATTGGGATTTGTCATCTGTGAATTTTTAGCTTCAGTGATGTTGATTTTTTTTTTTTTTGTTAACTTTATTTGTTATAATAAACATGAAAATCTTATATACCCTGATACTCAAGATATCAGGGAATGTAAGATATTGAAATGGCTCCTAAATGCGTGTTTGAAATTGGAAAAAGAGGAAGAAACTGTTTGCTACTTTTATACATGGCAATAAAGATACCTCCTGGAAATTTATTCTTCTTTTTGGTTTTTTGGTTGATTATCCCTTGAGATCATCCTTACTAGTGAATAATTCTTTTGTTTTCTCGGGGAAATATTTGAAAGCAACAATTCTTCTGCAATCAATATCTTACGGTGCCTGTCATTTTATGTAATCGATTTGACTTAGCTCTTCTTGAAACTCTTTGATATCCATCTAGCATATAATAGTAACTGTTGTGGGAGAAAGGAAAAAGTTGCATAATGATTTAATGTAACTGCAGGATGATGGAATCTGGCTTACTTCCAGAAGAATTGGCAATGGAAGTTTATGAAAAGAAGCAGAAGAAAGGTTTGCAGTCCAAGTTCAGCTCTCCGGTGAAGGCAGCAACTGCAGTGAAGAGCAGCACTCGATCTGTAACAGTTAAGAAAACAGCATCCACCCCTGTGCCTTCTGTAAATAAGAAAACAGACTCTACAGTGAAGCAATCCAAGAAGCGGAAAGCGGAGGATGACACTGAGTCTGATGATGAGTTTATATTACCCAAAACAAAGAAAAGAAAAGCGGCTTAAACATTTGGTTATTGGCATGTGAGAAAATCTTAGCATTTGATTCAATACCATCACTTTCTGCTGAGACAAAACTTGTAATGTGATTGACAATGGTTTTATAATTTTGAATGAGATTGACCCATGATTCACAGGGAGTTTATTCTTAGATGGCCCTATGTACACTGTGTGTTGCTCGCTTTCTTGTCTCTTAATTGCAAGTTTTTGTTTGGGGAAATTACCTTTAATTAGGTTTGCGGATTTTAAAATATGAAAAATATTTTTCAATTTTAAAATATAATAAAACACTTCCTAAACATTAAGCATTAATTTAAGATAATGTTTTGATAAATTTTTTAGATTTTGAAGACGATGGTTTACATTTCGAAATTGATATTTTAATATTAAAATCAAGCTAAGAATATTGCTTCTTCTGTGTTTAAAGAGTGCGAAGGAGAGATATTTGGAGTCCATGTATTTCACCTCAAACCATGTACAATTACTCGTCTAAAATATCGAAGGAGAAATCCTCTATAGATATTTCACCCGCTTAAAAGATCATTTTATTCCTTAAATTTGAAAACTGTCCGAGAATACTCATAAACAATAAGGAATATAATATACATTATCCCCCCAATTCCGTTCTATTCTTTTCTAGTTTTTCAAGTAATTAGCAGTGAGAGTAGCCCAGAATGGAGAAGGTGTAAGTGTAAGACATGGGTAAAGTGAATTTTGAGAATAAGCTGTGAGGTCTGTATGGGTACGGTGATAGGATTGGAATACAGAAGAATCAAACTAATTTTGGGATGCGCTTTAAACAGGAATGCTGTAACAACCTTGTCTTTTTTACGACGCAAAACAAAAAAGCCTTTTTAAATTCAATTATGTTTTTGTTATTAATTATAATTTTATTTCCCAAAATTTAAAATACCGTCTTATCGTCACACAATTAATTCCCCTATCTTTTCGGTCAATTTCAAAGCAGCGTCGTAATTACGACCGTATCACGTTTGGTTATTCTGCATTACAAAATTAGTTACTTTCATTTTTCTTGATTGATTAACTGAATCTGTGTAATTATTTTCCCTAAGCAAATGATTTTTTAGTTCAATCCCGGTGATAATCTCCTTATATCACGCCTTAGCCCTGTCTTCACAATTTGAAATTTTTTACAGTTAATGAATTTATTTTGTTAAAAATTCTTCAATAAAATATCAAATCAAATAGTTAATTTAAAAGCGAAGTCATCCACTCTAACAACCGTATAACATTTTTTGAATAAATTATTAATACAGAAAATCCTACCTAAAGTTAAATAAGAATCAAATTCACAAAATAATCATTATTTTTTCAAATCTAAGAAAAAGAAATGATAATTTGAACAAAATGCGAGATTTTTGGTCGAATAAGAAAGGGAAAGTGAGTGAGTAATTATTATTATTTAAAACAAAAACAAAAAAAAACAAAAAGGCCTCCTAGACCCTTGTGCTTTGTTTGGATGAGAATTGGGAAACCGTAACACACAGCGTCGTCAAAATAACAGAAGCGGCTATCCAAATATAAACCCTAATAGGCCTCAATCTTTCCCTCCTTCCCTCCACGACACGTGTCAATTGATAAAACCTCGCCAAGAATTTTCGATTTTATTTTTATTATTATTTAATTAAACAGAGACCCTCTTCCTCTCCATCCCTCACCAACACATTACTCTTTTTTCTCTTTCTCATCGCTAAGCTATAATCCTCTCTCTCTCTCTATATTATCTGAGCACAGTACAAGTCCTCTGTTGCTGTTGGATATTTAGAGAAGGTTTCGATTGGAAGAGAGAAAGAGAAGGAACAGAGCATTGGCTATCGCTCGCGTTTTCCACCTCCACCATGTTAACTCCCGACGAGACTGAAGTTCTTGAAATCCTTTCTCAGTTGCCTCAACTAATCTTTGAATTTGAGGCTCGCCCTCCATTATCACTCACGTGGGGCTGCAAAAGGAGGAGATCTGCAATTGACGTTACCCCATCTCAATCTCGTCTCCGTCTCCGTCTACGACTGCCTTCTCAGAAAACACCATCGTCGTTTCATCCCGCTACTAACGGCGGTGGTGGCGGCGCCGGTCCTACGTCCAACACCGATAGTGTACCGGTGGTCAAGGCTGAGGCTTCTAGTCCGGCGACCCCTCTTTCGTTTTCGCCTAGTGAATCCGACGAGAAGCCCGTCGTTTTGAAAAAGAAAATCCCTCTGAAAAGGGTATGTTTTCCTTCTCTGTTTTCGTCTTTTCATCTCCTTCATTAATTCTTTTACTCTGCTCTCCTATGGTTTCTTCATGAGCCTTTTCTCCCCTTTTTACCATAATTTAACGGGATTTTGTCATCCCTGTATATTCGAATGTCAATTTTTTCTGAAACCTCGATATTTTCTATTTATATATAATTTACTTATGTTTCTCTGCTCCACCGCTCGTCGTCATCTAGTTTTTAAATTTTCGTCGTTCTTAAAACTAGCAGAAGAGAGCTGACTATTTGAAGAAGATAGAAGAATTAACGGAAAGCACACAATTGCTTCGAGGGGTAAGTCTTTTTTTTCCCTTATAATTTACTCTGGAGGGGGTAACAAACGTAGCAATTAGCAGTTGATTTTCCCTTTTTTAAAATTTTTTATCCCAAAATCTGTGCGGTATATAATCTTTTTGCTCACTGTTTGATCTGTAAAATTCAAACAGGAGGTAGATAATGTGACGCGTTATTATGACGATCTGAAAGCCTACAATTTGAAGTTGAAAGCACGGCGAGAAGAAGTAGTATATTCTTTTCCTTTCTTTTTTTTTCCCCCCTTCACAATTCCTTTTCCTCCGCTTGCATAATGCTTATCCCTCTCTCTCTCTTTGTTTTTTTTTTTTTTGGCTTTCTTTTTTCTAGGTTTTATGTTGCTTTATCGCTTTATCTGGCGTTGGTCTTAACCTTATCGAATTGCCATTTTTTTTCCATTTATATATTTTTACAGCTAAGTGTTGGCCCTAAAAGAGAGAGTCCCTGTATGGAAATCAGCTTGCAAATACTGGATACCTCAGTCAACTGCTCTTCCGTGGCTAAAAATCAAGATTCTGATCAGCTTCATCACCATGTACAGAGAGTCGTCGGTCAAATGAGCGAGTCTAGCCAACTAACGACGTCGTTTCCATCAACTAGTGTACCGAGCATGGCCAACAACATTAATATGGATCCGTTAGGAATTCCTGATCTGAACGTCTCTCTTGACGAGTCAATCCCGTTGGACCCCTCTCAATCGTTCGATCTTAGTATCCCTGACAAGCGTGTCATGGCCGCTCGAGCGAGGCAGAAGAGGATTCTGATTAATAGGGTCAAGAATATCATGGGAATCAATAAACCACGTAACTCTAATAGATGAAATTTCCCTTCTTTTTATTATTTTCTTTTTTAATTTTGAGGGTCTTACGTGGTAATTACTTGATGTAGAGGAAATTGTTATTTTTGACGATCTTGATTTTTGATAGGATTGCAACTCGCATGATTGTAGCCAAAAAAAAAAAAAGGAAAAGCCCTCTGCGGGATTTTTGTCAGATTTGTGATTTGCAAGAGATTTCAATGATATCTCAGGATATAATATATTGATATTTAAAATTTTGTTTCTTTTTTTTTAGAGAATTTGAATCTCCAAATATAATTTAGGTCTAATTAGAGATAATAACCAGTAGGGAATTATAATTTTCATCTTCAGACTTATATATATAGACACACACACTCACATTAATAGAAACAAAAATCAAAGTACATAGAAAAAAGGAGTCAAGGCAATGTGAGGTGTATGAGCAAAGTAAGGGTGCATCAAATCCTCTAGGAAGGTCAGTGGAAGTGACAAGGGCGGGTTCATGGCGAGCGTCCGAATTAGCTATATAATCAGCATGTGTGTCACGCTCTCTTTCTTTATGATAACTTTTTGGTGAATTTTGTTAATGCATTTACAAAAGTCACCGCCGGTTATATTATTATTTTTTTTTATTGTTTAAAAGGAAAGCATAATGTATTAAAATATGTTATTTGATGTTAATTTAAAATACGATGTTGTATTTATAGTTAAATTTTAATATTTTTAGATTTTATTTATAAGCTTGAAGTCATTTAATTATGAAAATGTTAACTTATTTCTCTTATATTATTATTTTAATATTTTTTTAAAAATATTAGTTTGTAAATTTGTCAACTTATTTTTGTAGTTTTTTATTTTTATAGTAATCTTTAAATTCTTAATTTTATCTATATTTTTATTTTATAAGTTGACATTTTTGGGGCTTTAGGAAATATCGAAAGTAGGGAAGGCAAATCAGCAAATTCAAAAGAGGTGTATGGTGTTGGGTTCGTAAATAAAATTTAAAATATATTATAATTAAAAATTAAATATAATAAATTGCTTTTTGTCAAAATATAATTAACATATTTCAATATGTTATTTTTTCATGTCATCTTTTTTAGTGTATTATGTGGTAATTACACAAATGCAATTACTTTTAAGGGTACACTATAGAATTTACTTAAATTTTGACTTGTGAAATTTAGTGAATAACAATTTTTATAGCATGATGTGTGAATTTGTTTACTTATAATTTGCTTATATGTAATTATAAAAATAAAATAAAAATTTTTGAATAATATTTAATAAAATGTTAAAATTATAAAATGTGTAAAATTTTTCACAGTTTAACAATATACTATGATTAGAGGTGAATAAAAATTAGGCAAAGCCGAGTTTTTGCTCATCCAACAGAGGATCTGTACTAAGCCTATATTTTTTGTCCAAACGTGCATGGTTTGTGACCAAACCGGTTCACATGAGCCACTTTTAAAATGTTATTTTTTTGTAATATTAATTTAAAATTCTGGACAGAAAAAATAGTGTGATTCGTTTTTAATAAATGAAATATCACATATTAATAGAAATGGCACATATTTAACGAAAAAAAAAGAAAATAATTATCTTCAAAATAATTATATTGACATTTAAAAAAAAAAAAAAAAAAAAGTTGCACTCCACTCACCTTAAATATAACTTGACTTGACCCAACATAATTAAAGATTAAATTGGATTACCAAATTTGACCAAATTATATTCACCCTTACTTATAATTAAATATATACACAAGATTTCACAGTCGAGTGGATATTATATTATTTGAACCCAAATTCAAATATCTGAACTATTTATAAAAAAATTATATTTAAACAAGTAAATTTTACTAATATTCTAAGACTTTGAATAATCAATTCCTCGTCCATAGATTTGACGGCGATTTTCGCGCCATAATCGTCAATGAGATTTCCACACTGAATGCATAAAAAAGTCGGTTTTATTAGTAATAATAATGATAAGTTCAACGAACAGTAATTAAAATTTGAGATGGGAAAGATTAGTATAGTTGAAATACACTACTAAAAATTTAATTACTACCACTAATCAAATTTGAATAAATAAATAATTTTTGTTTAAAAGTTAATTCGAGTATAATTTAAAATTAAATTAGATAATAAAATATAAATATCAATAATATTAAATTCTCTACATAATTGTCAAAAATCAACTCTCTTTTTTTTAAGGGAAAAATCAACTCAATTGGTTCTTGATAATTGGTATAAAGTTGGCAATTTTGTTTGGAATTCAAGCGCCACCAGTCAAAGCGTCTGCACATTAAATAAAATAATTCTAATCTATGTTCATTTTATTATTTAAAATTATAATGAAAAAGAGTGAGAGTCATTTATAAAATTCAATGATCTAGATTTTATTTATTATTTTTGTATAATTAGAATGTGATTATGTAAATTTTTAACGAGCTAAAATATAATTATAATAATGACATTTAAGTATTTTATTTTATCTCAAAATTCTAATTTAAAAATTTTAATAAGTTTAATTTTTAAATAACAAAAAAGAAATTTGAAGTCAGTTGTTCATTATTTCATTTTATCTCAAACAAAATTTTAAAACAGTCAATCAGTTATTGATTTTATCACTCTCTATCTATCTAAGTGTAGCCATATGTTCTTTTTATAAGTAGGGTCTAATTTGGCTTCATCAATTTCTCTAACCTCTGTCCTAAAATATATTAGAAACAAAGTAGATGTATTGTGAAAAATATGCAAATATATATATATATATATATATATATATATATATATATATATATATATATGCATGGTTGAATGGTTGAGTTGTTGAACTGTTGAGGCGTAAAATTTATGAAAATATGGGCATATTTGATTCTATTTTTTTATTTTCATGTTTTTTAGAATAATTTTGTGAAATTATTTTTTAAAACAGTTTTTAAAAATTAAAAAACTTAAAAACTTATTTGAACCTTTGTTTTAGAAACACGTTCAAAATTAAAAAAAATTTGCTTAAAAAATAATTTAAAACAAGTTTTAAAAACACTAAAACCTTATTTAGTATCATGAATTAATTTCAAAATGTGGAATTACAATTCTAATTCTAATTTTATAAAAATTGAAATTAATTTTGAATTTTAAATTATGTTTGAGCTATGTAAATAATTATAATATAAAATTGTAATTTGAAATTTAATTATAATTTTACTCTTTATATGCAAAATAAATATTTGTCCAATATATTGGTGTTACGTGATTTATATATATGTGCATGTATGCGTGTGTCTACGTACATATGTATGTGTGTATGTTATATAACAAATTCATCATATGTGTATTTATGTATGTGGGTGTACGTAAACCTATGTTTGTATGTGAATTTGCATGTATTTATATATGTAGGTATGTGTGCGTGTACATTAATGCTACATATACATTATATGTATTTATGTGTTTTAAATATATTTGATATATATGTATATATGTGCGTACTTGTATATACATGCATATATATATATATATATCTCTCTCTCTCTCTCTCTGAGTGTATATAATAATTTTATTATATATGTTTTTGTATTTGTTTATGTAAGTATGTTACATGTTTAGTATGTAGGAGTTTACATGGTGGTGCACATATGCATTTTAATCAAGTCAAATTAAACATTGTTTTTATTTAAAATCCAACAATGTATTATTTTTTAATATTAATTTATAATAAAATTTATTATGATAAATTTTTAAAATGTTAATTCTTTTAAATTTTAATTATTTTATATTTTAAATTGTACTTTTTATTTCATTATTTTCATTTTAAATCTTAATTTTTTTATTTTTCTTTAAAATTTATTTTTCTAAAAAAATTTTTTAAATAAAAATAATATGTGACTTGATCTAACTAGTTATTAAACAATTGAGTTAGATCTCAAAGTTTATTCAAACTAACCTACAACCCTATTTAAATATTTTTTAACATAATACCATTAATGAAGATAATTTTGAAAAAAAAAATCTAAAACTTATTCTTATTTTTTATTCTAAAAACGCTTTTCTATTTTGTTTTTTAATTTTTTTAGAACAATTGATAAAAAAACCAGATTACCAAACAAGTTTTTCTTTTCCTTACTTTTAAAAGCAAAAAACTATTTTTAGAAACAACATTTAAACAAGCCCTATATTTCTCGAATGCTTGTCAGAAACTTTCAGAAATTATAGTGTCTGTATTTTGTTTGGTTAAAATTGATGTTACAGTTCACATGTAATATTCAAAATTAATTATCGGTTTTGATAACTTTTGAAAATTAAAATCAACAAATTTTATTTTAGATTATAATAATTGTCTTTTGCAATTTAAATCAAGAGAACAAAAAATAAGTAAAAACTGAAAACATTCTTTTATAAGTGAATAAAGTATTCTTGGATCATATGCTGGATGATCTATTGTCCAGTTAATTTTTTTTTTTTAAATCTCATAAATTTTTTAAGCTTCTTCTTAATAGGACACCCGATCTATTATTGAGGATCAATAAATTTGTGCAATAACCAAAAAAAGTATAAAATTGATCCCCATTTTTGTTTTTACACTTTCTACAATTTAGTTTTTTAAAAATTAATCATAACAAATTAGTCATTTATAAATATAAATTTATACAAAATTAATTTTTTATAAATTTAAATTTAATACAAAATCAATTTATCTGTTTGAGGGGTTAATTTTGTATAAATAAGATGTTTAATAAACTAATTTGTCACTATTATTTATAAAGAATTAAATTGTTACAAAGTATATAAAAAGAAAACTAATTTAATACTTTTATCCTAATTATATTTTTGTACTTAATTTCAGTTAATCTCAAACATTAGATTCCCTCTCCCGATTGATTCGAAGTATTAATGCTTTGGTGGTCTATTTGGTGTGATATGTTGTTAGTGTTTATATTAGAAAATAAACTTCAAGCCTATAAAAATAAAAAAGACCAGATATTAACAAAGGAAAAAAGAATCGATTTTACAGTTTCATGTTATGAAACTGAAGCTCTAAAAATTGAAAATAAATAGTTACATGGAGTACAATTATTTCAAGCAAAGGTGGTGAACAATTAATGAGACTTTGGTTACTTACAGACTGTGTAGCGGGGGTCACCCCATTTTTTGTTGGTATAATGTTATATGCAATTTTTTATATTTTTTAGAATATAATAAGTATTGGATTAATTAATAATAATATATAATTTAATTTAAATTAAAATAATTATTTATAATAATTACATAAATATCATAATATTATTGAATAACCAAACTTTTGTGATATTAAAATTTAACAACAATATATCAAAGATACAATAAACTTTGTATGAATTTTCTTTTTGGTTCGGTCAAATAGGGTTCGAAACTCACCAATCAAAATTGTGATAATATAAGCCCAAAGGCCCTGTAATCAGAAGCTTGCGAGCCCATGACAAGTTGTGGGCCTTTATGCACCTATGAGGATTGAGGAAACCCTAAGGGCTGCGGTCATTTCGATTATAAAAAGCTGGTAAAGGCCGAAGTCTGATAGCAGAAGGCATTTGCATCACTTCTGCCTCACGCGCTGTTTTCGATTTCCCATGTCTCACATCAAATAATAATGATATTCTCCGACGCCTACTCACTCACTCTATGATTATTTTATATGCAAGTGGAAGAAACTTATGGTGATTGGTAAGCAAATGATGAGTTTCATTTGGGATTATGAGAAGCTCGTCTCTTTGCGAGCGATGTTTCCCTTCATACTTCCATGACTCTGATGCTTCTTTATCTTTTCTATTTTCTTTGATTCCTTAATGCCAATTTCTTCAGCTTAGTGGAAATTTTTTTCTATAATTTATATTTAATAATTTTGCTTTTGACTCGATTTGAAGGATCCGGCTTTATAACGCGAATATTTGGAGTGATTGAACCATAAAATCTTTGCAGTTAAGATCGCGCTCCTCTTTTTCAAGAGAAATTATTGTTAGCTGTTTGGAATTGGTTGAATTCATCCTTCTGGCTTCTGCTTTCCAGTTGCAAGCTAATCTCTTGTTTCCTTTTGTTTCATAAACATAGCGAGATTTCTGAAATAATCAGGGTGAGTGAGTAGGATCCCATTTGTAAAATCAATGAGAAAATGAAAAAAAAAAAAAAAAAATCATTATCCATCTGGAATATTTTTCAACATTAAAAAAGAACTATTTTACTGAAAATACTTGTGTTAGGCATCATAGTTATTTCAAAACCCCCTACGATCTGTATTTCAGTTTTATTAAAAGGATTTTTTAAAGATTTTTTTTTAAATATATATTTCTGTATTTAAAAATTTGTTTGGTTAAGTTTTGGAATATATAATAGAATTGCTAAATGAGCAAATCACAAGATTCTTAAATTTCGATTGTCTGAAATCAGTTAGTTACCGTGAGTTAAGATCCGAGCATTAAGAGAATTTGCGATGCAAATTTAAGATCACGGCAAATGGATCCTTAATATGTAGGAAGAGTAATTGTAAACTTGCTTATAAACATAAAATGAGATAAAACATCGACGGTATCTTCGCATATCTCTGTCACTTTGGGGAAAAGGGGAAGGTAGCTTGGTAGTTTTTTTTCTTATAAATGCTCAATTCCTGGTTGGGTCCTCTACCAAGTTCTCGTACATGATGCATATAATATGTTCTAAACAGCATAACTAGCCCATAAAAAACGGTAAAAGAGAACCAAACCCAGCCACACTTCTGATTACAACAAAGCCAATTGGAAGAAATTAAATGTTCTCATAAAGTTTGAATCGAACCATCATCTCGACTAAAAAAGAAGAAAAGTAAGAAAGCGAAAAAAAAAAAAAAACAGAACTATCACAAGTATTATCAAAGCATGGGATATATCATGAAGAGAAAAGTACTATATTTCAACGGAAAACGAGAAAAAATATAAGAAAAATAATACAGATAGATACACGAGGAGGAGCAAGATGTATCAGTTTAAAGTCGGCCAAGCCACTAACCCACATAATTGTCTTCAACACCCTCCTCATCATACTCATCTTCCTCATCCACCGTTGCATCTTGGTATTGTTGATACTCTGCTACAAGATCGTTCATATTGCTCTCTGCCTCTGTGAACTCCATCTCGTCCATTCCTTCCCCAGTGTACCAGTGCAAAAAGGCTTTGCGCCGGTACATCGCCCCGAACTGCTCGCTCACCCTCCTAAACATCTCCTGAATTGATGTAGAGTTCCCAATAAAAGTGGATGACATCTTCAAACTCTTGGGTGGAATATCACACACACTTGACTTCACATTGTTGGGAATCCACTCCACAAAGTATGATGAATTCTTGTTCTGCACGTTGATCATTTGTTCATCCACCTCTTTGGTGCTCATCTTTCCCCTGAACATTGCAGATGCCGTCAAGTATCGGCCATGGCGGGGATCAGCAGCGCACATCATATTTTTGGAGTCCCACATTTGCTGAGTCAGTTCCGGGACAGTGAGGGAGACGTATTGCTGAGACCCAAGAGACGTAAGAGGCGCAAATCCCACCATAAAGAAGTGAAGACGCGGGAATGGGATAAGATTGACAGCCAGCTTCCTGAGATCAGAGTTCAGTTGTCCAGGAAATCTCAAGCAACATGTGACCCCGCTCATAGTTACGGAAATCAGATGATTCAGATCACCAACTGCAATCAAACCATAAGCAATAAACGAGTTATTACTGATTAAATGCCTAATTTATCAGTTTAATCATGCTTTGGGGGATGGATACTCACAGCTTGGATTGCTAAGCTTAAGGGTCCTAAAGCAAATGTCATAGAGTGCTTCATTGTCAAGAACCATGCACTCATCTGCATTTTCCACCAGTTGGTGTACGGATAGAGTGGCATTGTATGGCTCCACAACAGTGTCAGAGACCTTGGGAGAAGGGAAAACAGAGAATGTGAGCATCATTCGGTCAGGATATTCTTCCCTAATCTTCGAGATCAACAGAGTCCCCATCCCAGACCCCGTTCCTCCTCCAAGCGAGTGACAAACTTGGAAACCTGACCAAGATATAGGCAAATATTTAATTACGTGCGATCTTAAAATCCAAAATGACAATTATGCTTTGTTCACAGATATAAGCGGACAAGTGGCAGGAATCAAACATTTCAAAACCAAATTTCCTGAAGCGACTTCGGAAGTTTGAGGCTTTGAGCCACATGGAGGCAATTAATAAAATCAGGATTTTCGCATAACAAGCATATGAACTCCAAGCGCCCCGTTAAGGAACTACAATTACATCGTGTTTTATAGCACGACTCAACAACAGAAGACATAATCTTTCTGACTATATATATAAGCAACGTTGCATACAGACTGCTGTGAGGAGTAGCTGTTCCATAATGGAGCAAGAGATCTGTTTCATGTATCCACCATTGCTTATCACAAATGCAGGTTTCCATACCATGTTGTTTCTAATTCTAGCTTTACATATACAGGTGAATACTACATTAAAGTTGTTTGTAACTAAATATCTATATTGGGATAAAACTTTAATATACTTCGTATATTTTTTGCGACAATTGATTTCATGTTTTGGCCAACGTCACTCCAAATTTGTAAAGTGATTTTAAAAAGAACAGGATCTGTCATTCTGAAGCCACAATTTCAGGGGATATTGATGCCAAGAGTCCTAACAATATCAAGTTTCTTAAATTTTACTGCTGAAATTTTGCTTACAAAAAAATATATATATAGCGCAACGTCCTTGCTGTGCAATCTGCAGAGCCTGTTTTGGCAATCAGAAGCAAAATAATTTTTGAAAAAAAGATATATTAATTGATTTATTTATTACTAATTTAATTATGCATCATTAGAGATAGAAACATAGTTACGTGGTCCCTCCCTGTCTCCGTAATAGACAATAAGAGGCCCTACCAACAGCTCAGCCTTGTCCAAATATGCATGACAAACGAAACAATCAAGTGGCTAAATGACACCTAGGGAAAAGGAAAATAATGATACCTAGCAATTATTGAAGTAGGAAGCAGACAAAAAAACAACCATGCTTAATCTCAGAGGCAGCGGATCCTCCAAATTTCGCAAAACAATTAATATTAAAGGAATTTCACATAACTAATAGTTTGAAATTAAAATTAATGACCACATGGGATTAAAATCGGAACTTTTGACAATATGTGATTAAAATTAAATTTTTAACCACAAGTTGTAATCAATTTTAATCCAACAATTTATTTAATTTAACGGCCAAAGTAGACCACCCAGACACCTCCTAGACCCTTTTTTTTTTTTTTTTTTTTCACTTTTATTCCCTAATAGGTGAAAAGATATTCGTTCTGGGAAAAGAAATCTAGAAAGAATCATGGTTACACAAAACAGAAAGACGGGTCTTAAAAAGCTATTTCATACTCCTATAGTCCTATGGTGGTATGCAACAGTTTGACCTTAGCTGGAGAAAAAGCAACTGTGCTCATATTCCAGAAAAACCAAATATTACACGAAGTTTATGGTATCGGCTTCTTTTATGAAGGTTTTGAACTTCAGCATGAACCACCTTGGCATTCTACGTGAAAAATGAAATGGGGTGCGATATGCGCAAAAAGAATGCATTAATCGGGTACCCAGTTTTAACGAAGTAAAATTGCAAAAACTAATCGATTAAGGATATGGATCAGATTATGATCTAAATCGGTGAACTCTTAGAATATTTCATTCGAACGTGCATTTAAATTAACCAAACACAAAAACCAATATAGTAATTTTGAGATTCGACGACCATAATTTTGCAGATGGAGCAAATAACAAGTAGAGAACTCTGCCAAATATATGAATAGGAGTAAACTCAAAAACTATATCGAGATCTAAATGAGCAGATTAACGCTGAAACTCGAGAGCTAAAGTACCTTGTAAGCAATCACAATTCTCAGCCTCTTTGCGAACTACGTCAAGAACTGAATCAATCAACTCAGCTCCTTCAGTATAATGACCTTTGGCCCAGTTGTTTCCAGCACCCGACTGTCCAAAGACAAAGTTATCGGGGCGAAAAATCTTTCCGTAGGGACCTGATCTGATGCTGTCCATGGTACCGGGTTCAAGATCCATGAGCACCGCCCTGGGAACATACCTGCCACCGGAGGCTTCATTGTAATAGACATTGATTCTCTCCAACTGAAGATCAGAATGACCTTGGCCGTTGTACTTGCCGGTGAAATCGATGCCGTGCTCGTCGCAGATGACCTCCCAGAACTTGGAGCCGATTTGGTTGCCGCATTGGCCGCCTTGGATGTGCAAGATCTCTCTCATGGTTAGGGTTCGAAAGAGGGAGATTAAGGGTTTTGGTTTGGAGGATATACAGAAATGGAATGAAATGAAAGGGTTCAAGAGAGGCCATGGATTTATGGAGGAGAAGGATGGAATTTCGAAGGATAGGATGGTAATAATGAAGGGCGGGATATTTTGTTTTCAACTGTGGCCTTCGTTGTTTTTTTGTTTTGTTTTGTTTTTTTTTTGAGCTCCAGACAGCCCAGAGTATAAGCCGCTAACCAACCCAGCGCATTATCGCTAGCTGTGTGCCTCGGCCTATCTGTACTTGCATACATTGCAGTGAATTTACTATAATTTTCAATCTCAATTATTTTCTTTTATACAATCAAGAAAATCTCATAATAAATTTTGCCTTGACAAGAAATAGTGCACAATTATTAGACTGAATTGAATGAAGAGATTATTTATTCAAATCAACGGTACCTATAATGATCGAATAAATCATATTTTGATCCTTAGCAGGAACTATACAGTTAATTTTTTTTACTCACCTTTAAAACTGAGTTGAATTATATTGATTTTTTTTTTTTTAATCTTCTTGGGTTCCTTTCGAATTTGATATATGAATTATAAAATTTTTTTAAAGTCAATAATATTAATTTTAGTATAGTATGAGTTTCTGATTTTACTCTAAATATGACAGTAAAGACTTTTAAATTAATGTTAAATTTTAACATGAAATAATAGTTTTTATTTTAACATGCTAGTAAAAAATAGTTGAATAACTTTAGCTTTTTATATGTGTGTGTGTGTGTGTAGTATATAAAGTTATTTTCATTGATAGAAAATAAAACAGATAAGGGATTTTTTCAATATATATGAATGCTTAATTTTAAACAACTCCTTCAATATAATAAAATAAATGAAGAAATTTTAAAAACTTGCAAGTCAAATATATATATATATATATATATATATAATTTAGTCTACTTAAGTAATTAATAACGTTTTTGTTATTATTGATAATAGGTTTTATAATATACTGAATTACTGGTAATTAGCTTGATAATATTACGTAGTTATCAACAATTAGAATATATTCTTATATTATTCTATATTTTATATTATTTATATTTTAATATATTCGAATTAATATTATTTAAATATTTAAATATTAAATATAGAATATAATATATTTATATATTAAAGACAGAATATAATATGCAAACGTTATTAAAATTTAAAATTGTTATTAAAACAATGAAAAGGCATTATTAATTACGCTGAAATGTTTTATGGCAAAAAAAAAATTACACTGAAATATTTAATGTCTTATAATTGTATCTAAATAAATTTTGTCAACACTGCCATTGTTTCATGTATATATGATTGATGATTATCAAAGTTTAAGGAATACAAAATCTTGTTATCTAGAATAGATCATCTCAAATTAAGATTAAAAAAAAAACACGCAACAAAAACAAAAGGTTGAAGATATAGAAATAAAGACAAACGCGAAGGATAAATGAAAGTCGGATAAAAGACTAAAAAATGAATGATACTGAAGAGAAAAGCTTGAAAAAAAAATTAATCAACTGAAGCTACATGGGTCTTACATGGGGCCCAATATCGCTTTAAAAAGTTTTTAACAAAAATATTATTTTGGTCTTCTACGCTTCATCTCATTTTCATTTTATTTGCCTTACTAGTTACTATTTTGAAAATCCAAATTAATCTCCCATTTAAGCTAAAGTTAAAAGGATAGTTGTAATTGTATATTATCTTATGATCTAGCTTCAATAATCAATTCACTTGCCTTACAAAGTTTTAAATAGTCAACTTAAATATTACCTAATTAAACAACCACATTTCTTGCCACTTACTGAGACTTATACTTTTAGTCCTTGCCAAACTTGTATTTATCTTACTACTATATTTGAAAGTCAAATAATTCAGAGTGGGAGTGTCACACCCCAAAATCTAAAATTGACCGGCATAAGCCTAAACCAACTAACTCACAATTCATTTAAAAACATTAAAGGAAGTAGGAAACATCCTATTGAAATTATCATATACTAACAGAGAGTTAGAGACTTCCACAAATCTCAAATTCTATAAAAATTTCGACAGAGTTTTTTGTATAATTAGAACCCCTGAAATTTCTAGTGTGTCTGTCAGCCCATATCAATCAACAATAAAGAAGGATCCACTCTCAATTTAAAACAAATACAACTAAACGAGGTGGGGTCTTATTTGTGGTCATCTAGATACATCCAAAGTATTTATACCATAAATCAGAATGAAAAATATACAAAAAATCTTGGGCCTCGTAGAAAAATACGAGGGTTTACCTATGACTCTATGTTTCATTCCCTGGTCTTGAGAATAGCTCTAACTGACTGTCTGAAACAATAAAAGTAAACAATTAGCATTCTAGAAAAACATAATAATGTAATGTAATCAAGAAGAAAAGAACGAAAAGATTAATTACACAATAGGCCTAGTAAAAGTAAGATTATCTTTGTACTAATTGAAAACAATTGTAAACGATATCCACGGTGAAACTTCATAAGCTGTCAAAGCTTGCATAAGCTTTGACTGCAAGCTTTGAAAAAACAATTAGCAAGAGTTTTTGTTCAACATTAAAGGTGATAAAACATTGAAAGCCATAAACAATAATTTATAGGTCTATCATGGGACATAAACTGTCTGCCATAGGACATAGCTCACCAAGTCATAACCATATTTTGAGACTTTAAAACAATATCTATGAGTGTAGAATACTACATGCTATCAAATATGTATGAGTTTTGTTAAAAAACATTTTAAAACCTTAATTTTAATATATAAAAAGATTGACTTGGAAATAATATGCTAGGGAAGACTATTAAGGATATGAAACAACGGTCATGGACTTTTGGCCCATGGATTATCATTATTGGTTGAGAGCATACAACTCTCGGGGTAATCAATATTGGTCAAGGGCACACAGCCCTTGGGATAATCACTATCAGTTGAGGACATATAGTCCTCGGGGTACATTAACCAAATGGTCGTGAGTCACAAGCTTACACTAAATCATTTGTCCTATAAAAGTCCTCCCTAAATTTAAGGAAACTATCGTACATGGGTTTTCTTATTTGATATCCACATGGTTAGTATCTAAATACTGGTATCAATTTAGACAATAAGCAATATTCTTTCTTTACAATTTATTTAACCCTACGTATGATCCCAGTTATTCTTAAGGAAAAGATTATGGTCCTTATAAAAGCAAGCTTTAATAAACAATATCAAATGAACTCTTCTCGTTAAAATGAGAAGTAGAAGTAAAATAATAGTAATATGAACTTAAGAGAAGTGTGCAAAAGGATTATTTAATAACAACTTGTGAATGTTATTGATGGTTCATCGGCAAGTATACCGAATCGTACAAGCAATATAGAGTGAGAGAGTATCATCCTACGAGGATTTTGGTTACCAAATACTAATTTCACTAATTTGATACTATTTAGACTATGGAAATTTGGGATAAAATAGAGCTTAATGTAGTTAAAAAGAAACACTAATAATAAAAAACAATTAGTTTGTATTTTTGGATGTTTAACAATAAAAGCAATTAAAACTACAAATAAGCACAAATTTTCAAAGAGGGCTAGGGATTTGACTTCACTTGACCTACTAATATATCCTAGAATCCTTACTTAACTAAGCTATATTATATAATTGATGGTTAAATTTCTAGAATTAATTAATAATCAATCCCTTAAAATATTAATACTCCTCTAATTAAATAAGATTTTCCAATCCCTTAGACAAACCCCAATTAGGAAGGGCTTTACAAAAAAATAATGAAATTTCACCACAACCACATAATCAACATCATCTATCCCTATATTAAGTCCAATTATGGTGTTTATCACATGAGCAAGTTCATATATAAATTTCCCAATTCTATACATGAACCTTAAATCAATCCATAAGTGGCCAAGTCAAAGGAAACATTAAAACCATGATAAACACTCAATCAATGGAAATAGAAACTTGTATTAAGCAAGAAAGATAAGAAAACATCATGCAAGTTAAGTTACATCTTCACCCTAACTAAAAGAGTTCAGCTATACCTAGTTAAAGAGCAAAAATGGAGGTAGAAGAAGATAAATTAAGCAAACTCCATGGTCTTCTTAGTCTTAAAATGACCTTGATGCTTTAAAATCCCTTAGAATTAATGTTCTTCCTTCTTCTCCTCCTTTCCTAGCTTACTTTCGACCTACCCCTTGCAGTTGTTGCCCTAGATGGTTAAAAAATTTTATTTATAGGTGAATCTTTGCACATGTTAAAAAAACAGTGAATGCATATGTATTACTTTGGATGTCTGGGCATTGCATGACCAGAATAAAAAACAAAGGTTACAGTGGATGCTCAAGCAATAGATTGAATTCTTGGGCAGTGGGTAGCCAGAATACACACAAAAAAGGTATCAGTGAATGCTCAGACATTGGTTTAGATGCTCAAGCATTAGACCAATAGAACACATTTCTTCAGAATTTCAAAATCCAAGTCTTTTCTTAAGCTTCCAAACCTAATATTTGCTAGTAAAACACTTAGATTTAGTGTACATAAGTCATGATAAGAGAGTTTACTAACTTGAAATTAAAATTACAATGCTACAAGCGGAAACTTGTAATTCAGATCACTTTTCTACATAAACAACTGCTTTTAAATAGGGAAATTGGGATTGAAATCAAAGTTATCAGCTATCTGCTCATGATGCATTACCTTTCATTTGGTAAAAGAAAATAAAATATATTCCTTTAAAAATCATTTTGGCTAAATTGAACATAGTTCACAAGTAGAACAAACTTATAATCGAAGCAACACTAGCATGAAAGTAAAAAAAAAAAAAAAACCATACAGATACATTATTTGATATAGTTAGAAATGTCATTGCTTACTTGGATGTCGTTAACTACTAGCTAATCTAACCCTCCTTAATTTGGGTTAAGATTATTCCATTACAAGATACCTACACAAATAAGAATAATAATAAAAAATTTAACTTTTCAACCACTAAAGGAGTTCAAGTTATTCTTTTCCTAAAATATATACACCTCTATATGCACACATCAGTGTTACAATTTGACTTTATCAACCATGACATATCAATTAAAATTTAAAACCTTCCTTTCTCATTTAACCATTACTTAATCTCAAATATTCAACCAAGGAACAATCCATAATTTATCAAAAGTCCAAGTTTAATATATTCATGTTTGTGCATTTATATTTCCCTAAAAGATATCATTTATGAACAATTATGGATTTCTAAACTCAACCTTAGGTAGTCTTGACACATAAAAGTCCCAAATATTATTCACAAATTAAAATTTCCTTGAGCTTCTCTCACTTGATTAATCTTCACTGCTATTCCACTTACTCTTAAAATATTAATTAGAGAAGTCAATGCACCTTAAGAACCCAACACGTTACCAGACTAATTTCAAAAAATTGAAGCTTGAAATCTCAACATTAAACTTGAACTTTAGAGGGAAAGACCAAAAATCATGTAAACATTAAAAGGCACATGAAGATTTTCAAGTTTAACTCACTAATGCATGTTAGAGTTAGAGAATTTTGGATTCCACTCATTATTTGAACCATAATGCAAACTTATGAGTAATTCACCAAATCTGAAGCAAATTTCATGCTATAATACATGAAATTATAGGGAAAAAGATGAAAATGAAGTGATGAATAGAAAACATGGAAAAAATGCAGAGAAAAATCATCAATCATGTTAAATTTTACCTCTTATTTCATAGCCAGCTTCAAAAGAATGAAAGAAAGGGATTGTCACCGAATCAAGTCTAGCTTTGGCCTTGACATCGTTGGAAATAGTTAAGGAAGGGTGGTAAATAATGAAGCTAGCATAAATGGTGGAGAACTGAAAAGGATCATAGCTGAAGGCTTCACACACATTAAAAGAGAAGAAATGTTAGAAAGGAAGAAAATTGTCAAGGGCAAAAATGTAATTTCCCATTGCTAAGGGACACGAGTTGCGAGAAAAAAAACACAAGGAAAGGGAAAGGTTGGGTTTGAACTATGGACGTCTACTTTAAGAGTGTTGAGCCTTTGCTACTAAACCAAACTTATTTTTAAGTTTTAACCACATTTAATTTATATTTACACAATTATTAAAATCTCCTATTTTCTTTTCTTTTTTTCTTCTCTTTTTTTTTTTTTATTAGCTTTAATTTCCATAAGTGTTATAAGGAGCTCTTCCTATTTTCTTTTAGTTCTTCCTTTTGAGGAATTACCTCAATCAAATGCTTATCTAGTTGGGTACATCATGAAACCTTCATAGTTTAACAAAAATAGGAGATACCTACAATGTGCACTATTTCTTAAAAATATGACTGTAAGGCTTCAATTTTAATAAACACGAGCTTTTAATTGTGTTCCTTGAACACTAAATACTTTTTCAATTTGAGTGTTCTCAAATAGGGAAATTTCATGACCCTTCTCAAGCCTTATTAAGTCGCTAAACCTTTTCCCATACGACCTACACTCATTCTATTGTTATTTCTATTTATACCTTTAAACCCACGTCAATAGGGTGATGTTATAATTCAAGAAAAGTTATCTTAATTACAATGAAATGGATACTAAGCATAATAGGTGTATCCACCCTTTGGGCTATGGTCATCATTACAATTGCCATGATACATTTTAAGGACTTATCAAGTATTATAATTTATCTCAATGAGAGTTGTCATTACTGATAATTGTTGGAATACAGGAGATGAGGTAATGAAATTAAGAAACATTATGTGTATACATATAATTATAAAACAAAGTTTTCTCTAATAGAAAGTATAGTTTATGCAACTATATTCACAAGATTGTTTATCATAATCCTACCTAAAAGTCCTATATTAAAATAATATATGAAAACTCATTACACATCAAAAGGCTTATACAACTAAATGTCTCTAACATCTCTATACCGATAAGGGTACAAGAAATATTATGACGTCTATTTATTTATCTCTTACTGATAACATATTACATTGTTAATACCAAACAGATAAGGTATATCCACTGCTAACACAATTTACCTAACAAAAATTAATTGAAATGGACACCTTTACCAAATAAACCAAAAACACCCTTATGATTGATTTCGCAATAAGTTAGCTCACAATCGCAAGGTGTTAATTGCCTAAGTAATCTTTATAGCTGGTGAAATACTTAATTATGCTTAAGAGTAAGAAATAAATGCTAATAATTTTTCATGGTGTGTTATTCAAAGGATGCATGATTAATTACTAAGATTTTAAAATTAGATTGGAATGTGTATAAAAATTTTCAACTTAAAATCTGGGGAGTACATATTGCAAATCGAGTTTAAAATGCTATAAAAATTCAAAAACTCATATCTTAGTTCTTCAAAAAAAATTAAAAAATTACTAATAAATAGTAAATAAAATTTTAATGAGGAAGCCAAAAATTTGGGACAAAATGGTCCCTATAAGTAAGCCCATGCACCCTCACGCACCTAGGGCATGAGTAGGCTTCATTTGGGACTACTATTCATCATCTCCTACCATTGGCTTATCATTTGACATAGTTTAATCTCTAGTTTAATACTTGTTAATTTCTTGATCGTTTTAAGGTCTATTTGGCATCAAAATGCTCAGAATTTTGAGATCTATCAAACCCCCCAAGGTGATTTTGAAAGGAAACACACCATTTTAGGGAATCTAGGATTGAAAATTTTGTGGTTTTTTGTGTTCAAGCTTTAATAGAGGTTGAGATGATTCCTTTGAGTTTTGGTTGTGGTTTGGGCATCATTTTACTTAGAGTTAGTGCAATTCACTCAGAGTTGGTGCATTTTGTTTATAAAGATTTCCTCCCTGTGTGATAATGAAGGCCAAAGATTTTTCTTCATCTTAGGGTGTGTTCAAGGCACCAATATACTTAAAATCTTTTGATCTTTAAAACCCATAAGGAAATTAAAGTGAAATCCCTCCATATTTTAGTATTTTATATTAAAAGTTTTGGGATTTCTTAAGCTCTGTCAGTGGTGAATCAAACATCATAAAGCTTGAAATTTCTTGTATAATGAAATCTGATTTCAAAGGACCATGTATTATTCCAAATATAATAAATAGATGTGAATAGTTAAAATCTAATAGATTCACACAAACATTACTAGAAATATTAAAATTAGTGATAGAAATTAAATTAAGATATTAGTAACAGATTAGTGATGACCAACTGAATGGTTAATTGTTTTTTGCTAAATCTTTAAACTGAATGATAAATGCACCTGATGTAGCTTTCCAAGAATATAAGGTAACTGTGCAATTTAAAATAGATTTGGATGAAATTGATAATTTTTATAGTGGGATGGGTGATAAGGTAGAAATATAAGTCCATGTAAAATTTTGAGCCAAGCTTTGACTCTGAGACAGAAAAGGAAGATGAAATTAGTGAGAACCATAATAATGAAATTGATGGTGACGTTGAAAGTGATAATGACACCAACAATATGTCAAATTCTTGATATGTCATAACACTTGGGTATGAAAATGTTATCATAGCTTCATTGCATTTAATTTAAATATCATGTAAAATCTTATATCCCTTTCGCAAGAAATTTCCCTTATTTTGCATCTTAAATTTATCTTTATAATTATAAATATTACAGGTATGCTAATAGGTAAAGGAAAAGCTAGATGATTGGGATCATTAAGAGGTGGAGGCACCAGAGTTGGGAAAAGTGGAAGTAATGAATTGAGACAACATCAATTGATAGGTCCTAGTCATAAAGCACCCATAAAGCAATCACCCATAGAGAATGATCGTCCAACATTAAATATCGACAATGAAGTTCAACTTGATAGTAATGATACTACATTAACTAATACTCAAGAAACTAATAGTCAAAGACAACAAAGCTGGTGTCAACCTTATAAATCTATATATGGACGCATGTACTTGGAACCATATCAGAGCTCATATGTATATCTATTAATTTTTTATTTCCTATTGTCTTGCTTATTAATTTATCATTGACACTTAATTTTTTCTTAGGTATCATCCGCACTAAGCTGTTCGTGATTTATCTAAAATAATGAAAAAGTATTCCATGGACCAAGTGGGATGACACACCACCTAAGGTGAAAGATCAGTGGTTTGGCAAGCTTAAGGTACACATTTTGGAAAGTAACCATTAACACTTGTTGTAAATATAAAGGGAAGCTAATTTGTTTTATTACACATTTAAATTGTAGAAAATATACATTTGGGAGGACAAATTTGATGTTAAGATACGAAGATTGTATGATAATGTTGTTGGGAAAAGGAGATTGAGAGGTGTCCTTTATTATACAAGGAAGACCTTTAAAGAAAAAGGAATTAAGCTTGCGTAGATGGACAGTAAGGATTGGGACATGCTTACACATACATGGTCACATTTAAATTACAAGAAGTTATCAGAGACCAATGCAAAGAATACGTTGAGCAATAAGGATGGACTTGGTCCATCACGCCACATTGGTGGATCACTACCTTACTCGGAACATAAGAGAAAATATGTATTAATTCCACACACATACTTACACAGGTTTCCATTTAAATTTTATTTCATTCAATCTACATGTTTAACCTATTTATATGACTGTAGGAAGAAGAAACTAGGAGAGAAGCCCACCTGTCACAAATATTCTTGATGACCCATAAGAAAAAGCGGACTTGAGACTTTATTGATTAGAAATAAAAAATACTATGGGTAAGACAAGTTTTTTTATACATGTGTTCTTTATGTATGATGCCTATGAAAATTTTATTGCATTAAAAGAGAGTTATAACACATATAACTTCACTGTAAATCAAGTGCTTTAAGAACCGTAGTTAATGTAAACTACTACTATTAAAACTGTCACAAGTAAAATGATATTTTGACATGGTTGTGTATAATTATGTATTATATATGTGCTTGCTTCCCTTGTCATGATTTGTCAGCCACATTGCTAATATTTTTTTGCCACACAACTTCTACTTTCTCTCACTATTCTCTTACCTCTTTTTTTATATATAGTTGATTTTAGTGCCTGTGTTTTTCTTGTTTAATATATGTTGCTATCTTTAACTCATAATTGTGTTTTTAAGGTAGCTTAATTGCCATTTTATGGGGCTTATAAGCTATTATTGGATAACTTACTAGTATATCATTTGTGCATGTTGGAATTTGGTTTCATGTTTTGTTTATGTATTTGATTGAATCATGGCAATATCTCAACTCATACATTTTGTCTTTTGGAAAACAAATTCCCTCTCCTTTGAATCAATTGAGTCATGGTGTTTTGTCTTTCAAAATCTGATTTTGAGTTATGTGACTAAGTAAAAACAATGTTGTACACATTTAATTCATTTTGAGTTTTTCTTTAATGTGAGAAGAAGTTTGAAAATGAAATGACAGAGTCCCTATGTGACACATCAAATGTTCTAAATGATGATAACCATGAAGAAATTGCAGGGAATAACACTACTAATCAAAAGATGTGTGTTTGAACCAAAGTGGTTAGTGATCTTACAAAGGGCTATGGCCTCAGATCTGAGGGTTCTATAATTTATACCGCTCATGTCTCTCATTCAACTGCATCACAATCCCTAACCCATGCAACTCCACTTAATCAATCTAGCCTTGAACAAATGGAGAAGATGTGTTAAAAGGTTGAAAATGAGAGACAACAAGCACAAAGAGAGATAGAAGAAATGCAAAAGGAATTACAAGACCTAAAGGCAATGGTACAACAACTACTTACCAATAGTGGGTTACCTCATCGTTCCCCAACATGTTAACATAAGGATCCATCTGTAAGCTCTAGCACAATGCCAAATAAATACAATTGACTATTTGTTGTCTTTCTACTTATTAAGTTATACTCTAGAATACTGATACCACTTTAGATGTTATTATTTAGAGTTATGAGAATGTTTCTTTGTCTTGTAATTTAAGATACTAGATTGACTTGATATTATCGTAATAATTTAAAAGTGTGTTACCAACTTATGTTTATATAAATTTTATGTAGCATAAAGTGTTCAGGTCCAAACAAGGAAATAAGGATTACACATAAAAAATAATACATTCAAAATAAGTATTACAATAGTGACCAATTAGTTACAGATAATCCATTACAAAAAAATGTGAAGGAAATCCATCAAGAATTAATGTCAAATGACCTGTCATTAAATAGTGACAGAGATCCCATCCGTCATTATGTAGTGACAGATAGTCTGTCACTAAATGAATAATGGTAGTCAACATTTAGTGACAGACAGGTGTAACTAATCCTGAGGCATTATCACTATTTAGTGACAAATATTATTCCTCAATTATATCAAAATTAGTGACATATGATTTAGTTTTAGTTACAAACTTATCCGTCACTAAATTTAGTGATGGATGATTTCCATCATCTGAGTTAATGACAAGTAAAAACACTTTGAATTTAGTGACGGACAAATCAACTCACTAAATTGAAAATTATGATGAACTTTAATGTTTAGTGACAAATTCGTCTGTCACTAATATTGAATTTTTTGGTAGTGAAATAAATAACCCTAGGCTTGGATACTATTTAAAAAAAATGTTTAGGAGATTCAATAAGATAGAAAACTTATCTGAAATGTTGATCTTCAATGCAATCACAAATTGAATAAGAGAGATTACAACCTACCTTACTCATATATTTTTTTCACGTACTAAGTAAAACAGAGAGAGAAGACTTTAACCCACATTTAGAAAAAATGGGGTTTAAAATAAAAAATATTTATTTAATTTCAAATTAACTACCCACTTCCTCAAGTATTTAGATTTATAATTGGATATTATAAATTGACTTATAAAAAATCTTCTTTTACTTTTTAGTCAGTAATATGAAAAGATAACTACTAATAAGCTTTAGGTTATAGATTGATGCCTTTATTCAATGTGTTTATGAATAATTCAATATATCACTAATTATTCACAATTAACTCATATCCAAATTAGTTGTTTAATTAATTAATCCAGTAAATTAAACTTATAATAAATTAATGCTAATCTACAATATTTTAAAAAGTATTTCAACAATTATATCCACAATAAAATTTTGATTTAAACCAAAAAAATTTAGCAGAGACAATTTTAATAGAGTGATTCTAAAAATATGACTATTTGCAACAAAACAACAATCCCTTAGTGAGGCGAAAATTCGAAAATTACAAAAAACGCAATCTTAGCTAGCCAAACCATAAGAATTAGCAAAGAACACCAAAACAGGGGAAAGAAAAAAGGGCAAGATCACAATCAATGCTGACTAATTTTGTTTTTCACTATTTATTTATGATTTTAATATAGAATCAAGATTATTAAACCCAAAAGAAGCATAACATTGATAAAAGCAAAATAAATAAGAACTTATCTAGGGAAGCATTTGTAAGCGCTTGACGATAAATAGAAAACTCAAAAAGTTTTGTTTATGATGGTGAGAAGAGGGTGCTCAGATTGTATATGAATGGAGGAGAAAGCTTGTCAACATGATAAAGATTGTAATAATGAGATTATTTGATCTCATCATCATTGCACCTCTTTCAAATTCAAGAAAACAGGAAAAAAAAGAAAGAAAGAAAGAAAAGAAAGCCACAAAGAAAGAGACATAGAAAGAAAAATAGAGTTGAAGCAGAAAGTCATGGCGGAGAACAGATGGGTCAACAGCTGCAAGGATGATTTTGTGTTGTAATGGCAGAAAAGAAGAAAATGAGAAGTTGTTAGACATTAGTTTTTTGTTGGTCTGATTTGGAATGAGAGTTTAAGTCAGATTTCAAGTCAATCTTCAATGAAGACATCTCTACATTTAATTGTCTAAGTCAGGTGTTGATAGCTGGTAATGTGACAAAACCAAAATGGGAGAGGTTCAACTCACTTGAGGGATCACTTTGGAATTTTGAAGGAGTTTGGGATGCAAATAAAAATGGGGGAGGAGTGAGGGACCAAAGTGAAATTTTTGTGAAAGGTTTTTCAGCCATAATACAGATCCTAAAAGTTAATCTCGCCTTTTAATTAATGGGTTTATCTCATCATGGTCCAGAAATGAGGGCCTTAGCCCATCTGGCTGCCCATACATCGCATTAATAAGGGATCAACTTGACCAAAATAGGACTCTTCTCATTAACGAACTAAGCAATCATAATCTCACATAATCATCGATTAGTCTAACTAGCCACTCATATCTAACTATCTCTAATCCAATCAAAACATCACATATGAATTAAGGTTACCGTTAACTTACTACTACAAGTAATTTATAAGGAATCGAGATTGGTTTTACATTCTATTATTATTTTCTTGTACTCTTAGTTATTAACTTAAATATTAGTTTCAATACCTGCTCTTCTAAATTGATATAAAGATTTATTAAAGAGATTCTAGAAGCGACACATGAGTTTTTATTAAATGGGATCCCTAATCATAATGTGCATGCATGGAACATCTGGCTACGTATGCATGCAAGTTAATAACAAAGTCCCATTACTATTTTTGTTTGAATTTACGAAAAAATGTGTTAACTTGTAAAAGTAGACATTACTCCTTTGATGATGTATCATGTTGTTTTATTTTTGGACAAAAAATCAATCAAATAAATTTTAGTATATCGTGTGTGTGTGTGTATATATATATATACACACACTATTTTCAAGTTTAATAAATTTATATTTTTTCATATTGACATCCAAAACTTTAAGAATGACCTTTTCCCCTCATATATATATATATATATATATATATAGTTTCATTTCAATTATTAATTCTTCTAAACTTCATTCGCATTAAGTCAAATTGTATGAATTTATACAAATGTAATTAACTTTTATCAAATTTTTAGTATATATATTGTATTGTATAAATTTATACAGTTAAATTTCATTAATTTTATTTAATACTATTTATCACTATATTATTAATTAAAATTTTATTTTAATGAGATGTAATTGTATAATAAATAAATAGTAAAGGACGAACCCTTCATCTTGGTACATATGCATGCGATGAGGCGGAGATAAGACTATTAAGGCCTGAAGCCGGTCAAATAAGAGAGTCCACGCGTGCCACGTTGCTGGTAGATCGGGTTTTACTCGCTCATTTGTTTCATTCTCTCGCCACATTCACACGTGGCACCGAAGCATACAAAAATCGTCGCCGCTACACGTATCTCAACTAACCAAACCCCACTATATATTATAACAACCTTCCTCACTGCCCGCTCATCACTATCTCACACTCTTACTCTATTCCATTTACATTTCTCTTGATCCCAATTCTCACTCATTTGCCATGGCCAACCCTAGGGTTTTCTTTGACATCTCCATCGGCGGATCCCCCGCTGGCCGCATCGTTATGGAACTCTACGCCGACACCACGCCGCGCACTGCCGAGAACTTTCGGGCCCTTTGCACCGGCGAGAAGGGGACTGGTCGTAGTGGGAAGCCCCTGCACTACAAGGGCTCCACTTTCCACCGTGTCATCCCCGGCTTCATGTGCCAGGGTGGGGATTTCACAGCCGGTAACGGCACCGGTGGAGAATCCATCTACGGATCCAAATTCGAAGATGAGAATTTCATCAAGAAGCACACTGGTCCCGGAGTTCTGTCCATGGCCAATGCTGGCCCTGGCACCAATGGATCTCAGTTCTTCATGTGTACGGCCAAGACGGAGTGGCTTGATGGCAAACACGTGGTGTTTGGGCAAATCGTGGAGGGCATGGATGTGGTGAAGGCGATTGAGGCCGTGGGATCTTCCTCCGGCAGAACCTCTAAGGCCGTTGTCATCGCCGACTGCGGCCAGCTTTCTTGAACCTCACTCCCATCTCTCTCTGTCTTTTCTATTCCTGTCATTAGGTTTTGCTGCTTTCGGAATTAAATAAGTTTCTCATGTCACTTCATTTTGATCTTGGCCTAGCTTAGGATTTAGGATTACGAGCCAGACATAAAAAGCTGGCGCTTCCTCCTTCATATAGTACGTAGTTATGCAATGGATGAAGGCAAAATGTTTCATTAATCATCGGATAAATTAATTTTTTAGGTGCCAGAGATAGTTTAAATTCATATTATTGTTTCACAAGTTAATGTTGGTGGGCTGGCTTTTGTGTTTGCTTGCATGATTTGTAGTTTGCTGAACAGTACTATATATCAAAATGATTTCATTTTCGACAAAAGAAAATAACGTTAGATGCTGCAAATGGTTTAGCTTGGCTAGCATCCATCAAAACCTTTCAAGATGCCTTTTTATTTTTTATTTTTATTTTTTCATAAGAGATGCCTTTTATTTTTATTTTGTTAAGAAGGCAATTGTAGTTTAAAACTAAACAGTAACCATAATCATACATGTGTCACAATGTTATTGAACAATACGTTATAATTGAAAAATAAAGCAATAAAAATATAAAAAAATTTATTTAAAATTTTTTCTTTTAATAACATTTTGTTATTAATTAGTTTATTTCAAGTTTTTTTTTTGGTAGATAATATCATGTTCGTTACTAGATGCTGTCATGAACTCCTGGCTATAGGGTAGTTATCATTCAAAAACAAATATCTCAGGTTTAAAATTTAACTTGCATGATAATAATATTCTCCAAGTTTATTATGATGTATTTAGTTATTTCAATAAATTCATATTTATTACATTATGAAAAATATTTTAAATAATTTTATTTGCAACAACGTACGACATAAAGATCCTAAATGTGCTGTAGTTTTGATTGTATTGAAAGATTTCTTTTTTTTTTTTTCAAGGGACACATTGTATCAGAGTGATAATTTTCCGTTCATTTATAGAAGCGACATAATGCCGGCTTATGGCATTTGTTTCGGAATTCAATCAAAGGAGGGGGGGGGGGGGGGTGAACTCCGAGAGGCCCAAAGCTAATAATCAAAGCCCATTCTTGTTCATCTAAAACCAATAAAATGAATTAGTCCAAAATATGATGGCAATGCAAAAATAAATGAAGGAATTTATGATTCTTTTCTATTAACTAAACTCTCAAATTTTTATTCTTTCAAATTAAAGGGTTTGAGATGAAATGAAATGACCAAATAATGTAATTACTATGTTCCTTTTTGGCTGAAAAATGTATTATAATTCATATTATTTATAAGTGTATCATCATAAAAATAATTTATAAGTCATTTAATTCTATTAATGATTAGGGGTGATTATGGGTTGTGTTGGGTTGGGTTGGTTTTTGATAAGTCTCGAGACTTAACACAACTTGGTATGACTTGATAAATGATTAAACAACATCAAGTTTAATCGGCTTATTTTCAAATTTTTTATTTATGAAAAAAATTTAATTATTAACAATAGTTATTAAAAATAAACAATAAATAGAGAATAAGATTTGAAGGTGAAAAAATATATATAATGATAAAAAAAAATTAAGATTTGAAAATAATTAATATATTAAAAATTTATTATGAATAATTAATATATATAATGATAAAAAAAAATTAAGATTTGAAAATAATTAATATATTAAAAATTTATTATGAATAGAAAATAAGTTAAATTTAATTATGGAACTTTAAAAATAAAAATATAACCTAGCAAAGTAGTGAATAAATTTGAGACTTGGTCCAACCTAATAAATTTGCAATTTTTGTTAATTTAAACTTGGTCCAATATATTTGGGCTGAACCTAATTAATCAGACTACCTAATTATATGGCTCTTTAATAATAAAATGACAGTGTCATATTTGGTGCACTCAAAGTGCACTTAGTTATATATTATAATTATGTCCTTATATTATAATTAAATGTACTGTTACACTTAAAATTATGAACACACCAAATATTTATGCTAAAATGACACATAATAACTTATTTAAATCAATCATTGTTATTTAGTTTCATTCTATTTTATTATCTCGTAATTTTCTAAACATAACCTCAAAATGTGTTTAGATACATGGCAAACAATAGAATGACAAGAACTGAAAGATTCAAAAAGGTTTGAACCATTATTTATCAGGCCTTTTTTTGTTTTTAGCAATGGTAGAATGAATTAAGAAATGAGTAACCTTAATATCTTTTCTTGTTATCCATAGCACAAATCTTTTGACCTTCCGAATTGTACGGGTTAAAATAAAATAAAATGGATAGGTGATACAATCAAAAGTATATCTTTTTCGGTTGAAAACTGATTAGAATCATATTTAATTATAAGACTAATATTATGAAGAAAAAAAAATTTATAATCGATTTCATATTCATTCTTTTTTTTCTTTTTAACTTTTAAATAACAGAACTCATTACCATTTAATTATTTATTATTTTCTAAACAGCCAAATAGCATATAACTTTAGTAATAGTAACCGTCTAAAAGTATCAACCCTCAGTTAACTAAAGATTAAAATATAATTTATCAAACTCATTTAAAATACAAAAAATGATTTACTCACTTTTTTTTAATAATCGCACGTCGCAAAATAAATAAACAAATATGAGGGATCTTAAAGGGGGAGATAAACGTGGTAAATTTGTAAAATGACAAAAACTTTATTTTGGTCCTCACCCATAACTCATTTTTTATGTTGGTCCCTCACTTAGTCAAAAATCCAAATTGGTCCTCCACTCAAGGCATGGTTAACCAAGTTAGCTCCTCTATTAAATTTCCATCCAAAAAATGCTGATTCGGAGGTTAAGTGCTAATGTGTACTATTGTCTTTTGGGTTGGAAATAAATTTTACCTAGTGGACTCCACATCATCAGCTAACCTAGCATGCATTTTTTTTTTTCCAAATATGATAGGATTAACTTAGGAGAGGCAAGGGTTTCTTCGCACAACATAGCCATCGTCCCTCCAATATCGACACTTTTGGAGCAACCACCTAAACCCACCGGTCGTCAAAGCAAAATCCATTGTCTGTCAGAGTAGAAGCAACCGTTGGCGTCTGTTCTTCCAATCGCTCTGGGTAGACTATTATGTTCTTCCAATCTGGTCAAATCAGTTATCCCAGTTGCACCAGGTAGCAAAAAATTGGATGGTTGAATCTGCTCTTCCAGTCGAATATGTTTTCTTCTTTTAGTCTGCGGAGGTAACATATAAGTGTGTACATGGTAGGACCATTTTTTTGTTAGAAAGGGGCACAGTGAAGAATAAAAAAATTCATAGTCAGGGCCAAGTTCTATTTAATTACTGTTGTGTGCGCATGGTGGGGTATATTATATTGTAAATGGTAGTTTAATCAGTGTATTGTAATCCCAAAGCATTCTAGGTTGAAGAAAATATGTTGGGTTAGGAGAAAATTTTGCAACACTAGTAGAAGCGTTGAAGAAAATTCTGCAACACCAAAATTCTGAGTTGAAGAAAATATGTTAGTCAGTTTAATGTTTTTTTTTTTTTTTTGGGTTCTAAGAGTTGAAGCGTTTTTGGACTATGTTTAAGGTCAATTTTATCTAACAATTTTGAAGACCCATTCTGTTACATTGACACAATATATGTAAGATTGTATTTTTAGAGTACCAGAAAAATTAAACCAAATTGTTATCTCTTCTTTTCTGACATAACCATTTTACTTTGTTGTTCATATTGTCATAATTTGTGGGCCCTGTTCATGATCTTCCATTTGGTTTCCCACCATATATATATTCTCAAAATACATTCCACCTTTCTTTTCAATTCACATCAGATTGGGTTTTTCTTCTTTTTCACCCTCTTCTCCTCTCTAGTGAATTATATCATGAACAAAAATGGATATAGGGATGAAAAATCATGCTGCTATTTGGTGTTACTGTAAACAAGCTGCTACATACCAAATTAATATAATTCTTTTAGCATTATGATCTTTCTACTCTATTCTTAATTGCATGTATTTTATTTTGTATAAGTTGTACTTATTTTCTTCTTCAATATTTCATTGCATGGGTTGAGTGGACATCTTTGAACATATCAAGAACTAGATTAGTTTGTTGTTGTGATATATATACTGGGACCACGAGACTTTGTACTACGAAATATGTGTTAAGAAAAATATGTTAAATAATTAATTTAATTTTTTATCGCAATTATATATCATGTTTATATTCTAACAACTTATCATGTTAATATGATGCCTTAGTTAGATGTTTAAAGAAAGTGAATATAAGTGCAATGTGTTTATAGGTACATAGATATTATACCCATGCAAGAGGAGAGCCGTGAACAAGCATCAGACACTGCAGTTCCCTGTGAAATGGATGAGCAGTACTATTTAGGGGAACTCTTTAGTGACATAGAGGACGAAGAAGAGAATTGGGGTCTAAGCGCATGAAGGCAATAGTTTGATTTTTAAGTTTAGGGTACCATGTACATCATACTGTATTGAACTTTGATTTTAAAGCTTTGTGTTTTGAGATGATTTCAGGAGATTCCATGTTGGTACTCATTTTGTTTTTGTGATAACAGTACTACTAAATTATATTATATATATATATATATATCCACCCATATGTGTGTCCTTCATTGCTTATTAAAATTATTCTTAAGGAGGGATTTATAATGAAATCCCAAAACCACCAGTTTAAGAAAATATTGATTACTTGAACTTGGATCATATAATGGAAAATATTGGAGCTAAGAATTAATCCCTCATATTGAGTTTCTAATTGCTTTACGTAAATATGTATTAATACTAGAGAAAAAAGTTCTGAAACTACTAAAAAGAAAAAAAGTAATATAATATACTACTCATGAGCATCTAAAAGGCATAGAACAATCTTTGGGTAAGTCACTATTAAGTAACTTATGAATTAAATTCACAACTAAATTTATTAAATAAACTTAGTATCAAATAATCATCCAACCATTTTAGAGGCTAATGATTTAGAAGTTGATAAACTTCTTTTATTTGAAGCTCTCCACAATCTCCCTCAAGCTCACTTCCAATGGCATAAATTCTATTCCTAAGTTCTTTGACTTTCTTTGGAAACCTGATACTTTGGCATGTAGGGCTTATCCTCCTCGCACTTATCAAGTTTATAGAGATACCAAGACAGGGAATTAGCAAAATTCAAACATAAATTATATAAATACCCAAATATGGGAGGCGTAAAAGTACAAAATATTTGGGTCACAAAATATGATTAAGGATTATAATCAAAAGCAATTATCAAGTCTGAGGAACGGGTCATCATTTAACAATTTTAAAGCAATTCATCTACTTAAAAGGAGGTCACTGAGTGAATCTCACTAGTTTGTGCAACATCTTTCACATTGATCCATCTTAAACTAAAATTTGGAAATGTTTGTGCACCTACATCAAACCAAGCATGGGGGATTACCTATAAGGAGCAACACTACAATTCTTGTCCAGGGCCAAAATGAGAGTATATTTAACAGACATTTAGGCCAACAAATTTTTCTCAAACACAACTAAATTAAATCTTTTCCAATTCATCTCCTGCAGCAAATTTAATATTCAACATTTTTCATTTCACCAATAACATAGAAATCAATCTCATATTTGTATAGAGATTTAGACATACACAAAGTGTTCATAAAAAAAGTGGAATCGGGATCAGAACGTATGTACAAAAGTGAAATTTCAAGAAAATAAATACTTTTAACCTCCAAGTCAGCATTGTTTGGATTGAAATTTAACAGAGGGAGGATCAGTTTAGATTTTTGAATGTGATCAGTTTAGATTTTTGATTGAGTGAGGGACCAAAGTGAAGAATGAGTTATGAGTGGGGGACCAAAATGAGATTTTTGTCTTTGTAAAATTGGCGTATTTGAGTATGGACAAGGATGGGAAAAATCCGCACATCAGGTAGGCGGGACTTGGTATTCCTGCGCTGCGCTTTCACGTTTTTCTCTTTCATACGCTGTACATGACAGGGAAGGAAGCCAAGAGTCGTCGGTTGGCACATTTCTCTGTCATTTGAGTCAAGACTTCATGCCACGAAATTTCCTTTCCTTCTCGTTTGCGCGTTTTTTTTTTTTGTCTATTTGCTTTTTAATTCAATTAATTAGCCACAAATGCAATCTTTTGAATATCAGCACTTCACCCACCATTTAGTCAAAGCTGACAATCGTATTTACCCTGCTATTCGCCTTCCTTCTTTTTTTTTTTTTTTTTTTTTCAGTGGGTCAATTCTTATGTTCTCATTATCTATACTGATATGATCGTCGTTTTCCGTTCTTCTACTTTGGTTTTGGGATTGGACTTGGATACTCTCTGTAATTAGGTATATTCTGAATCTTCTTGGACGCCGTCGTGATTACTAAATTCTTCAATCCAAGCAGCTTGGGTTTGCTAGCTAGGGTTTTCTTTGGCAGCTTTTTTGGATTAACGGGGATAAAAAGAGAAAGAAGAATTATATACAATTATTTCAAACCCAGCTCAGCCAAGCCAAACGCTTGCATTTAGATTCAGCTAATTATTATTATTATTACTGTTATTTCAGTTTCGCTTTTCTATTTTCCTGGAGCCATACCTTCCCCTGCAAAATTTCCATCACGTGCCAACTAGTATAGAAGCTGAATTTGTGCAGTCACTGAATTTTTCATCATCTCAGAGCCCCTTAGGTCAACAATGGGAGCGGTTTGTTCAGCTGGGACGGTTGAGAGAAACGAAGAATTTGGAAGGAAGACTATGCGGTTTTCTGGGAAGCTTAAGAAGGGAAATAGCTTTATTAATCGGAATGGAGATTCCTCTTTAGGTTCCAGCAAAATTGATCATGGGAAAAAACAAAAGAAGAGAGACCCTGATGAGCTACAGTCGTCGTTTTCCAGTGAACTGAGGTCATTGACTCCGACTCAAACAGGGGCATGGAAGGTACGTTTCATTTAGTGGTCGTCGTGGGTGGGCTGTGATATGTGGTTACGAAATGCATATTATCATTGCTAGCCAATATTTTCTTAGAATTTATACAAAGCACGTTATTTTTCACTATGTAACTGGCTTAACTTGGATTATTACGGTTAAAAATTGATAAAAAAAAAAAAAAAAGGTCTCTAAACAGGGCATTCGGACTTATATTTTGAAACACCTTGTAGAATAGAGGAGTTGGATGTAGAAAGAAACTGCAGGATACAGCTTGTAAGTTGCAGTATAATTGATCAACCATCAACATATCAGAAGCTCTAACAACTCCAATGATAAAAGATCCTCACCAGTTGACGGTTGATGCAATTAATTGTTATTTCAAATGTAGCTTATTAATTTATTTCACTTATAGGGGTGAAGTTTTAATGTGATGCAGTTGCTGCTACATCCTATCCATGGATTATTGAATTTGGGACCCCATTAGTTACCCTGGAAATAATTCATAAGTGCCTGCGTTACTCTTTCTCAATTCAATCCGTAGTCTGCTCATTTCTCAGATTTGAGGAAGTGGTTGCGACCTGAATTTGTAACTGCCATGAGCAAATTTTTTTTTTTCAGTTCCTCAGGGGGCCTATCAGATTATGTGATCGAACCTCTGCCTTCAGATTTCATTGTTCTCTCTTTTTGATGTATAAAGTTTCTTCATTTCATAGGTCACCCAGAGAGGCTCCTTTTTGGGAAGAGCAAGTGAGAGGGCAGTAGAAGTTCTTGACTCGCTTGGAAGTAGCATGCCAAAATTGAACACTAGTACTGGGTTTACCTCCAACATGGCTTCTAGAGGGAATAAAATATCAATATTGGCATTTGAAGTAGCTAATACAATAACCAAAGGAGCAATTTTGTTTCAATCACTTTCAGAAGAAAACATTCAGATCCTTAAAGAAGAGATTTTACAATCTGAAGGGTTGCAACACTTAGTTTCGGCTGATATGAAGGAGTTACTAAGTCTTGCTGAAGCTGACAAAAGGTTATTGCTTGTTCTGAGAATAGTATTCTTTTTCTAAGAGCTTAAATTGCATTAGTGCCTTGGATGCAATTTTATTTTTTTTCCTCTTTTTGTGTTCTATTTCTCTGACTTTTGGGGGAATTCTTAGGGAAGAATTTAATGTCTTCTCACGAGAAGTAGCTAGATTTGGTGATGCATGTAAAGACCCTCAGTGGCACAACCTGGACCAATATTTCTCAAGGTGGGTTTGCTTTTGTATGATAACTTATGAGAGGTTAACTACTGGTAATTCAATAATGACTATGAACATTTCAGACTACATTTGGATATTTTGGGCGACAAACAACCTAGGGCTGAGGCAGAAAAGACAATGCAGGAGTTGACCACTCTAGCTCAGCATACTGCTGTAAGCTCATTCTAGTTTAAAATAAAGTTTTGCTTCTACTTTTTATCACCTTGTAGAATTGATGATTGAACAAAGCCACTTTCGTCATTTTGGTTTTCCTGCATGTATACTGTTTGTTTCTAAGCTCTTTTGAGGCATGGTAGAGAGCTTTAATCAATTTCTTGAAGTGTTTGGCCCTCTTAATATTGTTTTCTGCTTTTGCCATTAACCAGTAGTTCCTTCTTGAAAGAACTAACTTTCTCCATTCTGTGTAGGAATTATACCATGAATTGAATGCTTTTGACCGTTTTGAACAAGATTATCGGCAAAAGGTTAAGGAAATGGAGTCCTTAAATCTTCCTCTGAAAGGTTGGAAACAAAAATATAGTTTCCTGCATATCTTTTTCCCAACTTTCTTATACTTTTTCTGTTGATGGTTTTGATCTTATTTTAAGAGTATTTTTTAACAGTATGGTGAGATGAAATTTATGCTGTAACCATACTATCTTGAATCAAAAGGCACAATATTAACAGGTCACCTTCTATGTATTCGTAGGGGAGAGCCTCACAATTTTTCAGAGTGAGCTCAAGCATCAAAAAAAGATTGTGAGGAGCTTGAAAAACAAGTCTCTGTGGTCTCGAAATTTGGAGGAGGTAGATTTTTAACCTTATAATAGTTTTGGAAATTTATAGGCAGTAATAGTTCCTAATTTTGCAGCTATCATTTGTTGAATAAAGTAATCCCCTGCATTTCCTGATCTAAATTAAAAATTTCTGATATTTTATATCTGTTTTGGAAGTGAATTTGTAATGCCTATGGATTTCACAAGAGCAGACTTATTCTACTGAATATTCATGTTGCAGATAGTTGAAAAGCTCGTTGATATGGTTGCCTATATGCATCAAGCAATTTCTGAGTTACTCGGAAATTATGGTATGAGAGCACATCTAATATGCATCTTCATGTAAACATGGAATTAAATAGATTTCCCATCCCTCTACTGAAAAGCCTAGTTAGATTAGGTTATGTAGTTTGAACTTGCTTTGATAAGCTGCCTCCTCTTGGTATGGCATGATTCTTTGTAAAGATAATATACAGACTATTTTAGGCTATATAAAATCTCTTCATGTTATCTTGAAACACCAGTATCCTCTCTGTTTGAGCTTTCATGAAATGAGAAGGAAACTCCTGGGGAAAAAGAACTAGTTGCTACTTCTGTAAAATTTCTTACTGGAGGTTCACTATAGAAATTGGGTTTATTACCTCTCACTTTTGGACAAAAACAATGTAATACTGCATGTATGCCATTTGGTTTGGCATGCTGATCAATGAACTTTGAGCAATCCATAACAAAATCAACTGAAGTCCTACACAAACAACCCATATTCTGTCTACGCAAACTGTCTTTTATGAAATTCCATCAATCTACTAACCATCATGGACATCTCATGGAAACATCTGGATATCTATCTTTTGAAATTAGGTTCATCTTATTATTAGTATTCTAAAGTTATATTGAAAATGTAATTTTATGGCAGGTACATCACTTGCAGCTGTCAATAATAGTAAGGGCCCTCAAAGACTTGGTGATGCTGGTCTTGCACTGCACTATGCTAATATTATCAGTCAGATAAATATGATTGTAAGTTTTGGAGGGAAAAAACAAATGGGTTCTTTTACTCCACATTGTCATGTTAATATTGTTCATAGAAACCTTAATAAAAAGTTTATTTCTATTAGGCATCTCGCTCAACCTCTATTCCGCCTAATATAAGGGACACATTATATCATGCGTTACCTAACAATATTAAGTCTTCTCTTCCATCTCGGTTGCAATTTCTGGATGCCAAGAAGGAGGTAATTCCTCTCAAATCTGATTCATATGTTGTTGTTCCTTTTTTTTTTAATTCGCGTATTTGATTCTTTTGTGGTATTTGCTTCATGAAAGAATTTTATATCCTGTTTTCTATGCTAATTGGCAATTATCTGTAGATCTCCATTGCTCAGTTCAGGGCTGAAATTGATAAAACTCTTCAATGGCTTGTTCCACTTGCCACAAATACGACCAAGTAAGACATGGAGGATGTTTGTTTGAGAAATCCTGAATTTTCTTTCTACTTGTTCACTTTTCTTTTTTTAAATTTGAAAAAGAAAAGGGTGGTCTATGCTTGCTTTAATTTGCATATGCTTTTCTTGGGCTGCTGTTGCTGCAGAGCACATCAAGGTTTTGGATGGGTTGGCGAATGGGCAAATAAAAGGTTAGTCATAAGCCCTTGAGCTCTGTGATTAAGATTGTGAGATCAACTTTGGTAATTATATTTTGTTATCATGTACAGTAATGACTTTGGGGATGATACAGCCAAAGAAAGTAACCTGATTCGCCTCCAGACACTTCACTATGCTGATAAACAGAAGATAGATGTTCACATTCTAGAATTATTGGCGCTGATTCACCAGTTGATTAGCTTTGGAAGACACAGACATGATGCTGTGAAGCCGATGCCTACTCGATCTCCTCCTAAGGGACTTGATTTTCAGTCGAAAATGCAGCAGTGGGTATCTTTAGACGATGGCAGGAAACTATTGGGAATTAAACTATCTGAAGAGGATAGGAATTTATTAGAGGAGGTGATGGCGAGTAGAAGGACCCCAGGAGTTAGCAGAAGCGAAGATTTAGCGTTGGCCAGGAAAAAAGAAGGTTTATGCAGAGGTTGGCGCTCTAGCAAGAGTGTTGGAAGTTCACCCAGTAAGGACTTGGGTGACAGACTGCGCTTGGACCACCGAAGCTCTAATATTTTGGATATTATTGATGGCTTAAAATATTGAAAGCTTTCCTCTTCATCTCTTAGTAGTCAATTTCTCTCTAGCCTCTTTTTTTTTTTTTTTTTTTTTCTTTTCAAATGAAATTCTTTCAAGTTAATATTGGTCATTCCTGTATAGGTATATATATACAAGTAGCATATCTATCAATGTCCAGATCATTTTTTCTGGGAGAATAGTTGAATTGGTGATAATGAAATTCTACATTCAGTGCCGCTGATTCAAATCCAGAGAAACCACCTTTCGGACCTGAACATTGAGATTCCGTGTAAGAGGTGGAAGTATAGGTGCATTGCCCTATTATGCATGGTTCATTTCCTTTGCAAAATTTTGACCAACTTCCTCATAATAGCTATATTTGCATCGAAGTTTTTCACGTTCCCATTTTCCTGCAAGACACCCCAGCGCATAAAGATAACATTTATCCGGGTGGAGGTTCAAGATGATACTTGCATCCATCCTCTAGGTTGTGCACGTGTATTTTGCATTGAAAAACATCTCTTTCAATAATTTTTTTTCTTCATTCAGCATCAATTATTTATTTTTTCTACAACATCCCTTTTTCTGCAAAAACAATGAACAACAATAGAACAAAGCGAAAATTATACTATTAGACCCTATGATTTAATTTTTAATTTGACCTCTATAATTTGGAATTTTATAATTGAATCTTTTTGGTGTGCAAATGTTTCAATTTAAATTTAACATTTTAAGAGTAATGAAATAATCAAATGATAGATTCAAGAAAAAGCACAGAGTGGTCCTTGCATTATATTTTTAAAATTTTAATTTTTATATTTAATTTTATCTTATATTATTGATTTAATTCTTTAATTTATTAAAATTTTTTTCTTAAATTATAAAATTTATTTCTCTATAAAAATTTTTGCTTATTTAAAATTAAATATTAAATTTGCCGTTAAAAATAAGATATAATTAATTATACGACAAAATTGACGTTCACCTTTGCTTTGAATCCTAGGGTACTAAAAAGGCATACACTCTTTCTTCTTCTTTTTTTTTATTATTATTACTATTATTATGATGCCACGTTTTTCTACCCTAAGTGTCAGTGTAAGTATTTCGTCCACTCACCCTCTCTGTCATTTTTTTTCATTTTCTTTATAGACTTGGGAAACGTGAAGGTCCTAAACCACACATAATTGAAGGTTTCTTAATTGACATGCTAAAGTGAAAATAATAAATAACACAGATTATGAGCTGCAATTTTTATTTACCCAAATATTTAAAACAGACTTTTGTTTTATTATATCGCGTCTCCCGTGACTCACAATGAAATTATTTCGTGTGCTACAAAAATCAGATGGGGGGGATGGGGGGCATGAGCCCATCCATTTCATTTACTGGGGCATTTCCAATATGGGAAGAGGGCACCCCCTTACCCGTTCCCCTTTTTAATTAATATTTAAATAAACAATAATATTTATTAAATTAAGTTTTGTTAAAATATATTTATAAATTTTAAATTCTATTTATTTATTAAATACCTTCATTTTATTTTGTATGAAAATATTTATTCAATAAATTTTTTTTAAAAATGATAATAAAAATATAATAACTTCTTTTATTTCTTTATTCTTATCAAATGAGTGTTAAAAAAACCTCAAATCGTGATAGAGAAACAAATATCTGTGCTACTAATTATTAAGCCATTTTTATACCATATACAATAATATTCTTCTATTTGACAATATACTATATTCAATTCAAATTTTTATTGTCTTAGTTTTATTATTAATTGAAAATTTGTTATGATAAATGATAACTATAACAAAAATAATTGAATGAATTATTAGTAACAAAATTATTGTTAATGTGTACACGCATTAAAGTAAGAGTATTGGCATAAATATAGATGAACTATAATACTAAATTTAGTGTTGGCCTCTTATCTATTTTTAAGTAAGGCGTAAGAATTGATATTGACTATATATAGTCAATGAATGAAAAGAAAAAATTAATATTATTATTTTTAATAAAAAATTATAATTATTCTAAATTATGATTTTCAAAGTCTCACTACTAATTCAAGTTTTTTTCTCTCATTTTGCTGTTTACTTATTCATAATATTGTATCACCGCTACAACCAACTTAATTATAAGATTAATAATATTTTTTTTTTCTGTTCGAAGAATTATTAGCATTCAGTCATTTATATGCGTTTTTTTAAAATTTTTTGGTGATCAATAGTTGTTGGGGGTGAGGTGACCGTAATCATTAGGATTTAATTTTAATTGCTTAATTAATTTTAAAAATATTTTTATAATATACTAAAAATAATTAAAGTTCACTGTCTCTTTCTGAATTTTAATGTAATCACATTGACATTTACTATAGTTTTAAAATATACATTTTCTTTATATGAAATAGAAATAGTTAAGCCACATTTTAGTTAAATTTTAATTTTTTAAATTTAAACATCCTCAATTAGATTAAATGCACATTTTTTAACTAAAAAAAAAATCTTCTTTAGATCTCGAAACTGAAAAAAGTTGGCCAATGATAAGAAAATTTACTATTTACGTAGCAACATTTCAATTAGTGTTATTAACTTAAATGCAGTCCATGAATTTGGGAATGGTGGTTTGAAATTTAATATACTTTTAACCATTTTCATATTTTTGAGTCCAATTTCTTGAAAAGGAAATGGATTCTTAAAAACAAATAAAATAATTTGTTATTTTTTTCATACAATCGACCCCATGACATTAACATTATTGTCTTAAATGCAGTCCATAAATTTAGGGATTGTGCTTTGAAATTTAATATCACTTATAACCGTTTCATTGAGTCTTCCTAAAAGGAAAATGAAATATATTTTTAGCTGATAAATTAATAATTAAGTGGTTACAAATTTTTACTCAAGTGATATTTAAATTTGTGTAATTAAAATAAAATATAAATATAGTAAATTCATTTTTAAACATAATGGTTTGAATTACATTATATGGTGATAAAATGTGAATTACAAATAGACATATATCCGGACAACTGTTTGAAAATATATTATCCTAAAAACAAATAAAATAATTCTCAACTATATAAACGCACAAATTTAACGTTCTCTTTCACTATGCATGTACAGTATATCCTACTTCTCCTCGTCAAACCCAGATTTGGAAGAAGGCTGCAGACGACGCCAGAACGAGAGAGAATCAACATAATCTACGTTGATCACGCTGGCAAGAGAAAATTAATATTCGAATTCAATATAAGCTGCATCAATCATGCTCCCTTACTTGCTCCATCACTTCCTTCTCGACAATGGACCAAGAAGCCTACCATCTGCCGGCTCCTCCGCTAGTGTGTCTTGCTCCATTCCCTTCCTCCGGCCTCCGCCTCTGCAGCTGCTTTGTCCCCCCAATAACCCCTCTCTCATCAACCAGACAGCTTGCTTGGCTCTCCCCTCAGGAATCACTGGTTCACTCGGAAGAAGCCAGTCCATTCCGCACCATTGGGGGTGGCTTGACCCCAGACCAAGCCCCTGCTTGGGAGCTCTTCACTCCTGTACAAATGTTCCTCATGGTCGTCGTCATTGGCGTTGCAGTAGCGAAATCGAAGAAAAGCCAGCAGAACAAGAAATCCGTCGAACTCAGGGTCCGTTTATCGTTTTTCATATTTTGATTGATGTAAATAATGTAATTGGGTTATAGGGTCCGTTTCAGTAATGTTTCCTTTAATTATTATATGCTTGTTTAGATCCAATACTGGACGTACTATCACTCTGCAGATAAAATGAAAAACATGTCCTATGAGCTCCTCTGTTCTTGGTGGCTCAGGGTCAGGGATGAGATTTATGAATCTGCCACTCTGGCTTGAACGATATCAATTCCTGTAACTAGTTTCTGTGGGTGTTACAAGTACCACCATGAAAGGTTGATATGCTTGCAATTTTGGGTACTAGGACACTGTTTGGTAGTTTCCGTCTTGCTAATTCTGCGCTGACTCAAGGGAACCTTAATGCCATTAGATAACTCAATAATGAACTTGGATTTGATAATGCCTGTGGCTATGGATGGATAGAGAATCTATTATTTGATCAAGCTTTTGTCTGAATCCTAAAACATAATCATGACTAGGTCCTGTTTTTGTGTAGTTTATTAAGAGAAGTGGGTTTGGGAATATAGAGCTTTCCGATCATGTGGGTCCCTATTCTAGGCATATTAGAGCTAGTTTGGTAGACTAATGTGACAAAAGCTACTAATCACCCAATGTAAGACCCTCAATTATTCTTCTCCCAGCTAAACAAATACCTTCCCATTTCATTTGAGTTGAGTGGGAGATGTGGGGACTGAGTTTTTCTAATTTTGCCTACTGATACTAGACAATAATATAAAAGTCATACTTATGTTGTTCTGTCGGTGGGCCCTGTATACTCTTCACATTTTTTTTAATTTTGTTTATATGCTTGACCCATTTTTAATCCATGATTGTCGTCATCTCTGGATTTCATCATTTTTGTGACTATCTATCAGGATCAAGTGCTATCGAGAATGCATGAGAAGCTTGATAATCTTTGCAAAAAGGTGAATAATAAGAACTAACGGCAATGAAAATGTCAATGCCATTGAATGAAACTTGTGGCTTTGATAAAGCTGATCGTCGTTCTTGGCATAATGACAAACACTCTGACTTAGGGGGTTGACGGTAAGAACTCATATCCTAGTGCAATTATTTCTCAAGTGGTTGGTTGCATTTCGAAATATGGTGGCTCTGGCCCAATGGCCATCTAATAGTTGTTTTTATTATTATTATTTTTAAATAGCTGAAAGTAATAACTATGCAATCAACATGACTTATATCAATCGTTGGCTTTCTTAACAGGATATCTCTCTATCCAGAGGAACTGACTCGCTATATAAAATGTCCTTATCTAATGGAAAGCGTAGATTGCCTTATATGATTGGCATAGAGCAGGTTTGAATAACACATATAGTCTTACATCCTCTGTTTTATTTTCATGAACTTTTCAAAAATCTTGTTGAAGTAGTTCCTCCCTGAACATTTTCATTTCTTGTTTCTCGTAAATTGTGTTCATTAAATTTGGATCAGTATCTTAAGTTGAAATTGCTTTATGAAACTGTTATTTTTAATAGACTTTGCAATAATTGATTAAGTATGTTGTTAAACTTAGGTGAGTAGTTAATTCTTTTTTTTTTTTTTTTAAGTTTTTCCTATCATATCTTATAGTTGCTGAAAATCCCCTTTTTAATCCATTTGATTACATGGTGGCACCCTTATCATGTGTTGTGCTGTTCACAGTTGAACAGTTTGACTTTAGAACAAGATTTCTATGATCTTAAGAGGGATCGTGAAGAGAAGGATGCCAAAGTAAAGAAGCTAACCAAGGGGGCTTACTTCTTTTTATTTACATTTCATTCTTGTAAGTTGCAACTTTTGTTCCTGTTGTTGGACTAACCCATTTATGGCATCTGCTACTATTCAAAATAGCGAGTTGCTGAATTGGAAGAGAATATACGTAGGAAGAAAACGTCAATTATGAGATTAATGAAGGTGTTAGGGGTTCAAAAACAAAAGGTAAGATGAAGTTAGATATTTCGATATAACAATTAGCAACATTTCTGGTATAGCATAATATTAAACTAAACCTGGGATTGAAGCAAGAAGGTATTACACTTTGATCAAAGTCTGAGAGCACACTGCACAACCAGAAGCATTTGTATCGTGTGAATTGAACTTGCTTCTAAGATAGTTGATTAACAATTGATTGTTGGTTGTGCAGCTTTCAAGACTTCGTGACCCTCATTATCTGCTTGTGACTCAAATGGTGGCCAGTTTATGCACGTGAGAGGTAAGCCCATGTATAATATGTAGTAACGCAGGTACTTCAAGGCCAAATCAATTCTTAGTACGTGGGGACTTGAACAAGGGTAGAAGATGATCTTCTAGTGGAACCAAGAGTGTAACTGGCTAGAATTGATGGGCACTGCAAAGATCACTGTTATAGGAATCTCTGCCCTTAATTGTACATTGTCTATATCTATATAATTTTGAATATCAACATTGTGTGTATCATCAATACTTGGATGTCGAATAGTGGATGACTTAAAACAGTACAGGATTGAGTGTTTTTATAAATTGATAGTTGCTTGGGGCCTCCTTCGTTCGACACTGTATCAATGTCTCTCTTGTATATCATTGTGAGAGAATTGAACTTAATATTATAAAAATAAATATCTTTTTTCTAACTCCTCTTTTCACATGATTTTATACCAACTTACTTGATTTGTCTATTTTAATGTCAACCCTATTTTGGGTGAAGGTGATACTGCCAAGCTCAAAATCCAGGTTAGTCATGGCTATATGCTCACCTCTGAAAAATTGGACACCTATTTCTTCTAATGAATTGTTCACCATGGCATTTTATTGTTTCGGTTATTCAATCGTGTGTATTTTACCTAAAACACGTTATGAAATGATGAAATACAGATAAAGATAGACAAGGAAAAGAAAATTCTTTCCATTCGGGACAGAGGTATTGGTGTGACAAAGGAGGATTTAATAAAGAATTTGGGGACAACAGCAAAATCTGGAACTTCAGGTACATATGTTGTAGTTATGCTTTGTAAATCATCATTCATTGTAAGCTATGAAAGATGTTAATTGGAACTATTTATCCATGCAGCATTCGTGGAAAAAATGCAGACAAGTGGAGATCTCAATCTTATTGGGCAGTTTGGAGTTGGCTTCTACTCTGTGTATCTCGTTGCTGACTACGTTGAAGTCATTAGCAAGCATAATGATGATAAGCAGTAAGTCTTTTAGACTTTATATTGATTAGATCGTCATTCTTGAAAGTAATTTCTATTCTTGGACCTCCAATGTGGCAATCTGATAAGAAAATTTGTCGTTCAGGTACGTATGGGAATCTAAAGCTGATGGAGCATTTGCTATTTCGGAAGACACATGGAATGAACCATTAGGACGTGGAACTGAGATTAGGTTACATCTCAGAGATGAGGCTGGGGAGTACTCGGAGGAAAACAAGCTGAAAGTACGCACAGATTAGATGGCTTACATTAATTATTCAACTATAACATATCATTTTGTTTCTAAATTTTTCTGTGAACAAGAATACCCTGCAAATTTTTAAACATTAATGGATAAAACAAGTAAGAACAATATGCATTGTGCATTTACAGCGAGGTGATAAAATAAGGCTCTGCCCATAGTTGAAGATTGGAAACAGAAGTGTCTTTATGTGGCTAAATTTGTTTCATCCTTTAGTTTTTCGTTTATCTTTATATTGTGCTTCTGACCCGTGCAATTACAGCAAGGGGATACTACATAACTTAATGCTCTGCCCATTGTTGCAAATTGGAAATAGAGGTGTCTTTCTGGGGCTAAATTTGTTTCGTCCTTTACTTCTTTGTAAATCTTTATGATTGTGCTTCAGACCTGCCCATCTCAAGTGGTCTTCGTGCCACAACCTTCACTAAGGAAATATTAATTGTTATTATATTTTTTATGGAAAAAATATTCATTTATTTTTTTATTTTCCAAACTTTTAGATAGGTCCTTCAGCACTTTGTTATGGCTGTTATTAAAGATTATGGTATTTATTATTCTAAGGGTGATTCCCTTCGCTAAGTGAAATTTGAGGTTTCTTAGGATAAATAGCTGAACTTGTTTTGATTCTTTCCCCCGCACAGGAATTGGTGAAGAAGTACTCTGAATTTATCAACTTCCCTATCTATATTTGGGCAAGCAAGGAAGTTGATGTCGAGGTTCCTGCTGATGAAGACGAGTCTAGTGATGAAGAGGAATCATCATGTAAGTATCATTGACAAACTCAGTGGGTAGTTTTTCTCTTTTGTTCTTCATTCATCAAGAAACTGTTCTATTGTATGTCCTTGAAGAAGTTGTGTGTATCTGCAGAATTAGTGTGTCTTTCTTATCTTATTTTACTCCATTCACAGCTGAAAGCAGCTCTTCTGAGGAAGAAAGTGAAGTTGACGATGCTGAGAAGAGTGAAGATGAAGAGAAAAAGTCTAAGACAAAGAAGGTGAAGGAAACAACTTATGAGTGGGAACTCTTGAATGATGTCAAAGCTATATGGCTGCGGAATCCAAAGGATGTTACAGATGAAGATTACAACCAATTCTCCACTCTCTGGCTAAGGTATATATATGTATATTAGCATCTTTATCAGTTACGGTATCCTTAATGTTTAATATGAAGGGTTTTTCCTTACAGTGAAGTATGTTTATATCTGTAATGTGGATTTATGTATTCTGCAGGATTTTAGCGATGATAAACCTTTAGCTTGGATTCACTTTACTGCAGAAGGTGATGTTGAGTTCAAGGCAGTCTTGTTTGTGCCACCTAGGGCTCCTCATGATTTATAAGAGAGTTATTATAACACCAACAAGTCCAACTTGAAGTTGTACGTTAGACGAGTATTTATTTCAGATGAATTTGACGAACTGTTGCCAAAATACCTAAGCTTTTTGAAGGTACTCAAGAGTGTGTTTTGTTGTCGCGGCTTGTATATATTATGAGGTTCATAATGTTTTCATTTTGCTAATTCTCATATGTTTTAACTTTGGGAGCAGGGTCTTGTTGATTCTGACACGTTGCCACTTAATGTATCACGAGAAATGCTTCAAAAACACAGTAGTCTTAAGACAATCAAGAAGAAACTCATCAGGAAAGCACTAGATATGATCCGTAGGATTGCGGATGAGGATCCTGATGAATCCACTGACAAAGACAAGAAAGGTATGGTATAATAACTGTTACTTCTGTGAGTGCCAATCTTATACTCTCTTTCTTTTGTAATTCTCAGATTTTACAGCTCTTATATGTATCACTTCTAGAGTGATAGGCTTGTTGACTGTTCTTCAAAAGTTTGGGCAGTGGATATTCTCTCTAACGATTAAAAGCAGCTCAAATTTATTGATGAGTGGTTTCAACAACTTCTATTAATTGATTTGCTGTTCCACCGATTTTGACTATTGATGTAGATGAAAAGTCCCCTGACAATGAAGAGAAAAGAGGTCAATATACTAAGTTCTGGAATGAGTTTGGAAAGTCTATCAAACTTGGTATCGTTGAGGATGCTACCAACAGAAATCATTTGGCAAAACTTCTTAGATTTGAGAGGTAACGTTCTTCCTTATAATAAACTGCTTTGGAGCGTGCATTTCGTGACTCTTGATATTCTTTCCCCTCTTCATGACTTGATACTGTGATTGATGCTTGAATTTTTACAGCACTAAGTCCGATGTTAAATTGACTTCTCTAGATCAGTACATCTCTAGAATGAAACCTGGTCAGAAGGATATCTTTTACCTAACTGGAACCAGCAAAGAACAATTGGAAAAATCTCCATTCCTTGAGCGGCTTACGAAGAAAAATTATGAGGTGCAGTTAAAAATCTCTTTCTGTTAATGTTATTTCTTTTTGCTGTAATAGTTTTTGACATTTCCTACTCCTTCCTGATATGGACCACACATGTCTTTCTATTCTGGTTAGTAATTATGACGATTTCATCTCTTCTAATTTTTTGTTTCTTTTTCAAACCGCTACAGGTTATTTTCCTCACAGATCCAGTTGATGAATGCTTGATGCAATACTTGATGGATTACAAAGACAAAAAGTTCCAGAATGTGTCCAAGGAGGGTTTGAAGATTGGGAAGGATGCAAAAGATAAAGAATTGAAGGAATCTTTCAAGGATCTTACCAAGTGGTGGAAGAATGCCCTCTCCAGTGAGAATGTTGATGATGTGAAGATATCCAACCGATTGGATAACGCACCTTGTGTAGTCGTGACATCAAAATATGGTTGGAGTGCCAACATGGAGAAGATCATGCAGTCTCAAACTTTGTCAGATGCTAGCAAGCAAGCTTACATGCGTGGCAAGAGGGTTCTTGAGATCAATCGTAGACACCCTATTATCAAAGAGCTCCGGGAGAGAGTAGTAAAGGACCCCGAGGTACATTTTTGGAGTTGAATTTTTCCTGTTTAATTTTTACCTTGCGTGTGAACTTGGAAATATAAAAGATATCAACATTTTGAGATTGAGAGAGGACAAAAAAGGAAAAAAAAAAAAAATTACCGTTCTTGTTTGGCATAGAAGTGTTGGGCTCAATTTTATGTGAGTTCTTCCATGGAAGCGCAAGTCTCTACAACGTTTCTTAATAGGTTTCTAGATTATTTTATTTCTCTTTTTAATCCCCACACCCTTTCAAATTTTTTATGTGCTGCATGATTGATTGTGTATCCAATTATTTGTGCCGTTGGTTATACAAAAGCCTGGCTTGCGATGACTCTATACTTTGAGAATTGAGGCATTAAGTCTGTTCTGGAGTTTATTTCGGTATTTGCCCCTGCTAGAAACTGATTCCTTTTCTTTGCACCTCTAGTTTTCTTCAACAGAATTAAGTTTTCTTTATTGACAATCGGCTTTTGCATTTTCAGGATGAGAGTGTGAAGCAAACTGCAAAGCTGATGTACCAGATTGCACTCTTCGAAAGTGGCTTCTTGCTAAATGACCCCAAAGATTTTGCTTCCCGAATTTATGACTCAGTCAAGTCTAGCTTAGACATCAGTCCTGACACGGGTTGAAGAGGAAGATGATGCTGAAGAAGTTGAGGCTGAAAGTGAAGTAAAACAAGATGCTTCTACTCCGAAGGCTGAAGGTGATGCTACAAATGATAATGCCGCTGATGTCAGGGATGAGTTGTAGATTGGCAAGGAGGGACACTTCTCTCCTTACTGTTTTCGTATTTCCTTTTTCTTTGCTATCTTGTGTTTTAGTTTTCTGAGTAGCTTTCCAGGCTTCAGCTTGAGCTTTGATGCCTTTAAAATTGGTGAAGGAATACATTAGTTGTAGCTTACTGTGATCATACTATATAATCCATGGAATTTTGCGCTAGCATTAAGTAAATTAGTTCCGAAATTGATGTGCAATTTGTCTTTTCTTTTTCAAAAATAAAAATAAAAATTAATGATCAGGAATCCCTTTCCTCCCTGGTTAATTGTGGCCTTCATGACCTAGGGAAAAATGAAAAGAAGGCCACCTCAGTCCTTAAGCAAAGCTGCGTCTCTAGTGGCGCGTTATCAATCTTAAAATCCCTCTCATTTTACATCATCGGGGGAGGGATATATTATTGCTTAGTGTTACCGAGTAGTTATCCCATAAAAGAGACCTATTTATAATAACCTTGGGCTGTATATCATTTGTTATGCATGTTCTCGCATCTGAAGCTGCTGTTTGTCACGTGACGCATAAAAGAAAGTTGGCTTATTAAACCCTTTTTGAGATAGAAAAGAAAGGGACAAATTTTGAAGGAAAAATGAGTAAGTTTCTTGCATGACGATGTGATTTTTGTAGTTTCTACATTACCTTGAAGCTTGAGGTTACCATCTGAAAGTAGGAAGAACTTGCGGGGACAGAATATTGCGAGAACGGAGGAGAAGGGATGATGAAAAGTGGGAAATATGATACAAAATATATAATACGATGTTATGTGGTGTGAGTGAGGGAGAGATGTCGAATATGATGAGGAAAGCAGTAAGGAAGGGGGCGCTTTAGACAAGATATAAATGGAACGTGTAGTCGGTGTACAACGTAGTAATACTGAACGTCGTAAAGATATAAAAGAGTCAAAGTCAAACGCTGAAAGCCAACGGAGGATGAAGAAGTTGGATTAAGAGAGAGGGATGAGACTATGAAGAACATGAAGTTTAGGATCAAAATGGGGCCAAGGGGAAGCTAAAATATGTGCGACCTCACCACCCCATCTGATTCAGTTTTTTGGATATCTTTCTTTCTCTAAGGGGTGGTGCAGGGGCGCTTCAAGCTAAAGTTAGTCGGGGACCAGCTTTTCTATAATGCCTAAGGGATTCCTTTCTTCTTCTCTTTTTCAGTTTTTTTATCTCTCTTTAAGTAAGAAATCCGGATTAGATTACCAACTGTTTTACCCTTTTGTATTGATCTACTGTAATTCTCATTCGACGCTGGATTCTATATGATTCAACGTGGGTTTGAACAGCACTAATCATTATTGAAGTTCTTAACCATGGGAGCACTCTGTGCAGCTTCAATTCCTTTTCATCATTGCTATTTTGCTTTCACCATTCAAGAGAACAGGGCATAGAAAAATGAATAAAATTTTAATTTAAACATTTTCTGTAATTAAAATTTCAATAGAATATCTTTCATCCCAAACATATTTCCAAACAAATAAACATTAGATTTAGATTTAAATTAAAAAATTATGAAGCTTAAAATTTTACTTATATTTTTTCCTCTTCAATAATTTTCTTAGTTTAAAAAAATCCTCAGATTCCATTCTAGCTATTCAATTTTATGATGGGTGATGGAAACACTACAGGGGAGGCACGCCATACGTTTCATTATTAGAGGTCATAATGACCTGGAGGGTATCTTGAATTGGTTGGGTGGGGCAATACAGCAGAATAAAATGAATATCAAAATCTCTGTAAAATGACAGAATCTAAACGTGGAAGGTTGTTATGATTGTGAAGTATAATTTAATGCAAGGAAAAGACAAAACTCAAAAACATATACATTTCCTTTGTTATTTTTCTCTCATTCATGCGGCCGTCAAAGCTGATTAATAAGATGCTATAATATTATTGAAAGTGATTTGTCAAAAACAGGCATATATCTCACAGTGGTTTGATATTGGTAGTCAATTACTCATAAGTAAAGTCTGCATTTTCTCTTGTCAGAAGTAAAGTTCTTGACAACTTTGTCGTGGGCATCTATCGTTGGTTATAGTTTGATTGATAAAATTACTTTGCCGAACTAGTATGAAACAAGAAGTTAGACTCCCTCCTTTTTTTTTTTTGGTTCTGCGTTCTTGTTTTCATTTTTCTTATATAATAAATTTTGGATACCAGTGGAGTTTTACTCTATGGAACCATATTCCCAATAGAGTCAAAAGCAGAAAAAATTAATCAATTAATCGAACTTATGTTCAGAATCAATTCACTTGGATGGATATGAAATCCAACGAAGCTCATATATTCATAACAACGAAATTAATTATATTAATGGAAGTCCCAGGTCAAAAACCATTAGTACCCACTGTTGATAGTATTCTCTTTTGTTTGGTCACGTAAGCACAAGGACGATGTTTAGTTCTGTCGTCTATATATTGTAATATGCAAGTGACACAGCGACATGTTTGGACAAGACAGGGGTTTGTCCGACTCTTAAACCAATAAACATTATTTAGATTTATAATAAAATGCACGTTAAACAAGCAAGTCAGGATGGCCGAGTGGTCTAAGGCGCCAGACTCAAGTTCTGGTCCTCGTGAGAGGGCGTGGGTTCAAATCCCACTTCTGACAACGTTTTGAATTTTTTTTGCCTTTTTTTCCGACGTGGGCTTAGGATGCATTTTCCAATTTTCAAGGCCCAATTTGAAATCTAAAGAATTGGTACTTCTATAGTCCGCAGGTGGGTCCCAATAGCCAATAAAAGTGACCGAGGATGTAACATTTTAACTCACAAGGCTATTATATATTTTTAATCTTTTATTTGTTATTAAAATATTATTTTAGTCCTTCATTTAGTGAAATATTTAAAATAATTATTTATTTATTAAAAAATATTACATTTAACTCCTCACTTTTTAAAAAAATACTAAATTTATTATAACTACGCTTGATCAGTCCAATGAATGAGTGATGACATAATTAATTACAACTACGCAAAATATATGTTAAAAGAGAGGTTGACCATGCAAAAGCAATTTCATCAAAACTTCAATACAACACGTCGTGCTGACATGTTAAAGTGCAATGTCTATAGGATCTGTACGCTGCATCCTGTATAATATCCAAACTCTGCGTAAGGCGTCTTTATATTTGGGTGATCCATGCAAGAAAGATAAACGAAGGAAAGGTTTAATGGAGATTTAAATATGGGAAAAGGTTAAAATAAATTCAAACATACTTTAAAGTACTGTCATGTATCGATTAATATCTTCCGATTTCAGCATATTGTACACCGTTCAATTACTTTTTTGCTTTTATTTTACATGTCTTTAAAATCTGCCTTCCACCTTCAAATCTCATTCATAAATTAATTAAGTACCCTTTTTTTTCTTTCTATTTTTCGGATTATACACATTTATGTTAGACAGGAAATACAATGGGCGCAAATTTTAGATAATTTCTCTTACAAACTCGCTATCCAAGCACTAAACCTCTTAAAACATTAATCATTATCTGTCTTGTAAAGGCAGGCTTTGGATTTGGATATATATTGGGGGTTGCTAAATATTTAATCATTCAACAACAAACATGTTGCTTTATTAGTGGAATAATTTGTGTGCCCCTTTTGTTTTTGCGACAATTGATTGTTTGACGTTGCTATATGGTCATGTGGTTTCCAAGTTTAACGATACCCTCTTTGTCAATACTCATGGGGACATTAAATATCCTTGGATAATCCCAGCTTCGATTTGAAGGGGGAAAGCTGAACAACTAGGGCGTGGGGTGACGTGGCAGGCCGCAAAAGATTCAAAGAAAGTTAGGAAATATTAGAGTATCAAGGAACAGTCACGAGTTTAATTGAATCGGAAACTGCTTATTTTATTTTCTGCTATTTAAAAAAAGAAAAAGATAGATAAGAATGAGTGAGAAAGGAAAGGAAAGGAAGCAAAAAGCAGAGGACAAAGGCATGAGGGGTGGGTGGATAGAAAGTCAAAGCCATTTTTGTTAAACGCAATGTTGGATGAGGACAGGAATCAAGGAGGTGCAACAAATTAGCTGAAAGCAGCAGCCGAGTTTCTCAACATAATTATTAAATATTTTTCCTCCAAGTGTTGGAGATTTTATATTTATAAGGGGAAAAGGGCATTTCCCACCTACTTATAAGTAAGGAAAAAAGTTATAAATAAATAAAAGGGAATTAAGGGAAAAAAAAGAAGAAGGAAAGACCCAAATATAAAGGAATTTATTTTATGAACCCAAGCATAAAGTAAGTTCAATATTTATGCATTTTTTCCTTTTTTTTTTCGTTTGAATTTATAATTAAAGGGTTTGGAAAATGATTACTGAGGTAGATGGGTATTGCAGTTTTTGGGGATCCAGTGGCCCAGCTGAATATTCATAACGAATGAGACGCAAATTCGAAGCCCTTGACGAGCTTGAACGCTGCCTCCTGTGTAAATTAAACATAAGAAATAGAAGGCAAAAAGTCTGAGGGCTTGATTGGGAATTTAAAGCATTGAGATTTATTTTGATAGAAATTTTTCTCATTAGCTATACTAATTGAATATAATAAATCAAGTATCATTTGACTTCTAACGATATCAAATCTACACGAATGGAGGTTTTGGAAGTCACGAGATTGATTAATTGGGTTGACAAAACATTAAAAAAAACAAAAAAAGGTACAAAAGGGGATGAATTAATAGGTTTCATGAAGAAGTATATATCATGGACAAGTATGCATGGCATGGATTGAGGTTGACGTAGGAAAAAAAAAAGGTGGTCATTTATGGTGGGACAAGAACATAAGAGAAAGAGCAAGTAGATTTCACGGGCTGCGTAGCCGGGCGGCTTGACACTACCGTTCTTTTGTATCATTTATTCAAAGTTGGGCCATATTTATACGATATGCTGTTTTGGTAGATGTCATTTATTCTGGCGGCTCATCTTCTTAGTGTCCATATTCATGCTATCAGTTCACAATGTTGATTGAGTAAGGTTTGCCACTGTAATATTTCAAAAGGAATTAGTCTGATATTATAAGTAAGAGAGTTTTTCATGTTCAAATATTAATTCATATAATTGGACTTGCCAAAAAAAGAAAGACAGTGTTGAGCAAGCCTGCACAAATGTAGGCCAAGTGTTTTCGTACATATTTTTATTTTTTGTTTAAGGAGAGCCTATATAAATTCTAAACTAGTTTATTAGTCCGCGTTGCACGGGCCTTTGAAAAAATTAGTTTATATTATTATATATCAATATATTTTAAATTAATAGTATTTGTAAGTGTCAATAAAAAAATAAATTTAATAATATCATGTGTTATAAAAGAATATAAATTAAAAAAAGTTCATAAAATTTTTTATGTGAAATTAATAAGAAAAAAGTGACAATAATAAAATCATTGAGAGGATATCATATAAACTATTTAACTGTGTATTATTTTCTTTTATAATTGTCAAGTTATATTTGTAGTAATTTATTTACAAATTTTAAGAAAGATTTAATTAATTAATTAATTAATTATTTTTTTGATTGACTCAGAAAAAAGTTTAAATTTTAAAATTTTTTTAATTTAATAGGTAGTTAATTAATTTGTTAAGTTTCTTATTTATTCTAAAAAAATTTTAGACTTTGAAAAATTTTTAATTTAATAAATGATTAATTAATTAATTAATTAATTTTTTCATTGACTATAAAAAATTTACATATTTCAAATAATTCTTTATACGTATATAAAAAATATGAAAAATTAATCCTCAATTGCATGAAAAACTAAGAATTTAATCAAGGAAATATTATCGTTGTTCACATGGAACTTCACATTAAAAGAGAAGCTATTTTACTTTTATGTATAATGTAATAGATTTGCAATTCACTTTTCCTTAATGTAACAATAATCCTTAAAAACAAAATAGGTTCTTCTGCTTAATCACCACACAAGAAATAGCCTAGTTTATTGTTAAAAGCATGGATCACGGGGACAAAAATGAGCAAATGAGTACAGTAACAATTCATATGATTTGGATCTTTTTTTTTCTTTCTGTTGAATATACAAATGAAAATTCTATCGCTTGCGTTTGACTTTTGATGTGCGCTTGCGTCATATTCATGGATTCGGCTGTACTTGACTGGGGTTGGAAAATGTACTTGTGAGTGGCCAAAAATTGAAAAAGATAACTAGTACATGACCTTGCTTCGTTGAATTGATGATCATGAATAAAAGATTGTATTTTCCTTCGAACACGACAATTGAAAACCGAATTATATCTACATATGCCTGCTAAATGTCCCTTTCCTCACGCCAAATATTCCCAGGTTTTTCTTCCTTTTATGTGATTATTAATGTTTGGCGGCTGCAACCTTGTATATTTTTTTGAAAAAAATTTATATGTTGTTTTGTATATATTTATATAAGGTTTTCTTAATTTACTAATGACATGTAGATAATTTTTAAAAAATATGAGTTAATAATATTAATAAAAAAATGAATGAGGCGTAAAAAACTATTCAAATATCATTAACTGACTGAAAAACTTGATATAAAAATATAAAAAAATAACATAATTTTTTTTCGGTGGCACGCCTATATATTTTTTCTTATACAAAGCACGCTTGTATTTTTAATCCTTCTCTAATTGATTTTTTTTTTTAAAAAAAAATGAACTTACAGGCAGAAGCTAAGTATGTGTAGAAGGTCAGCTACCAAATAGTAGAAAATCAAATAATATAATCCAATTAATAGGAAAGATTAGTTCAGATTACGAAAATCTTGGTTGCAACTTGCAAGACAATTGCAGCATTACGCATCACTTGTGCCTTTTTTTGCTTGGCCACCAATTAGAGTTTATCTTAAGGATTTTGGAGATTCTTGAAAGATAAATCCAAATTTAATTATAAGACTTAATATTGTTTGCTTTATATTAATTAATTGCTTGTACAAACTCAATTTGTTTTAAGGATAGACATATACCTATTAGACTATCAGAATTGTGATTAGCCATATATAATGTATCTTTTTAATTTGATTCTCATAGAAATATAGGGAATTGAACTGAAGCGATAAAATTTATAAGTGATTGACAAATTCTTATAATGAAATTAAAGGTTTAATCTTACTCATAAACATTGAATTCTATTTAGGAAAGTAATTGTATTGCAATTAAAATGTTAAATTAGACCATAATCTTATGGAGTTTTTTTTTATATATACTCATATCTCTTCAGTCTCACTTTATTAGTTCTTTTGCATTTTTTTCTTTCTTGATTAGTTTGGATAAATTAGATATCATAGTATTAGTACTGAGCTAAAGTGTTAGCTAGAATTCCCAAAGGATAACATTTTTTTTTTCACCACTATATTACTAGTTAACGGTGTACACATGCGTCGTGGCATTTTGCACGCAATAACATTGGGTTCAACTCTCATTGTTTTTACTCTATCACACTTAAATGTTGCACCCTCATCCGTCTAATAAATTTCTCCATTCACATAAATACAAATGAGCTATGTCCTATAGCTCATTATCTTTTCCTACAACACTTAATTGTAAGAATATACAATTATTATTTCTAAAATTATGCTTGCTATCAATTATTTTTCATCCCCATTATTATATGTAGTACATTATTCTATTTGACTTACAAATTTATGTATTAATTAATTGTTTTCCCATTATAATAATTTTCCAATCATTACAAATTATTTTATTTGTACTATTGTTATTCTTATTATGTTGTTTTTAATTATATCCAACATAAAATATTATTTTTACAAGGATGATGATTTTTTGAATTTTATAATTCAATTCTTTTAATAATCAAATTTTCCCAATTTGATTATATCCAACATAATATAATATCTTTAAAAGAATGGAAATTAATTTTCAAATTTAATAATTATTTTTCCAAATTTAATTAGAGAAAAATACACTTTTGGTCCCTCACTTATCACAAAATTATCATTTTAATTTTTCACTCATTGAAATGTCTAAAATAGTCAATCAATTATTAAAAAATGTCACACTTGGTCCACATTTTTTAGAAAATTACTAAATTTAATCCTTTTTTCAAACCTTAAGCCCTAAGTTTAAGGAACTCAATATGATATTTTTTTTAAAAAAAAAGTGAGGGATTAAGTATAACATTTTCTAATAAGTGACAGACTATTTTGAATATTTTAATAAGTGAAAGACAAAAATGACAATTTTGTAATGAGAGACCTGGAATGCATTTTTCTCAATTTAATTATATATTATTCATCACTTCATGAAATTTTAATCTTACATTTCATTATTTTTCTTTCTTATCGCTTATTTTTTTTTTCTAAATTTAATTATATCCAACATAATATCTTTTTTCTACAATCATGGCAATTAATTTCTAAATTTAATCATTACTTTCATAATTTATTATAATATTATTCATAGATAGTTATTTTCCATCAATGATAATAATTACTATTCATCACTTTACGAAATTAAAATCTTACATTTCTATAATATTTTTCTTATCACTTTCATTATTAACATTGATTTGCATAAAAACTTTTTTCCCTCAGCAACTCTTTATTACTATATGTCTTACAACAACCAAATGAAAGTAAGAAAAAATAGGGACCAAATGAAATAGAAAAGGAATAGCACCAGAAAACACAACTCTTCAAAAAAATTTTCCTTTTTATTATACTCTATTTTTGAATTTAATACTGATTTTTACTATAAATAATTTTTTCTAGACTTCAAAAATTCTCTTTGAAATTTAACAATATTTTCTGAGTTTAACAATCAGTTTCCTTCTAAGTTTTTTTTTTTTTTTTTTAGATTATAAATTTTTAATTACTACACACATTTTATTAGATAAAAACTTGCAACAAAAATTTGTATTCCCATAAGAATCATATTGTAAACAAAAAACCATACCCACTATATTCATATATCACGTATTAATAGTATTATGAACAGATATATTATAACTTTCTTTGAACATTCAAAACAATAAACTAACAATATAAGTATGACAATATACTTACAATGACTTTTTCTTCTACTAGCAAACAAGGATCCCACCAAGCAGCAACAAAAGATCGAGCAGATAGATGAAGAAGAAATAAGCTTGAACAAAGGAAGGAAGCAAAAATTATGTGCAAGTGGGGAAGGGATGGAAGAAAGCAAATACAAGAGTGGGGAAGAAAGCAAGCTCTGGGACCACATTTAAAAAGACAATTAGGGGGTATCTTGGTCAATTTACGTTTGGATCAGAATTCTCAGCCAATAAGATTCAACGGCAATATTCTTGGTCCAATAAAAATGTGTCATGTGTCCGTCTGAATGTTTATGTTACCTTTGCTGCCAATGTTACCATTCTTTTTCACCAGTTAAGGTTAAACTTAATCCTAACTCGTCAGACTCCACTGGATTCGCTTCATTTGAGGATGAATATATATATATATATAAAGAGTTTGAGCATTCCAGTATTTTCTCCTGTTACTTATAGATACTGACAAATAATTTATTTTATTATTATGTCTTGCTCAAATTTCCAAATGTCTTGTTCCTCCTGCACCTTTTAGCCTTTGTACAAAACTTTATCATTGCCTTTTTTGTATGTCATAGTAAGAGAATTGAAGCTAATTTTATAAATATAAAATATCTTTTTTCTAAATCCTCTTTTGGTATAATTTTATTCCAACATACTTAACATCTTTGTTTTAATGACATTTAATTAGCCCTTTTTGAAGGCAAACTAATCTTACTTTTTGTGCAACAATAATTTATTTATTTTTCAAACCTTATATTCATTTGCCTTCACAGCCTGCCAATAAGTTCAAGGTTTTTTTTACAAAAAATTGGACCATTTCACCTATATGTGGGTGAATTAGCCTTAGAGCCTCATGCCTAATTTCCTTTTAATGTGGGAGCATTAGACATTGCCTCCTTATAAGAGAAATTGGTCAATCAAAGTAGTCATTGGAGCCTCGTGGATGGAGTGGACAATGTGGCAAGTTTTTTGTTTTGGATAAATAACTGGGCAAAACGCCTAAAAGAAAAAACAAGACTAGCAAACCATAAATTTATTATGACAAATATCCTGTAAGTCAGTCAACAACAATAACTAAAGAGACGAAACTAAGAATAACATCAAAACACTTGAAAAAAAGGAATTGATTATGACCTACCTTAGCAAAGACATTAGTAGCAAAATTAGCTTCACAATGATAATAATTACTATTCATCAATTGGCGAGTTTTGATTGAGAAAGATTTCAATAAAGTTTTATTGGTTGGGTTGGATATGATAAAATGCAAAAACTTACAATTTTACCCTTCAAAATTTGCTATAAGATTGCAATGGTCCTAACTTCACCTTTGCCATTTTTTCCACTCGACTCTTCTTGCGCTTCATCTTCTCAGTTGGTAATGCAAGGTGGGCCAAGTTATATTTCGACCCCACTTTTTTCTCTTCATTCTGGTGGGTCATTTGTGTTAGAGAAATTATGTTGTGGCCCTATTTTTCTTTCTCTGATGCCTTGCTCTACCAGAGGTTCATATTTTAGTTTTAAGAAAATTACTTTTTGGCCCAATTGAACTTATGTTGCTGTGTGTTTGTGTTTAGGGAAATTATTTTTGCCCCAATCCATTCGTCTCTTTCACCTGCAACTTGGGTTTTTAAAGGAGAACATTATATTTGAACCCCACTGAAGTTGAAAGCCTTGCTAGTATGTAAATTATAGCATTTCTAGATATTTTAAATACTTTTTATTCTTTTTCTCTTATATAATTATATATTGGTTGGCATATTATATGTATGCAAATTTCATTTATGTTGTAGTTGTAAAATTAATTTTGTTGCCTAAGTTGTTATATAATAATTTATTGGATGTCATGCTTTGTATAAAAGTAAAAAAAATTGAAAAAAAAATAAAATGAAAAATTTGAAAATTTATGTGTGAACTATTAAAATAAGAAAATGTATATTGGTAATAAGGGTGAATTAACTTTTGAAATATTAAAAATACTTAATAATTTAGAGGAGGATAATTAGGACTTGAAGATTAAATTTTATAATTTAGTGCACATAATATTTAAATAATTATTAACATAAGTAATAAGTGATGTTTACTAATATTTTTAAATATAAAATGATATAAAATTTAAGAAACAATATATGTCATAAATATAATATAATGATATATTGAATAATATAATAATATAAATCTAAATTAAAAAAATAAAAAACATGGGAAAAATAGTAATATGTGTAATTCCAAAAGTTTGTGCGAAATATTAAAATAAGAAAACGTATGTTATTAGTAAGGGTGAAATAATTTTTGGAATAGTAACATGACTTAATATTTTATGGTTGGAAAATTAAGGATTTGATTAAATTTTATAATTTGGCATGTACAATTTTGAAATGATTATTCATAAAAGTGATAAGTAATATTTAAATACTGTTTTAAAATATAAATAGTACGAACATTTAGAAACAATAAATGGTAGAATTGAATATAATAATATACTAAATAATTGTAATACCCATGGAATTTCTGCTTTTAATGAAGTTATATAGGAAGTTAAAGACAATTTTTTTTTTTTTTTATGTGCTTAGGCTTAGGAAAAACATATAGTGATGAATGATGTTTAAAATAATTATAGAGAAAACAAATATGGGAACTATCATATAAATGAAGTAGTGATCAAACTTGAGGATTAGGTTGGCTTAGTTGGTCTATAGTGGCACATATCTTTACCCTGAGTGTTGGAAGAGGTCCTTCATGCCGTCTACTCACTCCATCATTTTTCTTCATTTCCAACAAATTTTTGACATGTTTTGGTCAGAAATTTCTATTGCCATGGTGTAAATTTGCTTTCTTCATCCTATGTATACAACGGTTTGATTGAAGGGAGTAGAACGTAAATTGGAGGGTGAATGTAGAGATTATTATGTGCCTCTATGTTCTTCAATGAATTTTTAGTCTCTTCCCTTTAAATTGCGAGTCTAATGT